>CM045767.1:102564077-103764077 GCA_025200525.1 Camellia lanceoleosa | reverse complement strand
AAGAAACTTCCAAAATTGATAGTGTTGAAATCCGATCTCCATCGCACAAGATGTAACCTTTGATGAGCTCTCCAACTTTGATAAAGAAACTTGTGTCAAAACTCTAATAGATTAGGAGAAATCAAGGTTTGAATAGAGTTTGGTGAGAGTAAATGAAGAGAGAGGGGAGAGAAATGTGTTTTAGAGAAAGAGAGATGAAGGAAAAAGTGAGATACACTCAGCCTAAGGGGGAAAAAAAAGAAAAAGAGAAATTCGGACACAGTTATTCCTGCACGTATGGCACCTCTCCCGCATGTGGCCGCACATGTGGAGCATACCATTTTCGCACATGTAGCACTCACTCCTACACGAGCGATTTTTTCAGTATGACACTCTCAGAAAACCCCTCTTTGTCGTACGTACAACTCTCACTTTCGCACATGCCCTCCACACTTGCAATTATTTCAGCCCCAACCCTCTGAAAACACCCCCTCACTACACGTGCGGCACACCTTCCCATACATGCAGTTTTGCTACCGCTTCAAATTTTGCAAGCTTGACAAGCCTACGACAGACTCTAACTACACTTCCGAAACAAGAAAAAACTCAACTCCAGAGCAAAAGTGGAGATGCAAATCTGAGGAAGTTTTAAGAGTGGGGAACTTATACGACCGACGAGGCCTTAAACTGATTTCGAAATTCCGAAAATAAGGAATAAACACAATTAAGAAAGGAATAAAGCGGGTTATATGCCTGGGACATCACACATTGTCTACATGGTAGATATGCTGACTCACATTTTTTTGGTAATTGAGGGACAATGGATGGCTCATTTAGTATAGGTTGCAATTTCTCATTAGTAAAGAGCATTACATAGATAACACCACATGATACTTGAGAACTATATAACAATTATCTTTAAGGAACAAAGTTATCCAAATAGTGGAGTTCACTATCCAATATTTAGTTTTGTAATTGGTTGATGACACGTCATGTCAATAATAAGATGGTACACTAATGAAAGAGGAAGTGAAAAGAGAGAAAAAAAAAAAAGAAAAGAAAGATAAAAAAGAATAAAAAGTATTTATGCCTCCTACGTTACTAATGAAGGCTCAAATCTCCTTCCATTTGTCTAAATCCCTGGCTTAAGTGGTTGCCTTTGAACCTCAAGTAACTCTATGGTGTGAATTCACAAAATAAAAGAAAAATAAAAATAAATTGAGAAAGAAGCGACCCAGCCAACGGAACTACTCAAATGATAAAAAAAATATATCATTAATTTAATTTCTTTATGCTCGTTCTAAGTTCGAAATACCATTTGTACTAACAAAAATCCTCTTTCATTATATGACTTCTTGTTCATATAGATAAATAAAATATCTATGAGGCTTTTTTTTATAAGTATATTTTGTGCAGCAACTCTTTCTATCTTTTTAGGGAAGAATCTCATAATTCTAAACCAAATTTCTGTCTGATCTTAAATCTATACCAGACATTGTTCGAATGATGGGTGACAAAGCTAATTCTCAAGAATTTTTAACAAAGTGATTATGTGTCTTGTTCGAATTATGGGTGACAAAGCTAATTTTCAAGAATTTTTAACAAAGTGATTATGTGTCGGTACATTCGAAACAGTGCTTAGTTAAATCACAGGCAATAAAGAGGTGAATCAATAATTAAAAGTATGTATTAACTATAATCACTCGTGCCGCATGGACTCTTATGGCGCATATATAATTATGCAAACCTTTCTTGAAGGTTTATTTTTATTCTTAATGTAAAGTATAATTGTGATCGTGGTTCTGTTTTAATAATCTCGAGGATAAATATAGTTTATGAACTAGATTAGTGGTTTTATTAACAATTAATATAAAGAGCTTCCCACATAATAAAGCATATATATTATGATAACAATCATACTATAGTGTAATATATGACAAATAGGTGGGCATATTAAATTTTAAATTGAAATTGAAAATGACAATTTGGTTTAGCTTTCTTATTAGATATATTAATTGTAGTGAGGTTGGCATGGATTGAAACCATGTCTTCATTAGGTAATCCAACCAAAAACATGCCTCCATTTGGGCTTCTAGAGACTCTTATCCCACCACTAATCTAATGACATTCTTGCTTATGTGGAGTCCCATAATTACAGTGAAGGTCGTTGTCTGGGGTCGATTTTTTTGGTGAATTTTTTTGTCCTTTTTAGTGAGTTTAAATATATATATTTAAAAAGGTCTACACTTTCGAATCTTGCTCGACTATGTGGATCACAAAAGTTCAATTTTTAAAAAGAAATCTAGAAAAGACCAAACAAAAAGAGGAAAAAAGCAAATTTTTTTTTGTCTTTAATGACTTTTTTTTATAAATTTTTTCAATGTTTGTTTTTTTTTATAAATAAAGTGGACTTCAAAGAGAATTCTATTACATCATTTTGACCACCAAAAAAAAAAAAAAAAATCACTAAAAATAAAACAATTAAAATGTATATATATTTTTAACTAGATACCAAACACCGAGTGAGTTTGTGTGGTTGATGAAGCACAACTTGGAGGATGAAGCACAACTTGGAGGGGGCTACTAAATACAACTAATTTGTTAGTTAGTGAACACGAATTTTCGGAATCAGTACGAAACAAAAAATATTCCATTTTGATTTCAAATTCATTCAATATAAAAGCACATGGTTTGATAAAGGAGAGATTATTTGGTTTGGTTTCAAGTTCATTAAATACAAAAACTCATGGTTTGATAAAGGAGAGATTATTTAGTGGTGTAGAAGTAATGTTTTAGACCACAATTTTGTTTGTCTCGACGTAAAATATTTTGAATAATTTTTTTTTTTTTGGTAAATTGATTTTAAACCAAAAAATAATGTTTTTGTTTTTGTTTTTGTAAATTTGGTTGACACTTGAAATAAAAATATTTTATTGCCTAAAATAGAAATTTTAATTCAATAAAGTGTTATAAATAACTTTTTAGTAAACTAAGATAGTTATTTGAAAGAATAAAGTTATACGTACCAATTAGTCTACTAACAGATAATGTGACATAATTTTAAAAATTTTAAGTTTTTGTAGTTTGTATAATAGACGAGATCCATAATTTTAAAGTGACATTATCATAGCATATATTAATATAATAATTGATATATTAATTAGTGCATGTAGTACATTTTTATTTAAAAAGGATAAATGTGTTAAAAATTGAGAGCATCTTTACCCATACAATATACACACACACACACATATATATATATATATATATATAAACCCTAAAAATTGAGAGTGTCTATACCCATACAATATATATATATATATATTTCTCTTCTCTACTAGACCTTGTTTGGCATATTATAAATAATCCAATGAAGTCACTTTGATTTGCGTTTCATGATTCGGTTGTGACAGAGCCTACAAAGTGCCTTGGGCACGAAGTTGATTTTCCGTACCGCGTATCATTCTCAGACTGATGGGCAGTCCGAGCGTACTATTCAAATCCTTGAGGATATGCTTCGGGGTTGTGTTATTGACTTTAAAGAGCCGTGGGAGAGACACTTGCCCTTAGTGGAGTTTGCCTATAACAATAGCTTTCAATCGAGTATTGGCATGGCACCGTTTGAGGCCTTGTATGATCGACCGTGTAGATCCCCTGTGTGTTGAGCCGAGGTGGGTGATACACCTATGTTGGGTCCAAAGTTAGTCCAGGAAATGACAGAGAAAGTTACACTTATGCATAAGATGTTGGTTATGGCCTAGAGTCGCCAGAAAAGTTATGCCGATCATAAAAGGAGACCCTTGTCTTTTAATGTGGGAGACCGTGTCTTCTTAAAGATATCACATAGGAGGGGTTTGATGAGGTTTGGAAAGAGTGGGAAGTTATTCCCTCAATTCATTGGGCCTTTTGAGATCCTTCAGCGAATTAAAGAGTTAGCTTATCGTTTGGTTTTGCCGCCACAGCTTTCTGGGGTTCATGATGTGTTTCATATTAGCATGCTTCAGCAGTATGAGTCGGATCCATCGCATGTGTTGGATTGGGATGACTTAGAGGCAGATGAGGATGCCTCGTATGAGGAGAGACCGGTGAGAGTCTTGGATACTCGGGACCAAGAATGTGTTTTGGAAACATGGATTTAATGTAAACATTGTATATGTTTTGGAAAAATGTGAATTGTGTTTACAATGTTGGAACTGGTGTATCAAGTTGATGAGAATGAGTGACCGAAGGATGGGTCATGGTGACAGAATTGATTAATTATCTTTATTGTGATCGGTTTAAACATAGTTTTAAAACTTGATTTGAAATTCCGGGGACGAAATTCCTTAAGGGGGAAGATTATAGTGATTCTGGTTTTAACCCAACCCTTTTGTATTTTGTGGTGTCGTAGTGTTGTTCATGTCTTTTTCCCCTCATACTTCCTTGAGTTTGGTTATTGGAATGTAATGGTTGCGTTTGAAACAGGTTGGTTGCTTAGTTTTTAAACTTTTGTTGCCCAGAATTTTAGTCCTCTGCTCGAGTGGCACTTTTTGCGCTGAAGCGAGCTTTGTGAACTCTCAGTACTTTTGCACGTCTGCAAAACTACTGGGATAGTGTATTCTACGCTCGAACTGTGCTTTCTACACTCGAGCGATCTCAACTCGAGCGGTCTTTCTTGCGTTCAAGCGTTGGTCTGTTGTCTGCAAAACTACTGAGAGTGTACATTCTGCGCTCAAGTGGAACAATTTATTGTGTCTGATTGTAACAACCCCAAAATGCGTGTCACATTTATCTTTATTTAATTATGCGTTAATATGAATTAATTTAAGAATATCTTTCAGCATTGGAAAAATATCTGTTGGAGCTACGACTTTGGAACTGAAATTGACGACCTTAATGGGTTCAGAAACTAAAATTGAGCACATTGATAGACTAATGGGAATTTTTAGAGCCATTTGGGAAGTTTAATTAAAAATTGAGTTCGTCTAATTCGCTAAGTTGTGTTTGGCTCATCATTTATATATGTAGATACAGATAGATATATATGAGCCTTAGTATTAGACTTAACACAAAATAAAAATCTAAGAGAGAGACTTCTAGAGACTAAGAGAATAAAGGAAGAGGAAAAAGAAAATCAAAAGGGGATTAAGCTAAATCTTCACCAAATCAAGCATCTAAGGTGAGATTCCATCTCTAATCTCTTGAAGCTAAGTGAAATTAAAGAGTTGAGTAATGTGAATTATTATTTAGAACTCACATGAGTTTAAAGAGAGGAATTGTAATCATCCATGGCATTTTTATATTTAATCATTTGTTTTCTTGCATCAATTTTCAAGTGAAAAGGAAACTCCATGGGAGTTGAGGTTTTGCAACTCAAGAATGCAAGTTTTGAGGATTTACATTTCAATTCAAATGTTTGCTTTGTTCTATATGGAAATTTAGTTTGATTTGAAACTATGATTTTGTTTGAAGTTAGCAATTGATCATTCACCATGTTTTCATGAGTTTTTGGCCTTAATCTTCATGAACTTGAAGTTGATTTTGCAAAAGATTGTGTTCCTTTTCAAAGTAGATTTTAGATTGAAATTGTACCTAGACTGCTCGAGTGGCCTGGGCCACTACTCGAGCGGCCAATCCCTTTTTGGCCAAACTTGTACTATGAAAGCCACCGCTCGTGCGGCCAAGGCCACCACACGAGCGGCCAAACAGGGTAGATTTTTCTTTTTTTTTTCTTTCTATTTTCTGACTTCCAGGCCGTCATTTACATAGTTTTCAAGTATAATTAACATCCATAAGCATCTCATAAGCATGAAAGAAATATAGAAATAACTGAACGAACAAGTAATGGATGACCGAATAAGGTTAAGAATCAAGTGAATAACTCGAATGTGTATTAAGAAATTGTGCTATGAATGTTTGTGTTTATAGGTCAAGACTCGAAGACCGAACAACCAGTTTTGGAAGTCCACTGTGAGTAACATTTCTGTAAAGATATGTTAATATAAACTATGTGAAAATCCTAAGTGATTCGTGATTAGATCAAGATTAAAGTATTTTAATTCCCAATCATTCAAAACACACAATCCAAATCATTAAGTACTTACGAAAGTGATTTTGATTGTTGTTTTCGAAATAAACAATAAATCGACACAAACGATTTTTACGTGGAAAAACCGCAATTGAAGAACCTTCAATTGTAATCAAAAACCACGGGCAAAACGCCACTAATCAATCCACTACTGAAGAAAGAAAGATTACAAAGATAACAAACAAATTACCCAACTCATCCAATTTGTCTTCAAACCTTCTGTAACTCTTTTACCAAGCCTTCGTCTTGGAACTGATTAATCTAAAGTTGAATCCACAACTTCACTTGTCGAATCAACGACTACGTACAGAATCAAACTCCTTTGAAACTCCACGTTTGGATTTTCGGAATCCATCAAAGAAGAACTCTCTTAATTATGAAGAACCAAACTCCTTGATGTATGTATCTTAGATCATAGGTTACAAAACCTCTCAAATATATCAAGGAAAACTCACCAAAAACTTCAGATAAAAACCTCAAACAAAACCCTAAAAACCTTAAACAAGATCTAGGAGAAGTAACCCTAGAATAGACCCAACACGCGAATATATAGTATCTGAGATCGCGCGGTCCGCTCGAGCGTGGGAATGCCCGCTCGAGCGAAGACTTCATATTGCGTGTTTCATACAGGGTTCACGCTCGAGCGGAAGAATCCACGCTCGAGCGTAGAATCACAACATCCAGTATTTTGCAGATTTTACAGAGATGCTGTGAGAGTGCAAACCCCGCTCGAGCGTCAATTTCCCTGCTCAAGCGGAAAGACCAAAACTGGAAAACAAACAAAAACAACTTGAGTACAAACTTAGGTTTTTCCATGGAATTTGACAACAAAAGGTCCTAACAATCTCCCCCTTTGTCAAATCCCGGACAAAACCATTCTAAAATAGTTTTCCTAACAAAATCACAAAATACAAAACAAACAAAAACTAATCCAAACTAATCCCAAAAGAACATGCACTTCTATAACCAAAGTCTTTAAACAATCCACCTGAAAGAAAAGCAACCACACATGCCAACCAAAATCTATGGAACTATATTAATAACATAATATAAAATGACTGATAAATATACTTTCCATCCATCAAAAAATATTCTATCCATCCATAACAAAAAAAATATATACCCAACTATACCAAATAGCTATCCAACTATACCAAGGAAGGATATAAACAAAAGTAAAACTACTGTCAAAACAACTGTACTGTACCACCAATATAAACTACACCAATATAAAAACCAAAACCACTCCTCCTTTTTGTCCAGGAGGGATTAAAAAAAACAAGAGAAAGGACTAGATAGCGCTGCTCATAGAGCATGGGGCTGTGACGGCATCTGAAGCATAAAGAGGATTTGAGCCAGCTGAGAAGAAGACTAGGCCACGACGCCTCAATGCGCTGTGAAGAAGCCTCCAATGCATTGAACCGAGAATTTAAACAAAACTAGTCCACTCGAGCGTGGGGTTTAATGCTCGAGCATGAGACAAAACACGCAGAGACCCGCTCGAGTGCCAATTCAACCCTCGCAGAACTATAAAGCAAAGTATAAATTGCTACAAGACTCAAAACCACGCTCGAGCGTGGGAATGCCCGCTCGAGCGGGGACAAAACAACAATTTATTTATTTTTTAAACAAAAAAACAACTAAGATGTTCTGTAACCAGCAGGGAGTCTAATTAGAAGACTATACCACAATGATAAAATAGTCCATTAATCATGAGTCTTGTAACCTTGTAAAAAAAATATTGAAACACCAGGTCATGAAAAAAACAGATAGAATTTAATCAATGACATAAGCAACATAAGAATGCATAACTCAAAAACACACATGAGAGCTCACAAATAGAATGTGTGTGTGTGCAATCCTTGAGAGCCATAAAACTAGAGTTAATCCTCGTGGTGATCGGATGGCTGGATCTCCGACAAGAGTAACTTAACATCACAGAGAAAAGTCAAACCACTAGGAATCATGGGGTATTTGTTGAGTAAACGCGAAGGCTCCCCCTCAATCAATGATTCCCCATTTTATTTTATTTTTTGAACTTTTCTTTCTTGTGGGTACTCACTGGTGGTATGCACGCTCAAGAGTATGGAGACAAAACCAAAGAAGAATGAAATAAAAAAGGATGGCCTGGTTGGTGCCTCTGAGGTAGCCTTTTCCTAATGCCCGAATTTCAATGAACTGAGGGAGAAACCATGGAAGTGAACAAAGATGGTAGATGGTTAAGAGACTCAATATCACCCATGATATACTAGTATAGGTCAATTCCTCTGAAAAAGTACAAGAAACACTGTTAGTGGTCCATAGAGAACTTTGATCACTTGTGCGAAAACCCCTGCAACAGTTTATCTCAAGGATGTGTACAGAATAAGATCATGAAGTAAATGAGTATGGGCATTCAGAATGAGCTATGAACAAAGAAGAATGAGATCTTGTAAGCAACATGAGCAATGTTCATATAAATTTTTGATGCAAAGATATCAGGAATCAATGACAATGAGATCATTACATCCAACTATACAATAAGCCAACCACTCACACTCACTTTAAAAAACATGAAATAGCCTAGTTACTGAGCACTACACCCAAGGTCTTTCTAATAAACTCAAATCGAAGAAGATCAAGAGGTTTTGTAAAAATATCAGCTTTTTTATGCTCAGTGGGTACATGTTCCAGAATAACAAGGCCTTCTTCCACTAACTCTCGAATAAAATGATGATGGATGTCAATGTGTTTGGTGCGAGAGTGTTGGACAGGATTTTTTGAAATGTTTATGGCACTTGTGTTATTACAGAAAATGGTGAGAGTGTTCTGTTCTATCCCATAATCATGAAGCATTTGCTTCATCCACAACATTTGTGCACAACAACTCCCTACAGCAATGTACTCAGCCTCAGCAGTCGAAAGAGAGATGGCATTTTGCTTTTTACTATGCCAGGAAACCAGATTATTCCCAAGGTAAAAACACTCCCCAGATGTACTCTTTCTATCATCAGCACACCCTGCCCAGTCGGCATCAGAAAAACTAGTAATTTCAGCTGTAGTATCAGTAGAAAACCAAACCCCATACCCCAATGTCCCATTAACATATTTAATGATGTGTTTGACAGCAAGAAGATGAGACTCTTTAGGACAGGCTTAGTAACGGGCACAAACACCTACACTGAAAGCAATATCAGGACAATTGGCAGTGAGGTAAAGAAGACTCCCTATCATACTCCTATAAAGGGTCGGATCAACATCAGTACTAAAGGAATCTTTAGAAATGTGAAGACTGGTGCTCATGGGAGTGCATGCATGTTTGGCAGACTCAAGACCAAACTTTGACACAAGATTTTTGGCATACTTAGACTGAGAAACAAACATACCTGAAGAAGACTGTTTAATTTGAAGACCCAAAAAATAAGACAACTTTCCCATCATGCTCATCTCAAACTCATGTGTCATGCAATCTGAAAAATATTTCACAAGATGATCAGCAGTGGATCCAAACACAATATCATCAACATAAATCTGAGCAATAAAAATATGAGACTTAGTATGTTTCACAAATAAAGTCTTATCTACACTACCCCTTTGAAAGTCATTATCAAGAAGAAATGTAGTAAGTCTATCATACCAAGCCCGAGGAGCTTGTTTCAATCCATACAAAGCCTTGTCTAACTTGTAGACATGATTTGGATATTTAGGGTCCTCAAACCCTTTTGATTGCTCAACATAAGCCTCTTCTTTCAGGTATCCATTCAGAAAGGCACTTTTCACATCCATTTGAAACAATTTGAAACCAAGAAAACATGCAACACCAAGTAAAATACGAATAGATTCGAGACGTGTAGCTGGGGCAAACGTCTCATCATAGTCAACACCCTCTACTTGTGTGTAGCCTTGAGCAACCAACCTGGCTTTATTCCTAACCACAGTACCATTCTCATCAGATTTATTTTTAAAGATCCACTTGGTACCTATTACATTCATGTCTCTAGGTCTAGGAACTAGAGTCCAAACATTGTTATGTTCAAATTGACCTAATTCTTCATGCGTAGCATTGACCCAACTATCATCTAGCAAGGCCTCTTTAAAATTCTTAGGTTCAATTAATGAAACATAACACATATGTGATACCTCATCCCGAATCTGTCTTCGGGTTTTCATTCGATCCGATACACTTCCAATCACCTGTTGAGCTGGATGATTCAGTTTCACCCTTGCTGATGGTTTGAACTCAGGACTTGTAGTGACAGAAACATCAGGAGTGATGTCTCTTTGAGCACTCTTTGGACTTGAACTTACCTGTGAGGATGGTGCTGTAACAACTTCTTATGATTGGACCTCAGCTTCTCTTTGACTTTGTGGTTCAGTATCCAAGATTGGAGACTCACCATTGTCATCCTCATTTGTTGCTGGAGTAGGTGAACTTGTGTCATCTATAACCACATTAATTGATTCCATTAAAAAAGAAGTTCGCAGGTTATAGACTCGAAAAGCCCTACTGGTGGTTGAATACCCTAGAAAAATACCTTCATCACTTCGAGAGTCAAATTTGCCCAAAGGCTCTCTATCTTTGAAGTATTTTACATTAGGTTTCAAACCCTTTCACAATTCATATGGAGTTTGTAAAGTGCCAGGCCTTAAATACATGCAATTTATGACATAAACAGCAGTATTTAGAGCTTCAGCCTAAAACTTTGGAGGAAGTTTCTTACTAATAAGCATAACCCTAGCCATTTCTTCAACAACTTTGTTCTTCCTCTCAACCACTCCATTTTGTTGTGGAGTAATAGGTGCAGAAAATTCATGCTTAATTCCATGCATATCACAAAAATCTGAAAACGAACTATTTTCAAATTCACGGCCATGATTAATTCGGATTCTTATGATACGCCCAATGGAAATACCCTGTTCATTTTGGATTTTAAGGACTAAAGCTTGGAAAGTATCAAACATATCAGATTTTTCCCTTAAAAAATTTATCCACGAAAATCGAGTAAAATCATCAACAGTTAAAAAAATATATCTTTTACCTCCAATGTTTTCAGTGCGAGTAGGACCCATTAAATCCATGTGAACCAATTCAAGAGGACGTTTGGTTGTAAAGCTGTTCACTTTTTTATGAGGGGCACGGGTCTACTTTCCAAGTTGACATGGTCCACACACATGGTTCAAATTCTTACCCAGTTTAGGTACTCCTCTCACAAGCTCTTTGTTGACTATCTTAGTTAGGTCTTTGAAATTCATGTGACCTAATCTTTGATGCCACAAATCAATGTTACTTATGATGGCAGAGTGACAAGTGAGATCATTAGTAGTAACAATCCCATAGCAGTTATCAGATGTGCGAACCCCATGCAAGATAGCATTTTCCTTTTTATCCAAAATTTCACATTTATTTTTTGAAAACAATACTTCATGGTGGGAATCACATATTTGACTAATGCTCAAAAGATTTGCTTTAAGACCATCAACAAGTAGAGCATTTTCCAGCTTGGGAAGACCAGAAACACTTATAGAGCTGTGGAGAAGTGGTTTGGAAATACTCTTCTGATCTTGGGGGACGCTCGTGATCCTCTGCTAGTCACCTGAAAAGGAATAAACACTCCGGTCGGGGGTGCCAAAATTAGCACTCCGACGGGCAAGTCAGTTTCTACACTTAGGATTACTTGTATTCTAAGTTAAGCATAATAGTTCTCACATATCTTTTTCTGATGGGTGATCCTGTATTTATAGTATTCTCTTTGGGCCTTTGGGCTGGGCCCATCCTTGATCCGTTACATGTACCTCTACTCGGCCTCTATTCTATTGGCAGGGGTACTAGTTATTTTATTCGGCTCTTCGATTGACTAGGGTATGTGCCGAATAAAGGTTACTTTCCGAACCGGACACGCTCATTCGTCCCTATGGATCTGATGAAATTCAGCACCCACAATTGCCTTCCAAACACCCTACTAGCATCAGTTAGTCGGCGTGTTTGGCTTCTAGCCTGGGAAGTCAAAAATTCAGCGGTTAACCCTCTTCCCAATGCGTGTCAGAATGCGAACACGCTTCTTGGTCATTGTAACACTTTCCCGCCCCTTCGTACACTGCTTCCATTTAATATGATTTGAAATTGTCTCTTCGAATGTATGTTCTGAATATTCAAAAGATATCTTGCTCGCCTTCTAGTGCAACTCCTTCTCTTTGCGGCTTCTACAACTCCTTGCTTCTCGTTTCTCCCTTCGTCTCCTGTAAGTCTTCTCCTCCTTCATTTTTGATCTCGCTTCCTTATTTGCTTTTAACTTTCCATAATCCTTGGGTTTGGCCAAAAAAATGGCAAAACATCTGAAGGAGCTCCTTTTAGCAAGTGAAATCTCTGGTTTTCGACGTCATTTCTCCATTCCCGATGACGTCCATCTGTCACTTTTGGCAGACAGCACCATTGATATGAAGAGGGAAGATGAGAGCACAATCGTCTTTTCTCTCTTATCAATTGCTAAGGGCGGAGTCCGCTTTCCTTTTCACCCACTTTTAAGGGTCGTTCTTAGATACTAGGGTCTAATCCCTTCCCAGCCCAACGTAAATTTCTTTCGCATTATAATGGGGATCGTAGAACTAAATCTTCGTTTTAGGATCAATTTAGGTATACCCGCCATTCGGCACTGTTACATCCTAGCCAAATCTACTGGCCGGCTAGGGCGCTACTTTCTTAGAGCCAAGGATACTGATCATCACTTAGTGACTATGCTCGCCATCTCTGGTAAGCGTGTCGACGACGAAATGGTCGTTGTACGCGGCAATTGGGAGTTCGACGAAGGCAAAGATCGCCTAGACTCGGTGCCGAGGCGAAAAGGCGAACCAGATGGCCGATTAGGTCACTTGTTTCTGTTATTTCCATATCTATATTCGTATTCGACACTACATACATCTAACCGTTTTGTTTATGCAGGCAGCGACTTGAAGAGAGTGCTGGTTTCGGACGACGACGTTGTTCTTGCAGAAATCAAAACCGCGCTACAGTTCATCGACCGTCCAAACCTTCAAAAATAGGAGAGGGCAGCCCACATTCCACTTCGGTACGAGCCGACTTACACGACATTCTCGGCGTCGGACAACATTCCGATCGTGCGAGGTGACAGCCATCTCACAGCCCTCATTTTTCCCAGTTTCAAGAACTTGAGACAGATTGGTTTAGAAACATCTGATTCTGAACACGTAGAAGAACAAAAGGCTGAACCAATCGTTGACGACCCGGACCGGTTACTAGCACAAGTTGACGAAGCTATTAACTCGGCCTTTGAGGAAGCCAAGTTGAACTTTTCCGATCCTCCGTCTACATCAGGCTAAGGGGACGCCTTTGGAGATATTTTTACAAATTTGGGAGACCTTCCCGGTGATTATTCTGAGGATATGGCTAAGGAAAATCTCACGCAGACGGCACGAACGAGAAACACCGAACGCATGGCCGCCCGACAGAAAGCCGAGGCCATCCGTTTCGGACTTGTCCCGACTGAATCTGTCGTACCTACTGTTGTAGAAGAAATGGCTCATGTTGACGTGGCTGAGGTAGAGAAGGCGGCCGATCTTCTGAATCTAGAAGAACGGCCGATTCCAGATCGGGGAGAGAAACGTGCCGCCGAGGGCGAGGCCGGCTCTTAGGAGGAGAACCCTGCCGATAAACGGCTGAGCTTAGAGGAATCGGATGTGGTTCCTTTCATTGTTCAACCCAAGATAAAAAACACGCCGATCTCCTCCGAAGCGTCGGCCGTGAAGGATCCCGCTGTTGCTTTGAGCTTGGTTGCCTCGATCTCGTTGCCGGCTGACAAAGCAACCTTTCGGGCAGAGCCGGATTTAGTAGTGATAGCATTAGCTGCCCAGTCTGCCCTCCTGGTATGTAACTTCATTCCAATTCCTTGTTTTGATTTTGTTTGCAAGCGGTATTTCTTGGTATGTGACGATTCCAACTTGTTTTGCAGATGGTCGAAAGGATCGCTGCATTAGGCCACCGCCAGCACAATGCCGTCGAAAGGATTGGCCGTTTGCAGTCAGAAGTAGAGGGTCAACGGAGTAGGGTTGAGTTTGAGGCGATGAGAGCGACAATAGAAAATGCGCGGACCGAAACCGAGAATGAAAGGGCGCGGACTGCTGACCAACTCAGAGCGGAAGCCGAGGAAAGGGCCAACGCGAACGACTAATCACTCAAGTTGGCCAAGGAGGTGCTTGCCAAGTTGGAGGCCGAGTTGTCAGAGTTGAAGGCGGCGAAGGAGAAAGCCGACTCCGAGGCGTCCGAAGCATTTGAGGCTAGGAAGAGCGCCGCTCTTGAAAATTATGTAAAAGAGGTCCCCAAATTCAAGAATCGGGGATTCAAACATGGCTGGCTCAAAGCCATTGCTGCCACTGGAGTGACATTGGACATGTCGATTCCATACGAGCAAGTGGATGTTGAGCCGCTTGAGTCTGATGCCGAGGATTGATTTGGGGATCACTTTAGCTATTTTCAATGTATCTTTTTGCAATCATGTTTTGTTTTCTTAGTAGACAACTATTTGCTTGAGATAATTTTCATGTATAAAATGATGACTATGCTGTACTCAATTTATGAATGAAAATTTTCTATGTTCTCAAGTTATTGCTTGTATTGTTTATTGTATGAGTACATAATTAAAAGAATCAGCAGTTAGAACAAAATGTGATGACTACATGAGACGGCAAACTTAATAGCCGATTAAATTAATGAATTTGATTTAATCATAAATAAAATGAATTCATGAGGTGCCGATAGATCATCCTTTGCCCTTGCCCCAGCTGGTTCATGAATGTAGAACGTCGAATAAAACGAACTTATGAATATTGTTCTGATGAAACGATTAGTGGAATGGCTGGGGCACTCGAGCCGACTACACGAACTTATGAATATTGTTCTGATGAATCGATTCGTGGAACGGCTGGGGCATTTTAGCCGACTAGATTGATGAATCTGCCCTAGCCCTAGTTGGTTCATGAGCGTACAACGCCGAATAACACGAACTTATGGATATTGTTCTGATGAAACGATTCGTGGAACGACTGGGGCACTGAAGCCGACTAGATTGATGAATCTGCCCTTGCCCCAGTTGGTTCATGAATGTAGAACGCCGAATAAAACGAACTTACAACGCCGAATAACACGAACTTATGGATATTGTTCTGATGAATTGATTCGTAGAACGGCTGGGGCATTCGAGCCGACTAGATTGATGAATCTGCCTTTGCCCCAATTGGTTCATAAATGTAGAACGCTGAATAACACGAACTTATGGATATTGTTATGATGAAACGATTCATGGAACAGCTGGGGCATTCTAGCCGACTAGATTAATGAATTTGCCCTTGCCCCAGCTAGTTCATGAATGTAGAACGCCGAATAACACAAACTTGTGGATATTGTTCTGTTGAATCGATTCGTGGAACGGCTGGGGCATTCGAGCCTACTAGATTAATGAATCTGCCCTTGCCCCAGCTAGTTCATGAACGTACAATGCCGAATAACACGAACTTATGGATATTGTTCTGATGAATCGATTCGTGAAACGGCTGGGGCATTCGAGCCGACTAGATTAATGAATTTGCCCTTGCTCCAGCTGGTTCATGAACGTAGCACGCCGAATAACAGAGGTTGATTGGGGCGATTAGGGCATGTGACTTGATCGGCGCCGGGCTGTTGAGGTTTCGATATTAATGAGATTGCCTCGAAGGTGCTACCTTCGTAGGGAGTAAATGGGCGTGTACTTCGTGAACGAAGGTCCTATTTATATGCTCTGACAGCAACTTAGTCCAGTTCTTAGAGTAAAATTAAACAAGTGCGAATGTCAAATAGACTTTTCTTCAACAGCAGAGGGGAAGCGAAGACGCTAGCTGAGCTGGAAGGAGACATGAGTCGAAGTGGTGAACCTTCATGCACGGGCAGTAGGACTTCGAGGGATTGGGAGAGATACCAATCTCCCCGTCGTCGAAGTAGGTCGCCCAAGGAGGGACAAGCAGCCACAGCGCAAGTCTTCTCAACCTCGTCCTGGAAGGGAATCTGACGCGACTCCTCGCCCATTGAGTTTTGTGGTCTTCGTGGGTAATAGACCAATGACAGAGGTGGATTCGATCATTCGAGATCCAAATGTGGCAGTCGAGTTCGTTCGACAGATTTTTCCACCCAAAGTTCAGCAGCCGATGGTAGGTCGGCAGGACTTCGAAGTGTTTCGTGAAGGCATTCACGGGGTGGTGAAGGGGCTGTGCACTGCTTATGAGATCGGCATGCGTCTTCGTGCTGCTCGTCACGATATAGAACAGAGAGATGAACGCATTTGGAAGTTAGAAGCTCACCCCAAGAAGGCCGAGCGTGAGCTAAGGAAAATCAAGTCTGCTGAGCCTCAATCAGGCAACCACCTCAACCTAGTTGTGGAAGAGAGGGTTACTCAAAGGTTGATTAGTGATGCAATCGCCGATCGGAACACGACTAGCATGGTCACGATTGAGACTGCAGCCTATGAAAAAGGCTTCCACGACAGCCGAAAGGTTGGAATTCAGAAGACCAAGGAGAAACTCGCCAAAGAAGTTTGCCGATATGAAAATCATGGATTTAAGCACGGCTGGATCAAGGCACCTCAGCAAGCTGAGGCTCTCCAGGCAGCAGGGTTGGATTCTGCGTTGTCGTTGTACCAACAGAATGATTTTCTCTTCTCCGCTTTCAAAATTGAGAAGAGTGATGATGAAGAAGCCGCCGAACAGAAGAAGACCTTGTAATGCTTATGTAGATCGAAAGTGAAATTATGTAGTTATTGGCTGATTTTAATAAAACACTTAGTTTTCAATTTGTAGCGTACTTGTTATTTATATTAGTACACATTTTATTCTGAATGTTCGCACGTTTTAGATTATGTTTATATGGCTTGAACAATCTCATTTTGAATATTTGCATTTTTCGGCCTTTGCTTATACGGTTTGTACGAATGCCATACTTTAATCGGCCCAAGGGCGTCATACGTCGATGGGGCTCCGAATCCGGAGTCTAGCTGATCGTGATATCCATGAAGGGCACTTCGAATTCAGAGGCTCTATCGGTCCAAAGGTGTCATGTACCGATGGGTCTCTGAATCAGGAGACTACTTGGCCAATCGTGATATCTACGAAGGCGCGCTCCGAATCTGGAGGCTTTATCAGCCCAAAGACGTCACGCGCTGATGGGGCTCCGAATCCAGAGGCTTTATTTGGCCAATCGTGATATCCACGAAGGGCGCTCCGAATCCAGAGGATTTACTTGGCCAATTGTGATATCCACGAAGGATGCTCCAAATCCGGAGGCTTTATCGGCCCAAAAACGTCATGCACCGATGGGGCTCCGAATCCGGAGACTTTATCGGCCCAACAACGTCATGCGCTGATGGGGTTCCGAATCTGGAGGTTTTATTTGGCCAATCGTGATATCCACGAAGGGTGCTCCAAATTCGGAGGCTTTATTTGGCCAATCGTGATATCCACAAAGGGCACTCCAAATCCGAAGGCTTTACTTGGCCAATCGTGATATCCACGAAGGGCACTCCGAATCCAGAGGCTTTATCGGCTCAAAGATGTCATGCGCCGATGGGGCTCCGAATCCGGAGGCTTTATTTGGCCAATCGTGATATCCACGAAGGGCGCTCCGAATCCGAAGGCTTTACTTGGCCAATCGTGATATCCACGAAGGGCGCTCCGAGTCCGGAGGCTTTATCGGTCCAAAGACGTCATGCGCCGATGGCGCTCCAAATCCAGCTGCTTTATTTGGCTAATCGTGATATCCACGAAGGGTGCTCTGAATCTGGAGGCTTAATCGGCCCAAATTGTGATATCCACGAAGGGTGCTCCGAATCCGGAGGCTTTATCGGCCTAAAGACGTCATGCGTCGATGGGGCTCCGAATCCGAAGGCTTTATTTGGCCAATCGTGATATCCACGAAGGGCGCTCCGAATCCGGAGGCCTTACTTGGCCAATCGTGATATCCACGAATGGCGCTCTGAATCCGGAGGCTTTATCGGCCCAAAGATGTCATGCGCCGATGGGGCTCCGAATCCAGAGACTTTATTTGGCCAATCGTGATATCCACGAAGGGCGCTCCGAATCCAGAGGCTTTTATCGAAACACCTTTGAACTGGATTTTGTAGTGAGTAAATAGGGATCTTTGCATTACAAAAAATGAGATGTACATGGCGAATTGTTCAGAACAAGTATCATGCCCCATAAGTCAGGTCAATGATAAAATTTGTGTAAATGCGTGGAATTGCAAGGCCATGACAGACTCCTTCCTGACATGTCTTTGAGTCGATATGCCCCTACTCCTGCAATCAAATCAATCTGATAGGGGCCGTCCTAGTTAGGACCCAATTTTCCATCAGCCGGTTTCTTGGCAGCTGGAAGTACCTTCTTCAGGACCAACTCTCCTAGTATGTAACGGTGCAGCTGAACACGTTGATTATATGACTTGGCAAGCTACTGCTGATACCGCGCCATGGACGTAAAGGCACGATCTCTTCATTCTTCGATCAGAATCAAATCCAAAGCCAGCATCATGTTGTTTCGGCCCATATCAAAAACTTGAGATTTTAGGATTGGGTGGCCGATCTCTAGGGGTATGATCACTTGGGTTCCAAAGCATAAAGCAAACGGCGTTTCTCTAGTAGATCACCTCGGCGTAGTTCGATGAGGCCACAATACTTCGACCCATTTGCCTTTAGCTTTCTCCAGCCTCTTCTTGATGCCGTCCAAGATGGATTTATTAGAGGCTTTGGCTTGACCATTGCTTTGTGGGTAAGCCGGTGTAGAAAAGTAAGGCCGGATACCATACTTGCTGCACAGCTCTCGGTAGACGCCACAATCAAACTGGGTGCCGTTGTCTGAGATAAGAGCTCTTGGAATGTCGAATCGTGTTATGATATTTCTCCATACAAAGCGCTTAACGTCAGCATCTCGAATGTGCGTTAATGTTTCCGCTTTGACCTATTTTGTAAAGTAATCTGTCGCGACGATCAAGTATCGGTTATTCTCTGGGGCCCTCGGCAATGGTCCTACGATATCAAGTCCCCACTGGGTGAACGGCCAGGGACTGGTAATGGAGCTTAACTCTTCAGCAGGCAGATGGGTTAACGGGGAGAACTTCTGACACTGTTCACATTGTTTCACATTGCTTCACATAGCATTCGGCATCAGCTCTCATTGTCGGCCAGTAATACCCCTGTGTTATAGCTCGATGGACCAAAGAGCACCTGCCAGAATAGGCACCACAACTGCCTTCATGTATTTCAGTCAGAAGCTCTTCGACTTTGTCCGAGTGTACACATTCTAGGTATGGACCAGAAAGGGATTTTTTTATAAAACATTCCTTGCGGATCCAAATAGTATCGCAGGGCTTTATTTTGCAGCTTGTGCACTTCTTTTTTGTCCGCTAAAAGCTATTTGAAAGACAGGAATACGGTAATGGGGTCCATCCAACTCGGTTCTAGCTCTATGACATTGACCTGGACTTCTTCCGAAGGACCAATGCTTGGCTCCGGGATGAAACCCACCTCGATGGTCCGTTTGATCTCTAAGTTAATGGCGGAGGCTAGGCAGGCCAGAGCGTCTGTATGCATGTTCTGATCACGCGTTATTTGATTCAATTCATGATGGTCAAATTTTGCCAGCAAGGAGTTAGCCGTTTTCATGTAAGCCACCATATGGTCATTTCTTGCTGCGTACTCCCCCTTCAGCTGATTAATCACCAGTTTTGAATTGTAAAATACAAGCAGACGCCGAGCACCCAGAAAATGTGCATTCCATAAACCGGTCAGAAGGGCTTCGTATTCGACTTCGTTATTTGATGCTTCGAAGCCGAGTTTGATGGCCTGCTCAATTACTGTGCCGTCAGGAGCCATGATTACTACTCCAGCTCCATTGCCCCGTTGATTGGATGACCCATCACAGTACAACTGCCAAATGTCCCCAACATAAATTCTCCAATTCAGCTTAGGTCGAATTTCATCAGACTTAAAGTCGGCAAGACCCCCGGTAAATTCAGCCACAAAGTCGGCAAGCACCTGTCCCTTGATTGAGATTCTAGGTAGAAACTGAATGTCGTACTGGCCGAGTTGGAGAGCCTACTTTGAAACGCGTCCTGATGCTTCGTACTACGCAGTACTGATCGGAGGGGGTAATCTGTTAGCACCCCGATGCTGTGCCCTTGGAAGTAATGCATCAGTTTTCTTGTCGCCATGACCAGGGCCAGGATGAGTTTTTCCAGCAGCAGGTTGCGTGTTTCGGCATCAACCATTACCTTGCTTACATAATACACTGGCCGTTACTCCCCCAGCTCTTCCTTTATCAGTACGCCGCTAACGGCCCAGTTGGAAACTACCAAATACAAGATGAGTGGGTCGCCTGCCGAAGGTGTTGTGAGGAGAGGAACTGATTGGAGGTAGGTTTTCAGATCGTTGAAAGCGGCTTTGCACTCAGCGGACCATTCGAAAGCCTTGCCTTGCCGTAGTGTATGAAAGAATTATCGGCAGCAGTCTGTGGAATGACTGATGAACCTGTTGAGTGCGGCTGCCATCCCCATTAACTTTTGTACTTCCTTGACCGATCGAGGGGAGCCGAGTTCTAGGATTGCTGTGATTTGCCTTGGGTTGGCTTCGATTCCTCGGTGGTTGACAATGTAACCCAAGAATTTGCCAGAGCCGATCCCAAACGTACATTTGGAAGCGTTCAGCTTCATTCTATATTTACGTAGAATGCCGAATGTCTCTTTCAGATCGGTTATATGATTCTGCTCTTTCTTGGACTTGACCACCATATCATCAATGTACACTTCCATAGTGTGGCCGAGTTGCTCCTTGAACATGGCAGTGACTAATCTTTGGTAAGTTGCCCCTGCATTCTTGTCACGACCCAAACCCGGCCCTATGGGTTTAGCATAATCAGAACCCGATGTCGAGATTACCGAAGGCACTATGATGAGGACATTAAAAGCGAGTTCGGGTTCGGAAGCCGTCTGATAAATAAATAGTGTCCATTGAGTGTGATAGTCTCAGATGCCAAAAGATTTTTCATGCATTTATACATTTAAACAAAGATCTATACAACATTCTGATCAAAGCGGTCAGGACCTAATCCCTTGATAACGATCTGATAAGCATTTAGTTTATACAAAACAGTGAGACAGTACAGAAAGGGGAATGCTAAGACACCCCTAAGCCCTGGCACGATAGGCTTGGAACCTCGTAGTGAGGCACGTAGGCTGGCTTGACAAAATTGGAATAACCCCGACGCGTCTAGCTTTGGTCTGGTGGCTGAGCACCTACATACATATATAAATAGTGAGCTAAAGCCCAGTGAATAACATAACGTGTAAAGAGGTTAAGAATGAAATGTCCTACTGATAATAAGCAGTTCATTAAACAATATTTGATCTTTCGATCGAGCAGTTATTCGGTCATATGTGGTACATCCATTAGCATAGCGATGTGATAGGTCTTAAAACCGAGCGATAATGATGGCCATCAACGATGCGATAATGGTTCCACGAGGAATCGCGAAGATCTCAGAATATGAATAACAAGATAAATGGGTGCTAAGGATGCCACAAGATGCAGTTGAAATAAAGGATATACATTCATTCAAGAAATAATTTCATTTGATGCAGATTGATTCGATGAATCGATATTCGCTCAATGTGATGCTCGATTTAGTGTTGAAATTCATCATTTGAACATATCTTTACGCTTGTTACTCACGAGTTGGGCTACAAAATGCTAGGCGTGTCTCCCGATCGCCAACCCTACAGTTCACGGGTTGAACACACACTAAGCTACAGTTGGAAAATATCATAATTTAATCCCTAACTTGCCTCGGTGTGTTCTACATCAATATCCTCATTAAGATGCCTTAAACTAGGCCTAAGAATGCCTAGAATGGGATGAGGATGCAAAAATACACTTAGAATACATTTTGCAAAATTTGCTGAAAATAGGACCCTCGCTCGAGCGAGCCTTCCTTCGCTCCAGCGAGCTTCCAAAAACAAAGGCTTCGCTCGATCGAGAAATCCTTCGCTTGGCGATGAAACGATAAAAATCTTGGATGCTCGAATTTTACGCTCGAGCCACCAATCCTTCGCTCGAGCGTAGCTTCGAACCAAGGTCGGTCGCTCGAGCGAAGAAGCCAAATTCTGGAATTTCCAGATTTGCCTTCCAAGCTCAAACCAAGCATTCTATCACTCAAAACTCGACCTCTTGGGCCCAAATTCTGGAAAACACATCTAAATTCAATGTATAACAAGTTTCAAAGCTCAATTTGTGAATTCAAAGCCCAAGAGTGAGTCAATTGAAACCATTTCTCAAACCCATTTTTATAAACATGAAGAAATGCTAACATGCAAGAACTTTAACCAAATTAAAGCTTTCTTAAATGAGTTCAATTCCTTGGGAAACAAGATGAAAACATGGTCCTAAGCATTAACATGGACATGCATGCAAAAATCTTTGAAGAACAACCTCGAAAAATACAAGAGTATGCCATGCATGTAAAGATTAGGCTTCAATTCAACACTTTGAGCCATAAATTGGCTCTTGACCTCAATTTAGCTCAAAACCATGCAAGAACAACTCAAAGACACAATTACGAAGTTGAATGATCTACCTTGGGTGTAGAATTAGAAGTGAGGGGGCTTAATTATGCAAATATCCTTCAATTTCTCCAAGTCTTACAAGCCAATCTTCAAGTAAATGCACAAAATCAAGTTGAATCACTCTCCTAGTTCACTCTCTCTCTCTAATTCGGTGGTAGTGAGGAAATGAACTGATGAAATATGTTTGTGTGCAAGTGTAATAAGCTCAAAGATGATTAGGTAGTGGCCACTCACCATGGCAAGATTGTAATTAAGTCAAACTCTTTGACTAGCTTATTTTAATCTAATTTAATCATACCTAATCAATTTCCAGATAATTATACTATAAAATCACATAAATCATGAGGATCCTAAAACATCAATCAGTTCCAGATTCGGTCGCCGATAAGGCCTTCAATTAACAGTTTAAACATAAAACATGGATAGATAAACACATAAGTCAAACAGATAGAAATGAAATACAATAGATATACTTAGTCAATTCAGTTTCATTTTCAATCAGTCCGTTCAGTACTTCAGTTAGTTCAATTATCAGTCATAAGCCGTCGGTTTAGCGATGAATCGATGCGTAATTGAAGAAATTCTCGATAAGCGGTATGGGAACATTACATCTCCCCTCCTTATAAGGAGTTTAGTCCTCTAAACTCGAATTACCTTCATTACGAAGAAAAGCGAGTTCGTGAACAAATCAGGATATCGCCTAGCCATGTCATCTTCCCTTTCCCAAGTGGCATACACACCACCATGGTTCTGCCAGTCAACTTTCACCAACGGGATCTCTTTGTTTCTCAGTTTCTTGATTCGTCTGTTTACAATCTGTATAGGCCGTTCCTCGTAAGTGTAGTCATCACTCAACACAATACGAGTAGGCTCAATCACGTGGAAGGGATCCCGGAGATAATCTCTCAACATCGAAATGTGGAAAACATTATGCATATGCTCCATTTCAGGAGGAAGCGCAACTTGATACGCCACCGGATTGATTTTCTCAATAATCTCATATGGTCCGACGTATCTCGGCGCTAACTTGCCTTTGACTCCGAAACGAGTCTGGCATTTCATTGGTGTCACTTTCACAAACATGTGATCACCCACTTCATACTCTCTGTCCCGTCTTCTGACGTCCGCATAACTCTTCTGTCTACTTTGTGCAGTTTTCAGTCTTTGCTGTATCAGTTTTATCTTTTCAGTCGTCTCATATACAATTTCGGGCCCAAGCAAAGGTCCATCTCCAACTTCTACCCAGCAAATTGGAGATCGACATTTCCTGCCATACAATGCCTCGAAAGGTGCCATGCCAATACTCGAATGGTAGCTGTTATTGTAGGCAAATTCAACTAAGGGCAAATGACTTTCCTAATCTCCTTGAAAATCAAGGACACACATTCTCAGTAAATCCTCCAGAGTCTGGATGGTCCTTTCTGACTGGCCATCTGTCTGAGGATGGTAGGCACTACTCGACCTCAATTGATTGCCAATGCGATCTGTAGGCTTTGCCAAAACCTCGATGTAAACTTCGAATCCCTGTCAGAAACAATGGACACAGGCACTCCATGCAGTCTCACAATTTCATCAATATAGATAACAGCCAATTTGTCCGCATCATAGATTGTTTTGACAGGTAAAAAGTGTGCAGATTTGGTTAATCTATCAACAATAACCCAAATTGAATCCATACCTTTTACGGGCGAGGTAACCCGATAAAATCCATCGTGATATGCTCCCATTTCCACTCTAGTATGGGTAAGGGTTGCAATAATCCGTGCGTTGATGTTAAACTTTGACTTGTTGGCAATGAAGACATTTAGACACAAAGTCGGAAATTTCTTTCTTCATTCCGGCCACGAAATCTGTTTGAGATCTTGGTACATTTTAAGTATTCCGGGTGGATAGACAATTTTGAATTGTGGCCCTCTTGCGAAACTCTTCTTTTCGATTCGGTGTCATTCAAGGCACACAGTCTTTCTTGAAATTTCGTATATTATTCTCAAATTTGAAACCGGTCTCGGCTTAGACTCTCTTTCCTCGATGATCTTTTTCAAAAGTCATCGATTCTTTCTCTTTAACTTCTTCAATCAAAATTTGGTTGAGCGGCGGTAATGGCGACTATTGTTCCACCTTGTTCTCTCCAGACAACTTCAATTTCAAAATTTTCAAGGTCACAAAGCATCTCTTTCTGTTCCGTGAGCAAACAAGCTACGTTGCCAATTGACTTTCGGCTTAATCGTAAACCTTGATATTGGCTTTTCCTGGATGGTACAAAATCTGTAGGTCATAGTCTTTGATCAGTTCTAACCATCGGCGCTGTCTCATATTCAATTCCTTCTGTGTGAAGAAATATTTCAAACTCTTGTGGTCAGTGTATACTTCACATGTCGCCCCATACAGATAGTGACGCCAAATTTTCAGTGCAAACACTACTGCAGCAAGTTCCAGATCATGGGTTGGGTAGTTCTTTTCGTGTGGTCTCAACTGTCGGGAAGCATAAGCAATAACTCTCCCATTCTGCATTAAAACACACCCCAAACCCTTATGAGAAGCATCACTAAATACGGTATAACCATCCGTACTTGAAGGTAAATTCAGAACCGGTGCAGTCACAAGTCGGGTTTTCAATTCTTGAAATACTAATCCCCTTTGGTCAGTCTAGTCAAATGATGTCCCCTTATGAGTCAACTGAGTCAATGGTAAGGCAATTTTGGAGAAGTCTTTAACAAATCTTCTGTAATATCCAGCCAAACCCAAAAAGCTTCGGACTTCAGTCACATTTGTTGGTCTAGGCTAGTTTACTACAGCTTCAATTTTCTGCGGATCAACAGAAATTCCATCTTTGCTAACAACATGCCCCAAAAACATAACATGATCAAGCCAAAATTCACATTTAGACAGTTTAGCATACAGTTTCTGTTCCCTTAGGGTCTG
This sequence comes from Camellia lanceoleosa, assembly GCA_025200525.1. Classification (NCBI taxonomy): domain Eukaryota; kingdom Viridiplantae; phylum Streptophyta; class Magnoliopsida; order Ericales; family Theaceae; genus Camellia; species Camellia lanceoleosa. Next base: position 103,738,485 of record CM045767.1, on the reverse strand, counting down.
CAGGGTAAGTCTCAGATGGTGTTCATGTTCTTCTCTACTTTTTGAATAAATCAGTATGTCATCAATAAATACTACAATAAAATCATCAAGGTATGGTTTAAAAATTCTGTTCATAAGGTCCATAAATGCAGCAGGGGCATTCGTGACTCCGAATGGCATAACTAAAAATTCATAATGGCCATACCTTGTTCTAAGCAGTTTATCAATGTCTTACGGTTTAACCTTGATTGGTGATACCGATCGAGATCAATCTTGGAAAACACTTGTGCACCACATGGCGATCAAATAAATCATCAATACGTGGTAATGGGTATTTGTTTTCACGATTACCTTTTCAATTCTGTAATCACTGCACAGTCTCAGTGAGCCGTCTTTCTTCTTTACAAACAAAGCAGGTGCACCACGGTGAAATCTTGGGCACGATAAACTTCTTGTCTAAGTTCTTGTAATTGCACTTTCAACTCCTTGATTCGATTGGGGCCATTACAGAGGAGTTTTAGATATTGGTATGTGCAGGAACCACATCCACAGTAAATTCAATTTCCCTGTCAATTAAATCCCCTGGCAGATCATCTGGAAATAAATCTGGGAATTCTCTGACTATAGGGATACAATTCACGTCAGGTTTAACACTATCATCGATGAATCTGGTCGATCTGAACACAGATATCCTTTACACCCCTTTCTAATTAATTTAACAGCTTTCACTGAAGAAATCAAATACGGATGAGGTACTACTCCACTCCCATTAAACACGAATTCAGGCAAACCAGGTGGACGGAAAACTACTTGCTTTGTTACACAGTCTATAGTGGCATGATATTTTTGTAACCAGTCCATCCCCAATATTACATCAAAGTGATCAATGTTCAATGCAGTAAATCAATAAACAGATGCATATCCCCAACAAGAATTTCACAAGTAGGATACATATATGCACATGTCATGGATCCCCCTATGGGTGATGATACAGCTAGCAAGTAATTCATGGGCTCTAAGGGTCTATTCAATTTCCGTGAAAAAGCATGTGACACATAAGAATGTGTAGACCCTGAATCAATCAGTACATATGCACTTTGAGCACAAATAGAAAGAATACCTGACACTACGGTCTCGGTATTTTGCACGTCTCTCGGTACTAGGGCGAAGACTCGACCCTGCCTCATAGGCTCTTTCCCGGTAGCTTTGGGGTTCGATTTTTGTGTCACGGTTGATCTTTGCTATTTGTAGCTTTACTATTACTCAGAGCAGTGGAGGGGCAATCTTTCACCATGTGGCCCACTTTGCCACACCTGTAACAAGCACCAGAAATTTTATAACAAACTCCCTTATGGTTCTTACCACATTCGGGACATGGCGGTATAGAAGCACTCCCTTGGCTGGGGCTATTTGTTGACCCCATATTCTGTTTCTTGTTCAATTGATTATGCTTGCCTTTCTTGAATTTGAAATTCTGTCTTTTACCACGCCAGATTGTTTCACAGCTTCGATATTCGACTCGGCCATCAATGCTCGGTCAAGAACACCCACATAAGTCGGTAGCTTTAAAATATTTATCCTGTCCAGTATTGCAACATTCAGGCCGCCTTCAAACCTTCTGGCCTTTTTGTAATCGGTATCCACCATATGTGGTGCGTATCTGGCAAGTCCAGTAAACTTTGTTTCATACTTAGCAACAGACATTGTGCCCTGTTTTAACTGTTCAAATTCAGTGACCTTCACATCACGACACCTTGAGAGAAGTACTTTTCAAAGAAGGCTACTTTAAATTGAGCCCAAGTCATAACGGTGTTGTCATCGAGTAAGCATCCACCACCTTCTTGCTTCCTCTTGCGAATAAAGGTAGCCAATGATACCTTATGTGCCTCCGAGCACGAAACACCTCGAACAGTTTCTCGATCTCCAAAACCCACGCTTGACCTTTAATGGTTCAAGGCCTCCACGAAAGGATGGCGGTTTTAGCTTCTTGAACTTCGGGTAAAACAATTATGTCCCCATCATTAACATTCACATTACGGTCGGCTATCTGGGAGGAGGAGGAGGAGGTGAAATTGGTTACATTGTTGATCTAGTCTTTCGGTTATTCGTTCCAACATTCTTTCGGTCGGCCATTACGGCCTCGGATGATTCGAGTTCGATGGCGGCATTTGCATTATCCATTTCACTATAAGCAGTTATAACAGTTATAACAGTCATCAATATAAACAGTCATTTCTTTAAACATGTTAACACATTGGCATATAATCAGTCATGTCATAACCACACATTTTTCATGCTTATGAATGCCCTAATCACTTTCCTAGGAAACCCTATAGCTCATTTGGATACGTGTGTAGGGTATAACTCGTGGTTAAGTATCGCTCTGATACCACTCTGTCACGACCCAAACCCGACCCTATGGGTTTAGCATGTAGGTCGATGTCGAGATTACGAAGGCACATATGATGGGACAAGAAAAGCGAGTTCGAGAACTGGCGGAAGTCGTCTGATAAATAAATAGTGTCCATTGAATTTGTGGCGATCAGTATGCCAAAAAGATTTTTCATGCATTTATACATTTAAACAGTACAGTCTATACAACATTCTGATCAAGCGGTCAGGACCTAATCCCTTGATAACTTGATGCGATGGCATTGGTTTATACAAAAGCGGTGAGGCCCGATCTGAAGGGGAATGCTAAGACACCCCTAAGCCCTGGCACGATAGGCTTGGAACCTCGCAGTGAGGCACGTAGGCTGGCTTGACAAAACTGGAATAACCCCGACGCGTCTAGCTTTGGTCTGGTGGCTGAGCACCTACATACATATATAAACAGTGAGCTAAAGCCCAGTGAATAACATAACGTGTAAAGAGGTTAAGAATGAAATGTCCTTACAGTAATGAAAACAGTTCATTAAACAGTATTTCAGTCTTTCAGTCAGAACAGTTATTCAGTCATATGTGGTACATCCATTAGCATAGCAGTAAACGATGAGTCTTAAAGACCGAGCGGTAATGATGGCCATCGATCGATGTGATAATGGTTCCACAAGGAAGCGACAGAGATCTCTATAACGATAACGATCAATAACGATGGGTGCTAAGGATGCCACAGTACAGTTCGGAAATAAAGGACATACATTCATTCAGTAAATAATTCCATTTGATGCAAGATTGATTCAAGAATCAATATTCGCTCAAGACTTGATTCGGTTTAGTGTTCAGAAATTCATCATTTGAACATATCTTTACACAGTTGTTACTCACAGAGTTCGGGCTACAAAATGCTAGAGCATGTCTCCCCAGTCGCCAACCCTACACAGTTCACAAGTTGAACACACACTAAGCTACACAGTTGGGAAATATCATAATTTAATCCCTAACTTGCCTCGGTGTGTTCTACATCAATATCCTCATTAAGATGCCTTAAACTAGGCCTAAGAATGCCTAGAATGGGATGAGGATGCAAAAATACACTTAGAAAACATTTTGCAAAATTTGCTGAAAATAGGACCCTCGCTCGAGCGAGCCTTCCTTCGCTCGAGCGAGCTTCCAAAATCAAAGGCTTCGCTCGAGCGAGAAATCCTTCGCTCGAGCGGTCTGATGAAACAGTAAAAGTACTGGATGCTCGAATTTTACGCTCGAGCCACCAATCCTTCGCTCGAGCGTAGCTTCGAACCAAGGTCGGTCGCTCGAGCGAAGAATCCTTTGCTCGAGCAAACAAGCCAAATTCTGGAATTTCCAGATTTGCCTTCCAAGCTCAAACCAAGCATTCTATCACTCAAAACTCGACCTCTTGGGCCCAAATTCTGGAAAACACATCTAAATTCAATGTATAACAAGTTTCAAAGCTCAATTTGTGAATTCAAAGCCCAAGAGTGAGTCAATTGAAACCATTTCTCAAACCCATTTTTATAAACATGAAGAAATACTGACATGCAAGAACTTTAACCAAATTAAAGCTTGCTTAAATGAGTTCAATTCCTTGGGAAACAAGATGAAAACATGGTCCTAAGCATTAACATGGACATGTATGCAAAAATCTTTGAAGAACAACCTCAAAAAATACAAAAGTATGCCATGCATGTAAAGATTAGGCTTCAATTCAACACTTTGAGCCATAAATTGGCTCTTGACCTCAATTTGGCTCAAAACCATGCAAGAACAACTCAAAGACACAATTAGGAAGTTGAATGATCTACCTTGGGTGTAGAATTAGAAGTAAGGGGGCTCAATTATGCAAATATCCTTCAATTTCTCCAAGTCTTACAAGCCAATCTTCAAGTAAATGCACAAAATCAAGTTGAATCACTCCCCTAGTTCACTCTCTCTCTCTAATTCGGTGGTGGTGAGGAAATGAGCTGATGAAATATGTTTGTGTGCAAGTGTAATGAGCTCAAAGATGATTAGGTAGTGGCCACTCACCATGGCAAGATTGTAATTAAGTCAAACTCTTTGACTAGCTTATTTTAATCTAATTTAATCATACCTAATCAGTTTTCAAATAATTATACTATAAAATCACATAAATCATGAGGATCCTAAAACATCAATCAGTTCCGGATTCGGCCGCCGATAAGGCCTTCAATTAACAGTTTAAACATAAAACATGGACAGATAAACACATAAGTCAAACAGATAGAAATGCAATGCAATAGATATACTTAGTCAATTCAGTTTCATTTTCAATCGGTCAGATTCGATGCTTGATTAGTTCAATTATCGGTCATAAGTCGGTTTAGCGATGTCGATCGTAATTCAATAAATTATCGATAAACGGTATGAGGGTTGTTACAATTCTTCAGCCCAAAAGGCATAACTTTGTAGCATTAGGTTCCTTTTGGGGTGAGGAATGCAGTTTTCTCTTGATCCTCTAGATATATAGCGATTTGATGGTAGCCAGTATAAGCATCGAGAAAGCTTATACGTTGATGGCGGGCCGTCGCGTCTACAAGTTGGTCAATTCTGGGTAGGGGAAAACAATCCTTGGGGCAAGCTTTGTTTAGGTCCGTAAAATCGACGCACACTCGCCAAGTCCCATTTTCTTCTTCACAACCACTGTATTAGAGAGCCATGTAGGGTAGGTCATTTCCCTGATTGCCCTAGCGTCAAGCAGCTTGTCAACCTCCTCAACAACGGCGACAGTCTGCTCTGCGGCTGACCGCCGACTTTTCTGAATGATCGGCTTGCACTTAGAGTCAACATTCAAACGGTGTTGTGAAACGGACGAATCTATGCCAGGCATCTCGTAAGGAGTCCATGCAAAGACATCAAGGTTTCTAAGTAGGAAGGAAATTAGCTGCTGTCTATCGGCTTGATTCAGGGAAACGCCGACCATAAAGAACCTATCTAGGTTTCCGTCGATTTCGACTCGATCTAGGGCCTCCGTGGCCTTTTCACTCGGGAGCCATCCAACATCATCGAGGCTCTCTCGATCCGGTACCTCAATGGAGTTCACTTGCAACTCTTTCAGCGTCTTTTCAGCAAGGACATAGCATGCTTGTGTCAACTTCTGTGAACCACGGATTTGCACAATGCTGCGTGTTGTCGGGAAGCGAAGCAGCTGATGATATGTGCTTGGCACTGCCTGCATAGTATGCAACCAAGTCCACCCCATGATGAGATTACACGGTGATGGAAGCTTCACGACCAAGAACTCCACATCCACTGTTCGGGAGCCCACTCGAACGGGTAGTGTGATTTTCCTCAACGGGTACTCTAGATTGGCATTGAAACCGAATAGTGGATAAGGGACCGGGGAGAGATCCGATTCGGAGAAGCCGAGTTTGGTGAATGTCTTGTAGTACATAACCTCCGATGTGCTCCCCGAATCAATGAGTATGCGCTCAACTGTGAATCGGTTTACGCGCAACCTAATTACCAAGGGATCGGTGTGGGGAAGTGTCACTCCGGCCAAATCCGAATTATCAAAAGTAATGCTTGCAGCTTCATGGGGCCGTTTAGCCAAAGTGAGTTGATTTTGAGGGTCATGATTCGATTGAATCGTATGCACCGCACATGAAATTGGCAGGCTGTATATCGTGTGGATCACGCCAAATGGAGGGGAATCCTGTCTTAAGGCTATTGCTTTGGTTGAGCTGTCCTTTCGGACGTACTGTTGCAGCTGACCATCCTATACCAATTCCTCCAGGTGATCCTTCAAAGAATAAAAACTCTCAGTATCATGGCCATGATCCTTGTGGTACTCGCACTACCTATCACGTCTTCGCGTGTCGGGAGGTCTCACCATTTTTTACGGCTATTTGAAGAGCGGAAGATGTTGGATTTTGGACATGACTGTGCTGATTGGCTCTGTCAACTCTGTATATTTCTTGTCGGTGCGCCTCGTGCACCTGCTGTCAACTTGCAGTTGTTCATTTTCTTGGTGGGAGCATTGGTTGCTTGATCGGCGGGAATCCCTTCTCTTGTCCCGTTTGGCCCGATGCCGTAGTTCAGGGCTCTAAGGTGGTACAGAATTTATTGGCTGAGCAATTTCAAGAGCTGTCTTGTTGGTCGTGTTTCCGGCTTTAACCCGCAAAGCGTCATCTTCGACTTTGCAATATTCTTCGACTTTCTTCATTAACGACCAGACCGTCTTGAGGGGTCTTCTAGTCAAAGAACTGCAGAGAGCACTATCAGGATGCAAACCCATTTTGAAGGTGGTGATGGCCATAGAGTCGTTGCAAGCGTCATCAACAAGATTAAAACACTCCCAATAGCGCCGAATACGCTCTTAGTGTTTCTCTTGGCTGGATCTGCATTGCCCAAAGAGAGTCGGCTTGTTTCAGATGGACCTCGTTGGTGATGAATCTGGCCCTAAAGGATTTCTGTAATTGATGGAAGCTTTTGATCGAAGCCGGCTCCAGTTTATAATACCACCTGACAGCCAATGGTCCCAAGCTGTTAGGAAATATTCGGCACATAAGGGCCTCATCGTCTGCATGCAATGTCATGGCTTGCTTGTAGTGACGGATGTGATCAGTGGGGTCTGATTTTCCAACATAGAGAGTGAACGACGGAGCTTTGAACTTTTTGGGCAGAACCACCCTGGCGATCAATCGTACAAAGGGATCATGCTGGTTTTCTTCATCTGAGCTATTTCTTTTGCGCTTATGCCTTATACGTGGGCTCTCTTTAGAGGAACTGAAAGTTTCAGACCGTCCCTTCCTCTTGGGTTTCAGGGATAATGAGTCGGAGTCCTTATCAGTGTCTTATTGTCAGGTTCGAGATCGTCAACCACCTGCCCTTACAGGTCGTTTCGGATCTTGGCATACAGCTTGTTTGGACTTTGCCACTTCTATGGCCAAATCCTAACGGAGACGTTCGTTCTCAACGATCATGTTCTCCAACCTCTGTCCGTTTTGCTTTGCTTGCTCCATAATCACTTGCATTGCCTCCTGGGCTGATGTCGAGGGTGAACCGAAGTTCAAGGCCCTTATTGCGGTAATATTCTCTGGCCCAAGCATGTTGCTTGGAGTGGTTTCATCTTGCGGTGTAGGGTCGACAATGACTGCCGAAGGGTCTTCCGTCACGCCCGCCATAGATGTGCTTGAGTATTCCCACAGACGGCGCCAATTGTGGGGAAGTGATTTGGAAATACTCTTCTGATCCTAGGGGATGCTCGTGATCCTCTGTTAGTCACTTGAAAAGGAATAAACACTCCGATCGGGGGTGCCGGAATTAGCACTCCGACGGGCAAGTTAGTTTCTACACTCAAGATTACTTGTATTCTAAGTTAAGCATAATAGTTCTCACATACTTTTCTCTGATGGGTGATCCCATATTTATAGTATTCTCTTTGGGCCTTTGGGTTGGGCCCATTCTTGATCCGTTACATGTACCTCTACTCGGCCTCTGTTCTACTGGCTGGGGTACTGGTTATTTTATTCGACTCTTCGATTGACTAGGGTATGTGTCGAATAGAGGTTACATTCCGAACCGGACACGCCCATTCGTCCCTATGGATCTGATGAAATTCGGCTCCCACAAGAGCCCTTACCAATGACTCTAGAAGTGCCGCCATCTCCAAAAGTAACAATTCCTTCTTCATATTTTTCAAGGAAGGTAAAGTAGGATTTGTTACCGGACATGTGACGAGAGCACCCACTATCAAGATACCACATATGTGAGTTACGTGCTTTTAGAGCAGTGTGAACAACTAAACAAGTCAAATCATCTTTTCTCACCTAAATCTTTTTGGTCTTGGTAAATGTCTTGGCGTTGTGAACACCCTAATGAATCTCGGTATTCCGCTTAGACATGTAAGGTTGTCTCCTAACCCAAAAAGTATTCGAATTTCTACCATTTTGAAACACCTTACCAAACAGTTCAAAGCAATAAGGACGAATGTGGCCATACCTATCACAGTGATGACAAATAAAAATAGGTTTTACCTCTCTTTTGTTGATCTTACCCCCTTTAGGTAGATGAAGAGAGGGGTCACCTTGATTTACCTTCAACTTTCCCTTTGCTTTAGTTTTCAGGTCATGTGATGTAGAGGCCTGTCCCTTGTGATCTGTCGCACCATATCCTAGCCCGCTTTTGTCATTACCCATTTGTTGAGACCCGACGATGTCTTCTAACGTTTTGGAATCTTTGTTCCACATGGCAATTGTGGCTCTAGCAATTCGGAGTTATTCATCTTTCTGACAAACTACCTCTTCCAATGTAGCTTGTGACATCTTAAGGCTTTCAAGCTTCTCTTCATATATGGAATACACTTTCAAAAGTTCATTCCTTTCAGTTTCACAAGATAGAATTTTTCTACATAGATCTTACCTGTCACTTGAGATCTTGATGACATTCTGCTTTGCTGCTACAAGTTCTTCTTTTAGCTTAACATTCTCACTTTCACATGCTCTGAGCTTGAGAGTGAGTTTGTCATTAATTTTAGATAGATTCAGAGATTCATCATAAAAGCTTTTCGTAAGCTTGTTGTAGATCATCACCAGTAATCTTATCATTGTCTTCTGATGTTTCATCATCATCTTTTTGCTCCTCATTCTCCTTGACCTCATCCAATCTAACAACTAAGGCAGGAAAGTTGCTGGATGGTGGTGGAGGTGAATCTCCTCTTTCATGAAATTGGCTCAAAATTTCCCATGCATCTTTAGCCTTTGTGCAGTGAGCAACCTGTTGCTATTCTTCATCAGAAATTGCTCCACGAATAGTACACAGGGCTCTCTAATTGCTCGGATTGTCAACACTTTCTGTATCTTCTTCAATGGCTTGCCATCCTTCTGGGTCAAAAGCTCTCAAAACTGCCCTCATTCTGATCTTCCAATATAAGTAGTTACTCCCATCAAAGGTAGGAGCATGATGCAGGTTCTGACCACGAGCTAATTCCGCTGGCTTTGGAAGAGGTTGAGTGAAAGTGGACCAAAATGCCATGAAAGCACTATTCCCGTCTTCACCGGATTCAGGTTTTTTGGGTTCTTGCTTTGGCCCGCTTTCATTATCCCAAGTCACTGTGTAGACTTTCTTTCGATTCTTTTTCGAAGGACATTCAAGGGCAATATGGCCAAACCCTTGACATTCATAACACTTGACCCCTTGCCTCTTTACAATCTTCTTTTCAGGTTTTGGAGCAAGTTTTGGTAGAAAAGTTTTGGGTTTTTCATTACTCTTGTATTTTGAATTAGGGTCTCTGAAATTAGGCTTCTTTTTCTTCAAAATTTTTTGAAACTGTTTAGTGAACATAGCCGTCATCTCAGACTTTAGATCAAACTCAGTCTCTGGAGTTCTTGCAGTCTCATGAGCACTAGTGAAAGCCACACTATCTTTTTGTTTTTTCTTAGAAATCTGGTGGGCTTCATAGGTCTGCAAGTTTCCAACCAACTGATCAAGCTTGAGGGTATCAACATTCTGAGCCTCCTCGATGGCTGTCACTTTTGATTGGAACCTCTCAGGTAAAGACCTCAAAAATTTTCCAACAACTTTAGCTTCAGGGATTTTTTCACCGAATGTGAAACAGGAATTCACGATGTCACTAAGTTTTGCATAGAAATCATCAAAAGTCTCATCATCTCACATAAAAAGGGTTTCAAAGGCATCTGACGTTAAAGTTTTGACCTTTTGACAGAAGTAGTACCTTCGTAAATTGTTTGAAGAATGTTCCAAGCCTCTTTTGCTACCTCACACGTGTAGATATAACGAAACTCTTCAGGTGTGATGGAGCAAAAAAAGGAATTGAGAGCCTTACTATTCCAACTCGAGTTTTGGTAATCGATTGTGTCCCATTTATCAAGCGGTTTAGGAATATCAACACCATCAATGGTGACAATAGGTTCACTCCACCGATAGATCACGCAGTGCCAAACTTTCTCATCGATGGATTTTAAAAACGCTCTCATACGAGTTTTCCAATAAGAATAGTTTGTACCATTGAGTAAAGGGGGTCTATGGGTCGAGTTACCTTCACAAATTGAATCCATATCACTAGTCACACAAAATCACACTCCTATAGTTTTGATAAAAAAACAAAGAGTGACCTGCTCTGATACCAATTGAAAATCCTAAGTGATTCGTGATTAGATCAAGATTAAAGTATTTTAATTCCCAATAATTCAAAACACACAATCCAAATCATCAAGCACTTACGAAAGTGATTTTGATTGTTGTTTTCGAAATAAACAATAAATCGACACAAACGATTTTTACATGAAAAAACCACAATTGACGAACCTTCAATTGTAATAAAAAACCACAGGCGAAACGCCACTAATCAATCCACTATTAAAGAAATAAAGATTACAAAGATAACAAACAAATTACCCAACTCATCCAATTTGTCTTCAAACCTTCTGTAACTCTTTCACCAAGCTTTCGTCTCGGAACTGATTAATCTGAAGTTGAATCCACAAGTTCACTTGTCGAATCAACGACTACGTACAGAATCAAACTCCTTTGAAACTCCACGTTTGGATCTTCGGAATCCACCGAAAAAGAACTCTCTTAATTATGAAGAACCAAACTCCTTGATGTATGTATCTTAGATCATAGGTTACAAACCCTCTCAAATATATCAAGGAAAACTGACCAAAAACTTTAGATAAAAACCTCAAACAAAACCCTAAAAACCTTAAACAAGATCTAGGAGAAGTAACTCTAGAATAGACCCAACACGCGAATATATAGTATCTGAGATCACACGGTCCGCTCGAGCGGAGACTTTATATTGCATGTTTCATATAGGGTTCACGCTTGAGCGGAAGAATCCACGCTCGAGCGTAGAATCACAACATCCAGTATTTTGCATATTTTACAGAGATGCTATGAGAGTGCAAACCCTGCTCGAGCGTCAATTTCCTTGCTCGAGTGGGAAGACCAAAACTGGAAAACAGACAAAAACAACTTGAGTACAAACTTAGGTTTTTCCATGGAATTTGACAACAAAGGGTCCTAACACTATGTTTCAACTGTTATGCAATAAGTTATAATTTCTGAAATGCTATTTTAATTATGTGAACAAATGTCCTATTTGCGAATCTATTATGACATCCATAGATAGTCCCAAGTCATGGGGAACGCCATGTAAATGCGGGTCCATGACACATATGTGATACGAGATCTCGTTAGCCACTTCATTGTGGTGATATGTGTTTAATCGGTATCCGGAATCGATTACTCTAGTTGGAAGATGATATGTGACATGTTCTGTGGAATGTACCATTATGTTATGTTCTGATATGAGACTGATATGAATGATTGTGTCTGATTTGTTTTGCGGATATGATATATTTGGAATTCGTTCACTAACCTCCTTACTTTAATGTTATTCACTGGACTTTAACGTACTATTTTTATATATCTGTGTATAGGTGAGCGTTTCGGAGGACAAGCCTAGAAGGGCGTCTTTAGCCGAGCCACCATTTTGAAGCCTACCAAGTTGTTTTGAGTGCCTCTGAGTTGGGGCTAGGCCTGGAAGGCTGTTGGCAAGCTTTTAATCTTGTTGCACACTTCCGACACGTGCATATGTTTTGTATAAAATATTATCTTATAAGTTATATACCGTTATGTGAGTAAATTAACGTTTATATGTGTACATGTTTGTTTATATAGATACACAACTCATTGGACTATTGGTATTTTTGTATATTGTTTCTGCTAGCATTGATTATTTTTTATTGTACAGAAAGGTCTTTAATAATCTCGGATTACTGGCCAGTTACGACACCAAACTTTTAAGAACAGGTTTGGGTCATGACACTGACACTCGAACGTTACTTTTTGTGCTCGAGCGAAGTGTGCATATATCAGTTCGCAGCAGTACCTTTCTACATCACTTTGGTTTCTCTATCCTAGTGTCTTTGAAAAAGAGGCAGAGCGTCTCAAGATCTTCACTTTGGTCCGAACAAAACTTGGTTTTTGTGTCTTTGAAGTTTCTTCCTTGCTTTACTCGTTTTCTAAACTTGAGGTAGGAACTTTCTATACTCTTCTATGAGTTTTAATGTAGTTATTTGTTTATGTGTAAAGAATATTAGAATTTGGAATGATTTTGAACAAATCTAGGGTTTTAGTTTAACATCAAAAGAGGGGTTTTCAAATGTATATATTAAAAATGGTTATGCAAGTAGATGTGAGGTTGTATTGTGATAAATTTGTTGATTTTGATACCCAAGATGGATTTTGGAAGAAAATGGAGTTTTTTCCTAAAATATCTCAAATAATTATTTTGTATAAATAAATGAAATTGGTATTGGGAATATGAAATTGGATGGATATTCATATAAATGGTGGAGTTGGATATGTATTACCTCTCACCTATGGAAATTTGGATAATTTATTTGTCTTGGAGATTGCATATCTGTTTAGAAATATCTGTTTTGGACTATCGGTGGAGGATAGCTGTGATTGTTGTAGAAATTGCACGAGGATTAGGTAAATTGAAACTAATCTTTTATCCGTTGTCATTGAATATGGCTATGTCTTTAATACATTGTAAATGTATGATGTTTGGGAGAAGAAATAAGATGTACTCCATGTTTGAGAGAAGAAAGGGGATAGACTCCATTAAATTAAGATGACATGTGTATCTAGGGTGAAAGTCTCGAAAACCGGGCATATATATGGGTGTCGATTCTTGCGGACGAAATATCTGTAAAATGGCAAATAGAAGTGTTTGTAAAACAGCCGTGTTGGTTAGAGACCCACTGAGTTGTACCCTCAGTTTGGTTGTCTAAATGAAATGAAAAACGATTTATGAATCGAGATAATATGGATTGAGATATAGAGCATGGTGTAGCATGGTTTTGTAGAGCAATTGTAAATTATTTTATTAAGGGCATTGTAGATGCATATTACACTTATATTTTTGTTAAGATTCATACATTGTGTTAGATTGTTTCTATTGGGTTTTAACTCACCCTACTTGGAAAAATCGTTTTCAAGTGTTAATGATATGCCTCTACTAAGGACTGAGTTTGGGAGAATTGTAGAGCTGAAGGCTCAGTTTTATTTATCTTGTATTTAATTTTTGTACAAACTTAAGACTTTATTTGTATTGAGCTTATAACTCATTTTTGATGTACCCAAGCCTTGGCTTGAAAAGATGTAAATCTTTAGGACATATGAACATTTGTTTAGTTTTCATTCCTTATCACCTTTTGTATATTAATTCTGATTAATGAAAGCTTATTATTTCAATTATGTCACCTTATATTAGTTGTTAGGAGTTAAATTATTGTACTTATTTCGAGACGTTACACATAATTACAGTGAAGGTGGTTGTTTGGGGTCGATTTTTTTCGCAAATTTTTTTGTTGATTTTTTTTTTTTTTATCCTTTTTAGTGAGTTTAAATATATATATATATATATATATATTAAAAAAGGTCTACACTTTTGAATCTTTCTCCACTATGTGGCTCACAAAAGTTAAATTTTTAAAAAGAAATCTAAATAAGACCAAACAAAAAGAAGGTAAAAGCAAATTTTTATTTTATTTTTGGTGACTTTTTTTAATAAATTTTTTCAATATTTGTTTGTTTTTTTTATTTTTTATTTTTTTATACGTTTTAAATTTGTTTATATAAGATGGACTTCAAAGAGAATTCTATTACTTCATTTTGACCAAAAAAAAAAAAAAAAAAATCACTAAAAATAAAGCAATTAAAATCTATGTATTTTTTAATTAGACACCAAACACCGAGTGAGCTTGTGTGGTTGATGAAGCACAATTGGAGGGGGCTACTAAATACAACTAATTTGTTAGTTAGTGAAGACGAATTTTCGGAATCAGTACAAAATGAAAAATATTCCATTTTGATTTCAAATTTTGTCAATAAAAAAGCACATGATAAAGGCGAGATTATTTGGTTTGGTTTCAAGTTCATTAAATACAAAAACACATGGTTTGATAAAGGAGAGATTATTTAGGGGTCTAGGAGTAATGTTTCACGCCACAGTTTCGTTTGTTTTAATGTAAAATATTTTAAATATGTTTTTTTTTTGTAAATTGATTTTAAACAAAAAAAAATGTTTTTGTTTTTGTTTTTGGGCATTTGGTTGATACTTAAAATTAAAAAAAAAAAAATTTGCCTAAAATAAAAATTTTGATTCAATAAAGTGTCATAAATAACTTTTTAGTAAACTAAGATAGTTATTTAAAAGAATAAAGATATACGTATCAATTAGTATATTAACAGATAATGTTATGTGACATAATTTTAAAGGCTTTAAGGTTTTGTAATTTGTATAATAAGTAAGATTCATAATTTTAAAGTGATAATATATACTAATTAATATATTAATTAGTGCATATAGTACATCTGTGTTTGAAAAAGCTAAATGTGTTAAAAATGGAGAGCATCTCTTCTCTGCTGGACCTTGTTTGTTTGGCATATTATAAATAATCCAATGAAGTCACTTTGATTTGAAAGCTTTTTGGGCTCACTGAAAGAAACGAACAGTCCTCAAACCTCATCATAAAGCGACATTAAATTTTGTCTACATACAATTATAGAGCACCACAACTAGAATCATTTATTTATTTTATTTTATTTTGCTTCTCTTATCTTCTCTTCTCTTCTTTTGGATAACCTTTTGGTGTTATAGAAAACAGCCTGTTTATTTATTTATTTTTTTAATTTTCAATTGATGTATATTGACTAGTGATATAAAAAAAAAAAAACAAATGCATGTAAAAAATTTATATGTAATAATTTGACCATGTTTAAATCTATCGTTTCAAGAGAAGCACCCTACTTAGATGCCTTTCATTACAAAAATAACATTATTACATTATTTTGATGAAACATTCTATTAAAATTCTAGTGAAATTTCTCTATTTTTATTTTTATTTTTTCTACCAAAATGACACTTAGAGAGGCCTTGGTTGTCAAGAAACCTACTAATAAATCACCCCTCATAAATTGTATTTGTTATGAGAAAAAGACAACATTATTCATCCCTATTAAGTGTTATGAATACTCATTGACTAATTTTTTTCCCATTAAAAAAATAATAATAATACTCATGTACCGGGGTTGGATTTTCTGATTGAGGTGCAATCTATCTACTGTAGAATTTAAATCAGAAGTGATTGTTAAAATCACTGTCAAATGACAGATATTTGTTAACTTTAGAGATGGTTATTCTTATCTTCTTCTCTAAATCTATAAAAATGTCAAATTTGCAGCTATGTTAGCATTGATCAATTACAATAACTTCTCCGCAATTTTCTGCTTCTAAGCTGATGAATTTTCTTTCTAGTATTGCCATTTTGTTCGTTTTTATTGTGGAGTCTGATCTGAGTTCAAAGTCTACTTCTGTTTTTTTTTTTTTTGGTTTTTTTTTTTGCCAAACTTACAAAAATAAATTTTAGATTATTGTCAAATTTGCAAAATCTAACAATATTCAAGTTAAATTTTTTTTGCGCAACTCAACAAATTATTATTACTATTTTTTTTTCACACTTCATTTAATCTTGAAAGTGGATTCACTCATAATTTATTTATTTGTTTGTTTTTATTTTTATTTTTATTTTTTTTGTCAAAAGGAAGATGTTAATTTAATAATAAATTAATAAATATTCGATTTTTTGTTTTGTTTTTTTTTTTGGATCATAAACACAATGTCTAACCTGTTACTTGAAAATCAAGGGATTCAATTATTTGATCTAAATTCAAATTTTATTGAGAACTTCTTACACACCACATTGACAAAAATTAAAAAGGACAAATATTAAAACCACGTAGTAATGCGCTTGTATCATCAATCATCTTGTCTTTGTCAACAATCACAATCTTTGAAACATGCATGATGATGCACGCACAATAATGTTATTTAGTGTCTAAAATTTATTAAAAAAAATAATGAGAAAAAAATCCCTTAGGATTTGAACTAGTCAAACTCTACTTTTTTAATTATTTCAATTTCGAATTTTAATTTTTAAATTGGTATTAATTTTAATCATAATTTATGAAATATGGATAATTTATATAATTTCATAATTTT
Source organism: Camellia lanceoleosa (assembly GCA_025200525.1). Lineage (NCBI taxonomy): Eukaryota > Viridiplantae > Streptophyta > Magnoliopsida > Ericales > Theaceae > Camellia > Camellia lanceoleosa. The sequence continues at coordinate 103,722,053 of CM045767.1, read as the reverse complement.
TTTTTTTGTAGGTGGTACTAGATGGGAATGGTGGCTATGGACCAGGGAAAGAACGAGAAGAGTGGCTTTGAGTTGGGGAAATAGATAGAGTAGCAGTGGACATGAAAAAACCGATGGAGCAGTGACAGTGAATTGGAGAAGAGGAGAATTGGTGATGGGCTACAATAAATGTGAGAGATGGTTATCAACAGGAATGGGAAGAAAAAAAAAAAAAATTTAAAAAAAGTGATCAAATTATTTAAGAAAAGGGTTTGGCTTTTTTTTTTGAAGTTGTCATCTCAATAAAGTGTTTGGGTTTTATAAGCTCATTTTAAAATTAATTTCAGTGATCTGAACTATTTACTTTTTAAGACTCATTAAGTAAGAAATGTATGCAAAAAATAAGACGATTGGATATCGGTAAATGTATGCTTGAATCATATTTGTTTAAAAAAAATAAATGACAAATATAATTTTAAGAATAACCATTCATTTTTTGTAATACAAATTTGATTCTAACGTATAACTACTGATATCTAGTCATCTTAATTTTTTGCATGAATATTCTATTTAATAATTCTTAAAAATTAAACGATTCAAATCACCAAAATTGATTCCCAAAATGGGTCTACCAAGCACAACCAACTTAAGAGAAGCTAAACCTCTATGAAAATTCTATGGTAGTATGTCCCTAGTTATGACCTTTATGGTCTTTGGTTATACCTAATTGAAGTATTAGTTATAATTTAATTATGACTTAGTTATACCCATTGTGACTTAGTTATACCCATTATGACTTAGTTATGAATTATTGTAATGTTAGTTATGATATTATTTTAGTTATGATTTAAAATCTTTTTGGCTATAACTCATGTAATGTATGGTTATAATTGATTTTTTTTAAAATTTTTATATATAATTATGACTTCTATAAGATTTAGTTATGATATTTGTAATAATTTACATAGGGCGTGTACCATAGAATTACCTAATTATTTAAATTGTCACTTCTTTGTTAAATTGATGGTTAAAATTAATATTATTTTAAAATTTTAAAATTTAAATTAAATTAATTTAAAAAATTAAGATTTAATTTGTTAGTGAGATTAAATCTTGAAATTTTTTTTTCAAATTAAAAATATCTTTTTCAAAGCCTCTCAGTGGAAGAATTATCCTCTCTTTTAGGAATTTTAATTGGATTATGTATCCTTTTAATTCTATTAGTTACCTTATGTACTATAAAGGGAAAAAAAATATAATAATAAATATATAACTAATAGAATTATAAAAATATACACATATAAGATATGAGGTAAATCTATGTAATAATTTTTCCCTCAGCGAAAGTAACAGAGTACCATTTTCATGGAAAATTATTATTTGCATCTAAGGCAAGCTGAGGTGATGCTACAACTTAATTATTATTGGTTGAATCAGTAAGATTTACTTTATTTTTACCTCTTTTTTAAAGTAATGTTAGGGATCATGAAAAAAATATCATGAAAATAACTATGAAAGATTTTTCACCTTTAGATTACATATACAATAAAATATCACACATTAATCAAAGAATGAAAAATTTTTATAATACATTTCATGATGTGTTTTTAATGATCCCTAATATTATTGTTTTAAAAATAATAAGACACTTATCTTGCCATAAAGAAAAGTTAGAGATCATGAAAATTTTTTCATAAAAATTATCATAAAAAATTTATGATCCTTAAATTACCTTAATTAATATGTGATATTTTATTTTAAATGTAATCTAAGGATCAAAAAAAAATTTCATGATTATTTTTATAAATTTTTTTTCATAGTTCCTAATGTTTCTGTTCTCCATGAATGATGCCAAGCAATTGTTCGAGCGACAATGCTACGTAGTTCAAATTTTGTGACTCAAAAGTGGTTCAAATGGCCAAAACGACATCGTTTTAAGTACAGAACAATATAAAAATGACCAAAACAACGTCGTTTTGATCATTTAAATCACTTTTAAACCACAAAATTTAAATTATGAGACATTTTCCTTGTTCGAGACCAACCAATAACTTCTCACTTTTTCATATCCTCACCAAGATTGGCTGCAGTTCTTTCACCAATGAAGAATCTTAACCAAAATTTAGGTTACCCCACCACATCATTTCGTATGTATGTACGACAAAAATTTTTAGGAAAATGTTTTTGTTTTCTGAATCTTTCTTCTCCGAATCTTCTGCCTGTCCAAAACGATGTAATTTTAAATTTTCTTATTAGTAAAATATATTAAAATTTTTTTATCGGTAAAATAATTTTTATTGAATAATTCCTTCATAAAACGAAACTACAATTTAAAACGACATCATTTTAAATTCGGGATAAATTTGAGTTTAGAAATTTCGAGTTACGTATCATTATTGAAATTATTATATGAGTTTTAGATAGGTTAAAAATAGAATAAACTATAATAAACTCTTTTAAACTATTACTCATTTATATTTTCTCATTTCACACTTTAAAATTTAAAAATTAACACTTTAAAAGTATTATTTTATTATAGTTAATCATTTTTATTAAAATTTAAATAGAAATCTATACAAAAAATAGATTATGTGTAAAGCATATAATACATTTATTAAATTTTTAAGGTACCAATGCCCTTATAGTGATTTATTTGCACAGACCTATTTTAGGAAGTGAATTATAATCAACTTCCCAAATTATAACTCACTTCCTCTCTCACAAAAAAAGTGTTTATAAGTAGCTTTTCACCAAGAAACTGATTATAACCATTTTTCTAAAATAGGTCTTTTGTCACAATGATAAAAGAGATAAAGTGTAAATAAAATCACCAGATAAAAGTATTATTATCCTAAAACAATTAATAACATATTATTGCACTAAAAAATCAATAAATGTGTCATGTACACATGATCTGATTATTTTTTATTATTTTATAATAAATTTCTAACAAAATCCTAAAAAGAAATAGTTAACTTTAATAAGATAATATTTTAAAGGGGTTAACCATTGAGTTTTAAAATTCAGAGGGATAAAATACAAATAAATCATAGTTTAAGGGGGATTTATTGCAATTTAGCATGATATTTTTTCTAATAGTTTATTTATTTATTTATTTATTTTTAATGAATTGGTGGTCAACAATTCATTATGATATCACAAAAGACAATAAATCATATATTTGAATCACACCAACTCTCAAATAGTTAAAATACATACACATATTTAGGTTGTGTATGAAAAATAATCTGATCATATGTAGAGAACATGTTGAAAATATAAATAATAAAATTATTTATTTCCCTAATAACGTAATTTTTTTAAAAAACTGACAATCACAAATTTTTAAATAAGTTGAGGATCAATTATATATATAAATAAATAAATAAAAGTTGTTTCAATCATATGTGTTGCAATCAACCAAACAATGCCATGTCTGGCTGCTTCTATCTTTCTATAATTGCTTGGAAAAATAAAGGCCGGTGGGTCCTCAAACTTTGGGAATTAAGAAAGGCCTCTTTCATTCCTTCACTTTTAGCCTTTGTTTTTTGTTTTTACTTTCCTTCATCTCCTTATGTTGGGTTACTCATCAATAAAAAAATTTGGACAACCAAATAATCAAAGTAATAGTGACTTTAATCAAATTAGAAGGATATTATTGTTATGTTTGATTCACTTAAATGAGATAGAATGATTATTTTTAAACTTGATTAATCATTTCCTTATAATTGTTAATTTTTATTCTATTAGCGATGCATTTTCAATATATATTTAGTCAATCAAATAGGCAAATGGATATTTTAATACATTTCCTAACGTTATGTTTGGTTCATAAATTTAGGTAAGGATTTGAAAAGCAAAAGAAAAAAATAGGTGCAATATGAACGAAATATAATTATATTTTGCACACATTTTTCTTTGCCCTTTTCAAATCCTTTCATTACATCATTAATTAAAAATTATTATTTTGAGTTTTAATTTTTATTCTATCATAGCTGTGTTTAATGATATGAAAAAATATCGAATACAACTCAAGATCTCTTACTTTAGTAGATAGAATTTCTTCTAGTTGTTATATTTTGTAATTCAATGTGGATTAAAAAAAAAAAAATTGTATATGTTTCCATCCAATTTTTAAATTTTTATGACGGTAGAAATTGATTTTGTAATCCATACTTGTTTTGTGAAAGTGTGCCAATGTAAATGGTTGCCCCTCAAATTAAAATTTTGGGTTCATCCACTACTAGAAAAGAGAGTTTTTGAGTCGGCAGCGTGCCGTCGCAAATAGCGTATTTGCCGATGCAAAAACTTTTTGCGACGGCGTTTTGACGGCAACTCAATGGACGAAAATGGTGGGGTCGCAAAAAGTTTTTGAGTCGGCAATCTGTAGACGCAAAAAGTTTTAATTTTTTGAGACAGTAGATTGCCGACTCAAAAAGTGGTTAAATGTTTTAAAAAATTTAACCCATAATTTTCTCATTGAGGCTCCCAAGTTTCGAACATACACCGTTTGGACGCTTTGCCCCGAAGCCACCGCACTAAATCCACTTCACCACCATACCTCTTTCAGATATTAAATGAGATATATATTATTTATAGTATATACACTCAATATTAATATAAAAGTATATGTATAAATAAATATATTTATTAAATATAATCAAGTAAATATATATATCTTGGCTATAAATTTTTTTTTTTTTTTGGCTACGGCATCAATTGCCGATACAAAAAGGTCTAATTTTTTGCGTCGGCACAAATTTGCCGACGCAAAAGGTCTATGCCGACTCAAAAGGCCTATCTTTTGCGTCGGTAAATTCAACCGACTCAAATAATGCTATCAAATATTAATTTTTTGTGTCGGCCAACGGTGCCGACGCTAAAGGTTTGGTATTTGAGTCGGTAACTCTGTCTTTGTTTCAAAAGGCTACCTTTTATGAGTAAAAATTCCCGACCCAAAAAACCGACTCAAAAGACTCTTTCTTTAGTAGTGATCCTGGCGATGGTGAGGGTTGTAGCGGTAGGCGTCGCAAGAATGAGAATGAGGGGCATTGAAAGACATAAAATCTTAAGAGGGCTGTTATTAGTACCTACTTTAATTTTTAGACCCCCATTCTAATCCTAAATTTCAATAAGATTTTTTTTAACACCCCACATAATACCAAATTTATCCCTATTCATAATATCATCATATCCAAGTACACGCCTACCAAATTTTGCACACCCTCACCATCATGGTTGAAGACGGTCCCTCTCATTCCCCATCCTGTTGAAGAACGACACGACGATCGTCTCTTGTTGAAGAGCGACGACGTTGACAGTCCCTCTCTTTGATTTATTCGAAATCAGTGAACGACAGTGTCTATTTTATCAAAACCATTGCATCATTATTGTAAAACTGAGCCAAAATCACACCACTGGTCAACCACCCAAGGGTTGGTTCAGCATTGTGTTGCCAAACATAAACAATTTTGTCAACACTGTGTTGCTGAACCGAAATTATTTGTTCAGCATTATGTTGTTGAACATAAACAATTTTTTCAGTACTGTGTTGCTGAACATCATTTGTTTAGCACTGTGTTGCCAAACATAAACAATTTTTTCAGCACTGTATTGCTGAACAGCATTTGTTCAGTATTGCGTAACTTAACCCTGAATTCATTATTTTCCATTCCAATTCAATGTAACAAATAAAAGAACATATATCTATTCCAATTTAGCCGCTAATTTCTAGTTTAGGATTTAGAATTGTAATGAAAAGGAATACGTTTAGGGTTTAAGATAGTGATGAAGAGGAATACATTGGGTTTAGGATGGTGATGATAAAGAACATTAGGTTTAAGGATGGTGATGTGAAGGAATGTTGATGAAGAGGAATACGCTGGGTTTAGGTGGGTGAGGAATACGTTTAGGTAGAGGAGTTGGGTGAACAATATTGTAGAGTTGTCTTTATCTGGTGGGTGGATATTCTATTAAAGATTGTCCTTTAATGTAATTTTACTTCAGGGTATAATTACAATAAAAAAACGTGAGAATTAGGGGGTAATTCTATTTCCACACACCAATTCTCCTCAGTTCACACAATTAATAAAAAATTTCATTAATACAATTTTGTCTTGGAATAAAAATACTATAATACCCTTATCTTTTTTTGCTCAAACCCTAATTCTAAAACATCACAACCATTTTCTATTGCCAGCACCACCTCTCATCGCCATCCCCTCCCATCGCCTCTTTCCCTCTTCGCTTGCGATCACTTTTTTCCATGAATCATACACTCGCACAAGTCTTCCACTGCGAATCACTCAATAGTTGACTGTCGAGGTCTAGGATGAAAGGGGATGAGCTAAAAGTGGCGGTGGTGGTGGCGATGGAGGGTTGAAAGTGGCAACAACGATAATAAAGGAGAAGTGGGTGAATTAAAAAAAAAAAAAGAAGACTATGTTTAATCTAGTTTTAGAATATGTTTTCAAAAATAAATAAATAAAAATTTCTCATTTCAATATGGTTTTATCTTTCTAGGAGAAAAAAAAAAAAAAAATTGCTATTTATTTTTGTCAAATTAATTTATAAATTTCTCAAAAAAATTTCAAAAAATTGATTCAAACATTGAAACCAAACATAGCCTCAGGTTTTTAAAATTGAAAATGAAGGTAATATTGGAATATAAAGACGTGTACTAAGAATTTATAATTTTATAATGTGTGTATTGAGAAAATGTTCATTAAATATGTATACTGAGAGGAATTAGTGTGTGGAAATAAAATTAACCGAGAATTGGAGGTCTAAAAAAATTAGGCATGTGCAAATAGTAGCCCTCAAAATCCTATTTTAAAATTTTTAAGAATGCTTGGAAATTATATCCTCATGTGTGTCACAATATTTTTTTTTTTTTTTTGGGGGGAAAAGTCAAAATCTGATTGGCTAATTTTACACTCTCTTCTATCAATCGAGTGTCTTTGCGTAATGCAAAAGGGACTCGAGCAGTTTGTTTGTTTGGAGAAACAGATGGGCAAATTTAATTCCTGGTTGGTGATATATGTTACAAACGAGTTTAAATGTTACACAACTCTCCAATCTTTGAAACCCAATTATTGCTATTTGTCATTTTGCCTTGTGACTAGTGTGACAAGTATGTTGAAACATACTGGCCAAATGCAAGTTGATAAAATACGTAAATGATTTCTAATAAAGAGATACAATTATATACTAAAGATATTTTTGTTGTTTTGGAGAAAGATATATATACATATATATATATATATATAATATCATTTTTTTTCTTTTGCTTCATCTCTACTCCATGTTGTGCTTCATCTCTACTTCATGTTGTGAGATTTGAGTTGGTTGCAAGTTGATGTACATCAACAACTAAGTTTAAAGAGGTTAGAATAATCTCACACTGTCAATCTATCTCATCTAAACTTGGTTAATATAATGTAAGAGTCTTTTTATTTAGTGTCAATTGATTTTGAATTAGATGTTTTAATATGGTATCATAATTGGGTATTGGGTGACTTTTTTTGTGTTAGTTACATCTGTTAATCGATGAATTTTACTAATTTTTTTTTAAAAAAAAAAAAGAAACTGGCACATATAAAAAATATTTATCGTGTGATTCACTTAAGAAGTAAAAAAAATATTGAAATTTTCATATGTTGAAATATAATAGTCATCGATCTAGCTTTGCACTCGGTAAAATTTTACAAATTCAGAGTTTTGAATTAAAGCTATTATCAATAACAAAAACAAAATAACTACAATGATCAGGGTGGTCATATTCAAAATCTTTAAATTCTCAGACATACATGGCCAATGTGAATACTAGAGGGGCAAAAGCAAAATTTACAACCCAAAAAACAAATTTTAGAATGACAAATCCAAAATAATTTTGAAAGAGTAAATTACATTTCTATAATATGACTCAAATTCTATTTTGATCTTTATTATTTTAAATTGAACAATTTGATTTATACACTTCAAGTTTAGTTTTAATTTAGTTTTTCAATTCAAAATAAAGGTTACAATTAACGATTTTGAGACACTTATTAATCTCCAAAGGTATTCTTTTTTTTCCTTTGTCACACGGTACACATCAGTAAAGGGTTAAATTTTAGTTGTTAGTAGGGGAATGGGGAACCACAACCACAAAAAAAGAAATCAAACTTCTATCCATAGGATTTGAATTTGAAAACTCAAACTACAAAGTGATATTACACAACTACTAGGCTAAAACCTTTGATTAATCTCTTGGGATATACAAGTCAAAAAACAATTAACTAAAATTTAGATATAATGATTAAATTAAAACTAAAACTTAAAATGTATTGATCAAATTGTTCAAATTAAACTAATAAATTCGAATCAAATCAGAAGATGAAAATATAGTTTAGGGTTAAATTCATTTACCCCCTTGTGGTTTGAGATAAAAGCATTACTTATGGTTCACATATAGCCAGAAAGCTCCTATGTAGTTTTGGATCAAAATGTAACTGTTAACACTATTAATTATAGATGTAAAATGACTGTAATACCCTCAAATCCTATATTTTTTTGTTATTTTTTTTCTCTCTTCTATCTCACACACATAATTTATAATATCTAACACTAATTTAATTAGATCACAATTAATTATGAATTCTTAATTATTTATTGTAATTCTTAACTTTTTATTCTAATTTTAATTTAAATATATTTTATATCACAATTAATCCTAAATATTTAATTATTTATTATAATTACTAACTTTTTTTATTTAATATTTGAGATCACAATTAATCTTAAAATTTTAATTATCTATGACAATTCCTAACATCTTAATCTAATTTTAATTTAATTATATTTTAGTTCAATTCTTAATTATTATTTATTCTATATTTTTATTTAATTATATTTGAAATCAATTCTTAATTTTATTTTAATTAACATATTAATCTAATTTTAGGTTTAGAGGAAATGGGGATAAAATTATCTTTTTGTTATATTAATTTAATTTTAAGTTTTCAAAAAACCAAACACACTCTAAAAAATTATACGTGTAATACACATTCCGTTAATTGGATGTAAAAACTAATGGTAACACTTTAATCCAAAGTCAAATTGGAACTTTCTGGGTATATTTGAACCATAGAGGATGAAATGTTCTAGCCCCCAACCACAAGGGAGTAAAATAAATTTAATCCTATAATTTATCCATTTTAAAACTATAGATACAAAAGATATTTTAAAAATGGTGTGGGGAACGACTTATCATCTGAATGAGAAAACATAAGGGTGTGATTAAAAAATATGGACTTCTCAAATCATAAAACTACGATATAACCCCTCAGAATGAGTCAATAGCTAAACCCTTTTTGTTGCTTAGCCTTTGTATTGATGAAAGGGCACAACTTTTAAAGGGCATTTTCAACTAAAAATAAGGTTTGCTAATAGATTGAAGGTGTAGTTGTTTGAAGCTCTTGAAAGGTTTTTTAAACTTCTCTATATATTAAAAGAATAGGCAAAGTTTATGATAATTTAATCAAAATTGCAGTTAGTGGCTATGGTGCAAAGGCACTCTTAACTCGTGACAAAAAATTGACTTTGCCTCACTTAATTATATTTAAAATTAAAAAATTAAAAAAAGAAAAAAAAGAAAAAAAAAAAAGAAAAGTTGCAGTAGTCAAGTGTTCCTATTAGGTGGTGTTCGTTTTGAGGGATTGGGGCATGGAATTGGATTAATAGTTCATTGTTTGGTTCAAAATTATTGCTCCGAACTACTAATCCCTCCAGACTATTAGTCCCACATATGTTGGACTATTATGTCCAATGAAGGGGTGGGGTGAGACACAAATAGGGGGATAAGAGAGATATGGGATTAGGTGGTGAAATAACAGTTTGACCCTCTACTATTTAATTATTTATTATATTTAGTAAAATTCAATAAAATTTAAATGTCTCAATTAAAAAATAAAATAATTTTATTTAATTTTATTTATGTTTTATTTATTTAATTTTTTGTAGATATTTTATTGATATTTTATTTAATTTCATTATTTAATTATTATTATTTTTAAAATAAATTTATCTAAGATTTTAATTAAAAAATAACATATATTTTTATTGATATTTAATTTATTTAATTTTTTTAAAAAATTTTATTTAATTGTGCCAAAAATAAAATAAAATAAATTTTTATTTAATCTACCCAAAAATAATTAAAATATTAAAGATATGTTTAATATTGTTATTATTTAATAAATAATTAAAAATAATAAAATAGTCATTTGAATATTTATCTTTCTCTATAATGTCTCAAATAAATATAGGATTCAATAGAATAGTTCAATCCAGACATCTAATCTCATGACTAAACAAATATAGAATACAAATCCAGTCCAATTAAATAGTTCAGAAATAATGTATCACAATACTAATAATTCAATAAATTCTAATCTCCCTTATTTAATCTGTCCAAACAAACACCCAATGTACAAGGTCTTATATTCTCAAACTTTCTTCTTTTTTTTCTAATGCTCGAGTAGTAGAAAGTAGTGAAGATCCCGAGATAAAATTGTGTGATTAAGAGACATTTAGAATGACAGAACTGCAAATTTAAGTATGGAAAAAGTTAGGGATCATGAAAATTTTTTCATAAAAATAATCATGAAAGAGTTATGATCTTTAAATTACCTTAATTAGTGTGTGGTATTTTATTCTAAGTATAATCTAAAAATCACAAAAGTATTTATAATTATTTTTATGAAAGATTTTTTATGATACCGAACATTGCTGTTTAAATATAGAAAGGTAGGTAACTGGATATCTCAATTATGAGTATATAGAGGTGAGTAACTGGGTGACCCAATTAATTTGTTTGTTCTAAAGTCTCTGACGATTTGCTCTTTTGGCTGAAAAATCAAAACAGTAAAATATATATATATATATATTGTACGGGAAAAAAATATTCTTCTCATATAATTCTATTGATCAAGTCTACGCTCCTCTAAACATCGTCGCTTTACTCTCTGAAAACACAAACGTGAGCTAACCGGTCAGTGTGTTCTGGATACCTTTCCGATGTCTAAATCAACAAAATAGACAGATAGACAAAAGCTCTATGTATTCGGGAATCAAAGTTATGTTACCTCTCCATAGGTGATATTATAAGCTTTTATAGGTTCCGCATGGCACATTCCTAGTAGGACTTTTATTCCTCCATGTAGAATCCTCTTAGGAATCACATTCCTGAAAGATAATACTTATCCTTCAATGCCCCCCTCACTACTTAAACCAAGTGAGATGGTTCTACCACGGTTGGATGTCAATACGACCGAGATAACATGGCCATGCTAAAGCCGCAGACTAGACCGAGCTCCAACTAGCTCGGTTTTTCCTTTCACTGCGTATACCTCGGTTTGACATATTCCAACTGGGTTGTCTGAGACCGCACTAACCACAACGAGCTTGGACCGAACTAACCAATAGCAAAGTTTTGAGAAAAGCTCAACATACTTCGGCTCAATATGATACGACCGAGCTAACTGTTACCGCTCTGAGTGTGATGACCGAGCTAATTGCAGAGCTCTCTTGGACCGGGCTAATTTCTAGGCCTTTTTACTCGGCCTCTCTTACTATGGCCCACAGATCAGTCCATTTACCCAGCTCGGCCCAATTTACTTATAAATTATCCTCTCATATATAAATTAAAAAGTCAAATCCTAAACATTAATCATTCATGTATTTTATACAACTAAAAAAAATTATTTTCAAAAGCATAAATATCTTTCTTTTGCTAAAATAGCCACACACAATAAATAAATAAATAAATAATAGTGTAGAACCAAATTCCAAATGAGGCCTGAATTTGCTTTATTTGGAACTTTGGAGAAATTGAGAGAAAATTTTGACAAAACCAAAAACAAGAGAACCAAAAATACTAAAGTCACAAAACGAAATTATGTAAGGGAGAAAGTTACGTAAAAGACTTGGCTGGCTTCACAATAACATCTTTTCTTTTTTAGCATCAATCTAGCACATGCATTCCCATCAATCTACTACTGGGCTATTTGGCCTCCCTTAAAATAGCATATTTTTTATTTTTTTTTATATTTTTTAAGTCACTATTATCTTCTTGTTTTTTAACACTTCTTTTTATACAAAATTAAAAAATATACTTATTTAGAGAATGATTATTCAGTATTTCTGAAGTATGGACACATGGTACTCTATAAAATTGTGATTGGTAGAAAGAGTAGGGGCTTACGATTTATGTTAGGAATAAGAAAACAATATAGGGCTAAATAATTAATGATTGACTTAGAGTATGACCACGCGGTGTTCCAAAATTATTGAGTAATTTCCCTTATTTAGATCATGTCAAATAACCCCAACTACCTAGTTTGGTTTTGAGCCCTCTCCAAATATGGCATATATAGTCACAAATATTTGGTGCAGTTTATTAAAGCAAAATTTTTAAAAACTCACTTTTTTTACTTCTCAATAATCAATATTTTTTAATTTAATTAAATTATTATTGTCTCATAAATTATAAGCAAAAAATGTACCAAATGCTCTGATATAAATTTTTTAAATAAAAAAAAAATAGTTTCGTAAATTGAATCAAACAACATTGTTACCGAATTGATATACAGATACATTATATCCTAAAAGGTCCTCTTAACATGTGTCTCGGAGCATAAAGGTGAAGAAAAGAGAAGAAAAAATGAAACGATTTTATTAATTTTCAAATTAAAATATTTTCATTAATTTCATTTTTTTTTTTTGGGTTAAATTTCCAAAATTTTTGTCAATCAAATATTAAACAATGCATTATGAACAATTTTTGACATTTATCTATATTTAAACCTAGTTTCTTTCAACTGCTCTAGTGTCATTAGAGGATTGATTTATTGATATACTATACAAATGTTATAAAAAACAAATTTATATAAAATTTTTAAATAATGTAATATTAATATTTTTGAAATTATAAATCACAATGTAATGCTTTGCCATAAAATAGAAGAATCACAAGTTGCTACATTATTCTTCATAAGAATTTTATACCAAAAAAGAAAAAAAAAATTTATTTGTGTACATTAATGTAATTTTGATTTCCCTCAAAATTGTCAAAATGGGATGGTGCTAAATGGAAAAACAATTTTGAAGAAGTCGCTAATTTGGCACACCTTTTTTATTTTTTATTTTTATCAAAATTAATGCCACTTTTTAAGAATTTTACGAGATTAGAAAATAATAAGAATTGAAGGCTCTGACCATTTCTACAATAAATACAAAGAATTCTAACAAACAAGGTCGTGTTGCAATTTTTATATACGACTATACTGGTCCGACAAAAGTCACTAATTCGGCCAATATTTTCTATAGAAATTTTCAACAATTCTTCCTCATTAGATGAATGGAATACATTTGGTCAATATATTTCATTTTCAAAACTACTTTTTTAAGTGCCTAATATTACTAAGTTCTAAATTTACTAGTAAATCGTTCACATCAAATAACCCCGTTTAGAAATAGATTATTTTAAAAAAAAAATTAATTTTTCACAAAAAAATATATAAAAATAATAAAGAATGATATGATGACTTATGATGACTTTTTAATAAGTTATTTGGCATGATCGATAAAAGTACACTTATTTGGATCACATCACCGCTCTATTTTTCTACACATCTTTCGTAAAAAATCAAAAAAATATACCTATAAGACAAGATTAGGCATAAAAGTTAAACAAAAATTAAAACAAACAAGCCAAATGCCCTTGGTTGAACCGATATCCAAAAACATCATTCAACATTAAAAACAAAAATTAAAACAAACACGCCAAAGGCCCTTATTTGAACAGATACCCAAAAGCATCATTCAACGTTAACTTTTGTGTAATTCACATTCCATAGATTAATATAAAGAACACAAATTGAATATAGAACCAAGTAAATAATACAAACAAGTCAAAACAGCCTATCAATTTTAACCTATTAAACTGCCTAGCCGGCACACTTCAGCTATACGTGACCTAAAAATGACCATTTCCAAAAGGAAATTCATGTCCTCACCTATATGTCTTGTATTATACTCGGCCTCCTTTTTTATTTACAATTTAATTTGAATCCATGACCTCGTCTCCCAATTTATCACTTTTTTTTACATGATAGAACACGCATTAGGGTTCTCATCACTGAACATATTAGGATCATGTGCGTACGAAGGTGGAGGAGGAGGCGGAGGTGGGTGCGAGTACTCCACCATGTAACCTTGATTGTAACCAGGGTTAATGTAACCTTGATTATACACAGGTACACCATAGCCTTGATCCATATAACCTTGATTTATATAACCCTGACTAGGCATTGGTGCGGTTAAATATGAATATGGAGCATATCCGTAATGTTCCATTTTGTTCACCTCAACTTTCGCCTCCTCACTCTTTTTCCCATCTCCACCACCGCCAGCGGCGGCAGCTTTCTCTTTTTTGTCTCCACCACCTTCTTTCTCCTTCTTCTCACCGCCACCTTCCTCTTTCTTTGGTGGTATAACCTCCACGTTCTGCTTCAATTTTTCTTTTAGATATGGTACAAGCTCCTTGGCATCCATTGTCCCTTTGACGGTGAACAAACTTTTCTGATCATCAATTGTCAACGAGTCTACCCCTGTTCACAATTACGGATCACAATTAGGCTAACTAAAATTAACAATAATGCAACTTGACAATATAAAAAAACAAAATAGAATTACAAGGGGTATGATCTTAGAATACTAATTAATCATCGTTCAATAGTTAAGTTTATACTCAAAATACAATAATTTTTTTATTTGAGCATGGATGATTGCATCACATAACTAATTATTGAAGTGATAAAACTATATTATATCTTTAACAAAATCAAAGTTTGGTAATCTCACCTTTGATCTTCCGTATGGCTCGTTTTATTTTATGTTTGCATCCCTCACAGTGCACGGGAATCTTCAAAACTACCGTACTCTATACACAAATAAAGACAAAAAGAAAAATCAAATTATTAAATCTATAAACTAATTTCAATGCTTCAAATTTTAAAGCATGCTAAACTAAAATTTATAAACAAGTAACACAAGTTTGGGATCCATCAAATTTTGGGTTTTTTTTTTTTTTTTTTTTTTAAACATAAATCTCAACTAGACCATCATAAAAAAAATTCAAAGTAGGGCTTTTTATTTATTTATTATTTTTTTTAAACATAAATCTCAACTAGACCATCATAAATTTTTTTTGAAGTACGTTTTTTTTTTCTTTGAAAAAAGTCTCCCCAAAAAAATCCAATTTTTGTTAACATTTCTTATAAAATTCGACTTATTTTTGTTTTGAGAAATTCTTTCAAAATTAACTCTCTTTTTTTTTAATTTATAGAGACCTAAAGTAAAATTATTTTACTCCAAATTAACCCCTTTTTTTTTTTTTTTTTTGGAAAAGATGGCTTTTTTTTTGAACAAGTCTCAGAAAATACAAAACTGGACCCTGTGCCTAACATGCGCTTTATGCGCAACTAATTGAGCACCTCCCAAACAGCGGCCACCTGGTAGGCACAAGGCCCGTACGGCGCATGTTAGCAGGAAAGGAAGAATAATTCTTCCAAAAAAACAATAATATTTAAATATTCATTAATGATTTTACATATGAATTGTTTTGGAAAATTAGGTACAAATTGAATTTTTAACTTTCTTAATTTTTTTTTAAAAATATATATAAAAAAAAGTAGAGAAATAACTGATTAAAAGTTAAAGATGACTTTTAACTATTTTTTTTAAAAAAAATGCTATTTTTAAGTAAGATGGTTGGATATTACATTGCTAGGGAAGGAGACAACCGGAACACAAAACAGGCGCAAGTTAGAATGGTGTACCTCTTTAGGTTTCTTGTCGTCGGCCTTCTTATCCTCAGCTTTTTTAGCGTCGGGCTTCTTATCTCCGCCACCACCACCTGCGGCGGCACCACCGTCCTTCTTGGGCTGAGGAGAGATGATCTCCACCTTCTTATGAGTCTTTTCTTCCACTCTGGCCTTAACTTTGGCCGGGTCTACCTTCCCTATCACCGTCAACTTGTTGCTTCCAATGTCCGTCTTCACATCCTCCACACCTGCAATTATTCACCAACCACCACACCAACAGAAAATGTTAGCCAATCCACAAACCACGCCATGTGCGTATCACACACACAAACACATACATTAAGAACAAAAGAACAAAAAGATTTAAGATAATTTTTCAAAGCTCTGTTATACAAAGTTTAAGGTAAATTTGTTGAATGCTAAATTTCATTCTGCATCCTTACATTTTATAATTAATTTTATTTTTATCTTTTTAATTATCTTAATCAAGTTCTAAAATTTGAGTCAAGTTATCCATTTGTAAAAAAAATATTTTTAAAATTAAATGAAAAAATTATGTTACTATTAAAACTTGGTATTTCCATAAAAATCCTACTATAATCACTCTCATTTTAGTTCATAAAATTGAACTCAATTGCAACATAAATTATTCAAGAAAATAAAATTGAGTGTAATTTGTTGAATTGTTATGGAATTGTTCATAAATTTCAAAATATTTGTGATTTTGTGAAGTAGAAAACAGAGACAAAATACAATTCTATAAATTTATATAAACGTAGGCATATGATAGGAATATAGAGAGTTGAATGAATTGGGGTATAAGTATATACCATCGAAATAACGAACAGCTTTCCTAACTTTTTTGGCACAGCCTTCGCAATGCAAGTCGAGCTTCAACACCACCGTCGTTGGTCCCTCTTCTTTCTTTCCTGCATCTCCTTTTTTCTCGTCCCCGCCGCTTTTCGCTGCATCTTTCTGAGAAAAGAAAAGAAAAGAAAAGAAAATTCGTATGAGTATTCGGCAATTGAAATGGAATCAGTAAAGAAGAAGAAGAAGATTAGTGAAGTGGGATGGGTACTAACCTCACCCATTTGCTTTGGGAATTAGTAAGGATTTCTATAATTTAATTGTTTGGGGGTTTGGATTAGAATTGAATGCCTTGAAGAGAGAAAATGGAGGCAGAGGATACATTGTTATATAGAGACCAGATGAGGAGAGAGACGAAATGGGGTTTTGGTTGCGGCTCTCTGAATGTGATGTCATCATGTATGTATATGTTTATGTGTATGTTTATGTATATGTGGACATGGTTGTGTATATCATTGATGACGATAATGATGGTCATGATGGTGGGGCTGCCCGCCGGGTTGGACTGTCGGTACACGACTACGGGAATGGTTTCGTTACAAAAGCATCCAATTTTACCTTTTGAAATGACGGAATTACCCCTTGCTTGTTGTTTGTTTGTTTTACCAGACAGCCCAATATAAGAAAGATTATTAGCCGAGTTAAAAGTTGAAAAGTAATTTTCAACTCATTTTTCAAAACAAAACCTAACTACACGGCGACGTATTCGAACTGGTAAACAGAAAAACACTAACTACACGACGACGTATTCGAACTGGTAAACAGAAATCGCCTGGTACATTGTACTACCACTACTAATCCCACAGGAGTTGTGCTTTTGTCTCTGTTTGTTTGGTAAAGATTAAAATAATTAATAAAGATAATAAAATATTAAAATAATTAATAAAATTAAATATCATATCTTGTATATTAATTAATTATTTTTTTCTTATAATTATTTATTTAACTACAAAAAAATTCATAAATCGTTTCAAATATAATTTTTTTCATCTCATAAAATAATTAAAAAATTAATTAAAATAATCAAGTTCCCAAATGAAACCTTTCTAATATGGGGGTAATTAAGGGGTGGTTTGGGGATTAATTATTTTAGTTAATTTTTTAATTTTTTATGAAACAATTTATTAAAAAAAAACAGAGAAAGTGATTTGATAATTTATAATAATTTTTTAACTTTTAAACTAAAAAAACCTGCCCCAAACGGGGCCTTATGAGTTTATTTTTATAAGCTCCCAAAAGTTAATAAGGTTCATTTTTTTCTTTTTTCTTTTTTTTAATTTTATTATACTCTATAGTTGTTCATTAAAAAATTGCACTATTTTTACAATGTGGTTTGTAAAGAATATGCATCCAAAGTTTTGTTAGGTATAAGAAAAGTAAGGGATTAATAAATGCATTGTTTCATTTACTAAAATAATAATGACTTTACGACAGTAACATCACCCTAATGTTACACATGTTCACTTTGAAAAATATTTTTGTACAAGAATAATTTAATTATGGTATTTTTAAAAATATGAGTAATTTTGATCAGGCCCGGTTTTGAGATTTCCAAGACCCAAAGCCAATAATAAATTTTTGGGGCCCTTCACATTTTTTCTTTCATTGAATGAAAAAAAAAATGAAGATAAAAGACAAAATTTGTGTCAAAATTACAAAAAATACTTAGTATTACATTACAACAATTAATAAGTGTCGTTTGATCCTCGCTCTTCTTTCATTTTTAGAAGCAAATAAATTAATCATACTTGCATAATCTATTTTTTTGCAAAATCATTTTCAATGAATAACAATGCTAATTATTTTAAGGAAAATTTACCCATAAATCCTATTTTCTGGAAAGTTGAACCATTTAGTCCTACAAGTTTTCTTATGCACCGTTTAGTCCCACTACCTACATCAGTAACATCAACAACATCATCAAAACATTAAACATTAAACATCATCAAACATTAAATATTATTCATCATCAACATTAAACATTAAACATCAGACATAAAACATTATTCTTCAACATCAAACATTATTCTTTTTTTTGGTACATCGGAAATGAACATCAAACATTAAACATTAAACATTAAACATCATCAACCATTAAACATTAAACAACATCATCAACATTAAATATTAAACATCATCAAATATTAAACATTAAACATTATTCATCATCAACATCAAACATACATAATACATTATTCTTCAACATAAAATATTATTCATCATCATCAAACATTAAACATTAAACATCATCATCAACATTAAACATTAAACATTCAATATCATCAAACATTAAACATTATCCATCATCAACATTAAACATTAAACAAAATCAGAGAAAAGAAAATCCATTCTTGTTTGTGAGTCGAAACCCTTCACTTCCCAATCACACAACCCAGGAGCGAAGATAGAGATCGCGAGACATGGAGCCTGGTTCGACGACTTTGAAGACGCGGATGAGGAGGAAAGCCAGGGAAGAACAGAAGGCCATGTGGAAACCCTTCACTTCCCAATCACACAACCCAGGAGCGAAGATAGAGATTGCGAGACATGGAGCCTGGTTCGACGACTTTGAAGACGCGGATGAGGAGGAAAGCCAGGGAAGAACAGAAGGCCATGTGGATCATGGTCAGGGAGATCGGGTATGGCCAATTGAACATCTTGCGATCGAGGATGTACTTGTTGAAGACGATGACGGTGAAGCTCAGAAGATCCATATCCCACGTAGGCGAGGAGAGGAGGGTCTTTCACTACCACCTCGCTTAAAGCTCCGCCTTTACCCATGGCGATGATCCAAACCCTAACCCTAATTTCGGCGTTGATGTTCCAGACGATGATGCTGCGATGTTGCAGACGTTGATGTTCACCATTTTTTTCTCCGATCCAATGTTCTCAATGTGAAATCAACATATATATATATATATATATAGATTAATAAATTTGATGTTTTGAATCTGATGTTTTGATGTTTGAATATAATGAATCTGATAGAAATCATCAAAAACTCGAAATCCCTTTGATGTTGTTGAAGTTGCAGTTGATGTGGATGATGTTCAATGGTCATTAACATTGGGATAGGACCTAACGGTTCATAAGAAAATTCATAGGACCAAATGGGTTATAAGATACAAATTTAGGATTTATTGGTGCATCCCCCTTATTTTAAATAGGCCTTTCAATTTTTTAATAGGTCAATTTATTTTAAGTTAGTTTGGGTCTTCCTTAATTTTTTTTTAAAATTTAAAATATACCTAATATATTACAATAAACTATAATAGGAGGACCCTTTTTTGGGTCTATTTTTAGTGGATTACAATGTTAATTTTTTTGAATGGATCTTTTAATTTTTTAATGGGTCAATTTATTTTAAGTTAATTTGTATTTTCTCTTTAATTTTTTTAAACTTAAAACATACATAATATATTACATTATACCATAATAAAAGGGGCTCCTTTTTTAGATCTATTTTGAAAGGCCCTAGGCCATGGCCTTATTGGCCAATGCTCAGGGCCGACACTGATTTTGATGATTTTTTTTTAATTTTAAAGTGAAAATATTGAAATTTTTCACATTATTTTAAATGTGATAATGTGTATGGATAATGTACTACTCAACCACTTTTGTTACCTATCTAGGTTAATAAATACGTATTTCCTAATGAACAAGTGCTTAAAGTAAGTAATAATCATAATCTCACTTTTCAATTGTCGCAACCATAATAAATAAATTAAGATGATTTTAACATAGTTTGTTGATTTTATATCATCCATCTCTTGGAGGTTTTAATTTATTTCATGTTTCGCCTAAGTTTTTCTTTCAACGCTATCATTGCTCGCCATCAAAACTTTTTGTTGAATTTTCATTTTGTAAGAAAAATCATAGCAAGTAAAACAAGCAATCTAATAATAATTTTATACTAATTAGTCTCGTCTTATCATCATTCTTTGTTGATAAATATATATATATATATATATATAACTTGTTCTATGAAGACGGGAAGTTGAAAATATAGTAGAAATTGAGTGAGAGAAGGTACCTTAAAAAGAACTAATGTCTTCTTGTTATTTTTAAAATGAGGGCTGCTATTAGTACGCCTAGGTTCTTTGGACCTCCTATTTCTTTGAACTCTCACTTTAAAAAGTTATTTGGGATGATCTAAATAAGTACACTTTTTATTTTTTTACGAAAAGATGTGTAGAAAAGTAGAAAGGTGATGTGATAGAAAAATGATAAAAAGATAGATTATATAGGGGATGCCAAACCACCTCTAAATCTTAAATTTTAATAAGATTTCTTTGAACACTTCACTTAATATTAAATTTAATCCTATTCATAATATTATCACACTCGATGGTATACCCACCTAATTTTGTACATCCTCTCTCCTTCTTTTGATGACCATCCATCTCTTGTTGAAAAGAATGTCGATGGTCAATAAACACCATTGCCTTAGTGAAGAATATTGCATTGACAGTCCATCATTGAAATTGGTCCATCATCGAAATTCCTATCAAATCTCAATTAAATGAGGAATCAACTTGACGATGTCCAAGGAATACCGTCAGAAAACTCATCGGAAATTCCTGTTTACGATTGCAGAAAACTCGTCAAAAATTCCTCTCAAGTAAATTTTTCACGAAACACACAATCTGATGTTGAAGATACAAAAATCGAACCGTTTAGCACACCAATACTGACTATTTGTATTACTGTTCGGAACTCATATATTGAACTAAATGTTTGTATTCAGTACTATATTACCGAACATAATCTTAACAATCGGCAAATCAATACCGAACAATTCGAACAAAACAAAAATGATTGAAAACGACAAAGAATGTTAATGTAAAACAGATAAACTTATTAATAGAACGTCAGCCTCATCGAAATTGTTGTCATTGTCCTCTATTGCTCTATAAGGTGAAATAAATAATGAAGAGTAATAAGTTGGACTTGAAAAAAACGTTTTAGTTCAAGGTTTCTGGTTCAGGAGGGCTTATGATGGTAATAAAGATGATACATTCAGAGTTTAAGATGGTTATAAAGAGTAACAAGTTTAGGATTTATGTCGGTTGGTTATGAAAAGTAACAGGTTTAAGATTCAAAAAGGTGGAATACATATAGTTGGAGTTGGAGTTGGAGTTGGAGCTGGATGTAGGGGTATAGATGGGTGTACAATGTTGTAGAGTATTTCTTCTTATTTGGTAGGCAAATATTTCATTAAATAATGTCTTTTAATGTAATTTTATTTCAGGATATAATTGTAATAAAAAAATTTAGAAATTAGGGGTCCAAAAAATTTAGACAAGTGCTAATAGCAGCATTCTTTTAAAATAATAGAGCAAATTACATTTTACACCTTCAATCTCAATTAAGGCCCTTTGTCATTTTATTTCCTTTAACTAAAAGTTGTTATATTCTATCTCCTAATCTTTTGAATTATTTCAATCTCAATCTTATGTTAACGTTTTTTTATTAAATAAAAAAAAATGAAATAGTAGCATATGGCACGTGCATGTAAATTTTATGACAATATATGTATATATATCATATAAATTAGCTTACTTATATAAATAATTAGTTTTTAAATGAACATTTTGATCATAAAATTGGTATGCACACTTCACATACTATTTTTTTTTTTTTCTTCATCTTCCTTTGTAATAAATTATTAATAGAATGTTGAGATTGAAAGAAATGAAAAAATTAAGGAATAGAATGTATTAGTTTTAATTGATGGTAGTGAACTGATAATAACAAATAGTTAAGGGAAATAAAGTATAATTTGCCTTATGTTATCCAAAAAGCAACCTAAGAAGGGAAGTAAATTAGGTTTTTTCAAATTAAAACTAATAATTTCCCAATAAAAAGCTTACTAACTTGTAATGACCCGGAATTGTATGACATCATATTCGTAATTAATTGAGTGTTTATATGATTTAATTGGGAATTATCTGGTTGCTTGGGAAAAATATCTGTTGGAATGACGACTTCGGGACTGAAAATGATTACCGTAATGGGATCAGAAAATGAAATTGAACATACCTATATGATACTGGAAATATTTAGAACCATTCGAAACGATAAATTG
The DNA here is from genome assembly GCA_025200525.1 of Camellia lanceoleosa. NCBI lineage: Eukaryota > Viridiplantae > Streptophyta > Magnoliopsida > Ericales > Theaceae > Camellia > Camellia lanceoleosa. The sequence continues at coordinate 103,699,253 of CM045767.1, read as the reverse complement.
AGAATAGAATTTCGACTGAATCGTAAGCCTTGTTTGGTTCCACGTTTTTGGCACAAAATGGCTTTATATGATATATATGGATTAAGATAAGTGTTGTTGACTTCATTTGACTCTCAAACCAAAGGAAGAAAAATATCTTGAGAGAGAGAAGAGAGGAACTCGTGGAAGAGAGAAAGGAAGGGGAAAGAAGAAGAAAAGGGGAATTCAAGCTAATTCTCTCCAATTAAGTGGTTAAGGTAAGGATTCCTTTTGAATATCTTGAAATAAGGTGATTTCTTCATGGGTTATGGCATGTAAATGGAAGGAATGATAGAGGAATCATGTTGTATTTTTGATCCATGGAGCATCTATAAATATGTTTGGCATCATATCATGAATTTATGCTCTAAATCATAGTTTTCTTGCATGATTTCATACTTGAGAAAGAAACTCCATGATTTTGACAAACAAAGCTTTTATGAGTTTGAGTTGTGGTTTAATCTTTTGGAAATTCATATGGGTTTGGTTTTAAGGTTTAAATCAAGTGTTTTCCTAATGGTTTTGGCCTTGTTTTCATGAAATTGGAAGCTGATTTTGGTAAAAATGGAGCCCCGGTTTTGCAGAAATTGAAGCTGAGTTTTCTACCCAGATTTTCACATTCCGCTCGAGCGTAGGTTTGGCCGCTCGAGCGGAGATTTCGTGACTCCAAAGATTTTTGTCGCAGTTTTAGTCCGCCGAGCAGTTCTTACGCTCGGCGAGACCTTTCAAAATCCAAACAGTGTTTTATAGCATGATTTTGGTATTCTCATTTCATTTTGAGCATTCTTAAGTTATAATTAAGACTTGGTAATGAAGTTATGAGAGTATGTGGACTTGTTTTGATATGTTAAAGAATCATGTTATACTGTGTATGCTTGCAGGACCATCTTGAAGACCGTATAATCGGTAACGGGAAACTCTTTGTAAGTAACGTTTCCGTAAAGATACGTTGTTATGACTTATGTTTCAAAATGATAATGTTATGATATGATTTCTGAAATATGTTTTTCTGTGTGAACGAATGTCCTATTTGCAAATGTAGCATGGCATCCATAGATAGTCCTAAGTCATGGGGGACGGCATGAAAATGCGGGTCCATGACCAGTTTACGAGATCTCGTTAGTCACTTCATTGTGACGATATGTGTTTAATCAGTATCCGGAACTGATTACTCTAGTCGGAAGACGTTCTGTTCTGTTATGTTCTATGGAGTATGCCATTATTATGTTCTGATACAATTGATTACGTTATGATGATTTGTTACGGATATATGATATGTGGAATTCGTTCACTAACCCTTTACTGTTATGTTACTTGCTGGGCTTTAGCTCACCCCCGTATATATGTATTTTATAGGTGAGCAGTCGGGGAGCCAAGCCTAGGCGGAGTCCGTGTTCACCTTGAAGTTTTAAACCTACGAGTTGGTGCCTGTCAGGCTAGGCCTGGAAGGCCGTATGTAGTTTAGTTTTGTATCAGTTGTGTTTGTGACTTGTGCCTATCTGTTTTGTATATGAATTTTGGATACATGTTTGTATGTTGGTGGGTAAATAACTCATTTTTGGCATGTATATATATGTTCATACTTATGCACAGCTCTTTGGACTATTTATGTTTGGTTTGTGCTTCCGCGAGCCCCTGTTATGTATGTTTTGTATTGGAAGGCCTTTGGTAATCTGGGATTACTGGCCGGTCTCGTCACCGAACTTCTAGGGGCGGGTTCGGGGCGTGACATAACTAGTATAACAGATAAAGATCAAGCAAAGTTTAAAACAATAAGCGAAATGGTAGTGGATCAGCTAACACAGAGAATATATCACATGAATATCAAACAGCCAACAAACTATGTTCTAGATAATTAGTAATAAATTATAGCAAACACAATCAATGGAACAAAATATATCAATTAGCCAGAGCAGTAGAGTAAAGAGATTAGGGAAGAGAAAAGCAAATAGAATTTATAGTGGTTCGGTTTCAACCAAGCCTACATCTGCTCCTCATATTTCACTTGAGATTTTTCATTATCTTCTAGCGTCACAGGATGCTAGCAACCTCTTCACAAATGGAGTAATCCTCTATATATTTCCTAGCTTCACAAGGGTGCTAGTAACCTCATACACATGGAGCAATCCTCCACAAATTTCTCTTGCTTTACAGGCTTGTTAGTAACCTTTTTATAAGATTGGAAATGAGTGTTTTTTCTTTCAAAGAAAGCTACAAAAATATCTCTCACATATAGATATACAATGTTGAAGCTTAGAAGATATATCAATAAACCTCTCACAGGTGTATATGCTTAAAGCTTAGGCTCAGTGTTTGTTTTATAAAGGATGAATAAACCAAAGAATGGAGAATCCTTCAAATAACTCTAAGAATGAGTTTGAGACTGATGATAGAATTACAGAAATTTTCTTAGCTTAAGTCTCTTTGATTTTTCTGATAACCTCTCATAGACAAATAGGCTTAAGGCTAATAGCTCAATGATTGATTTCCTGAAGACAAATGATAAACTCAGATGTTCAGATACTCAAAGAAGATAAAATATGTGGGTGATGAAGGATAGGAAATTTTCTTAGTTCGTTGTTTCCCTCTATGATGTCTATATTCACTTTACAAAGATCTGTATGTATAGCAGAGCTCAGTGCTATTTTCTGTCTGACAAGCCCATCTTATACTTCCTGTTGAAGTGATGGGATGGTGATGGCTGAGGATGACATAAAATTCATTGCTCAGATATTCCCTGACATCCATGTATGTTTTGCCTGTTTAATGATGAGTGTCTGATGCAAAACCATTTCTTTTCTGCTCTCAGCATCTTTCTGATATTAGAACTTCTTTGCACAATAAACATCTACCCGGATGTCCCAAGTGAAGTTCTATGTCTGTGGAACGTCTGCACGGATGTCCCATGAAGTCTCAGTCGCCAAGGTTGTCGTCTGCAGTTGTTGAGCATATTGCTGGTCTGACATCCAGAGCGAAACAGAACTGATCTGGAACGAAATTAGGCCAAAATGCCTTGGTCAGTCATCCGCCCGATTGTCCTTGCCTACCCAAAGCTGTAGAAGAATTTTTCCAAAATCTAGCCTGATCGGTCGACTGCCCCTTAGTGGGCTTGGCCTCTTAGCTTGCTGCTTTGTGCTGCTGCTTCCTGGGCCTAATTCAGTGCCTGTTTAAGCTTCCTTTTGGCCTCAAATAACATAGTTAAACACAGAGAATCATAGATTATAATGCTTTAATCAAACATCAAGTTTTCAATCTTAATCCATTTTTCAAAGTAAATCAAAACATAATCAAAACAAAATCATCAAAATCAATGTCATTCATGCTATGACTAACACCTTATTATAATTATTGGCAACACAAAATCAACTACCATTATCTGGGTTTCCAATTTATAGGTGTGAATTATTTTATACTTGTTCGATAATTGATTCTTTTTTTCTATAGTAATGTAATCACATTTAACTATAATATTTGGGTAACACCTAATGTGGATTTCATTGTTAGAGCATTGTTAGAGCAGCTTCTTTTAGTTTAACCAGAAATCCAACACGATACAAGAAATTATAAGGATAATGATGATGTCAATTTTTTTGTGGAAGCCATAGATTTTTCCACAAAATTTGAGTATAAGGTTCAATTGAATTTGAAAGAAACTAATCTCTTCCTTGTATATGTAAAATTTCTGATCCATAATAGCAAAACTCTCTTTTATTGAGTACAATTGAATTATTAAAATATTTTACAAAGTTGATTCAAACGACAATTGTTCATGGCATGTTGTCTACTCTCAAATATGAGTTTAGATTCTCTCCAGCCCTGCCTTTGGTCAACGATCGGGATTTGGCCACATCACTCCTAACAAAATCTACGGCGCAAATTAGCTAAAACAAAAAAAAATTAAATTTGTGCTATATTGCTTGCGTTGTCTCTCTCTCTCTCTCTCTCTCTCTCCTCTTCTCTTCTCCGGCTCTCTCTTCCCAATGGTGGACAACAATAACCGATCTACTCTCTTCTCTCTTCTTTCGCTATCGACGACCGATCTCTCTTCTCTCTCCCTCCTTCTCTCATCTGTTCCTAACGGTGGCCGATCTACTCCAATGAGACCAACAATTCCGCATTGATTGAAAGATTAAATCTGCAAATTTACTACCAAAGTTTCAGAGATTTGGAACAATACCCAACAAATCATCAAGCCACAAATGTTAAAATCATCAAAATCTGATGATTTAGGCTAAAAATAGAGAATAAACAAAAATTAAAATTCAAGCCACAAATTTGAAGCAAACTCACTTTCTCTCTCTAAAATTCAAGTCACATAAATCATCCAAATTCAACATTCTAGTTCTGGCTGCTTCAATTTCTTTCTTTTCTTTGATTTTTTCATTTCTTTCTTTATATTGTTTTGGGAGAGTTATTGATTTGTACATAGGTTTTGCTCTAAAAAAACAGATCTGAAAATTTCAGATTTGGAAGAAGAATAAGGGAGGGTGGTGTTGGATCGACCGAAGCTGGTAGGGGTGGGGGTGGAGGAGAGGAGTACGGTGAGTGTTGGTGGTCGTGGTGGTGTGTGACGGTCGTCGAAGGGTTTGGAAAAACTGAAGACCCAAATGGGTTTGATGATGAGAAGGTTGAAATAATGGATGAATTGCAAGGGATGTATGGTAGAATGTTGTGAAATGGTGAATTTAATGTGTGAATTTGCCATGAATGTGAGAGGAAAAGAAAGAGAGAGTCAAAGCACTATTTTTTTTATTTTTTTTTACAATGTGTGAACACACACACTGTTCATTGCAAAGCTCCTTTGAAATTCAATTTATATATATATATACTAATTTGAAATAATTTTTATTTTAACAAAAAATTGAGAATTATTCAAAGTTATTTTTTGGTCACCAAAAAATAAAAATTAAAAATTAAGACTAACTCTTTTACTTAATTTATATATTATATAATTTATTAAATTATATATATATATATATTATATATTATATTAAATTCAATTCGGGTTCGGATTGCTCGGGTTGGCCATTGGTTCTGTCCAAGCCCGGCTCGAATTACAATTCAGGCATAAAAAATCTGCCCAGACCCGTCCAGATTACAAGATATAGTTATCCAAACCTTAAAAAAACTCGGGCTGGATTCGGGTTGCTCAAGTTGAACCCGCCCAAATTGCAACCCTACTAGTAAAACTATCTTCAAACAACCTCTTTCATAATAAATTAAACTATTATGACATTTAAATCAGAGAAATATTTCATTCCTCATTTCATCACCCTGATTGTACCTCAAATGAGGTGACAAATAATACAAATCAATCAATTTTCTTCAAACTCTCGTCTCCACGTTTAAAATTATTGTTTACCACTTTATTAAAAATATAATTGGAAGTGATAAAATAAGAGAGGTAGAAAAACTCTATAAGCTATGTATCTACTGGAGTGTAAAAAGGTGGGTGGGCAAAACTTGTTTGTGTGTCACTTTGTTTATTCCATTAAAAGTTGTGTTTAGTTTTTAAACGTATATAAAAAAAATTGTTAAAGAAAAACAAACTATGCAGATTAATGAAATAAATAAATAAATAAAAAGAAGTCTTTTCAAATTTGACCAGGAAATCTAATAAAATCCAAAATCTAAAAAGGATAACTTAAACCATCAGTAAAACCGTTGGTTGCACCAACCACTTTTGTTCATCACATGGATAAACTTAGGTTCGAATCAAAAGAGTTTGATTTATTGAAAAGAGAAGACAAATAAAAAAATTTATTATTTAAGAAATTATAGATTCGAATTCTACAAAAATTAAACATTCTAAACTTGAGGGCTAATGAAAATTTATCTGATTATTAATTTTAACATTTTAAAATTAATTAAAATACGCATAAATTAACACAGACACTTAATTATAAAAAGGAGTTTTCTTAGGTGTGCAACCCACAAAAGGTGTAAGTGGGTTGCACACCATGTGCCACTTACACAAAAGGTGTAAGTGTAAGGTGTAAGTGTAAGTGGGTTGCACACCATGTACCACTTACACAAAAGGTGTAAGTGTAAGGTGTAAGTGTAAGGTGTAGAAGTGAGAAGTTGTAAGACACCATGTGCCACTTACACAAAAGGTGTAAGGTGTAAGGTATAAAAAGTGTAAGTATAAGGTGTAAGTGTAAAGAATAAGGTGTAAGGTGTAAGTTGCACACCATAACCAAACTCTTATAAAAAAATCTCAAATAAAAATACACCAATTCTTAGGCCTAGTTTGGGATATACTATATAATCCATCTTTTTATCTTTTTTTCATCACATCACCTCTTTATTTTTTTGCACATCTTTTCGTAAAAAGACAAAAAGTACACTTTTTTAGGACACCCAAACCAACCCTTAATTAATTACTGGAGTGAGGTTGAGATTAGGGTTGGTGTTGGGGTCGTATCTAGAATTTTCTAGAGTTAGTGGTAAAAAATGATGACTGATTGGACCCACAAGATTTAGCCGCAGCTTGTGTTTGACTTTGCTTTGTCCTGGGAGACTGGCTTACGACATCAATGACGCAACATCTATCCGATCCAATATCCAAAATCAAAGCAATAAAAAAAAAAAAATTGCAATTCAATGAAAACGTTTAAAAAAAATTATAAATCAATGATAAAATTTATCAATTTTAATAATTAATGTGATAATTTTTTTTATAATTTTGTAAATTTTCTTTTTCTTGAATTGCAATTTCCTATTAAAAAAAAAAACTACCCAAACTTATTGATTTCAATAATTAAAGTTATAAATTTTTTTTTTTATAATTTTGTAAATTTCTTCTTATCTTTCCACTGAATTACAATTTCTTTAAAATAAATAAATAAAAATAAAAACCACCCAATGCTATGTTTGGCAAGAGCTTTTTTGGGGCTTTTTGGCTTTTTTAGCCACAAAAGACAAAATAGGCTTTTTTAGCCACAAAAAACAAAATAGGCTTTTTTAGCCATAATCATTACACTCTTCTCTCACAAAAAAAGTCAAAAAAGTCAAAAAGTCAAAAAGCCCTTCCCAAACCAAACTTTTAAGCCCAGGCTAAAAAAGTCAAAAAAGCCAAAAAGCCAAAAAGCTAACCTATTTCCCAAACGGAGGCTAAATTCAACGAGGGTTAGTGTTGTACCGTTCAAAAAAAAAAGAAAAGAAAAAGAGTGTTGTCACGTGCCGAGAATTTGATTTCAATACTAGTTTATTCTAACCTGTGTAATATTTAATTTAAAATAAATAAATGAGGTGGATAGCTGGGACAGAGTGAGAATAGAAAAATATAAAATCGTAAGAGCATTCACGGCAGTCATTTAAAATTTTTAGTCAAATTATAATTTAAAAAGTTAATTTTTTATTTTAGTTAGTCATTTCATTACATCAAACTCTTTATTTTAACTTAAACTTATTAAAAAATTTATTATTTTTTTAATTAAATTGATAAACTGTCAGCCAAATAATTCCTATGTTCTTTTGTAAAGGTAAAACTGTAAAAAAAAAAAAAAAAAAAAAAAATTGTCGTTGAGTAATTGATTGGCCGGACTTCAGGACGGACATCCACTAACACATAAAAAATTGAATACCTTATAAACAATTACTTGCTTTATCAAGGGAGGTACTATAGCGTTGGCAAAATAAATGAAGGCTATATCGAGGTTGATGGATCACATATTCACAACTTTTGCTCTCTACAATAGTTTTAAAGCCATTGTAGAGAGGCTGATGCTGATGCTGATGCTCTAACAATGAATTTATAAAATAAAGAAGTTGAAAAGAAAAAAAAAAAAGTAACTCGTTTGTATGATTTTCAATTTTATCTTCAAATTCCTGTTTTTTTTATTTATGAGTGATTTGGAATGCTCTAAATAAGTGTACTTTTTGACTTTTTATAATAAAAAAAAATGTGTAGAAAAGTAGAAAAAGTATGTTAAAAAATAAAGAGGAGATATTGATTGATATGACTCACATAAGTGTTTGTATGAAAAAAAAATACATTTTTTTAGTGCATACCAAACACCTATTAAATATTTACAATGGTTGAATCAAATGAAAATTTTGAATATTAAATTTTTTATTTTTATTTTGTTTAGTCTCAAAATATTCATAGCCGTTAGATTATGTAAAAATTTAAAAATATCATTTAATAAATATTTTGAAACAAAAAGACAATTTGAGACCAAAAAAATAAAAATTGTACACATTAGAATTGCGGCATTATATATGTTGCAAGGTCAAATTTTGAAGAGGGAGTGGGGAACCTAAAGGAAGAGGCGAAGTCATAATTTTGTTCTTTGAAATTGATAACGTTCAAGAGAGAGTTGCCAAACCAAATCCCCATTCTAACAATGACTCCAGTTTTATCCTCATTGGTTCAGTACTCTTAGCTACCAGAGAGGAAAGAGAGGCGAAGGTGAGATTGATGTGTCCCCGCATTAGTTGGGGTGGGTGTAGTAGTAGGTTCAAGAAACGAAAGACATTATTCATTCCCAATGGACCCATATTGGATCCCATGACTATGGTTGACGTAGGTCACTTCAGCTATTTTAGTTATAAAAAGATAAAATAAATTAAAAAATTAATAAAATAAAATATTATATTTAAATTATAATTATTTTATTTTTTCTCTCATAAAAGTTTAAAAAGTTAAAAAGTCCATCACAAACGAAACTTTTTATCCTTCGGTTAAAATAGTCACACACACAAAAAAAAAAAAAAACTAAGAAGCCAACCCACATCCCAAACGAAGGTATTTTTTGGTGACAAAATTTTTAAAATATATTTGGTTAAATTTAAAAAAAAAAATTAAATCACTTTTATCTCTTATACAGTAATCAATCACTTTTTCTCTCTCATATATCTTTCTCAATCACTTTTTCTCTCACGCCAATCTATTCAATTACAAAAATAAATAAATAAATATCAAATTATTCTAAACTTCAAAACTCCAAAACTATTTAAAAAATATATAATCAAACAAAATTTTAAATTTTCTAAACTCTCTCTAAAAAATTATTTTTGAAATTATATCTCAAAACAAAAACTAAACAAGGCCTATGTGTTTGAATAATAAATTTTGGTACAGGTTTACAAAAGAAAAGATAAAAGTGAGAAAAATGAATATATATATATATATACAGACATATATATTAAGGTTTGACTTTTATTAAGTTGGGATCTCAACTTGAGAAAGCATTTAAGCTTGGTATTTGAAGTTAATTCTAATAATCTAAACCGTTCACATTTTAAACTCATTGAATAGAATATTCATGTAAAAACTAAGATAATTGAATATCGATAATTATATATTTGAATAATCTTTGCTTTAAAAAAAAAAATAAACGACAAATATAATTTCAAGAATAATCATTCATTTTTTATAATATAAATTTGATTGAAACATATAATTACAAATCACTACAACAAAAACATACTTTAGTGGCACTACACTAGTGGCATATTTTTAGAAAATGCCACAAAAAATGATATTTAGTGGCACATTTTTTAAAAATGCCACAAAACGACAAACATAAAAGGCTCTAGTGACATTTCAATGAACAAGTGTCACAACACTATAACAAAAACATACTTTAGTGGCACTACACTAGTAGCATATTTTTAGAAAATGCCACAAAAATGATATTTAGTGGCACGTTTTTCGAAAATGCCACAAAACGACAAACATAAAAGGCTCTAGTGACATTTCAATGAACAAGTATAACAATACTACAACAAAAACATATTTTAGTGACACCATACTAGTGGCATGTTTTTAAAAAATGTCACAAAAAGAATATTTGGTGGCATTTTTTAGAAAAATGTCATAGAGCCACAAACATATAAGGCTTTTGTGGCATTTCAATTAAAAAAAAGTGTCATTTCACTACAACAAATTTACACTTTAGGGACACTACACTAATAGCATGTTTTTAGAAAATGCCACAAAAATAAAAATTGGCATTAAATGTTTTAGAAAAATACCATAGAACCACAAAACATATAAGGCTCTAGTAGTATTTCAATAAAGAAATGTCACATCAATTTTATGGCATTTTATAAAATAATGACACAAAATTATGTTCGTGACATTTACCAACAGATGCCACTAAACTTTAGTTCCAATGGCATTTTTTAAAAAATGTCAGGACACTAGGTAGGTGCAAATTACTTTTTATGGCACTTAGGTGAAAAGTGTTATAAACAAATATTTTATAACATTTTGAGAAATGCCACTAAGCCAAAAACTTTCCAAGCTTATAATGGCATTTTTGAAAAAACAAAAAATGCCAATATATTTTCTAAAATTTTAAAATGCAATAAATGATTAAAAATAAATGAATTAAACTCAATATACACTACAGGAAAAGCATATTCGGCTACTAAATTTCCAGACAAAAAAAATTTGGTCCCTGAAAGTATAGCCTTCAGCTACCAAAACACCATTAGTTGCCAAAAGTAAAGCTTTTTGGAGACTAAACAATTTTAATTGCCAAAAGTCTACAATTGGCGACTAAAACTAAGTTTGGTCACTGATTATATGAGTTTTAGTGACTAAAAAATTTTTAATAGCCCAAAGTAAAGCTTTTTGGCGACTAAAAAAATTTAGTGGCCAAAAGTCTACAATTGGCGACTAAAAATAAGTTTGGTCGTTGATTATATGGGTTTTACCGACTAAAAAAATTTTAGTAGCCAAAAGTCTACAATTGGCGACTAAAAAAATAAGTTTAGTTGCCAAAAGTGGTCATTTTTAGCGCGGAAAAGCTAAAATCCTAAGGTGAGAATAAAATTTTTTGGTGACCAAAATTTTGGTAGCTGAAAGTGCATCTTCGGCAACCAAATCCGATTTTGGTTGACAAAAGTTAAATTTTTTAGCAACTAAAAAGTAATTAGTAGCCAAAAGTATAGAATTAGCGACTAAAAAATATTTTTAGTCGCCAAAAATGGTCTTCTTTTATTTTGGTAGTAAATAGTTTATTTTACATAAATTATGTTCAATAAAATAATTATGTTTATACATATTAATATAGATGTATGTACTATATAAATAATATATGTTGCATATATAATCATGTGGTACTATAGAGGTGTAGTGGGAAAAGTGTGGTGTATAAGATTTATGGTGCGAGAGGTTGGCGGTTCGAGTCTCTACAAGAGCAAATCAAATTATTTTACAACGAATTATCGTTACGAATAGTGCCTACCATGATATTAAAGTATCACTGAAAGGTTTTAGTCTTAATGGTGTAATGACACTTATAACTGTCACTAACTCTTTTTTTAATGGCACTTGATAGTGCCACAAATAATATCTACCATGACATTAAAATGTCATTGAAAGTTTTTAGCCATGATGGTGCAGTGACACTTGCAAGTATCTACCGTGGCACCGATAGAAGTGGCACTTGTTCAAAATGCCACAAGACAAAAAAATGTCATTAGAAGAATAGTTTTGTGGCACTTTCAAATGTCACTAAATTAAGAAAATGTTGTAGTGAATGACCGATTATCTTATTTTTTACATAAATATTCTAGTCAATGAGTCTTAGAAAGTGAACGGTTTAAATCATCGAAACAAGACCTATAATGCGCTTTACGAATCTCTTAAGTTCTCTCATGTTGAAATCCCTACATGAGTGAAACTCAACGTTATATTTTATTTATATATATATATTTTTTTCTTTAATAAATCGCTACTTAAAAATTTGTAATCCAAATATAATGTAAAGGTTTTTTTTAAATCTCTATCCAAATACAGTAATGAAACCACAACTGGACACCTCACCAAATGCTTGATTAAATTGTACAAGGACAAATTTGTAATCCTACACTTTACATCCAATCTCAATTTGCCTCTTAACCTCTTAATTGTTTCAGTAAATCCATCAGACTTTGAGTCAAGCAACAATTAGACTCATTTGCATAACGCGGTTTTAAAATATGGGCCCAGCTTCTCTCCAGTCCAAATCTAGACTGGACGGTATTGTTCGGCCTTTTGGAACCCACTACGAGTCGTGTTTCGATAATCTAAACCGTTGAATGTGTAAAACTCGTCGAGTACTATATATCTGTAAAAAATCACGTTGATCGGATATTAATAGCTATATGATCAAATCAGTTTTTTGTAAGCCGCTTATTTTTCGCCGTCCATTTTTTTTCATAAAAAACTGATTTGATCATATAGCTATCGATATCCGATCAACGTAATTTTTTATAAGCATATAGTACTCGACGAGTTCTATACATTGAACGGTTTAGATTATCGAAACACGACCCGTAGTAGGCCCCAAAGGGCCAGATAGCACCGTCCAATCCAGATTTGGACTGGAGAGAAGCTGTGGCCTTAAAATATAATAATATATTAATTACAATTAATATTCTTACACTTCTACCAAAATCTTCTTTTAGTTCCTATACTTTAATCTTTAGCAATTATAGTCTTTCTTGGAAAGTGGATTAAAAGTCACTTTCTAACTTTTAACCCATTTTAAGTCACATCATCTCTCATTTTTTATACGTTTTTAAAAGAAAAGTCAAAAAGTTAACTTTTAACTATTTTTTCAAAACAACCTTATATACTTTTTTTTAACAAAAATCTTACTTTATCCTATACACTTTAATTTCTTCGTCAATTTTTGAAACGTTATTCGGGATCCAATTATAACTTGACTCAAAGTATAGAGATTAACCAAGACAATTAGAAGGTCATCAGATAAACAAGATTTGATGTACAATACAGCGATACAAAATGTAATTTACTCATCGTACACTCGAAATTACATTATTTTGAAAATAAATCACAATTGAAAGAATATCTTTATGATATTACTGAATTTATATTTTCTTGTCTTAATAAATATTCACAAACTAATCATCCCATAAAGTTGCCTTTGGATTGTTGAATTTAAAATTAATGGATTTAACATTAATAATTTAAGGAGTATAACTTTAATTCAATGTAATATTTTAGATTTAACTATGAAGAATGGAAATATGTATAGATTTTATATTGGTGATTTTCAAATAACTTGGTGAAAATAAATATTTGAAAATTTTCCTTTTAAGATTATATTTGTGCAATGATCTCAACAAATTATGTGAACATTAACTATTGAAGGTAGATTGATAATTTTAAGGTTTTGTTTCAATCGATAATTTGAAAAAGAATTTGTAGAAAGAAATGAAATAAAAAGGAAAAATAAATAAAATATTAGTTTTTTTTTTTTCCTTCTTCTTATTTTTTTAATTTTTTTTTCTCTCTCTCTTTACAAATCACTCCTCAAATTCTAAATTCATAGACAATCAAGAATTATATATGAGACATATAAAATTCAACATCAAATTCTTTCATTTGAAACTCACTTTTCTTGTTACAATAGTAGAGAGAGAAAAAATAATATATATTGTATTCAATGAATTAATCCTATATAATAGAAGGCGTGAATATATAGGCTGAGAAAGAGTATCCTATAAGAAATCTAATTATGGCACAAATATATTTAGGAAATTAATACCTGATATATTTAGGAATATATACCATACATACATTAACATCCCCTTTCAAACTCAAGGAGGATAAACATCTTGAGTTTAGAGAGAGAAACTAAAATATGAAATAAAACTATATAAAATAAAAAGCAAATAGATTGAAAGTCCGAATGGGGAGTGCAAAGGCGTTTGAGATAGATCAGAGATCGGAACTAATGCAGGGAGACAGTTTATGGTCGTATTGGATCCTTGTAGAAAATGACTGAAACTAATGTCAGAACAATTTAAGGTTATGTCGGACTGTTGCAGAAACTGGATGGAATCAATGTTAGAACAGTTTACGGAGTTATGTCAGACCGTTGTAGAGACTGGATGTTGAACCAACAAGCGTGACACATATATAACTTATGACGTGATGCTAACCAATAATGGCAACCGATGACTGAATGCGCCAAGGGACGGCTTGGATGGTGCGCAAGGGAGACGACTTTGGTAGTGCACAGTAGGGCAGTTTGGGTTGCGCACTGGGTAAGGCAGCTTGGATTGTGTGCCAGAGGAGGCTATTTGGGTGGTGCGCCAAGGGGCAACTTGAGTGGTATGCCACAGAGGGCGACTTGAGTTGTGCGCCACAAGGGACAACGTAGGTAGTTTGCCTGATGTATAACCATACTCACCATAAAATAGGTATAATACCTCCCTCAAACTCAAATAGGTTTGGAGATGGAAATCTATTTGAGGTTAAAATAGAGGGAAAGACAGAGTGGAGCAGAAGCACGAAAAAAAAAAAAAAAAGGATTTGTGATATATATATATATATATGATAGAGATATTTAGGGTATGAATAAACTAGCGGACAAAGGAAGAGATCACCGTGAAGCGATACTGACAGGAAAATATGACATCAGAATAGGTTAAGGTCTAGCGAGTGGCCAAGGCAAGGTTGCCACCTACCAGTGAAGTAAAATTACTAGGTACTTAACCTGGCTCTAATACCATGTTACAATAGTAAAGAAAGAGGAAATAATATATATTGTATTCAATGAATTAATCCCATACAATAGAAGGGCTATATATATAGGCTTAGAAATAGTATCCCTATAAGAAATCTAACTATGACAATGCAAATATATTTAGGAAATCAATATCTAATATATCTAAGAATATATACCATATATACATTAACATTTCTAATGAGAATCTGGAAGTCTTCATCAGTCTTCTAAAAGTAAAGCCAAGTGTGCTATGGTTATGCTTGGGGTTGACAATTGAAGACTTTAGTTTGACAACAATTTTTTTGGGGATTTTTTAAAAAGTTCGTAGAAATAAAAAATTAATTAATGTTGTCTATAAAATTATATACAGCAATGCTATATCCAAATAATTTTCTCCCCCAAACTCCCGAATGATGTGACAAGGTTTGTTGCAAATTCTATACCGGTTGCTACATGTTGTGCATGTGTTTCACGCACAAAAAAACATTTGTCTATAATTCTGACTGGTAAGAAAATTGTAGTGTAAGGAGAGTTTTGAGAGAAGAGTAGTGGATCGACTTTTGAAATTTTGCCTATCACGTCATTCGAAGGGTTTAGGAGTAAGAAAATTGTGTGGATGAATCATTTTTCAATTATATAATAAGACCGAAAAGATTAAAAATAATAATAATAATAATAAGCCACTTAAAAAAAAATCTTTTAACAAGATAAAGAAGTCGCTTAAAAGCCTAGAAAATAGCTTATTGCAAACTATAAGAACTGTTGGTGTGTTATTTTCTACGTTCAAATGGATTTAACCAGAGTGTTAAAATGCATAATTTGGCTAGGTATACGACACTTCAAAGTGTTACTTAACCAATTCAAATTGGTACTTATTAAGGAGGCGTTTTGAGAAGGTTAAAAAAAAAAATAGAGAAACTATGTACAAGTGAGAGAAGGGAAAAAAAAAATATTAACACATGAGAGGTATAAGTGTGCCTGTGGTGGAGTGCAAGTATCACTTGCACCACCTTATGTGTTGGTAATTTTTTTCTTCTGCTCCCACCTATATCTAGTTCCTAAAAAAAAAGTGCTTATCAATTTATTGACTTATTTAGATCACATCACCATTTTATTTTTTAAAATATTTTTTTTTGAAGGAAATTAATTGGATTAGGTCAGCTAATCATTTTGCTACATTTTAAATTGTGAAGTTGGTCAATTTTTCTTATTTTTTTTTAAAAGGTTAGCCTTCTTTCAAATTTGCATTTCAATTTGAGAGGAATTAAGGGGTTTGTGAAAAGCCTATAATGAGTTTCGTTTTGATAATTCAAACCGTTTATTTGTAAATCACTCAATCTATTTTGTTCATGAAAAAAATTAGATCGATTCTGTACGAGTACGAAATAATCTTTCTCATATAATTTTGTTAATCAAATTTGCTCTCCTTCAAATCGTCGTTTTATCACCTGAAAACATAAACGTGAACTAGCTAGCGAGTGTGTGTCAGAAACCTCTCTAATGCTTAAGTCAGCAAGTAAATAGTGGACAAAAAGCTCTGTGCATTCGAGAGTAAGAATTGCATTACCTTGAAATATGTGCTATCATGAGCTTTTATAGATTCCAAGTGGCACAATCCTCCTAGGACTCTAACTCTCCTTAGTAGAGTTCTTCTAGGAATCACACTTCTGAGGATAATACTTATCCTCAAAACACATCCCTCACTGCTAGCTAAGTGAGTTGGCAACAACATCATGTTTAGTTATAAATGTTCGACCGAACTACCATGCTTTAGTTCACTACTGATCGCACTGCGAGTCCGTCCTTCACACAAGCTATGCCAAGCTAAGGATAGCTTGGTCTCCTTCACTTGCCCAGTCATCTTCTAACTAGGCCCAAACCATCCGTTCTGCTTAGAACCGAGTTACTTTTAGATCTTCTTCGACTCACTGCGCGGCCCAACCATCACCGAGAGTGCTACTTAGCTCGGCCCAATTTGATCACACAAATTACCCTCTTAATTGCCTCTTAATTCCATCCATAAAGCGTGATTGGGATTACTATTCTATAGTCGAGCTAAAAGATGCTTCACTTGACTGAGCTAGAAAGGTTGCTCACCCATAGAATCTACTCGCCATTTAAATGTCTCATTAATCGCCTGTAACGCCAATCCACTAATCTGTTATGATTGACACGACCTCAATCGAGGACACGTGGTATGCCCCTATTAGCCCCATACCCCGTACATGCCACACACTACCAAAATTTGAACTGACCGCGCCTTTTTACATTTCCTATATATGTAATGCCCATAGTCTTGAACGTCTTCCACTGTTCATTTTCTTCAAGCAAATAACCTCAAGAACCAGAGTTATAATCTAGCGATTTGGCTTTTTGCCCTCAGATTCAAGCACACCCAATACTATAGTGGATACGCAATCACTTGCGAATATACTTCTACCGATTAAACTCTGGTTCAAGCTCTCTAATCGGTAAGTTTTTTAAGCTCCCCTTCCTGTCTTCATAGATATTCACGGTGTTCTTCATTTTTCCGCCTTTTATGTCGTTAATCCACCATATTGACTTGCAAATAACTTTTTTTGTATATTAATCCATTAAAACGTGCCTAAGGCGAGCTTAAGATAGAACTAGGACCCCTGTAAAACTGTAAAGATGCCACACCTTAGGATGAACTCCCACTTACTAGAACTAAAACCTGTCAAGAGTAGTGATTGTGATCTGAAAAATCGTTATGACTGAACTAAAATCTTGTTTATACACATTTAAGTGATTACAACTGAGTTAGGAACACTTCGTCTGGACTTTGCCAGGCTAAGACCTTGCTTCTAGCCTAAAATAGGCCAAGCCCTCACCCATTTCCTCAGTTAAGCTAAAACCATGCTCCAATGTTGGGCTGATTTGTGACCACTAGCTCGAGGCTGAGCACATGCATACACTATTTCTTTAGCCCAGCTAACACTAGAGCATAACACCTTCTATTTGTCGTTCTGTAGACTTAACTAGGTTGTCCAGGGACACCCACACTTCACTACCTGGCGGCGCTGCTCAACCAAGCAACCGAGTCAGAGCCGAGCTACTTGGCCGAGCAAACAATTTGTACTATGGGCAAATACCACTTTATGGTGAGTTCGCTAGGTGCTACAACTGAATTTAGGAGGGAGTACCACATTCTAGACGATGTACAGTTCACCTTAGCCAAACAAGACACTGTATCATAGGGTAAATTTGGTTTTTGCCCATTCACCATGCTGCCAATAGTTGAAGGCGGACTTTATTTTCCAATCCAGCTGCTAATTTGTGAATTCCTTAGGCAGACCAGGCTCTGCCCAACCCAAATGTCCACTAACACCTACTGAATTATAAATGGCATATCCGAACTAAACCGTCTTCTTTGTTTAAACTTGGGATTGGCTGAGATATTCCATTAGTACTCGCTCGGCCGTAATGACGGTTGGGTATACTACCTCAAAGTCAAAAAAGGCTGAGAGAAAGTCATCAAGCGTACACCAGACAAAGACTTACACGACGATGATTTTCTTTAGGTTTTGGGTAATTATGAAGACCAAAACGCCCAGATACTGGGCTATAACATAAATTTGAATAAAGGGACAACTGGTATGAATAGCTCGGTCTTTTCTTTGTTTGCACTTTAATTTCTCCCTGCCTTGCTAACCCTTGTTCTTTTTTGCATATCTAAATTAGTTGAAGGTGGATTACACTTATGCCAATCAAGACGCTTTTATCGCTGCGCTACACTACCGGCATAGGGACTGGACCGAGCTCCTGAGTTTCGAACTGACTTACTGTTACAACGGTAAATGAAAAAGTAAGGTGACCGACTTCCTCTTAGAGTCTTTGCCTAAACCTGACCCCAATCTTCCCCAAATCAAATCTCATCCCTTTTACTGAAGAACAGGAGATGGCTAAGAAAAAAGTTATTCATGCACTCATCACTGAACAAGCCCCCGCTAAGGTCCGGAGCAAACAATGCTCAGCTGAGCAACTATGTAAAATTATTGTTGTCCTCCCAACTACTGTATGCCCTTTTCTCGCTTGAACAAGATGGCGACCGCATCCATCGATTAACAATGGCCAATAGATGAGGAAGAGACCGAGTTGCTCGAAATCGAACTAACCAAAAAGGGCTGTCATTTTGGCCGTGCTACGCCTTCCTAGTGTGGGCACCAGCCGCAACCTACAAAGGTCACACTGTGACCATCTCTGATTCCGTCTACATCGAGAAAGACCATTAGTTAGCCTTCAACATAGTGAAGAGCCTCTGCTTGCTAGCTGATATAGAGCGGCACTAACAATTGACCGAACCGAAGGTAATACGGTCAGCTACGAAATCTCTCATTCTGGTAAGTTGGTAATATGTCTGCTTTATTTGATCTTTTTGTGCGGTCATGCTTAATATCGAATTGTGACTTGCAGGCCGTGCAAAAGAACCACGTTGCCCATGAGCACGTGCTTGAACTAAGAAAGACCCCCCGAGAGGTTTTGCTAATAGCAAGGCAAAAGAGGCCAAGTTGAAAGAACTTAAGGCCAGTCTGGCTGAGCTAAACACTGAGAAAGAAAAGCTGGCCGAGCTGGTCTGTAAGGCTAAAACGGACAACCAAAAGGCTCTGACGGAAAAGAAGGACCACTATCTGTGGGAGCTCGCCAAGCTAGAAAGATCCAAAAATGTCAAAATAAAAGCTCTTGAGAAGAAAATTGATGATGCTAATGATTAAGGTTACGTTACGGGCGAGCAGACCTACATCTAACAATGCGAGGTAGCCAAGGATATCTTTTTCAAATACGGCTGGAAGGTGACAATAGAGAAGCTCGGCTAGGACCCTAACTTTGAGGTCTTCATCAATCCTCCTCCTCGCTTCATTCCAAGTTTTGTACAACAGAAGTTCCTACAGGTGGAGAGGGAGGATAGCCTGGTGCCGAATGATGCTTCTTTATTAGTTAGTGATCTCGGTCATGAAGGCTCATTGCCAGTTCGGTCAGAAGTGATAAGTGAGATTGAGCCAAACCTGGTCGTCGAAGAAGGCATCACCGATCTGACATTAAAAGGTGGTGCTGGAGCCGAACTGGTGAGTGCTAAAGTTAGTGCTGATGCAGATGTCGAGCTAGATGATTTGTTTATGTGGCCGTAATAGAGCTACTCTTGTATTTCTCGTTTTTATAGTTTTTTTTTTTCCTTTTATTCGTTTTACTTTTTTCATGTAACCGGGCTAGCAGCCCTTCTTTTTGTATTGAACTTCAAAATCAATGAAAATTTTTAACTTTTTGCATGCATGTTGTTCTTTGCTTTGATAATTTGAACTTTATGCCACAATCGGCGACCACTCGGTGCGTACTAATCCTGCCAATCTTCTTTACCCGGGATAACCTTCTCGATTGAAGAATTCTAAAACAGTTGGTCTTACCTGCCAACTTTCTATGGTCGAGATATCCATCTCGGTCAAAGATTTTGAAAAACGCTGGTCATACCTGTCAAGTTACTGTGTCCTAGATAACCATTTCGATCAAAGAGTTCAAAAAGCGCTGGTCAAACTTGCTAACCTGCTTTGGCCAAGATGACCATCTCGGTTAATGAGTTCAAAAAAGTGTTGGTCAAACCTACCAACCTACTTTGGCTGAGATAATTATCTCTATCAAAGAGTTCAAAAAGTTGGTCAAACTTGTCAACCTTCTTTGGCCGAGATAACCATCTTAGTCAAAGAGTGCAAAGAGTTGGTCAAACTTGCCAACTTACTTTGGCTGAGATAATCATCTTAGTCAAAGAGTTCGAAAAAGTGTTGGTCAAACCTACCAACCTACTTTGACTGAGATAACTATCTTACGAAAGAGTTCGAAAATTTGTTAGTAAAACATGCCAACCTTCTTTGGCCGAGATAACTATCTCCGTCAAAGATTTACAAAGAGTTAGTCAAACTTGCCAACCCACTTTGCTCCCAGTTGTGCAAAGATTTTATATATACAGACCAAAATAAATACAAGTATTTAAAAAAATTTCAAAAAAAAACTGTCTACTTGTTTTATTAAATAACAAACAAAAAGATAGGAAGATTACAATTATTAAAAATAAAATATCTTGAGATTGGCCATATTCCATGACCTTGTGATAGCTCGGCCATCTAAATCTTCTAAGTGGTAAGTTCATTTTCCTGCTAATCCCACCACTTTATACAGCTCCTCCCAATTGGGTCCTAATTTGCCACCACTAGGCATCAAAGTGTTTTTTATTACTTTGCGCAGTATCCAATCTTCAATCTTGAATTGCCTTAGATGCACTGCGTTGTTGTATTTCCTAGACAGTTCTTGCTAATACGAAGCGATATAGATCAACGTACTTTCTCTTCATTCTTCAGCTAGATCTAACTCAAAGGATATTGCTTCTCCATTCAAATTTGGAACAAAATTTTCGCTTCTAATAGTGGGGAGGCCAACTTCTAGAGGGATCACTGCTTCTATGCCATAGGCCAAGGCAAAGGGCGTTTCCCGGGTTGATCGTCTAGGCGTAGTTTGGTAAGCCCACAAGACATGGGGAAGTTCCTCAACCCACTCTCCTTTCAATTTTTCTTGCCTCTTCTTCAGACCATCTAAGATCACTTCGTTGAATGCTTCGGCCTGGTCATTGGCTTAGGGGTATGCCGGTGTGGAGTTATAGAATTTTATCTTGTGCTCTTCGCAAAAACCCCAAAGATTCTACCATTAAATTGGGCGTTGTCGTCAGATATCAAGGCCTTGAGAATTCCAAATCGGGTTATGAAATTCTGCCAAACAAACTTTTTAATGTCTTTTTCTTTGATGGATGCAAGTGCCTTTGCCTCCACTCAGTTTGTGAAGTAGTCTATTACCGGATGAAAAACTTTCTGTTGCCTGGCGTGGTTAGGAGTGGTCCCATTAGTTCTTCCAAATGCTATCTTAATGGCGTGCAATCTGTAGTTCGATGTCCTACTTCATCATGGAATGTGCACCTATACCGTTCGTCATAGCCCCTCTGTGCTTCACCCAATTTGGCAGGCCGCTGAACGAAGGGTTTGCCACATATCTCACTCAATATGAGGTAGATGGGCTTCTTGAACACCGTTGTAATAGCGGTGCAAACCCTTAGCCTCCTTGCTTTGGGATCTTTACTACGATTATTATTCTACGATCGATTTTTCTTGTTGACCGTGTTAGCTTTCGCCGAAGGCCTTTTGTCTAACATCGCTATTGTGTCAAACTTTGCCTTGGTGCTAGCACCATCTTTCTCTATTCCGGATGTGTTGGTGCACTCTCTCCATCAGGGTTTCCATAATAAGAGGTGGAGTCATTGTTATTAAATCCTTCAACTTGTGACCCACTAGCAGACCTCGTTTGTATTGTGCAAAAGCTAGGTTGGTAGGCAGTTGCCTATTTGGTTAAAGATCTCCCAATATCTGTTGTTGTAGGACTTCAATGTTTCTTTCTCACTCATGTCGATGGTGAGTAACTGATCTATCTCAATGGGCATTTTGATGTTTATTTTAAAGTTGATGACAAATGCCTCCACAAGTTGTGCCCATAATGCAATGCTACCTTTTGGCAACTTCTCAAACCATGTCAAGCCCAAGTCACCTATGCTTGATGGAAACAAGATGCACATTAGAGTTTAGTTCTGCCGATGTATGGCCATAACTTGGCAAAAGTGGCTGTAACAAGCCCGCGAGGGACCTCGCTACAGTTCGGACTCGATTTTGTCGCGGTTCCAAATCTTGAACCAAAGAGTCCAAATCCGGCAAATCGTTTTTGAGAAAAACAGATTTTTTGAAAGAAGTGCCAAACATGGACTGCTTTGCCAGATAACAGAGTCGCCACCTAAATATTTTTTTTAAAATGGGAAATTTAGGAAACCCTAGCTCGGTGCCAAAGGCCACGTGTCCGTCATCACCAAAGTTGGCTCGGGAACTTGGGTACGATTGGGGAAGGTCACATCGTGAGCACCCCCGCTCGCCCGGTATGATATCTGTTTTTGAAAACTTTGTGTGTTCTTATTCCGGTTATTAGCCTAGGTTACTATGTGATGCGCACAGCATACAAGTATAGACTGAATCGCTTGAATTGGAACAAAACATTTCATGTTTGTTTGAAAATTGTTTGATGGTGCTACCCGCAAGTAGGCTAAGACGCGGATTTGCCACCCTCAGGTGGGCTTAAGAAAACAATGATTTTGCCACTATCTAGTGGGCTTAAAACAAACAGTCGATGAATTGTCCCAATTCAGATAACTCAACCTCCACCCACAGGCATTCAAGGCAGTTTATATCACATAAGCATGTAGCCTCATGGTAAGCATGCTATTCATGGTAACACTCACACGCATGCGAGGATGCTAAAGCATAAAACTCACCGAGTACTCCAAGCCAAAACAGGAAAATGATTAGAAATCATGCATGAATCCTAAATATGCTGAAATGCCTAATGCAACACATGCAAAATGCAACTATAGCAGGCTCGGCTATTCTAAACATGGTATATGAAATGCTACAGTTAACATGTATTCATCTCGGAATTGAAATACGTTGCAGTTAGTATGATGCGCCGAGCCCGGTGCATGCAAAACAGATGAATGATGCAAACATGTCATTACATCAGATGCTAATTGAAATATGCCCTATATCTAACCATCGTAAGCAGGTAAATAAAAGGGAGAAAGACGTGGGGTTGGAAGACATACATCACACTCACGCACACTTATTACAAGTTTGCCCTCGCGCAGAGGGTCCGAATAAATAATAATACAGTCCGAAAATGAAAGAATAATACAGTCCGAATAAATATACAAAATTCTAATTAATTGACAAATTAAATAAGAAAAACTGGCATGCAAGCCAGGGACCGCCTTGCTTCTGATGGATGATGCATTTTGGGCTACTGGCGTGAAATCCAATCGATGCCCCAATTAGCCTCTGTTTGCACTTTTTCTCGAAATGCGTGCCAAACTCCGAAGAGCGGTTGATCCTTCATTTTGCTGCAACGGAGAGCAGGAAAAGGACATAGCAATGTACTTCACACATATATGCATGCCTCGATCCTCGTGCCACCAATCACGCATCTCGATGCATGATGGCCGAGGAGCCGAATTGCACAACTCAATATAGGATGAATGCAGATGAATGCTACAACAAAACCTAACTCCATCATGGGTAATCCGGAGTGTCGGTGACTTGGGAATTTGAGACACACTCCGCCACTCGGAGTACGGAATGTACCTCGTTTCCCGTGCCCGGGCTAACGCCTATCCCGAACACGATGCAATATGCATGGTATGCATGAAATGCAGCTAACATGTGATATAGTATGCACAATGCTATGAAAGTGAGATGCCTCGAAATGCGTGCCCAAAGGGCACGCAAACCGAGGCGATGACATACAAGCATGAGATGACATGAAATATGATACACAATGAGACTAAAAAAAGAGATGTCTCGAAATGCGTGCCCATGGGCACGCAAGCCGAGGAATGCATAAAATGGCATACGGAATGCAACAGAACTAAAAATGACATACAGAATGCAAATTGGGCTTACACTAACATGAGAGGGCCTCAGCCGCACCCACATAAGAGGCCGTCGGATAAAAAAATGAAATGCCTCGAAATGCGTGCCCACGGGCACGTAAACCGAGGCGGTGACATACAGGCATGAAAAATGCAGATTGGGCTTACACTATCATGAGAGGGCCTCAGCCGCACCCACATAAGAGGCCGTCGGATAAAAAAAAGAAATGCCTCGAAATGCGTGCCCACGGGCACGTAAACTGAGGCAATGATATAAAGGCATGAAAATGCAAATTGGGCTTACACTAACATGAGAGGGCCTCAGCCGCACTCACATAAGATGCCGAGAGATGAGAATGAGCTGCCTCGAAATGCGTGTACACGGGCACGCAAACCAAGGCAGTGGCATACGCAATGCAAATGACATGGAAAATGCAAATTGGGCTTACACTAACATGAGAGAGCCTCAGCCACACTCACATAAGCTGCCGAAAGATAAAAACAAGCTGTCTCGAAATGCGCGCACACGGCACGCAAACCGAGACAGCGACATACAGGCATGAAATGGCATGCAAATGAAACATGGCATATGGCATATGAAAAATGAAAATTTCAGTAGCTAAAATGATGCACAAATAGCCCCCGAATTATGACAAAATTACACCCGATGCCCGAAATGCAATGTTATGCACCCGAAACGGCCTACAGCCCTACTAAACGTGCACAATATGGACATAGCATGTAAAACAGTAGCAAGGCAGCCCCTAAACTAGCATTTTTACAGTACAAATCATGGCCAAACAATGATCACAAGTATGGCAAAAATAGTTTGCAAAAATGGGGGAAAAGAGGAGAATTACAAAGCAAGTGGTATATAAAATGCTCAAACTGAAAAATACAGTTCTACAAAATTAAAGAGGGGCCAAAAATATGCACATTTACAAGAGATGACATCCCCCAATTCAGTATGTAGATAGGCTAAACATAGCATGCAAATTAATGAGCCAACAAAGGCTATAACATGAGGTACCAAAAGAATGCATCAAACAACCTTGGACCCTTAACAAAACATGAAGAATGGGTCATTTTAAGACACTTTCTAAGCCTGATGAAGGCTGAAAACAGAAGCTAAGAAAGCCTAACAAAGCATGCAAAATAATGAACCAAATAGGGGGTATAACATGAAGTACCAAAAAAAATTACCAAATGGCCTAAGACCCTTAACAAAACATGAAGATAAGGCCAAAACAAGGCTCTTTCCAGGCCTGATGAAGACTCAAAAAAAACACCAAATAAGCTCAAAGGGGCATGCCAAATAGGAGTAGAACATGAATTCAAAGCAAGTGGCATGTAGAGCATGAAAACCAGGTTGAGCCCTCTTAAATGTTGAAGAGGGGCTCAAAATAAACACAATATTAGTTCATGAGATGCTCCAAATCAGATCACAAATAGGCCAAATAAATCATGCAATTTTACGGTAAATTAGAAGAATTACAAGGCAAGTGCATGATAGAGAGGCCAAACATGATTTAGCCCTTCTTCAATGTTGAAGAGGGACTCAAAATAGGCCCACTCACAGTATATATCAGGCTCAAAAATGGATCACTCAAAATCCAAACAAAGCATGCAATTTATTGGCCTAAAGAGTGGTATTGAAAGAGGTGCATCATAGAGATGCCAAATAAGGTTGAACCCTTCTACAATGTTGTAGAGGTGCTCAAAATAAGCCTAAAATCAGTAGGGTTCGGAGCCCAAAACAGTGAGAAAATAGGGTAAAAATTTGATGCAAAAATGTGCTCAAAAGGGGGAAATAGTGACTTACCCTTGAAGATCAAACTTTTGTGGCTTCTTGACTTGAATTTGTTGCTTCTTAGCCTCTGAAAAATCCTCCTTTGCTGCTGGAATGGAGGTGGTGATGGTGAAGCTTAGGGTTGATGAAGGAATGAGCTAGGTACTTGAAGGTTTTTGGAGGTTTTGGAGATGAAAATGGAAGCTATGGGAGAGAGGCTCTTGAGAAGAAATTTTGTAACCCTAACAAAGAAGGAGGTCAGCCCCTTAAATGGGCAAGAAAGGGGTGTAAAAGGGAGGGAAATTCACCCAAGTTTCCTCCCAAAATATCCTGAGGCTAGGATATTTTGAAGAAACAAATGACAAATTGTGAAAAGTGCTCAAAAGGAGAAAGCAGGCCGGCCAGGTGCTTTTGCTGCAAGTGGCCGGCCAGCCATCCCTTATGGCCGGCCAGCCAAGTGCAAAAAATGAAAAGTTGAATTAATGGCCGACCACCATTTTTTAGGGTCCTCCCATGTGTGTAGAACAAGACCCCATGGTTGGAATTTGGCAACGCTGAAACATGAGGCACAACATTGCATTTGAAAGAGAGGCTCAAAAATGAAAACAAGAATTACTGGCCGACCACTAATTTTTAGGGTCCTCCCATGTCCCCTCATCACAAATATGTGGTCTCGGCTCGAAGAAAATACCCCTAGGGTGTTCAACATTAGCCTGGAAGTGAGAAAAACGGGTGCCGGAGGAGCGAAACTGGTTTTCTGAAACAATTGCCGGCCTCTCACCCTCCAGTGATCTTCCTGGTGCTAAAACAGAGGTACCTGCCAAAATTGAACAAAAACTAATGCAAAACGAAAGCTCGGGGACCAAAACCGCGTGGTTCGGGGTCCCGAAAATGGACTGCAGGCACCGAAAGTGGTGTTCGGCCACGAAGTGGGTATCAGAGGCCCCAGTGTCCCTCGGAATGATAAAACAGAGGCACCTGCCAAAACTGAACAAAAACTAATGTAAAATGAATGCTCGGGGCCCAAATCACGCAGTTCGGGGTCCCGAAAACCAGCTGCAGGCACCGAAAGTGGGATTCGGCCACGAAGTGGGTATCAAAAGCCCCAGTGTTCCTTGGAATGATAAAACAGAGGTACCTGCCAAAAACCAGAGAAATCGGAGATGGTTGGGCGGTCCCGAACCGAGGCACACGGCCTGACGGTCCCGAAAACCGGGAACCGGGCTCCGAAATGGGCAAAATGGCCTACGGCCACGAAAAGTAGCCCACGGCCACTAAGAGATAGTCCACGGGACCACTCCCTTCCCTCAGGAAAGAAAACAGAGAAAACTGAGTCTGGTTCGCAAACCGAGGCAAGGCACAGAAGAGAGTTCGGAAGTCCGGAAGCAAGGCGCACGGCCGTGACTCTGAGACTTCTGAACGAGCACAGTATGCAACATCACCGAGCGCTCAATCAGTGACGTCTGAGTCTTAAGGTCGGTCAAAAATGGGTGTCTACAGTGGCGAAAGTGCATGTAGGGGTCTGATTTCTCCTCGTAGATTGTGAACTTAGGCTGGTTAAAGCTCAAGAGTAGTGTTGCGTTCTTTATTGCCAGAATGAACGGCAAGCTCTGCAACCTTACCAATGCCTTATCGGCTTGTTCATAGACAAGGCGTGATATTAGCATTCCAACCTTGATGCTTTCATGTATTCTAGGTACCAGTTGTTATAGAGCCGAGATCTTTTGAGGGTCATGGGCCTGGGCGTTTTCCTTCTTTCGTGCCCCATCTTCCAGAACAGTTCGCAGATTTACTGATCTAGGCAGCTCAATGCACTAAGAGGTGGTTTGGTGAGTATGTAAGGGTCGGTAATTACTTTCCTCCATGTAAGACCTTTCAATCCTCGTTCTTTCAAACTTGGAGTAACGAGTCTTGGAGGTCCTTGAGCGCATATCGCCTATCTAGAGGCTCCTACTCTCGGAATATGTAGGTATAGCCTTATTGTCTTAATCTTCTGAGCAACGAGAACGCGTTCTTCTTTCGCAGATCTCTACCCCAGCCATACCATTGCCCTTCATCTAGCGTTTCATGGCCTTCATATCAGCTGCCATTCTCTTAATCAATTCTTCTTGCTCTCTTATAGGATCCTCCAGAACTTGGGCATCCATCTCTTTTCGTTGTCCATCTGGGCTTTGAGAGCGACAAGTACTCAAGCCTCGTTTTTCCCGTGTGCACCTATGAGGGTTCTGTCGTTGGAGGTTTAAGTCTTCCACGGACGGAACAAAAGGCAAATCCTCGCGCCTCCTGTTCCTTTTTGGCGTTTGTCCATCAATGACAGACTGAGACAAGTCTTCACTGTGTGCCATTGAAACTAGTTGAAGGAAAACTTAATCAAGAGGTAAGTTCTCTGTAACGTTCCCACAGACGGTGCCAATTGTATGAGTACGAAATAATCTTTCTCGTATAATCATATTGATCAAGTTTGCACTCCTCCAAACGTCGTCGTCTTATTACTTGAAAAAACAAATGTGAGCTAGACGGCGGGTGTGTGTTGAAAACCCTTTCAATGCCTAAGTCAGCAAATGGACAATAGACAAAAGGCTCTGTGTATTCGAGAGTAAGAATTGCAATATCTTGAAATAGGTGCTGTCATGAGCTTTTATAGATTCCATGTGGCACAATCCTCCTAGGACTCTAACTCTCATTAGTAGAGTCCTTTTAGGAATCATACTCCTAAGGATAATGCTTATCCTCATAACACATCCCTCACTGCAAGCCAAGTGAGATGGCAACAACATCATGTTCGGTTATAAATGTTCGACCGAACTACCATGCTTCAGTTCACTGCTGATCGCACCGCGAGTTTGTCCTCCACACAAGTTGTGTCGAGCTAAGGGTAGCTTGATCTCCTTCACTTGTCCGGTCGTTTGCTAGCTAGGCTCAAACCATCCGTTCTGCTTAGGACCGAGTTATTTTGAGATCTTCTTCGACCCACTGCGTGTCCCAAGCATCACCGAGAGTGTTACTCTGCTTGGCCCAATTTGATCACACAAATTACCCTCTCAAATTCAATAATCGTAACATTTTCATTTTATTCCGTTTATCTTCGAAAAATGAATGGAAAATATATTTTTAAAAACAAATAGGATAAAAAAAATTACGATTATCTGATTATACTAATTTTTTTTATTGAATGATATTTATGAAAGGTTCTATAAAATGAATTAAAATTATCAAAATGAATTTGTAATGAACCTTATAAACTTTTCAAACTCTCTCAAATTAAAATGTAAATTTAAGTGAAACATTTCCAAAATTATAAACCGCTCGAATAAAATAAAATAAAATAAAATAAAATAAGTTACACCTCAGTCCCATATTTTAAAAATAATTATAAACTAAGAAAAAAAAATTAAAACTTTAATATTTAAAATTTATAAATTTTATCACTAATTTAAAATATCTTTTTCAAATTCACACTTATATTTTCTCAATAGAAGATACCAAACCGCTCGGAAAAAATTGTTCACCGTCTAGAATTCTCTGGAGAACTAGTGAAATTAAAATGGATGACCAATTGAGGCCCACTAGATTTAGCAGTTGGTGGTTTAACATCACAAATACAAGTGGCTTACCACATTAATGACGCAAACATCTATCCACTTAACTTGGAAAAAAATTCAAGATTTGAATTTTCTAATAAAATAAAAGTGATTATATTAGCATTACTACTTTATCTCTTTACGCTCTCTATCGTATTACATCACTAAAAAAATATAATTCTCATTACACCCATTATACTACCAAAATTAATCATAAATTAAAAACTCTTCAAAGCCCTTTCAGTTTGTCTTTTTATACCAATAGCTTTGGTAATATAATATTAAAGAATTTGAATTACTCTAGTGTTATGTTATTAGACAAATTAATTTTTTTCAGCTATTTGTTGTTGTTAAATTGGATGATTTTACTTTACTTTAACAAGAAATTAGTCAACCATTTGTAAAGTGCCTGTTCGGTGATATATTATTATACAAATTAGATTATTCCACTGTCATGTTGCCGAACTAAAATAAATTTGTCCATCCATTTGTCCTTTTACGTACGTTGTACATTGTCTTCATTGTTGTCATATTAAAGATATTTCTTCGTTTCAATGTAATCTATATCTTTTTTTATCGCACTATGCTCTTTGACATGTCAACTAATAATGATGTTTTCTCCTTAAATAATCTACCAGCAAATGAGTTCCTTTCAAGATGTTCAGCAGTCGGATGATTGTACTTGTATTGCTACAACAAATAGAAGCATAATCCTTCCAAGCAAAAAAAATTAAAAATATATAAAAAACTAAAATTGAAAATGCACGGTTATGAGTAACCGAACAAATTAAAAACACTCTAGAGAGAGAGAGAGAGAGAGAGAGAGAACACGACCTTTGCCTCTGAAACTTCACGAAAGTAATGAAGCAAAATTAGATAGAAAGAGAGAGAGAGCGAAATTAGCGAAGAAGAAGAAGGAGAAGGAAGTGGCGGTGACGATGCCTTCAACACCTTCTTCAACGAAATCGACGCCGAAAAAGCATGTCCCTCACACTGTGTTTGTAGATTTGAAACCTATTGTCACATGAGCTTCTTCTTTCTTCAATCCGACCATCCATGGCGTCGTTAGCAATCCAACATCGACTTTGATCTCATGGCCTCCGTCTCGACCATAGCTCTGCCTCCGAGTGAGGTGGTGTATCCTTGTGAAGAGAACAACTCCACCATCGCTCTATCTAGCAGCCCAGCAATTTACCATCACGATACAACACCAGTGCCAACGATGATACGAGTGGTGGTGGTAGTGTTGCTCCCTCCTCTTCTATTTCGCTTTGCGAATACATTGTCACTACCATCTTCAACCAACGCAACTACTGACCTCCTTCTCCATCGCTGGGTTTGACTTCGAGTTCACTCCTCTTAGCAGTAATCTCTTTCAATCTCCTTGTCACATTGCCCGGGGGGTACTCGTGCAATGTGATTTCTTTGATCTAGTCTTACAAATGTAATGTGAAACATAAATGAGAGTCCAGATTTGATAACTTTCATAGAAAATCCATTTTATTGCAAAACTACTACCATAAATGAATTGCATTACTAGATCTTAAAGTCGCCACCTAATATTTTGAAAAATTAGGAAACCCGTGACTGGTGCTAAGGCCACTGTTCGTCGTAACCAAAGATGTCTCGGTTCAGAACCTTAGGTATAAGAGGGGAATGTCATTAATTGAGCACCCTTGCCACTCGATTAAAAGACCAGTCTCTACTAAACCATGATATTAATTTTATTTACTTTATATGTTCATATTCTAATTTATTTAATAAATCCTAAAATTTACTATGTGAAGCAAACAAATATAGACTATGTCTTTAATTTTAGAACAATTTATTTCATGCATTTTGAAAGAGTTTTGAATATGTATAACACAAAAAAATTGAGTTTACAAACATGAAAATCAATATTATACCAAATTGAATAACACAACCTCTATCCACCAATATTCATATAGTTATATCAAGTAAGCAAGTAGTCAAATAGTAGAAAGCTAAATATAGTAAAGAAAATATCTACAAGCGAGATGTTAAAACATAAAAACTTACATATTTATCGATATCTCTCAAAGAACTACAAAACAAAGTTAGTAAAACATATATGGTCTTATATACAAAATCCTAATGCAATTTACTCATGAGATGCAAATAAAGATTCGGCTTCTAATATATGACATGTGAATCATCTCAAGAATATAAGGTAACACACATAATCACATACAAATTGATTAAATCCATAGATGCAAATTTATCCGAATCAAGATGCATGAAACATGAATGCAAAATATGGATATGATGAAAAGAAAAATATGATGTTTATGTACAAATAAAGAAAGCAAGTACAAGAACAGGATAAAAAGAAACGGCATTTGAATAATTACATACCTGAATATGGGAAGAGAGGAAGAAAATATTACAATAAAATAAAGTCTCACAATCTCTCAAATTATATATAAAAAAAAAATAGAAATTTCACATCAGATTTTCTTCGTTCTAACCTCATGGTTGCGTCCGGAACGATCTATTTAGTTAGGAACAAGTCTTTCCGTCTGAAAAACAGCCTGAAATTACCTTTTTGGGAGAATATTTTGTCCAAATGCAGAATATTCCGTCTGTGCTAACTGTGATGCTGACATGGCGGGTTTCCTAATGTGGCTAACACGTGGCACTGACTATGACGCTGACATGGCCGGTTTGCTGACGTGGCTGACATGCAGTGCTGATTGGACCTGCCCAAAAAATGAATTCAATGATACTGGTTTTGAACCCTTGACTTGGGACTTATCATGAACCTTAACCATTCTGCCAAAGTCGCATCTTGTATTTTGTTTCCTCTCAAATAATATTTGAGCATTTTAAACCAGCAAGAAGCAACAAAGGCACAGACGCCTTACACAATGTTTATGTTTCTTTTTATTTTCTTTTTCTCTTTATTTATTTATTTTTTTATTTCACGATAAATATAATATAATTAATAAATAACATATATATACATTAGAGATTTGCATGATGGTTTCATCCACCACCGTACCAAAAATATATATTACAATATATTTAGTAAGCAAATTACATCTCAACCAACTTAAATAACATTTTTATATCACACATTTAAACACATATTCTAAAACAAAATCTAAGGAATAGAGGCTTAGCTTTCCACTTCTACAACTTAAATATCACATATTTAAAGTAATAAAGAAAATAAATGAAAATAAATATAAGGAACAGAGGCTTAGCCTTTCACTTTTCCAACCTAAATATCACATATTTAAAATAGTAAAGAAAATACAAGAAAATAAATGATTTGCGAAAATTCACCTTTGGAGGGTAAATTTTCTAATTAACAAACTTTATTCTTTTACACCCTCACGATTTATAGTGTATGCTTTGAAATTTCAACGAGATGTTTCAAGTTCAAGATTTAATGGAATTTGAGATGGTTAAAAAAGCTCTCTTGCTCTCAAAATAACTTAATGTTTTTCAAAATTAATTTCTCTCTCTCAAGATTTTTGAAATAAAAATTCTTTTAACCTAAATTTTCTCCCTCTTTTCGAAACAAAATTTTCTTCTCTTTTTTGTTTTTTGTTTTTTGTTTTCCTCCTCCATTTTCTTCTTCTTCTTCAAACAACAAAATGAGGAATATTTATTGACTTCCAAAACACCTAAAACACATAGCTAGCCATGTGGTATTTTCAAAAACATATGACTTGCCATGTAGTATCTCCAAACCATGTGGCTTGTCATGTGGTATGAGAGCCAAAATTTTAAAACTGTCAAATTTTTCGAACAAGAAAAAATTCAAAAAAACATTTTTGAATAGGTCTAAAATTATTTGGCCAAAATGGGTGTAAGGTTGGAATTAAAGCTTAAACCCGACTTTTTTACTGAGAAATTCGTAAAATAGTACATTCCAATTTTCATCATCAGGTATTTGGAAGAAAGTTACAAAGTCTTAAGGCCGGTCAAAATGGGGTATTTACACTCCTCTACTCTTATCTCTCTAACCTTTTCGTTTTCCTGCTCTAGTATCTCTATAAATCTGATAGT
This sequence comes from Camellia lanceoleosa, assembly GCA_025200525.1. Classification (NCBI taxonomy): domain Eukaryota; kingdom Viridiplantae; phylum Streptophyta; class Magnoliopsida; order Ericales; family Theaceae; genus Camellia; species Camellia lanceoleosa. The sequence continues at coordinate 103,665,833 of CM045767.1, read as the reverse complement.
TGAGGTCTTATCTGTTTAAATTTTGAGATGTTGTGTGGTTTTGTTGGAGAATTGCAAGGGTTAAAAGTTGAGATTGGCGCTGACACATAGAGAGAGAGAGAAGATGCATATTTGGTTTGACAGATAAATAAATAGAAAAAGAAAGACAGATAGAGAGACAAAAAAAGAAAGCAGGTTCAACAAATTGATACAAAATTTGAACAAATAGGTTTAAAAAATTGAACAGATAAAAAAAGATTTGAAGAGATAAAAAAAATTTGACAGATATGATCAAAATTTGAACAGATAAAATCAAAAAATTAAAAAGATATGGTCAAAATTTGAATAGATAGATTAGAAATAAGCTTGGTAAATTTTAACTAATAGATAAAAAATTCAAAAGATAGATTACAAAAATTTTGACAAAGAGATACAAATTTGAATAGATAGGTTCAAAAAAAAATTAAATAGATAAAAAAGATTTCAATAGATAGGTTAAATAGTAAAATTAAAAACAAAATGTCCTTCAAAATAACAAAACTTACTTCTCACCATAATATTTCACAAAGAGTATACTTCTCACCAAAAAAAGCATTCATAGGACCTAACGCATTATACTTTTTTTAAAATGGACTTTTCATCAATTTTTATCTTAATTTTAATGATGGCAGAGCGCTTGGCAATACTAAACTTTCTTCAAATTTGACACAACAAATGATTTTGTCAAAAATTGGAACAGTAACAATGTCAATTACTTTGACAATCCATTGAAGATGATTTAACTTATGTGACATAACTAAAAAAAAGATAAGAGGGTAAAGACAAACGTTGTTAATGTCATTTTAACTGTGAGACATTACTAACTAGAGGGGTTAAAAAAATCGATAGAATGTGTAAAAATATAAGAAGTTGCTTATAAGATTTGAACAGTAGCTTCATTGTGAAATTAATAAATTTTAATCAACTTAACCAAACAAATTATTGGTAGTTTGTTTATTAACATAAAATATATATATATATATTTATTATTACATAAAATTTCTAGAATAGTAAAACTGAATGGATCCAAACCAGTTTTTATAGTTCGGTTCTGGTCCAATTCCATAAATTTAACCGTTTAGTTACGGTTTTAATTTTTATGGAATAATAAAAATCAGTTCGATTCCTGATTTACTCTAAAATCGAATTAATCCGATCCGTATACACTCATAGCTGAAACAATAAAATATAGGGTTAGGACAAAGAGTGGGAACAGAAGATATAAAACCTTTATGCCTTGTTGGATTAGGTTGATGAGGATTATAAGCACTATAAAATTGACTAATGAAATTATTTATATGGTGGTATTAAATTAAAATTTTAAGATAAATTATATTTATTTTCTTATTAATATTGACTTAGATTAATTTATAAAATTATCTTAAAACTCTCATCACAAAAGTCTTTTAACCTATAATCTTATGGGATAGGATTAATGATTCTACCCCTTCGCATGAAAGAGGAATGTTAAATCACACAACATGAGAGGATTCGTAATTTCAAAGAAGTTGCATTTTTTTTCAACTAAACATAATTTGATGGGACTCACATATTACTGGTCCAATCCTCCTTACAAACAAACATGATCTTAACAATGAACGCATAAGAAAGAAAATTGACAACAAAAAAAAAAAAAAAAAGGAGAAATTTTTTGACTTTTTATCTCCAAAATATACATCCGAATTTCAAAATATGAGAATTTAAAAAAAAAAAATTGAATTTTTTTAAAATGTATTGGTGAAAAAAATTGAATTTGAAATGTTTAGTGATGAAAAATGTGTAATAAATATATTAAAGTATATTAAAATATTTTGAAATATGTAAAATTATATTAAGATTATAAATTTTTGATCTTTTATTATATTTCTTGATAGTACTTAAAACTAACTCTGATATTTCTTGATAGACTTAAAACTAATTCTAGTTCTGTTTGGCCTGAGCTATTTTAACTAATTAATTAATAAAACAAAACATGATAATTTAATCTATAAAATAAAATATTATATCTAAATCATATTTATTTTTCTTTTGCTTGTATAATTATCAAATAAATTATTAAAAAATTAAAATTTCTCTCTATCATAATTTTTTTAATCAAATTAAAATAATAAAAAAGTAAAAAATGAACATAAATTAACTTATCCTAATATAAGACAGATGGATTAACATCCTGCACCCATAGAACATAAATTTTAAAAAGGTCAAATTTTGAAGATGACACCTTTGACTTTTGTGTCATCGTGTAGGGAACCAAAAGAAGTAGAGGAAGTATAATAGTTTTTTTATTTTTTCATTTTTTGAATAGTGGAAGTCATAATTTTGATCTTTGAAATTGCTAGGTAGGGCCCTCCCAATGTTGAAAAGAGGGTATTGCAAAATGGCCCCATTCAAAGCATGAGTTCAATTTGACACTCATTACATATTCCCCTTAGCAGCCTCGGAAAAAAAAATAATGAAAAAGGTAAGATTGTTGCGTTCCACATTATATGTGTGTTGTGTGTGTGAATAAACTATGCAGCCACTTTGACCATGTGATTAAAGAAGAGAAAATTATCACCATCGTGATAGTGATATAGTGGAGAGACATCGGTTTCGTTTGGTTTGTATTTTTGAAATTTTTTTCCTATAAATAAGTTTTTAAAAGTAATTAAATTAAACAAATTTTTTCAAAAAAATTTCTCAAAACTTGTAAACCAAACAAGTTTTTCAAACAAATCTCTCTCTCACACACATCAAATCAATCACTTTTTCCAAAACTCTCTCTCAAAATAATTTTTCTAAACATCTTTTAAAAAAAACCAAACCAAACAACTTTTTGTACTTTTTATCTCTAAAACATATCTCTCAAACAAAAACCAAACATACCTATCATTTTTTACGAGTATAATTTAGGTTTGACTCTTGAGAAGAGTAAAATACTTGATAATTTCAATGATTTTTTTTTGCAGAGATTTCGCTTTGTATTTCGATTGAATCTTGAGCTCATCCGTAGCGTATAGTTGAGTTTCGCTGGTGTCTCAGTGATGAGTTCATTCTTATTGGTTGGGTTAAATCAGGTTGCCAACCTGTTACCCTAGGGTCTGAATCCACGGATGCCGTGATGACACCTCCGAGCATCAGAGTATCCTTTTCTTCTAGATTAAAAAAAATAAAAAATAAAAAATAAAAAAGAGAGAAAATTATCATTCAGTGTACTTTAGAAAAAAACTTCGCTTGGTTTGGGTTTTCTAAAAACACTTTATAGAAAATTCTACTATCTTGTTTTTTGTTTTTGTTTTTGTTTTTGTTTTTATTGAATTTTTTTAATATTTTAAACATTTTTTTTTAAATTTTTAGACACACCTAACATAAATACACTTAACAAGTATAATTTTCGTGAAAAAATATTTTAAAAATTCACTAAATATCATAAAATACAAAAAAAAAAATACAAAAATTCGGTATATTTTTCATATTTTGGTATATTTATTAATTTTTGGAATATTTTTTCACAAATATTTAACTTTTTAGATACATTTAAGTAAGGTATATTTGAAAAAGTAAAAAAAAAAATGCTTAAAATTTAAAAAAAATTTACTAAAAACAAAAAAACAAGAAAAAAAAAAAACTCAGTTTTCAGAAAAGTGAATTTAGAAAACTAAAATAAAACAAACTGATTATAATTTTACTAAAAAATTTAGAAACAATTACAAATTTTGTTTTTAAGAATTTTTTAGGTGAATAAGTCATAAATTAACACGAAGAAAAATATAGATTTACAAGTGCATTCCCTAGACAAAAATAAATTTTGAATTTTATCAATTTAAATCTTAATTTTTTAATTTATTTTCAATCTAAACCAGTTATTTATTTTCATTAATTAAAACTGACAAAAAAGATATTTTTGTCATTAAATTCAATGTAGGTACATATAAAATGTCTAAAATATTCATTTTTATTGAGTTTAATGACTAAAATACTCATTTTCATTGAGTTTAATGACTAAAATATTCATTTTTTCGTCACTTTTATTTAACAAAAATAGACAAATGATTCAGATTGAAACAAATCAAAATGTTAAGATTCAAATTAACAAAAGTAAAAATTCAAACTTTATTTTGTTATAAGTGTCAAATTTTGGGATTTTTGTTTTTTGGTAACTTTTTCAAAAATTTAAGACTAGTTATTAATAGGGGTGTGCGTGGGTTGGTTGCGGCCACGGAACTACGAATTCACCATCAGTCCGCTAGATTGGCGGATTGAAAAAAATCAATCTGCATCCGTCTGGCAATTTGACGAATGTGGATTGAGTGGACTGGTAGATTGGCAGTGGATGCGAATTGGTTTGGCAGTTTAAAATTTTATAAATTTTTAACATAATTCAACTTGTGCACTTTCTCCAACAAAAAAAAAAAAAAAAAAATTACACTCAATGACTTAATAGAGTATTACAATCACTGCATATTTCATCCAAAGAAAGAAAGTTTGAAACTTTATCCACATATTACAATCACAGTATGCCTTATCTACATAAAGTATTATAATTTGTAGTTCTTAAAATATAAAAACAATTCAAACCACCAAAACCATGAATAGAGCAGTAGTAGAGATTGTATGTCTCTGTATTGTTACATCCATATCTGTTTTTGAAAACAAAAACCAACCAACATATATAATCTTTTTTATTTATTATTTTTAGAGTTAGATTTAAAAACTAAAATATATAGATAAATAATACATTTATTTTTTTCAATTCAAAAAATATATTTAAGTTGAAAACTCTTTTTCAACATAATATATTCAACAGAATATTTAAACTATTTTTCAATTGAAAACACAAATAGAATATACAAACAAATTGAAAATATAAAGTCTTACAAATTACTAGGGTTGCTCGGTGGTTTGGCAGTTTGGTTGCGGCCAAATGAATTTCAAATCCGCCATCCGTCTAAAATTAGGTGGATTGGAAAAAATCAATCTGCAACCGTCCGCTCGTCATTACGCATCCGTTTAAAATGCGTCGGATCGATTCGATTCGGTCAGTCTAAGAGAATTGATATATTCGCTACTCACCCCTAATTATTAATTGTGATAAAGTTTTTTACTGATTTATAATTTTGTTCTGGAACTTATATTGAATTGAAAATTTTTCCATGAAAGAAATGTAGTCTCATTATGAGGACTTGAAATACGCCTGTCAATCAAGAGAAAAAGTGGATTTTCTTAAGATGGTTTAGTCAATTCCCCTTCAGTCTTTTCCCAACCAAAAACGAGACTGATGAATTTACATTCTCTTGTTTTAATAAATCCATAAACAAATCAGAGTATGCTATGCTTATGCTTTGGATGACATGGCAGCTAATTTTTTTAAAAAACAATTTTAGATTTTTTGAAAAGTCTATAAAATAATTAATTGATGCTATTTAAAAAATTGCATAATAAGAGAAAAAGTGGCTTAAATAAAAAGCCGAAAAGGCAGCTTATTGGGCCTCGTTTGGAGATTTAATATTTTAGTCAAAAAGTCACTAAAAATTGTCACATCACTTTTTTTTATTTTTTTGTATATTTTTTCATAAAAAATCAAAAAATTACTAAAATAGTTTATTATCAAATGAGGCTAAATAAGTAGGTGGGTTAATGTGTTATTTTCTTATGTTCAAAAAGCTTTAACAATTGGATTTAAAATGTTAGGGTCGGGAAGGGGATGAGCAAACAGGGTGGATTGGGGATAGGGAGGAGTTGATAATGGTGAGATTGGAACGGTAGAGGAGCTAATATGGGTGGGGTTGAAGAGGGGGAGGAGGTGACGAGGATGGGTTAGAGAAGGAAAGAAGGCCATAGTGATAGACTAGTGGAGGGAAGGGCGACGAGAGTGAGACCTTCCTCTCTCTTTTATACACACAAAAGTGGGTTTCGACGCCAAAAATGAATGGTGATGGTATGTTGTTTGTAGCGATAGTAGGTGTAGACGTCCCCGAACGTCCCAGGAGGGAAATCCCATTTTGTTCATTTGGGCTCACTACAGTTTAGGACTCAATGTCACGGTCATGTATCTAATCTCGCAGAGTGCAATGTAAGACCGATGAATCATCAAAGAGTCCAAATCCGGCAAATCGTTTTTGAAAACAAATTTTTTTTGAAAGAAGTGCCAAACATGGACTGCTTTACCAGATACAGAGTCGCCACCTAAATATTTATTTTGGAGAAATTTAGGAAACCCTGACTCGTGCCTAAGGCCACGTATCCGTCATCACCAAAGTTGCCTCGGCTCGGGAACTTGGGTACGATTGGGGAAGGTCACTTCGTGAGCACCCCCGCTCATCCGATCAAAGATCGGCCTCTACTAACCATGATATCTAGTTTTGAAAACATTATGCATTCTTATTCCAGTTATTAGCCTAGAATTACTATATGATGTACACAGCATACAAGTATAGACTGGATCGTCTGAATTGGAACGAAATATTTCATGTTTGTTTATTTGAAAGATGTTTGCTACTCGCAAGTAGGCTAAAATGTGGATTTGCTACCCTTAGGTGGGCTTAGAAAAACATGGTGATTTGCCACTATCTAGTGGGCTTAAAACTTGTAATCAATGAATTGTTCCAATTCAGATAACCCAACCTTCATCCACAGGCATTCAGGCAGGTATATCACATAAGCAGTTAGCCTCATGGTAAGCATGCTATCATGGCAGTCACTTACATACATGCAAGAATGCTAAAGCATAAACACTTACCGAGTACTCCGAGCCAAAACAGAAGCTATGTTAGAAATCAATGCATGATCCTAACTATGTTGAAATGTCTAATGCAACACATGTAAAATGCAACTAGAAATAGGCTCGGCTATCTTAAAAATGGCATATGAGATGCTACAGCTAACACGTATTCAACTTGGAATTAAAATATAATGCAGTTAGTATGATGCGCCGAGCCCGGTGCATGCAATACAAATGAATGATCCAAACATGCTATCATAAGTATGCTAATTGAAACATGCCCTAATCTAACCATCATAAGCTGGTAAATAAAAAGGAGAAAGACGTGGAGTTGGAAGACATACATTATACACACGTACACTTATTACAATTGTGCCCTCGCTTAGAGGGTCCGAATAAATAATACAGTCCGAATAAATAATTAACTACTCTAGCTAATTAAATATTACAAAACCCTAACTAATTAACAAATTAACTAGTATGCAAATCCATGGACTGCCTCAGCTATGTTCCGAATGATGAATGATTCATGTTCGAGTTGCCTTGCGCAGAAATCCATTGCGATGCCCCGATTCGCCTCTATTTGCAATTAATGCCGGAATGCTGTGCAAAGCTCTAGAAGGCTGCTGATTTCTGATTTGCTGCAACAGAGAGCAAGAAAGGGGCATGGCAAAGTATTTTTACATATGTATGCACGCCTCAATCCTCGTGCCACCAATCACGCATCTCGATGCATGATGACTGAGGAGTCGAATTGCATGACTCGATATGAAATGAACGCACATAGAAAAACAACAAGGCCTAGACTCCATCATGGTTAATCCGGAGTGTCGGTGACCAGGAATCGAGACACGTTCCGTCACTTGGAGTACGAAACGTCCCTCGTTTCCCATGCTTGGCCTAACTCCTATCCTAAACACAATGCAAATGAGATGGCATACACAATGCGACTAACATGCAATCTAGCATACGCAATGCTATGAAATGGCATACACAATGCTCGATATAACATGGCATACACAATGCTCTAACATGCAACCTAGCATACGCAATGCTATGGACAAAAAGGGAATACATAATGCACGATGGACTTACACCAATATGAGTGGACCTCAGCCGTACTCACATCAGTGGCCATTAGATGAAAATGAGACAACCGAAATGCGTGCACACATGCACAAATACCAAGGACCGAATTTAAGGCATCAAATGCCACTCTACCAAAGCATGGAAAAGGATGCAATATGGCATACAAGCATGTAATTTCCCGCATTGAAACATGATGCTAAATGGTCCCAAAACATGGAAACATGGCAACCGATGCATGAAATAAGCCCCGAAACTCAAAACTAAGCACATGAATTGAATTATAACTATGCAAAGCAAGCATTATTTGACCATGAAGCACAAAGACAGAGCCAAGGCAGTCCCAAAACATGCACATTTCTAGTTTAAAGCATGACCAAAAAATGTTAACATGATGGACTAAAATAGCATGCAAATTTGGCTAGCAAGCATGGTTTACATGACATGTATATGAAGCGTATGAGAACTCATCAAACCAGCCAAAAACAGTGAATAAAACATGCCAAAATATACCCAAATAACCACTGAAATGCAGCCGACATGTGCAAAAACGATGAGCTCCTTTGAAAGGGCAGGCAAGGGGTTACTTAACACATATATGATGGACACTTAGCATAGCAAAACCAACTCTGGAAATCAAATATGACAGCCCTAAAACTCACCAAAAAGGGCCTGAAATTGATCAATAAAGCATACAATAAAAGGTCCTCTTGAAAGGCCTTGAGGAGGGTTGTTCCACACATGTATGAGGGACATAAAATATGGCCAAAAGGGCCTTGGACAGAGCTAAGGAAGACCTCAAAACCCTCAGAATGAGGCCTAAAACATGACTTCAAAGCATGCAAAAAGGGGTCCCTTTGGAAGGCCAACAAGACCACCAAACAAGACAAGGAGAGAGGGGGTCACCCCCCTCTGATTTTGGCTCTCAAAAATGCATTTAAGCCACTAAAAATCCACTGAATTTCAGTGGCTAAAAGGCCAAACCATGGCCAATGTAAGTGCTCTAATGCATAGCCCTAATCATGAAGAGATGAAGCATGCACAGGGGAAATATGACCCCAAACAAAAAAGAGACCTTAACCAAACTTGAAGAAGAGATTAAAATAAGATCTTTTTCAGTTTATGAAAAATCTTGAAAATGTTCACAAGTAAGGCTAAAATATGATGCAAAAATAGCCTTAAAAAGGAGATAGAGGGTAAGGGGAAGTAGATGACCTCAAACAGAAAAGTACCCTTAAACAAAGTTGAATAGGAGCTCAAAATAAGACACTTTACAGTTTAGGTCGAGGCCCAGAAATGCTTGCAAATGGGGCTAAGTAATGAAGCAAAATAAGGCTAGAAAAGGGGAAATGAAGACTTACCCTTTTAGAGTCGACCTCCAGCAGCTTTTGGACTAAGTTGGTGAGCTTTCAACCTCTGCAAATGACCTCCAAGGTGCTGGAATGGATGAGGGAGGTGGTAGGCTAAGAGGTGTAGGGTAAAATGGCCAAGAATATGAGTGTTTGGAGGCTTGAAGTATAGAGATAGAGAGTTATATGTATATTTCCAGTCAAAAGCTTCTAACCCTTGCAAATAGAGGTGGAAGGTGTGTTTTATAGAGGGAGAGACGTGAGGCTTCTTGGAGAAGCCAAGAGAGAGGCTCAAAACTTCTAAAGGAAGCTTGACCAAAGGGGTTAAGCTTCTTGAAGAAGCTAGACCAAAATGGTCAAGCTTTCTCAAGAAGCTTGACCAATGGGGCCAATTCCTCTTTGAAGCCAAGCAAAGGGGTGAAAACCACCTTAAAAGGGGCCAAAACAAGGACAAAACCCTTGGACAATGGGTCAAGTGTAAAACAGTTGGCAATTGGAACACCTTAGAACACACTTAGAGAGACCAGTTCAAAAGGGTCAGGGTGGTCGGCTGACCACCTCCCCTGGTCGGCCGACCAGGGGTCAAAAGGTTCAAGCAAAATTGCTGGTCGGCCTCCCAGATGAGTAGAACACAGTCCTATGGTGAAAAACCAGAAAATGTGACCCAAGAGAGAGAAAAACCAGCTTTTTAGAGGGGTTCAAAAGGGTCAAGAGGAATTACTGGTCGGCCTACCCATATTGGTGGCCTCCCAGGTGTGCACAACACGATGATGGTATGAAAAGCCAAAAATTGTGGCTCAAAAGTAAGAAAAACCAGCTTTCTGTTAGAAAAACCGGCTTTAGGAGAGAGAAAAAGAAAAAATTGGTTTTTCAGGGAAAAAAGTGGCCTCCCACCATACTACCACCTCCCTAGCAATGAAAATAGGGTCCCTACCAAAAATGGACCAAGACGGATGCAAAACGAAAGTTCAGGGGCCAAAACGCGTGGTCTGGGGCCCCAAAAATAGGCTGTTAAGCACCGAAGGTGGCGTATGACCACGAAGGTGGTCTCCCGGGCCACAGTGTCCCTCTAAGGAGAGAAAATAAGGTGTGTGCCAAAAACCGGAGCAAATGGAGGTAATTAGGCGGTCTCGAACTGAGGCGCACGACCGACGGCTTTAAAAATCGAAAACTGGCCTCCAAACGGGAAAAATAGCCTACGACTACGAAACGTAACCTACGGCCACTGAGAGATAGTCTACGAGACCTCTCCCTCCCTTCAGGAAGAGAAAACAGAGAAAACAGAACCTGTTTCCCAAACCGAGGCAAAGTACAAAAGAGTCTTGAAGTCCGGAGGCAAGGCTCGCAGCTGAGACTCTGAAACTCTAGAACGAGTACGATATGCACTATCACCGAGCGCTCAACCGGTGACGTCTGAGTTTTAAGGTCGGTCAAAAATAGAGTATCTACAGTAGATAATTTCTCTTTCTCTCTCTCTCTCTCTCTCTCAAAAATTCGATAGTATTTTTTATTTAATTTTTCCTTTTCATAATTAATGTTGCTTTCGTAAATGGTGGCAATATTGGTGGTTTGAATTTGAAAAGGGCAGTGGCAACAATAAAAGTTGGATTTTTTGGTAGTAATGGCATGTGGTAGCCGCACTAACTAGTCATAAAAAATTAAAAAGATGGATAATTGTAATGAAGGGCAGTGATTGAGCCCCCGAAACGGGGCCCCCCGAATCCCCCGTTTTGCCACTTTAAGTAAAAAAAAAAAAAAAAAAGAAAACAAAAGGAAGAAAAAGAAAACAGTTTCCAAAAATGGAAATTAGGGGGATTAGGGGGAAGAAAATTAGGGAGACAAATCATTTTCCTTGTAATGAATTTGTCATTTTGTCCTAGATATATGACACATAAGACACACATGGTTATTTTTGGTTAAAAAACTCTAACCATTTTTATTGATTGGACAAAAGTGACACTAAATAAAAAATTTTAAGAGGAAAATCGAGTTAATTGAAACAAAAATAACCAACAGCAGTTACATAAACAACACACAGGGCAAAATAAGGTGGCTATTAGAGTAATTTGCCCAAACTAACTTTTGGTCACGTTCTTTTCCTTCTCTTTTTCTCTACAAATAATTTCTCAAATTTAACATCAAAACATAAAGTAATAATATACAAATAAAAAAAAAATATAATTTCTATATAGAATGATATGGTTCAATGTAGAGGTTTAACTTAAAAGCACAATACCCACAAAAAATTATTTTTATGTATAAAAATAACATTACTATGTTATTTTTGTGACATTTTCCATACAAAATGTGCTAATGAAAATAAATTTTTTTTTTTTTAATAATTGAGAATAATTTCAAAAGTGATACCATATTAATAGTTTCATTAGAATGTAGGCTATTTTCAATTCTTACTTAAATATTGACTCAAATTTAAATAAAAATATAAATAAAAAAAATTTCAAATCCTTTTAAACTCACAATCTTAAACTTCTATCAAATTGACTTTTACTTAAATTTCTAAATTTTAATCTAAATGGGAGAAACTCAAATCTTGACTCAAATATCTAAATTTTTTTTTTAATTTTATTTATTTATTTATTTTTTATGTTTTCTTCAAATCCAAGGTTATATTTGACTCATTTGAAACTTTCACTACCAGAAAAAGTGTTTTTTGCGACGGTAGGCGGCCGTCAAAATGCCTCGATCCGTCCGCTAATACCTTTATGACGGTAATTTGGCTTTTTATGCGGGAAGGAGGGTCGCGACAAAGGGGTTGCAAAGAGCTTCAATGACGGTAAGTGCCGTCGCCATTAGTTTCGCGACGAGGTTGCCTTTTTGCGATGGCACTTTTTCCACGCCAATAATGGAAGAATATATCAGTTTAGCGACGCACATAATTCCGTCGCTAAAAGTGGGTTTTTGAGACGCGTAATACTGCCGCTAAAACTCGCAACTTATAACTATTGGCGACGGAACGCGTCTACCGTCGCTAAAGCTTTCTTGTCAATTACAATTTCACTTTTATGATGTATTGGTGCCGTCAAAAAAGTTTATTACTTTTTTTGACGGGTTCTTATGCCGCCTCAAAAAAAAAAAAAAAAAAACACTCGAGAAATTATTAAAAAATTAAAATAACTCAGATAAAATTAAAAATAATTATAAAAAATCCAAAAATTACAGAATAATATAAATCCATAAATAAACAAAAGTTCACAAATAATAAAAAATAATAATATTGTTCCATTCATAACAATACATAAATAAAAATTCATAACAATAAAAATTATGCCACTACATAACGTCGCATAATACATACATAATGTTGCTCACAAATTTAAATAACATAAATCAAAATCAAAATCAAAACCAAAAGTTTCGTCTTGATTCGTTCGTGGGTTAAAAAAACAAAAATTGGTCATAATCTTTATGCGCCCGCATTCCAGAAGAAGCCAACTGCTACTCAGGAAATATCTGAAAAAAACAAGATAAAAATAATTAAAAACCATATAATGGTGTTAATATTTCAATTACAGAAAAATATTAAAAAAAATTTGATTACTATAAAATTAGAAAGATAGTTTAGTAAATAATTTTGACTGGACCGAAATCCGGCTCTAACTCCCAAACCGGGAACCCGATTCGAGCCTCGTCTTCTCCCACAAGTCTCTCGTGCCTAGGAGGTCGTGTGTGCCAAGTTTCGTGCTAAACCGACGCCGTTTGGTGATTTTGGGGCATTAACTCCTCGAATTCAAGTTTCTTAAGGAAGTAGTTTGCCTAAAGTGAAATCCGGCTCTAACTCCCAAACCGGGAACCCGATTCGAGCCCCGTCTTCTCCGACAAGTCTCTCGTGCCTAGGAGGTCGTGTGTGCCAAGTTTCGTGTTAAACCGACGCCGTTTGGTGATTTTGGGGCGTTAACTCCTCGAATTCAAGTTTCTTAAGGAAGTAGTTTGCCTAAAGTGAAATCCGGCTCTAACTCCCAAACCGGGAACCCGATTCGAGCCCCGTCTTCTCCCACAAGTCTCGTGCCTAGGAGGTCGTGTGTGCCAAGTTTCGTGCTAAACCGACGCTGTTTGCAGGATTTTGGGGCGTTAACGCCGAATTCAAGTTTTTAAGGAAGTAGTTTGCCTAAAGTGAAATCCGGCTCTAACTCCCAAACCGGGAACCCGATTCGAGCCCCGTCTTCTCCCACAAGTCTCTCGTGCCTAGGAGGTCGTGTGTGCCAAGTTTCGTGCTAAACCGATGCCGTTTGGTGATTTTGGGGCGTTAACGCCTCGAATTCAAGTTTCTTAAGGAAGTAATTTGCCTAAAGTGAAATCCGGCTCTAACTCCCAAACCGGGAACTCGATTCGAGCCCCGTCTTCTCCCACAAGTCTCTCGTGCCTAGGAGGTCGCGTGTGCCAAGTTTCGTGCTAAACTCCTCGAATTCAAGTTTCTCCCACAAGTCTCTTAACTTAGAATGTAAAGAATGCAAAGATACATTTTAGCTTAGAATGTGAAGAGACATTTTATACCTGATCTTCTGGTGGTGGTGTATATGGATTCTCATCTTCTGCAGATTCCCTAAATGCCTGATGGCCACTCGATGCATTAGGAACCTATGTTAGTCAGTGTATAATGTGTTAATCATATTCGAATTTCATACATAATCTTGAGTGAAAATTAAACTATCAAACAATTGTGATGTTTATATGGAACCTGTCTGTTGGGATTGACACTCGCCCCCTGTGACACAAGGGCCATCATCTCAGTTCTCATCTGCTCCAAATGTGAAGAGAACTCTGCTCGCAGCTCCTCCCTTAGCTCAGCACGAACCTGCTGCGTGATCTGCTCAATAGTCGATGGCTGGGGTGTTGACTGTGATGGCCCAGCACCATCTTTATACACCACTCTCCGAGGCACGATTCTCCCGTATGTGCGACAATATCCATGTGTGTCATGACCTATCAACTCATGGAAAATGGCATTCCTAGCCTCCAAAGTCCGACCATCCTCAGGTAGCATAGAGAGTTGATGATTAAACTCATCCTGTATTGAATAAGACATACAAGTATACACCAAATTAAGATGGTTGACACACAAAAATAAACTTTAAATACAATCAAAGGTGTTTGGAAACTACCAAGGTCCGGATAACCTCTCGGGTCATCTACTCTACGTGTCATAAGCCAAACATTCATCTTATCAAGAGACTCCCTCATGGTCATGTACATTTTTTTAGAGATATGAAAATTAGAATCTAAATAATTTGCAGATATAAAATGTTTATATATATGCAAAAATAAAACAATAAAATGTAAACCTCATGCCGGTCTGAGAGAAATTAGTACGCCCTGTGGTATGAGCTATGCCGTGAGCTCGCCGATTTTTAGCGTTCCTACTTGCAATTGTCTATAACAAGTTCAACAAATGTAAGTATGTAAATATGATTTGTATGTTTACATATCATAAATATAACGTAATTGTATACCTCAGCATCGGAAGTACGCCAATACTCCACAAGTTGTTCCCACTGGCTTGGCACAACGTTCATAGGAACATCATCCTTCAGATTAGGATCAGAGCTTCTAGGCTTGAAATACTTAGCCTTAAGCTTGTTCTTGTGATCCTTCCATATGCTGTTGCAGTTTTTCATGCAGATTGGCTTGTACTCCTCTGGACATATATTCAAATTGTCCTATAAAACACAAAGTTTAAGGCTAAGTATAACACAAATTTGGAATTCGAATTTGTGGACAAAATATACTTTTACCTTCACATCCTTCCAGATAGCATCAACAATATCATCGTGCACACTGCTCCAAATAAGAAAAGTAAGAGGAACAATGTTACCATTCCGCATAATAATGCCAAGTTGAGTAGTTAACTTGGCCACGTTATCCCTATTGACAAGAATTTCCATCAAATTGTATGTCCACTTTTTACCAAGACCCACTCTTTAATGCCCTTGGCACATCCTCTACCACGCCCAATGAGGTTAATGAAGAACTAACATGACTGCGATATACAATAATAATAAACAATATGCAATGGTAACAAACAAATGCAAATTTAAATAATGTGAATACAAATCATATCAAATAAACTGATGTGAAGAAGAAGGGTCCGCAAAATACAATGAGAATAAACAAGTTATATATAATGAGCATAAATAAATGTATGTGTAAATAATTTTCATGCAAATCAAAGCAAATTTATATACCTGCGGATGGCTCATAAGCTGATGATGATAGTCGTGGTGCCACTGATGGTGGACGCACCGATGGTAGGCGTGGAGGCTGAGTACATGGTAGCTGCTGTGGTGCCACTGATGGTAGCCGATACGGCGGTAATGGCCCCTCAGATGGTGGTGGCACTAATGGGCCCTTCGATGCTGGCCGATGTGATGCCTCCTCTGATGGTGGTGCTATTGATGTCCTGTTATGTAGCACATCAGACATCATGCGCTGGGAATGATCAGGCTTCCTCTTCCTTCCCATACTAATCTGCAAGCAATATAACATTAATTGACATTAGAAACATAGACAATGGTTTGTCATCAACTATAATATGACATGAATTGAACTAATACAATTAAGAAATTGATGATTAACTACAACCTTGGCCTTAATTGAATTACTAATGTTGATTACATATCAGCCTATTTGAACATCAACTGCTTTTCTCGCGCTTCCTCACCCAACCAACTTCTTCATCACAAAACATTATATTTTCTTCCAATTGTTGGCTCATGTATGGCTCGATTTATGGATCACCGAACTCATATCAAATAAACCTCTTTGAGACATCTTCACCACTTGCCACCGTTGTAACGGTCCGCAACATACCAAACTTGCTCTGCTTGGGACGCCAAGATGAAAGGTTCATTGGTAATTCGATCATCTCAGACAACAAATGATTGAAGTTCACCAACGTGAAATTGAAGACATCTTCTTTCTTTCCGTGAATGTTGTCAATCCAATCACACTTAAACAACACATGTTTCTTCTCATTGGAATATCGAATCTCAACAATATCTGACAATTGTCCATAATAGTATGCACCCTGACGAGGATTCTTGTCTTTTCGACTAGCATAACTTATGGTATCTGCCTTCAAAGCTACACCACAATTTTGTGTGGCTCGACGATCATCCATGGCCTTTACTCGATACCGAAACCCATTCAGTATATACCCGTTGAACCTCCTTGCCAGGTTATGAGGACCATTTGCCAATAGAATAATCTCTTCAGAAAGTATGACATCAGTAGTCCTTCGCAAAGTTTGGACCTATTTAACATGAAAATGTGAAATTTAAAATGTAGATCGATTTAAGGAACTAGAATGTATAGAGTTAAATACATACATATTCCTTGAACCAAATGTGAAAAGTTTCAAAATGTTCACGCCGAAGTTGATGATCGTCGACACGAGGCATTTTGAGCTTAAGTACTTCAAGGTGTTTGCTGTGTAGATTGAAATTTTAGCTATACAAAAAATTTAGTTGAAAATTCAATAAAACATAATAAAATATTGAGTGAGTGACTTAACCTACTTTATGAATGGTTGAACCGCGCTTGTATTGCATAAGATGTACCGATGAGCTTGTACCCAAGAAGTATTATCAAGATAAAAGCTTGTGTTTTCACCAAGAGCATGACCCAAATTATCAAGACCACTATAGTTCCTCACGGGTCGACTAGATTTGGTTTCCACATCATTGAGATATTGTGCACAAAAATTCATGCATTCTTCCATAAGATATCCTTTAGTAATTGATCCTTCAGGACGAGCTCTATTACGCACGTATTGCTTCAAAGTAAGAAGATACCTCTCAATTGGATACATCCATCGAATAATCGCTTCCACCCAATAACGCTTCATCACCTAGATGTATAGGCAAGTGCTCCATTATATCAAAAAACTGAGGAAATATTTTCTCTAGATGACAAAGTGTTACTGATACGATCTTTAATATATTGCAAACCGTCGCGACGATTCACTTTCGAACACAATTGTCTAAAGAAATTGCTCAATTCAATCAAGGGTTCAATTACATTCTTCGGTAACGATCTGCGAATAGCCAATGGAATAAGTTGTTGCATCAGAATATGACTATCGTGGCTCTTAAGACCCCCAATGCTTCTATCATGTAAGCGCACACGACGTGATATATTGGATGAATACCCGTCGGGAACTCTTACTTCCTTCAACACTTTCAAGAACAAATCTTTCTCATCATTGGTCATCGTGAATTGTGCTGGTGGTAAATAGGCTTTATTCGATCCTCTTAACTGCAAATGTAGGGGTTTTCTAATATTCATATCTTGTAAATCACGCCGAGCATTAACACCATCCTTCGATTTTCCTGTAACCCCTAATATTGTCCACAACACATTGTCACAAACATTCTTCTCTATATGCATCACATCGAGGTTGTGTCTTATTAGATTGTGCTCCCAATATGGCAATTCATAAAAGATACTCTTCTTCTTCCAACTATGGGTGCGATGTCCAAATTTTCTCCTTCTCTACATCTCCTATGCCTCTCCTTGGTCATCCGTATTGTATTGGGTTAAAATACCCTCGATTCTAATTGTAGCAACATCTCGCCTGCATACAACAATTTTGGTTTGAGTCTGACTTCCTGCCTACCATCAAATGATACTTTATCCTTCCGGAATTTATGGCCAGTAGGTAAAAATTTGCGATGACCCAAGTATGATTGTTTCCTACTATGCTTCAACCAACACGATGTAGTTTCCTTATTGCAACAAGGACATGCATATTCTCCTTTAGTGCTCCATCCTGACAAGTTTGTGTATGCAAGAAAATCACTAATTGTCCACAGTAAAGCTGCATGCATTTGAAACATTTGATTTGTTGATGCATCAAATGTTGACACACCCTCATTCCATAGTTCTTTCAACTCCTCAATCAACGGTTGCATATACACATCAATCTTGTCACTGTGTCCTTTCGTCCACAATAAGCACGGATAAAATTAGAAATGGTTGCTTCATGCACATCCATGGCGGCAAGTTGTATGGAATGAGCACAACAGCCAAGTGCTATGAACTATGTTCATCGTCTTGAATGGGTTAAAACCATCAGATGCTAAGCCAAGCCTTACACTTCGGCAATCATTACTAAAGTCAATATTCCGACGGTCAAAATCTTTCCATGCAAGGGAGTCAGCAGGATGCCTGAAGCCACCATCATCAGTTCGTTCCTCTGCATGCCATCTTATGAACTTGGCTGCCTCTTGGATGACATAAACAACCTCTGCAACCTTGACTTTAAAGGAAAATACCTCATCTGTTTGGTACTATTTGTTTGCCACCGTGTTAGGACCATTTGAACCACCATCACCATTTGATTTCCATCTAGAAGCTGTATATGACACATTTATCAAGATTGGCGCCCTCGTTTGAAACAACATGCAAGCTGGGACATGCATCCCACGCCTCATACGTGAAGCCCAAATCATTGTGACCTTTTGAGCTTTATAATATGAGTCCGGAGTTTCACACCCAATGGGAACGCCATTCAATAACTCAAGCAACATGTCAACAAACTTGTCCGTCTAATCGATTAAGCACCTTCAAATGTAGAAGTCGAACAATGAATGACAAAGATGTGAACTTCGACAACCCGGATACAATTCACTTTGTGCATCTTGAAGAAGTTTGAAATACTTTGCGTTCACGATTTGGACCAAGCCGGGTTCGATGCATGGGGATCAGCCCTGTGGTTCATCACCCTCAACACTTGTACCGGCATGTGGATTTCCCATAGCCCCTTGTATCATTCCAATCATATCATCTCCAATGTCTAAATTAGCTAATGTTTCATTCTCTCGATTACCATGCAGAGATATGTAAGATTCTCCATGATTAATCCAATGTTTGTATTTTTTAAAAAAACCATTCAAAATCAGATGCTCCCGTACACCATCTCGTACAAAATAGTATCGATTCTCACACTTCCTACACGGACAACTGATCATCGAACCTTCAACCCTATTGGTGTAGGCAAACACAAGGAATTCATCAATCCCATTAATGTATTCACTCGACATCCTATTTGGCAAATCAATCCAACTCTTATCCATTATCTGTACACATCCACAAAAATATCTCACCAAAGTAATTCTAAATATAATACCTATGCAAACCAAGTAAATGATAGCATTCCTCTCCGCAAATAAATAAATTGTCATATTAAACGTCAAAAAAAAAAAAAAAAAACCTAATAAACAGAATAAATAAGTGAAAATAAAAATAAACCCTAATATTTTGATTGGTTTTCAATTTATATTGTCTAAGACACATACATATTTTGCAAATATATTGTCTAAGACACATACATATTTCAACATTATTTAATAAATTTTTGAAATTTCATGCAAATAAACCATTGAGGTTTTTGACAATCAAACTAAACTCATTCATTATCAACATTAATCTTAACCTTAAATGCACTAAATTTAATTTGTCCTATTAAATATATATGAAATTATTATTTATTTTCATAACTTTTTCAAAATATAAATCTAATTTCTTGATTCTATTTTTTTTTTCACAACAAGTTTTTGAACTTTTATACAGATTTTTATATATATGAAATACAGACATATAAATACAGATTTTTATATACAGATTTTTATATATATGAAATACAGATTTATACAGATATATAAATAAATACAGATTTATATATATAGACAGATTTATATATACATATGGACAGATTTATATATATATATAGACATTCATATATATATTGACATTCATATATATATATAGACATTCATATATATATATAGACATTCATAAATACAGATTTATATATATAGACATTCATGTATATATATATATACAGAGACTGAGAGAGATAGAGAGAGAGAGAGAGAGCATACGCAGAGAGAGAGAGAGAGAGTCGTCGCCGGAGGGAGCACCAATACTGTCATGCCGCCAAGACCTTCACCGCTTGCTCGCCGTCGCCGGAGCACCACTACCCGTAGCCCGTTTGAGAAATTGGGGGGACGAAGTTAGGGATTTGGGATGAAGTTAGGGATTTGGGGATGAAGGTCGAGCGCCAACAGGAAAAAGAAGGGCGGGCGTGGTTTTTATTTTACTTTTTGCGACGGTATGTGTAGCCCGACGCAAATAGTAGTCATTTAATCGTAAAACGGCGCCCGTGCTTGAATAACATATTTTTTTTGGACGCGAATTTCCGTCATAAATGATCCACCGATCTCAAAAGGAGTTTTCTGCGACGGTTTTTTTACCGTCGCTAATACTTCCGCATTTTCGACCCCTCCGCGTGGTTTTATTACCGACGGGGACGCACCGTCGCTGAAGGCTATTATTTGCGACGGGTAAAGTTACCGTCGCAAAAAAGGGTTTTTTGCGACGGGAGGCGCACCGTCGCTAATTCCTCCGTGTTTTTTAGTCTGTTTTCCTGTAGTGTTTATTTATTGAGTTTGAATTTTTTAAATTTGGTAATTTAACTTGAGAGAGCGTTTGTATTTAGTAAGTCATTTTTTGAGCCAACTTCAATGATTCAAACTATTCTCTAACCAAAATCAATCTCAAACTAGCCTCAGTAAGCTCAAACCGCTTTTTTAACTTGAGAGAAACCAAACTCTTATTTATTTATATCAAATTGTCATTTTGGATAGAGTTTATTTCACTTTCTACCTTTATACTGTGTTTGGTTAGGGGATTTGAAAAGAAAATGAAAAATGTAGGTGAAATGTGAATAAAATATACTTATATTTCACATAATTTTACACACATTTTCCCTTTCCCTTTCCAAATTCCTCCCCAAATTCTCCAACCAAACACAACGTTAGATTATTATTAAATTACCTATTTAGTGTCTAAACTATTAATTGAGTCTACTAAATCCTTAACATATATAAATGAAAGTCAACTTAGTTTATGAACTATCGATTGAATATATTAAATCTATAAACTATAATTCAAACTTATTTAGTCCATGAAATGATTTAAAAATAAAATATAAGCTCGTATGTATTGTAAATTAGTTTAAGACCAATCTTAAATTTCTATTTTCTCATTAATAAGTGGACTTGTTCTTTTGGGGAATTTCTTTTATAATGGTAAGGGTAATTATCTAAACTATTTTCTTACTTATATTCTACAATAATTATTTGTTTATTTTTATCTACTATTATAAGTTAGATTTCGTTTATAATTTTCAATTGGTCATCCTCTTTAAATTTTTGTTAAGTTCTTTTAATAACTTTGGGGGTATTTGATAATTGGGTACAATAATTAAAATTGAATATATTAAGTGATAATCAATTAAACTTGTTTGATAATGACAATTGATATCACGTAAAAATTTAAATGTCTATTAAAATATAGATTGAAATTTTAAGTCATATAAAATTTATTTAATTCTGACTAGAAATTATAAATATTAAACATAAATATCAATATATATTATTATAAATCACCACCACTTTTGTTGTTATCATTACCACTACCACTGCAACCATCACCATCAAGCCAACCATGTCACCACTACCAACACCATCGTTACCGCTACTACCACCATGTCACCGCTAGCACCACTGCTACCTTCATTGCCATTGTTATTATTGTCATATTCACCACCGTCATTTACTACAATTACCATCATTACTACTATCACTACCACTATCATCACCGCCACTGCCACCGCCACCGCCACCACTATCACTACAACCACCACCATCATATCATCACAACTACTACCCACATCACAATATAAAAATTAAAATATACAATTTAATACTAATAAATTTTAAATTTGATTTTATACCTATCAAACAATTTGCTTTTAGTTCAACATTTAAATTTTTATCAAACAACTTTTTAACTTAAAAAAATTTAACATTCTATTTCAATACTTCATTTTTAGTTTTATCAAATACCATCTTAAGTAATGTATTATTTTATTCTATTATTGTTTGTAAGAGTGCTATTAATTAAATTATTTTATTCTACTGCTTCAGTGTATCTAATATCCATATAATTTTATTGACAAAGTTGAAAAATCAAATTCTAATACTAATTTAAATACATAGCAAAACAAAACACTTTTTAAAAACATAATATAAATATAATTTTTTTTAATAATAAAATCTTAATTAGGTAAAGTGTTTTACTAATTTATAATACTATTATTTATATTTTATTTTCTGATCGTTTAAAGAACTAAATAAGTTCAAATTAAAATTTTAAAATTTTAATGAATTTTGATTCATATAATTTAGGAATTGAATAAATTCAATATTTTTTGAAACGAATAATTTGACAATAATTCAGGGTAGAAAGTGAAATTTAAAGGATAAGATGAAAGTTTTTGAAAAGGATGCGAGTAAAAATTGAACCCGCGTCTTCTTCTTTGCTCGCTGCTCGTTGATGTGCACTTTCTTTGCAGCCGGATCAAGTGTGTGCCAAACTATCATATATATGTTCTGTACGTATGTATTTATGTTTCTGTACATATATATATACTAGCGGTTGCTACACGCGATGCGTGTGCAATTCAAATAAATATAAAAAAAATAAAATATTTATTATATATTGTGTGCTAGTTAAGTGGTAAGAGTCTTATTCATTTGACATAAGTCTAAGGTTCAAATCCCCTCCTCTCATTTATTTAATATATATATATTTTTTAATTTCAAATTAGAAAGTTAGACACGTGATAGCATAAGAAACAAAGGCTTCAAGACACCATAAGGGGTATTCACTTTATAATAGTATAGATAGATAGATAGATAGATAGATAGATAGATTGTGAATGTGAATTAGGAAAATTAACTGGTTTTGTGGTTTGTTGGCTGTTTCGCCATTTCAGGTTTCGCAATTTGATGGTTTTTTTTTTTTTGGTTGAAGAGTTTGATTTTCCAGGTTTGTTTTCCTTTTAATTGTTTTAAGACTACAAAACTTCAAGGAAATGGATTCCTCTTTTGTGCCTATGAAGAAGTAGTACTTTTTTTTTTTAATGCAAAAAAAATAAAAAAATAGGCTCATTGATTTGTTTCCAGCATGAAAAATTAGGGTTAAGATCAAATTTTGGGGAAGGACTGTTTAATTTGATGGGGAGCTGAAACCTCCTCAATTGTTGATTTTCATTGGGGGCTAAAATGCCCTACAAGCTAAGTCCTAACTGGGGCTAGGGATCCTTTGCCCCTCACTCTTAGCCGCATGATCGTGCCTTTGAGATATAAGGATGGGCACGTAAACTTATATGGACAAGGCGTGTCGTGTAGGACACAACATTCTGTGGACTCTCCTAAAAGGTGTGTCCGGCATTTTGTTTAACCTGTCTTAATTAAAATTTTAGGCAAAATTCATTTTACTCCTTGTGGTTTAAGGCCAGAACACTTTACGTCATATAGTTCAAATATAGGTAGAGGTTTTGGACAATTGCAACCTATGTGATGAATTTTTTTCATAGTAATAATGTTCTTTATTTTTCGGAATACAACTTAAAACTCTAAATATGTTTTAGAACATTTATAAGATGAATATATTATATGTATTTCAATGTTCTATAAATTGTTTTGTATTATTTATATTGCGTTGGATTGTTGGGAGAATGATATTTTCATGTTATTTATTTATTTATTTTTTCCTCAATACCTTTGGATAAACTATTCATATATGTGACACATAATAAATTTATGAAAATATAAAATTTTAATGTATTCCAGATGTATCGTGTCCTTCATTTTGTCAAAAATCAATGTGTTGACATTGTTCATGTTGTGTGGTGTGTTTATGTTTGTGCTATTTAGGAGACACAACAAATTTTGGAGGTAGACACTACAACAAAATTGACTTTTTATGGCTTGTAATGCATGCCGTAAAAACTCTTTCACGGCATGCACACAAATGCTGTTATATGACATGCCGTGGAAAGTTGAGCGTCATTTACGACATGCAGGTAAAGTTGTAAAAAGTAATAAATTAAACATTAATGACATACTTTGTATGCCGTATATAACTTTTTACGACATTTTTATTATGTCATAAATCATCATACTTTCCATGACATAATTTTGCATGCCGTAGAAGATTATTTTTAATATATCTATGGCATATTTTGTATGCCGTATATAGCATTTTACAACATTTTCTTGCATGTCATAAATCATCACACTTTTCACGACATAATTTTGTATGCCGTAAAAGGTCATTTTTAATATATTTATGACATGCCTTGTATGCCGTATATAATCTTCTACGACATTTTCTTACATGCCATAAATCATTACACTTTTCACGGCATAATTTTGCATGCCGTAGAAAGTTATTTTTAATATAATATATATATAGGAACATGACCTTGCCTAACCGTATGTAGACAATAGCTTATAAAATGCAACCTGTTACAAACCAAGCAGAAGCAGCAACTATGAAGTAAGCAAAAAAATCTAATATCCATACACCAAACAACCTGCATACTAACTTTTATCCTCAACTTCTATCATATCAAGCTGATAACAACCTCAAACATACAAATCAGAAAATAGATAGCACAATACATTGACAGTCAGAAATAATAACAGGAATGAGACCTGTTTGTTATATTAATCAACTGATATGACAATTAGGCGTAAACTTACATTTTGGCTTCTCTTGTTTCCATGGTACATACAACTTAAAATATGGAATCTCTTATGTCCAACATAGATATAAACATGGCATTGGCATTTGGAGAAATGTCTATCAAATGGATTCAGAATGCACAATATTGGGAAAGCAACAAAAAACCCGGCATGAAATATAATATTGAGAGGGTGCCATTCTGGAAACTTGCTAGCTAACATACTGCTTCTCAAGAAGGCCTCTGCAGAATGCTAGGTCAAATATTTCCTCTGGAGGATCTCCAATGCAATCAAAAACTGCATCTGCATTTACCAAATCCTCCTCAGCCGTGTACCTACAGCCAGTGATTAATTCATTTGTTAGCATGGCTTTATGTTAGGCAAATTACAAATACACACCTGAGGTTATTTAAAAATAAAAATTCCTCCCTCACATTTGAGAAATTACATCTCATCCCTTGAGATTTCCAATCACATTACAAATGGCCCCCTCTATTAATCAACCGTTAACATTAAGTCAAACTAATAGAGTATATGATGTAAACAATAATTTTTTTTCCCAAAAATACCTATATTAACCTTCATGAAATTAAACACTTTATTTTCATTTTTCTTTTTCCTATCTCATTTTCCTTATTTCCCATTTTCTCTCAACTAGTAACACCACTTTGCCCAGCCATCGCATCACCCTCTCCAACTCTTGATCAGCAACACCGTCATTATTGTCTTCAAACATTTGGTGTGTTGCCGAGGAGGGTTGGATAATATTGTAGTGCTGTATAATGTGATTTGGTGGTGGGTGGGTGGAAATTAAGGTTGTATGATAATTTCATTATGCTATTAGAGAGTATTTGGGTAATTTCATTTTTTTCTATTAGGTTTGCAAGAAAAATTCTGACAATGAGGTATTTTTAATTTCCAGAATGTGAGGGGAGAATTTGTATTTTTGATAAACCTCAGGGGTGTATTTGTAATTTATCCCTTTATGTTTTGTTCCCCCCTCTCTCTCATATTACCTAACATAAGCCTCAAATCTTGCAAAATACCTATTCCAATAAGAATCTCATCCAAGAAATCTCAAAGTTTTGTGGGGCAAGTTTGTGGCTTACTATGCACTCAAACAAACATTTACACAATCAATCACTGGTTAGAATAAACCCTTAAGGCTATAATTCATAGTAGAGAAAAAGAAACATACCCGCTCTTCGTTACAATACACTTCATTCCAGCAGCTTTGGCTGCTGCAAGACCTATGGCACTGTCTTCTACCACCACACAACTGGGAAACAAAAATGAAGAGTGTATCACTTCTCATATTACATGCCAAATTTTTAGATAAGAAAGCACTTCTAAAAACATAGAACTACTTATAGAAATAAAAATTAAAATCCATTTTAGACTCATAGAAGCAGTGTATGATTTTGATAATATTGTCTAGCAATACCTTGAGGGTTCAACACCCAGGGTGGTGGCTGCTAATATATAAATTGCCTGCCAGAATGCCCAAAAAAAAAAAAATTAAAGTCGCTAAGAGCTCATCTTCATACTCCAAGCATTTTAAACCACAAGGAAAGAAAAGCATCAGATCTTGTTTACATGGCAATCGAAAAGATCTAATTGATTGCATGCATAAAAAGACTCTTGATCTCCATAGATACTACAAAAATTGACGACTGATGTTACCAAAACTGAATAATGTGGTTTTGCCTTAAAATGAATTGAATGCAGTATCTACCAATATAACTTCTATGTGGTGTCCAAACACTGCCAAATACAATAAATCAAGATGGATGTAGAAGTTACTGGATCAGGCTTTTTGCGAGGAACCACATCTCCGGCAAATATCTTGATTTTTTCTGCTCGCTCAGGTCCAAGCAAGCATGAAACTATTGCAGAGACCTGAAATCACAATATATGATTTGGTTGTCAAATAAGAAACAAATACTAGCAAAATAAAAGTAGATTAACAGGCTTAAAATCACCACATCAAACTCAGTTGTCAAAATAAGAAGCAGAGAGCAGTGGCACATATTTTGCCACCAAACTAGAGTTTATTTATCAAATTAAAAAAGAAAATTTATGAATTTTTAATTGTAAATGTTCAACATATACTTAATTACAAGTATAAAAGGCTGCTAGAAAAGACTCAAGGGTTCAAAGGAGATCCAGATGTTTCACTTGCACAGCCTTCAATATGTTTTTAATGATTTTAAGCAAATAATGGCTCATGCAAGAGACAAGTCCCAAGATAAGGAGAATCATGGACATTACACCACTTGGACTAACACTCTATTGTAGCTAAAATTGGGAAATAAAAAAGTAGTTTATATTTTTAGACTAAAACTCAAGTGCCGATTATGACCACTTGGACTAACACTCTATTGTATAATCAATTGGCTACTCTTGTAATTATTAGACGTCAAACTATTAACTATGACAAGATCAAAATCGGAAGTAGTGTGCAAACCTCGATTTAAAAATATGAGGGGATGTAAATATGTATATATATTTAAAAATATTTGTGTTATTTAAGATTTTATGTTTACCAGGTAGATTGCTTAGTTTGCATTTTATTAGAAATTTAATACAATGAAAGAAGAACAAAGAAAAATTCAGAGACAAGGCGAGACAGAGAGCTTTGGAGCTGTGTTTTTCATTGGTTGACAGTTAGGCAGCTACTATGCCCTCAAGAACTACAAACATGGTGGACACAAAGCCCTTGCAATAACAGTTTGCATACCAAGTGGTTATTCTTTCCTAAGCATTCATCAAATCACAATGCTGACTTCCATCCAACCCAGAATATATTATTTGCATTTAAATAGCAATTACATCAGTATAGGGGGAGAGAAATTCAGTAGCAACAACAATCAACAGAGAAGGATTTGAAATTTGATCTCACAAACTCCTCAAATCAAGTTCACTTTATGCCATGGAACTAAAGCAATACATTACCATTTTTAATTAGGTTATTCTAACAAAATTCCACAAAACAAACAAACTGCCTCAAAATTTAAGGATAAAGTTAACACCATATCAACCAGGCATAATCATCCATTAATGAACTGCATAGACTATAAAACCTAATAAGATTGCTAATTCTGCGGATATTGTGGGATTGAAATTGACTGAACACATAATATGCAGCAGCTTCACTGTAAACTACATCTCAACACTGTCTCAGTAGAGAATATAGAGGTAGAATGTCAAATTCAAGCACCTGCTATTCACCCAAGTCTGTGTGGATAAATGAATAATCACTTAACGTTTAAACAAAATGACAGCAGGACAAGATTTTTATATCTTCATCTCAGTGAAAAGATAAAATACCAAATCCTGTTATTTTTCTGGTATTCAAGCATACTAGAATATGTAATATCATAATAATGGTAGAAATTGATTCATTTTTGTTTTGACATTCTATACAAAAATCCCATAACAAGTCTAAGGGGCAGAACTCTGTTCTAGGCATATTTTATCAACTCTTTTCCATTTGTCTCTGTTGCAAATTTCAATTTAAGTAGAAAATTTCAGTCAAGTAAAACATATTTTATTATCTTTAAATGACCCAAACATATTTTAACCATCATGATGGAAGTAGTTTAGGTGGGCACTACTACACACTTCTAATTTTTTAAGTCTTGTGTGATGTAGAAAAAACCAATAACTACTTCCACATGGGGAAGGACTAGACTCCACCATATAGAACGGCCTAAAAATGTTTTTTTATTCATCATCTCCTTTGTCCTAACATATGCTTCATTTGGACTATTATCAAATGGTTTGTGTTCCCCTAAAATCTGGACACATACCAAACAACAAAATATATAATATAACAAAATAAAGATAAAACCCCCCACAAAATCACTCGTATATATCTCTATGCTAAGACACCAACACATAATAATATTTTGAAAACAGTAGCAAGATTGGCTTGTTATAAATTTTATGTTCGACCTTATTTACTGTTGTATCGAGTGCACAAGGCTCCGAGGTTATATGCAAGCAACCTTCTTCTACTATTTACTGTCATAACTTGTAGTTACACTTCCAAAATAGTTTTGAAAGCTCACTTCCCCTAGTGAACATAAAACCAATGCAGGAACAAAACACAGACTGGTCCATCAAGTTACACACCATCAGGAACTGAGATTCAGTACAAATATTAGCTTCCCCATTATCACTTCAATCCCAGATATAGCTAAGGCTGTCGAATAGCATTCACAAATATAGACATTGAATAAACTCCAGCCAAATATAAGAATATGTAAAATATGATAGAATCGGTCACAGCTTGAAAAAAAAAATTAAAATTAAAATTAAAAATAGAATAAATCGTAAGACAAAGGCTAAAATTAATATAATATAATTCAATTGACTAAATACTAAATCAACAATATTCTACAAATTAAAGAACCAAAATCATATACCACATAATACCAAAGGCTTTCGAGTCTTATTGTTGGCTTTCCCTTTTACCAATTTAAAAAAATAAATAAAATAAATAAAAATAAAAATGCTATATATTAAGAGAGAGACTAAAGAAAAATGAGAGAAGTTATTAGCATAAATATGTGTGTGTGTGTGTGTGTATACATCAAGGGAATTGTGTAACAAATAAAAACATTTGGAGAGGGTCAAATTGTAAGGCTTTTTATGAAAATAAAAATAAAAAAACAAATAAGGCTAACATATAATTTTAGAAAGAACAAACTAAAAGATATATTAAAAACCATAGGTCAAACAATAATTTTTAAAATTAAGGTGGCTCCGCCACTAAATGTAGCATCACAACATAAATCTAATGAACATAATAGGAATAGTATTATGCAAGATGAAATCTCAATGTAAGGGAAGCAAAGGAAGAAAAGGAGCACCCAAAAAAAAAAAAAAAAAAGCAAGAAATTATGTGCATGCATTAACTTCTCAACATATAATTAATCATCTCAATGAATCCACTAAGTAATGCACAAACAGACAAAACCAAAAAGCCTTTGGTTACTTGCAGCTAAACATCAAGATTATTAGAAGCCCCTGGAGCCTCATTTAAGCTGAAATTGTGGCAAAACCATCGAGAGTGCATAACATGCCTGCACTGAAGATGACGGAAATGCCACATGGAAGCCTATTCACAGCTATGCTATTGGTCAGGAACTATTGATCCATTTTGAAGGATACAAAAACCTTTATCGCAGTTTGCCATTGTACATAAAATCAACAAACAGGGCAAAATCATATCATAGTGAATGCCATCTATCACCATGGCTTGATTAAATCAGAAATGCACTGAAAGAAGGCAACACGCAATGATATTGAGAGAGAGAGAGAGAGAGAGAGAGAGAGAGAGAGTTATCACGCCTAACAATCCAAGAAAAAAACCACAGCTACATAACTTATTATAAATTATCCTAAAACATAAGATATCACTTTAAAAAGATTACAAAATCCAAAGTAACCATTTGCTTCTATTCCTTTCCTCCATCCACTTCACAACAATTAAGGAATCATCTCTAAACAGACAATGGAGGAAACCAATTAAAGATAGTATTAGTATTATCCATCCCAAAAAACCAAGTATTATACGCCACCACCAATGTAATTTTGATCAACCTAGCAGTAAAAAACTGTCCAAAAGTTTATTACTGCTTGAAAATAAATAAATACAGCCTCCTATCATAACAATCACTACAACAATAAATAAATATAGTCTCCTTTTATTTATTTGCAAAAACACAGGATAGCAAATTGGCAGTCCACCATGAACATCAAACTAATTCTGTTGCTAAACAATCAAAACGGGAGGAGTTCAAATGCCAATAAATCCTCATAATCTAACCACAAAATGCGTACAAGTGATCCATTAGAGCATTATACAAGAGTCCATAGATTAATCATTCAAATTGCAAATTGAAACAATTTTCGTAATTTAAATGATCAATCAATTACCCGGAGGAGGAGAAAACTGTGGAGAAAATGCGTCTATCAAAGGGGCAAGAAGAGAGGTCCCAGATCTCGTTGGGATGCGAAAACAAACCCTCGCACACAAGTTCAGTTCCATCCGATAAAAGCCTAATCAAATGCACCTGAAACACATCTCCATTTCAATTCGAATCATGATACTAAAAAAATAAATAAATAAGAAATTGAGATCTATGAGAAGAAAATCACAAAACCTAGTTTTCTTCTTTGAGGCTGAGAGTGCCAGCGATGAAACTGGTGTGATCTTTATCGGCTTTAACATCTACAATGCATCTAGCCTGTAAAAAAGAAGATTACGAACCAGATGAGTGTTTTGTCAAGTGTAAAAGAGATGATGTTGAATTGAAGGGGGTTTGATTTGGAGAGTTGTTCGACCTAATCAATCTATACTTGTGAAACACAAGTAGAGATTGAGATCAAAACAACAAAAAAAAAACACGGAATCAAGAGCGAAATTACCGAATAGAGAACTGAAATAGCAGTGCCAGAGAGAGTCTGAGATGAAAACACGATCGTCGATGAGCTTTGCCCCTCAGAAATTGAAGCCAAGTCCAAGTCGAAGCAGTCGAAGCAGATTACAAATTGATTCAATGGAAGCTTGATTGCTTTGTTGAGGAATGAAGCGGACTGCGTCTAGATCTCCACTGATTCAATTGATTGAAGACCAAGGGTTTGAAGAACCCTTTCCACTATTTCTTCTTCCTCTCTTCTTAGAAACTCGGTGTTTCTTTTTTTTTTTCTTTTTTTTTTTGTACCGTATTAGTATGTTTGATAATAAAAAATAAATTAAATATTTTTTTTGGGATAAGTGGCGCCATAATATTGGGATTTGGCGCCTGAAATATTTTGGGCATACCATTCACGACATACATGGTATGTCGAAAAAAGTGACTTATTTTTAATGATTGATATACGGTAAATCGTAAAAAGTGATCTATTTTTAACGATTGGCATACGCTAAGCCGCAAAAAGTGACCTATTTTTAATTATGAAAATTATAAATTTTTTCATGAATATATAATTTTTTTTTCTAAAATTCCACTGGACGCAATTATCTCTTAAAAGAGACACTAAATTATAAAATAATGTATAAATTATTTTTTACATTTTCCTCAATTAGGAAAATTTAAAGTGAGAAGTGTGGTTAGAAATTGTTAGCTTTTTTAAATCCCCAAAAAAAAATCGAATTGAAATTTTCTTTAATAAAAGTTTTCACGACATGCTAATACATGTCGTGTAAAGTTATAATATTTTACGACATGAAATATATGTCGTCTTAAGTACAAATATTTTATGACATATTTTTGTATGCCGTGAAAATATACATTTTTTACGGCATGCTTTTGCATGCCATAAAAAAATTCTGGATTGAATTTTTTTTTTTTTTACAAAAGTTTTCACGACATGTAAATGCATGCCGTGTAAAGTTATAATATTTTATAACCTGAAATGTATGTCATCTTAAGTGCAAATATTTTACGACATATTTTTGTAAGTCGTAAAAACATACGTTTTTTACGGCATGCTTTTGCATGCTATAAATATATGAATTAACGACTTATATGGTATGTATGCTGTTATTGACAAAATATTAACGGCTTGCAAAAAAAAAAATGCTGTAGAATGTACTAACCACGGCATGCATTTAATGCATGTCGTAAACATGATGCCGTGAATAGTTAGTTTTGTTGTAGTGAGAGGATCTCCTGGTTGTAACTAGGGGTGTACATCAACAGTGGTGACAATATCTAGAAACCAAGCATAGAGAAGTCTCCGTCTCAAATTCTGTCACAACTCACAAAAACTCAAGAAACGAGGTTAGGGCTAAAAAAGAAACATATATGCAATCTTATTGTAAACTACACCAAATATGACATTGACAATTTTGTTATGCCTAATATGTCAATATTGTATAGAAGTATGAACTCTAATCATGGTAGTTCAATAAAACACGGCATGATAACAAAAGTGTGAAACCACTAAAATATGGGACAAATAAGAAAAAAAAGACCTTGGCCATAGTAGATTGAAACAAGCATCAAAATAACCATGTCAAACGTGTAATATGATAATCTTGAATGATCATGAACCTTATATGATGAGACCATATAAAAAATATAATAAAATCACAATATAAGGGTTTTAATGAGAAGAAGAAAATCTATGCCACAACCCCATCAATGGTGATGGGATCGTAACAAGGCTTCAAAGAAAAGCCCTAATCTAGCATCGATTAAAAAAAAAACACAAAATAATAAACCTATAACATGAGTTCTAGCATAATGGATGTCATGAAATATTTAAACCCTAGAATGAGAATGAGGAAGAAGAGAACATTAAAAACTAAAGAATAAATCTAATGTAATATCTAATTATGAAAAACTAAAGATAATGCAACTAGCAAAACTCAGACCTAAGAATTAAGAAAACTGAACAATTTAAAGGAAAAAGTCTAACCTCAAAGAAGAGGGAATCGCTTCCAAATCACGGAAGCCCTTGGATTCAAACCCACGAACTCTTTGTAACTCCATGAACTCGTTTCGATGTGGAACCACCAAGACACGAAAGAAATTTTGAACTAGGAAAGCACCAAGCCAAAAAGCAGCACAAAATTTGCAGCCTAACTCTTGGATGCGCTAAGTGAACTTTGGATGCATTCTTGGGGTGTCCCTTCTAGTTCAGAGGCTTGGCGCATTTATAAGAGGTTTTTGGTGATGTTTTCTAGTAAATTTTGTTTTTTTTGATTGGCACTGGGGTGTTCGGATTAGAGCCTGACTAATCCCCAAGGTTGCACAAGCCTTCGGTAAAGAGTTTTTCGCAAGTGCGCTACAGTTAATTCAAGGGTTTTCCTCCAGTCAGATGGTCCAAATGAATTGTTAGCACCTAAGAGGTTTCGATCTCTGAACCTTGGAGGGAGCACACTCCTAAGACCTAAAGTCTTGCTACCAAGCCAACCTCTTGGGTTTGTTTTCTAGTAAAATTTTGATGTGTGATTAAGAAAACTGACTTAGTTTCATGCTCATCAAGTACACATCGAATTTGGGACTTTTCCCAAGGATGACCGGTTGGCTTTTCCTCCATGTCCATCTAGTCCCTATTGGAGGAACAAGGATGGTCGATTGACCCTATGGGGCTGGGCTCACTAGTTCAATTTTAGGTCGATTCTAAGCCATTTTGGAGTGAAAATTTGGTCATTTTAGGGTTCAAATTCAACTTGGAAGGGTTCAAAACACTTTTAACGATTGAATATGAGTTTCAAAAGTGTTTTAGATTCATTGAAATTCAAATGGTTAATTCATGTTTGAGGCAAGAAATGGTTCGATTGTCGAAAGAAATAAGATTTTGAATTGGAGGTATTTTCACTCTGGGAGTTTGGAGAAGTTCTTTAGATTATTACTTCTGTATTATCATCATAGGGTGGTGGTTTGGCAGTGGGGCTAAGTATTATAGCTGGTCGAAGTAGAGTGTCTACACCTGGATGGTAGCTCCCATGTCTGTGATGTGGTGAGTTTGGAGGAAGCAAAAATGTCTAACTTTTGAGTATGTTGAAGTGCCAACATGTAGACTGAAATCAATTTTGATGCATTCATTTTATTTTTGGCTTCCAGGGAAGTTTGTTGAATCCTCTTTTGCTCTTATTGATTTCATGGGAGAGTTTAGTATTACTATTGTAGATGGGTTCTAATTATAGTTTTCTTTGTATACAGCCTATGTACAGTGGTTGCATCCCTTCTGCCACTTCTTGTTAATAATACTAATTTACTATAATAAAATTATATCAAATTTGGCAAAATGATTATCTTGATTGGTGGTGCTTCACAATGTGGAATGCTTTTTGGTCGAGAAACAAAATTTCTCTAATGTTGCTAGACTGGCCATGTTGAGATAATTAAATGACGAGATGAGAGATGCTCAAAAGATGGAGATTAGTGCTTCATTTCATGGTAATTTCCAGGTAGAGCATCAGTGTGTGACAATGTGATGATAGATTCAATTCACTTTTATGCTAAGAAGCAGATATACTTTTGAGAAGGTGATGTGTCTGTGTTTGTGTCTATGTCAGACACCAACACTCATTCAAGACATGTCTGATACTCTTTCTTCTGTGTACATAATTAAAAATAAAAATCATAATTTTGGATACATGTTTGACCTCTTTTTGTAACATGTCCGACAATCATTTTATAACGTATATGTCAATTCTTGGCCATGATCACTAAAAATAAACACGAGGCTCGCATTCTTGGACATTTGCTAAGACACATGATTTTCAAAGTGTGAGAATTTGACGTAAATATCTTATACCCTTAAAAAATGTATAATTATTAAGAATAATCCTATAGAAGTTTCACATAAATTTAAATAAAAAATGAAAAAGATACGCAAATGCATTAGCTTAGGAGCATGAAGGAAATTTTGTATAGATGTTTTCTTCAGTTTGTCTAATTTTAACTACTATGGTCCAATAGTCTAAAAATTCATGTAGGAAAATTAGATACAAGATTTATATAGTATAAAGTAACTATTTAATTTTGTATATGTTTTGCACTTATATAACTATATTTATTCCTAGATAATATAATATCAAAATATCAAAATATAATTATTTGTGACATGTCTAAACCTCGTTTGTGTCCTATTTTTTTGAAATTTGCTCTGTCTGTATCATGTCGTATCCGTATCTATACTTAATAGCTTTTATGTATTAAATGCGGAGATTGCATTAGTTTGTGGGAGCAACTTTTCCAAGTTGAAGACACTTCTAGGCAATGGAAGAATTAGAGTGAAGTGTTTAGGTTGGGGAAAAACTTAATCATAAAAAAAATGTGTGGTCCCACATAGGGGAAAATGGCATTTATTTTTTAGTTGACTAATAGTTGGAATAAGGTTTTGTTTTCATGGGGTAAAGTTGAATTATTTGTTGCCATCATTGTAGTGCAAGTTTGTAGAACAATTTTCTTGGATTAACTTGTTAGAGGCCATCCAAGACTTGCTCTCTTAACATCAATCTGTGTCAGATAATTGTCAGCTTTGTACCATGCAGGCTTCCCATCTTATAAGTATTGTTTGATGCACTCATGGTTTTTGAACCACTGGAGGTTAGGAGTAGGAAAAATTCTGGAGTTCCCTTGGAGCTTTTCTTTCCCATGGTAGATAACCCAATTGGTAGTGGGGCTGCTACAATTATTTTGGATCCCTTGCAAGTCAATTAAGGATAGTGGTGTTATTTTTAGAGAATTTCAAGATTAAGGAATGATTAGGATATCATCCCTTATTTATATTAATGAAGATTAATAATTACAAGGGAGCCCTAAGGTATAGAATAATTACAAATTAATAACCCAAATAATAATATATAATGCTAACACTCCCCCTCAAGTTGGTGCGAAGATATCTCTCATGCCTAGCTTGCCTAAGATGTCATGAAATGGCTTACTCCTAACTCCCTTGGTGAGGATGTCAGCAAGTTGTTCTCCAGACTGTACAAAGGGAGTACATATGGTGCCACTAGTGAGTTTCTTCTTAATGAAGTGGCGATCAATCTCAACATGCTTCGTCATGTCATGTTGAACTGGATTGTGAGCGATGTTGATAGCTGCCTTATTATCACAGTATAACCGCATGGAGTCCATCTGATCAATACCTAGATCACTCAACAGTAACTTGATCCATAAGAGCTCACACACCCCTTCTGCCATAGCTCTAAACTTAGCTTCTGCACTTGACCTGGCAACCACATTCTGTTTTTTACTCCTCTAAGTAACTAGGTTGCCTCCAACAAAGGTGCAATACCCTGAAGTCGATCTCCTATCAGTTATTGATCCAGCCCAATCAGCATCGGTATAGGCTTCCACACGAAGATGATCATACTTTGAAAAATAAAGACCCTTACCAGGAGCAGACTTCAAGTACCTCAAAATTCTCATGACAGCCGCGAAGTGAATTTGATGAGGAGAATGCATAAACTGGCTAACCACACAGACAGTGTAGACACCCCATTTTTGACCGACCTTAAGACTCAGACGTCACCGATTGAGCGCTTGGTGATGTTGCATATCACGCTCGTTCCGAAGTTTCAGAGTCTCGGCCGTGAGCCTTGCCTCCGGATTTTTGGGCTTTTCTGCTTTGCGAACAGCTCCTGTTTTCTCTGTTTTCTCTTCTCGAAGGGAGGGAGAGGTCTCGTAGATCATCTCTCAGTGGCCGTAGGTTACGTTTCGTGGTCGTAGGCCATTTTTTCCGTTTGGAGCCCGGTTTTCGGTTTTTCGGAGCCGTCGGCCGTGTACCTCGGTTCGGGACCGCTTAACCACCTCGGTTTGCTCCGATTTTTGGTGTACATCTTATTTATTCCCTTTTGAGGGACACTGTGGTCCGAGAGACCAACTTCGTGGTCGAACACCACCTCTGGTGCTTAACAGTCGGTTTTCGGGGCCCCAGGCCACGCGTCTCGGCCCCCGAACCTTCGTTTTGCATCGGTTTGGGTTCGTTTTTGGTGGAGACCTTATTTTCATTGTTGGGAAGCTTGTAAAAGGGTGGGAGGCTAGCAATTGTTCTAAAAATCCAGCTTTATTCCAACATCGCTCTCTGTCGCCCGTTTTCCTCACTAGAAAGCTAGTGTTGACCACCCCCAAGCCACTTTTTTTGGGCCATCAACCACATATTTGTGTTGTACACACCTGGGAGGCCACCAATATGTCATGGCCGGCCAACAATTGTTCCTGACCCTTTTGAACCCCTTTGAAAAGTTGGATTTTCTCTCTCCTGGTTCACTTTTTTTGGGTTTTGACCACATGGTTGTGTTGTGCACACATGAGAGGCCACCAATATGGGTGGCCGGCCAGCTTTCTCTGAGTGACCCTTTTGAACCTGGTCGGCCAGCTAGGGGAGGTGGTTGGCCGGCCACCTGAACCCTCTGAACTTGGCCGGCCATGCTCCCCTCAGCTGGTTCCTTACAGCTGCACCCTCCTTTTCCCCCTAGATCCTGTATCCGAGGGGGAGTCTTTTGGGGGGGAAATTTGAATTTCATTTTTCCCCCATTTTCTCCACTCCTTTGCCTATATAACCAGCACCCCCAGCTACATTTTGGGAGGTTACAAAATTTGTTTTAGAGCTCTTGCATAAAATTTCCCTCTTTCTCTACTTCACCCCCCCAAACCCTAAGGTTCTTGCACCAATCCATAGCACCACACCTCCACACTCCATTTCAGCCACTTGGAGGCTATTTCCAGAGGTTAGGAGCACCATTTCTTCAACCAAAAGCTGCTGGAGCTTTGTGCTACAAGGGTAAGCTTCTTTTCCCTCTTTTTTGTTTCTATTTTGCATGCAATCTTAGCTTTTGTTGCTTACATTTTTGGGCTCCGACCCAAACTGTAAATAGTCATATTTTGAGCTCCTTTTCATGTTTGATCAAGGACCTCTTACTTTTTGAGGTCTCCTACTATCACTTGCCTCTTTAACTCTCTTTTAGGCCTTTTTTTGCATAGTATTTTAGGCCTATTTTTGAGCTGTTTTGGACTTAGTCATAAAATGTAAAATATCTTGTTTTGAGCCCCTCTTCAACATTGTTGAAGGGCTCTCCTCTGTTTGAGGCCAGCAGCTACCACTTGTCTCTTTACCCCTCTTTTAGGCCTTTTTCTTGCATGATAGTTTATCCTCACTTGTGTTTATTTTCGTGGCTTGATGTAAACTGTAAAGTGCCTTGTTTTGATCCCTTATTCAACTTTTTTGAAGGGTTCCTTGCCATTTGGGGCCAGCTTCTATGCCTTGTCCCTATTCTCTCTTTTAGGGCCATTTTTGTATGATAGATTAGCCCTATTTGTGTTCATTTTTGAGACTTGTTATAAACTGGAAAAAGGGTTTTTTTGACATCATCTTCATGTTTTATTAAGGGCATCTTCTTATTTGAGGTCACATGCTTCCTTGAATGCTAGATTGTCTCTTGTTTTGAGCCTTACACCTAAGCTCCAATGGCATGCTTTGTTTGGCCTTCTAGCCACTGAAATCCAGTGGATTTCCAGTGGCTTTGACACTATTTTGAGCCTCCAAATCAAAGGGGGGTGACCCCCTCTCACCTTGACTTGTTTGGTGGCCATTTTGGCCTTTCAAAGGGACCCCTCTTTATATGTTTTAAAGTCACATTTTAGGGTCAATTTGGTGATTTTTAAGACTATCATATTTGATTTTCAAAGTTGATTTGGGGCTGCCACATGTCTATCTTGTATATGCTTAAGAATCCTTTGTATAGCCCTCTAAAGGAGCTTATCATTCGGGCATGTGTTGGCTGCTTTTTAGAGGTTATTTGGGCATATTTTGGCATGTTTTATTCACTGATTTTTGGTGGTTTCCTGAGTTCTTACCTGATTCATACACTTGCCATGTAAACCATGTTTGCCAGTCAAAATTGCATGCTAATTTAAGCCATCTTGCTAGCACTTTTTGGCCACACTCTAAACTGGAAAAGTTCATGTTTTGGGACTGCCTTGACTCTGTCTTCATACTTCATGATCAAATAATGCATGCTTTGTATAGCTATAAGTCATTGCGCATGCCTAGTTTTGAGTTTCGGGGTTCATCTCATGCATCGGGTGCCATATTGCCATGATTCGGGGCTGTTTAGCATCATATTTTAGTGCTGAAATTTTCATGTTTGTATGCCATATTCCATGCCTTGCCATGCTTTGGTAGAGTGGCATTCGCGTCTTAGGGTCGGTCCTCAGTTTGCGTGCATGTGTGCACGCATCTCAAGTGTCTCATTTCCATCTAATGGCCACTGATGTGAGTGTGGCTGAGGTCCACTCAAGTTGGTGCAAGTCCATCATGCATTGCGTATGCCATTTCATTTCATAGCATTGTGTATGCTAGGTTGCATGTTAGAACATCGTGTATGCCATGTTACATCGTGCATCGTGTACGTCATCTCATAGCATTGTGCATGCTAGGTTGTATATTAGTTGCATTCATGCATGTCATACATATTGCATTGTGCTTGGGATAGGAGTTAGCCTGAGCACGGGAAACGAGGGACGTTTTCAGACCGGAGTGACCAACGTGCCTCAATTCGATCACCACATTAATTCGGATTATCCATGATGGAGTCTCGATCTTGTTGTGTTTATACATGCATTCATTTCATATTAAGTCGTGCAATTCGACTCCTCGGCCATAATGTATCAAGATGCGTGATTGGTGGCACGAGGATCGAGGTAAGCATACATATGTAAAAATACATTGCCATGCCCCTTTCTTGCTCTCTGTTGTAGCAAATTAAGAATCAACCGCCTTTCAGAGCTTTGCACAATATTCCGAGCATAAACAGTAAACAGAGGCTAATCGGGGCGTCGCAATGGATTTCCGTGCCAAGCAACCCGAACATGCATCATCCATCATCCGGAGCAGAGTCGAGGCAGTCCCTAGCTTGCATACTAGTTTACAGCTTTCCTAGGTTAATTTGTTAATTAATTAGGGTTTTGTATCAGATTCTGATCGTATTATTTATCCGGATCAGATATTTATTCTATTCCATGAGGGCAATGTTGTAATAAGTCTGCGTGTGTGTGATGTATGTCTTCCAACCCCACGTCTTTCTCCCTTTTATTTATTTGTTTATGATGGTTAGAGTAGGGCATGTTTCAATTAGCATACAGTAGGATAACATATTTGCATTCATTCATCTGTCTTGCATGCATCGGGCTCGGCCCATCATAACTCATTGCATTGTATTTCAATTCCAAGTTGAATACTTGTTATCTGTTGCATTTCATATGCCATGTTTAGAATAGCCGAGCCTGCTATAGTTGCATTATTACATGTGTTGCATTAGGCATTTCTGTATAGTTAGGATCATGCATGATTTCTAATTAGCTTCTGTTTTGGCTTGGAGTACTCGGTAAGTTTTACGCTTTAGCATCCTTGCATGTGTGTAAGTGACTACCATGATAGCATGCTCACCATGAGGCTAACTGCTTATGTGATATAACTGCCTGAATGCCTGTGGGTGAAGGTTGGGTTGTTTGGATTGGAACAAATCATCAACTGTGAGTTTTAAGCCCACTAGATAGTGGCAAAACCATATTTTCTAAGCCCACCCGAGGGTGGCAAAATCTGCATTTTAAGTCTACCTGTGGGTAGCAAACCATCTTTCAAAAACAAACATGAAGTGTTTTGTTCCAATTCAGGCGATCCAGTCTATACTTGTATGCTGTGCGCATCACATAGTAAATCTAGGCTAATAAC
Source organism: Camellia lanceoleosa (assembly GCA_025200525.1). Lineage (NCBI taxonomy): Eukaryota > Viridiplantae > Streptophyta > Magnoliopsida > Ericales > Theaceae > Camellia > Camellia lanceoleosa. The sequence goes on along the minus strand of CM045767.1, from coordinate 103,624,857 downwards.
CGGAATAAGAACGCACAATGTTTTCAAAACTAGATATCATGGTTAGTAGAGGCCGATCTTTGATTGGGCGAGCGGGGTTGCTCACGAAGTGACCTTCCCCAACCGTACCCAAGTTCTTGAGCCGAGGCAACTTTGGTGATGACGGACACGTGGCCTTAGGCAACGAGTCAGGGTTTCCTAAATTTTCCAAAAATAAAATATTTAGGTGGCGACTCTGTATCTGGCAAAGCAGTCCATGTTTGGCACTTCTTTTTCTAAAAATCTGTTTTCTCCAAATGATTTGCCGGATTTGGACTCTTTGGTTCAGATTACGAACCGTGACAATTAGAGTCCTGAACTGTAGTGAGCCCAAAACGAACGGAATGGGGGACTCATTCCCTCATGGGGCGTTCGGGGACGTCTATAGTTTCTGGCAACTCCGCTGGGGAATTAGAGAACTTGACTCGAACTCATGATATCTGGTTTTGACTACATTTGTGTGTTTCTTTGCATTACATTTGCATTGATGCGCCTAGGACACCGTGTTTGCCATCGGCTATTCTTGAGCGGTTTGCCAGAGGCTGTGTGCCATAAGGCTTACGGTTACGGGCTCTGCCAGTATGGGAACACAAACCCCAGTTTTACCGGGGCACCCTTTTGACCATTCGACCTAGTGCATATTCGGAATCCATAGTGACCATTCCAAACTAGGACAGGTTGCTTACCCGATGTTAGGTTGTTTGAAACCGCTGCGTGCGTAGTGAAACCCTAGCTCTTGACAAAATAGGACAGGGAAACCCTACCCCACCATAGGGGTGTTTTGGCTCTCACTTATCTGTTATGTGCTTTTAGAGTGCGTCTCTACAAGGAATGCATGTATCCGTCTATGAGTTTGGGCATCAGGCCTGAGGGCATCAGTCAGTGATTGAGAATCAGTTATCTGCAGGTATCAGATTCAGTTTTCGGGGACAGTGATTCAGGGATAATGATCAGTGTTTGAAAACAGTGTGTATCCAGCTTATCGACCGTGTGTTGTTATGCCCAGTTGTGTGTTGTGTGTTTATTTTAAGCTGTTATGCTGTTCATTTATCTGGTTCTTTATTTCCTTCTTGCTTTATTTATCTTTTTGCTAGGACAGTTTTAGTACAATTGCTTCGAACCCATCAGATATTCCCCAAGCAGTTTGGACAAGAGGTCGTCGGCTCAATCGATCTGAGGATCTGGTTGACGGGCAGCCAGTGTTCCATTCTCTACCCCCAGTTGTTAGAAGAAGGCCGAGAAGGCGCAGTGTGTCTGAGCAGAGGTTACCAGAGCAGTGGCCTACCCTAGCAAGGAAGGAATGGGCCGAGTGAGGTCTCAGTTTTTGCCATAGAGATACACATACCAGTCAGTCAGCAAGATCAGCAAAATATGGCCGGGATGGAAGAAATGATGCGCCAACTCCAAGAGAGTATGAGATAGATGCAGGAGGACCTTGTCCGCCAAGTGGAGTTCGCTAAACAGCAGGCCACAATCATGGCCCAACAGGCGGAGCTAATTACCCGACTCCAGCAGCAAGCCGGAGCATCAGCCTCACAACCAATTCCTCCTCCACCAGGGGTCCCGCTACCTGACAGACACCAACTGCCCAGAATGTCCTGCCAAATGCCCAGAACATCTTGCCAAATGTCCAAGCCGTTCAGGAGGACACATACATTCCAACAGGGCTAGCTCCGCCCCTGCTTCCACCTCAGTTATCCAAGGCACATATACCCGCTAACCACCCGGACTCTCCCTTTGAGTTCGAAGTAGACCCTATAGCACTGAAATTGAGCAAGCTCGAGAAGCTATTCAAAAAATCCCAGGAGGTAAAGGCTATTCCGGATATCGAGGACGGATATACCGATGTGACTGTGACATTGCCGGATAGATTCAAAATGCCGCAGATTGATCGCTTCGACGGATTTGGTGATCCCATGGTCCACCTCTGACTATTCTTAGATATATTACGACCAATGGGCCTCACCAGACCCCAGAAGCTTTCGCAATTTGGCCGGACCCTGTCGGGAGTGGCCGCTATCTGGTATGCGAAGTTGGAGGACGATGTCAAGTGGAGTTTGGACGAAATGGCCGAGGCCTTTATTGCGTAATACTCTTACAACACTCAAATTGAGATTACCACTCGTGATCTCGAAACAACAAGGCAGGAGCCCAAAGAGAGTTTCTCGGATTTCGTGACCCGGTAGAAGGCGAAGGCCTCGATGATGACTTTAAGGCCCACCGATAAGGACTAGATCAGGATGATTGTGGGCAATCTCCAACCAAAACTGATGCAAAAGATGATTGTACTCCCCTTCCCCACCTTTTCAGATCTGCATGAGATGGGGGTACAAATTGAAGATGCAATGAAATAAGGTCTGATTGACCAAGACAGGGAGCAACCTCGGAGAACTTTTAATCAAGAACAACAATGCAGTTCGAAAGGGCGCCAAGAATCGCAAGAACTTCGGAGGTTAGCATGGTCGCCACCATTTCTCCTCCCCTTCCAAGACCCATGGCAGCCACACCTTTCTCCGGTGCATCCGAAAGCAGTACCTAGACCACTAAATACCAACCCAGAGGCCAAAGAACCTTCACCCCATTGTACATGCCCTTGTCCAAAGCTCTAGGGCTCTTAATTAGAAAAGGGCATCTAAACCCCTGGAGCCGAGGCCGTTACCAAATCCACTCCCCCCCACTCACAACCCGGCCAAATATTGTGCATATCACCAGCAACACGGTCATGACACCGACCAATGCTTCAGATTGCGTCACGAGATTCAGGATCTCATTGACAAACAGGTGATTTTGCCACCAGAAAGACCCAATGTTACAACCAACCCACTCCCTACACATAACCCAGCTCCACCTCCGAAAAGAGTCAACTTTATCCAGACTAGGGTCGTGTCTTACGATCCTAGCATCTATATCACTCCCTCCCATCTACCTAAGCCAGAGGTGCTCTTTCCCGACTGCACTGACTTTTTGTGCATGTTGGACATCTCTACAACCCAACTTGAGCCAATGGTGGTGGCCGTGGAAGACAGTGCAAGGGAGATTGCAAAGGAGGATGGAACTGTTGAGTCAGGGTTTGAGCAGTCTGGGAATTTTGCTGGGGAAGCCTACGATCCGAGTGAGTACATTCTGTCAGCAGGCCAGTCTGAGCCAAGTATAAAATTGCCAGAGAGAGCAGAACTGTGTGTGATCCGGGGGGACAGATTTGAGTAGGGGATGGATGATCTGACGACCGTAGAAGAAGGCTTTACCAACCTACAGTTTTTCGATGACCAAGAATCAGGGGGCGCAGTAGTCAACTGGTTTGATTATGAGGAATCGGCAGAGGCCACTAGATGGCTGGATGATCAACCGGATGTGGTGGAAGAGTTCCAACCAGAATAGGACCCCGCAGGGGCGAGGGTATCAGTTGTGGCCGGAAGGGCCGAAAGTCAGAGTACATTGCCGGAGAGCGCTGGTACGAAGAATTTCGCTCAGAACAGGGGCATTGTGAATGCAGAGAAAGCTGAACAACAAACTGCACTAACGTAGGAGGAACAAGGAAAGATTTGGGATTCTGAGAGAATTTGGAAAGCCAAAACCCATGAAGTAATTGAAAGTGCTGTGGGCATGAGGACAGAAGATGCTGTGAGCATACGAGCTGAAAGTGCTACAAGTACAATCATGCCGGAGCCAGACAGGTGCCTTTCGAATGCCAACGGGATGTGGTGGGAATACGATGATTTATGTCTTGCCCACACAGACGATGATTGGGGAAGCAATCAACCAGACGACACCTGGTACCTCAATGAGGTTGATCACATGACAAGAAGCGGGTGGTATTTCAAGCCCCCGTACCTAGACCAACCCGAGGCATCTGGGAAGGACAAGGAAACTGAAAAGCAGAAGGAGAAGCAAATCGAAGAGGAGGCTATGCTGAGGCAGTTAAAGAAGATACAAGCAGACATTTCCATCTGGGGACTACTTATGGCATCACGAGTGCACAGACAGGTTGTCCTATCTGCTATGGACAAGGCTAAACTCTTTATAGATACCACACCAGAGCAGCTGGTTGGACTGGTCTTTCCGGGAGGAGGTTCCCCGACATTAACCTTTCCAGATAAAGAACTGCCGCCCGAGGGCCCAAATCATAACAAACCCCTCTACATCTCTGTGGAATGTAGAGACAAGTGGGTGCCAGTAGGTCTTGTCGACATAGGATCCGCCATTAATGTGTGCCCGTCAAGGACAACATATGCAATCGAGTTGAAGTCCGCGGACTTCGTGCCGACTACTCAAATGATCAAGGCCTATGATAACACCAGCAGGGAGGTGATGGGGACTATCAAAATTCAGACCCAGGTTGGCCCAGGACAACACAACATTGAATTCCACGTCTTGAACGTTCCTGCAACCTTTAATCTACTCTTGGGGCAGCCGTGGTTGCACCAAGTGAAGGCTGTCTCTTCCACTTTGCATCAGATGTTGAAATACCCTCACGGGAAGGGAGTGGCCATTGTTTTCAGGAATTCGTCAATCCATCCACCGCCAGAAGTGTCTACACCAGTCTCAGAAATCGAGCACGGCACGGAGGATGTGTTCTTATCAGGGTTTACTCTGGCTGAGGCTCGGGTTGTGCAAAATATCATGGATGTTAATGAGGGAGTGTACGTTAGTGCTCAATCTGTCTACCTCATGAACAAGCTACAACATATCCCTGGGATGGGATTAGGAAGGAGCGGCCGGAAAGGCGTCGCAGCATTGGCCGAAGTGCCACACAACCCTCATACCTTTGGATTGGGTTATCAGCCCACCAAAGAGGATTGGTTAAGGAAGGGGAAGGAAGTGGCTGGGAGAGCCAGAGCAAAGAAGGCGAGGAAGCCTTTGACTTAATGCACTGACCCATTCAGGGTACCTTAAACGGACGCTTCGTCCGGGAGGGGGAGGACTTTCCGTTCTGTGGCTTCCCCGAGCCGTGGCTGAACGCGGAGAAGAAGCACGTGCCAGGCTTCGAGATTTTCTTCAACCTACAATTGTCTGGGATGACGTTGTCGAAGAGCAGACAGACTCATCAGCTGAGGTTGAGCAGTGTAAGGCAGTGGACTCCGAGGGCGCTGAAGTTGAAATGAGGGTAGCACTGGTATGTCTACTTCTCGGTTTCCATGATTGAGGATGAAACGGTTGTGAGCCTACCAGCAACTATATTGGATGCATCTATCGCACCCTCTCTCACTTGGCAATACGAAGAGGGATTTTTGTCCAGCAGTACCGGGTCAGGTAATGAGCCGGAATCTGGTTCCACCGAATCTTGTGAGTCGGAATCAGGTTCCAGTTCGACTGAGTCTGAGTTTGGTAATCCTGGGGATGATAACCCGGATGCCACAGTCTTGTTTAGGTCGTCTTTTTCTTTCTCATTTGAGTCTGTTGTAACCGAGAAATCAGACGATTTGGATGTGCTTAATGAGAATTAAATAGCTGTGGTTTCTGAGTACTTTTCTGTGCCCTTAATTTATTGCATAAACTTAGACTTTCAAAATTTTGATGAAAACGACGAGGAAGAAATTCCTCCGGTTTTGCAATGCTTAATTGAGCAAGAGTAGGAGAGATTTGTTAAACCCCTAATGAATGAAATCACTACCGTGAATATTGGTACTGAGGAGGACCTGCGGCTGGTCCAGATTGGGTCCACGTTGTCTTCGAAGGAATGCGAGCGCTTAGTCGGTTTATTAAAAGATTTCAAAGATGTTTTCGCGTGGTCCTATGAAGACATGCCTGGGATCGATCCTGAGATTGTACAGCACCGGATCCCTCTTGACCTCGAGGCCTGACCCGTCAAACAGAAGCTCAGGAGGATTCGCCCGGATTGGGCTCTCAAGATTAAGGAAGTGGTCACCAAGCAAATCGACGCAGGCTTCCTGCTGGTATCCGAATACTCGACTTGGTTGGCCAACATCATTCCAGTGCCGAAGAAGGATGGCAGAATCCGAGTATGCGTGGATTTCAGGGACTTGAACAGAGCCAGTCCGAAGGACGACTTTTCCTTGCCGCATATTGACGAGCTAGTGGACTTCACAGCAGGGCATGCTTTGCTCTCATTCATGGATGGCTTCTCAGGGTACAATCAGATAGTGATGGCACCTGAAGATCGGGAAAAGACTGCATTCACCACCCCATGGGGGACATACTGCTACAGAGTAATGCCGTTTGGGTTGAAGAATGTTGGAGCTACTTATCAACGAGCCGCGACCACAATATTGCACGACATGATCCACAAAGAGGTTGACGTGTACGTGGACGACATGATTGTCAAGTCCAAAGAAAGAGAGGCCCACTACACCGCCTTGCAAAAGTTCTTTCAAAGGATCAGAGAATTCCGGTTGCGGCTGAATCCTCATAAATGTACATTCGGTGTTACAATGAAAAATGCCGATTTCGACATACGAGAGGTATCGAAGTTGACCCTTCCAAAATCAAGGCCATCCTAGAAAAGCCCCCACCAAGGACTGAAAAGGAGGTGCGAGGCTTTTTGGATAAAGTGCAATTTATAAGACGGTTTATCTCAAAATTAACCTTGACTTGTGAACTACTTTTTGGTCTCCTGAATAAAGGAAAGAAATTCCAATGGGACGGCCGATGCCAAGCTACTTTTGAACAGATCAAGGAATACTTACAGAACCCGCCCGTGTTGTCACCGCCAGAGCTGGGGAAACCGTTGATATTGTACCTTTCAGTGACTGAGACTACGATGGGCCGTATGCTTGCACAAGAATCAGAAGACAAGGTGGAGAAAGCCATCTACTATCTGAGCAAGAAGATGCTAGAATATGAGACTCGCTACACACCTTTGGAGAAGGCTTGCTTAGCTTTGGTATGGGCTACTGTGAAGTCTGGCACTACCTGTTAGCTCACTCCGTAATGTTGGTTTCACGACTCGATCCCATCAAATATCTTTTCAAGAAACCAGCACTTACGGGTAGGCTAGCTCGTTGGTTGCTGTTGCTCTCCGAATTCGATCTGAACTATGTAACACGCAAGTCAGTCAAGGGAAGAGCAGTAGCAGAATTCTTAGCCGACCATTCAGTGGAAGGGGGTGAAGCAGTCGAGTACTTATTTCCAAATGAGGCCATTTTGCACATCGACGATGAAACTTGGACGATGTACTTTGACGGAGCGTCAAATCAATACGGGTATGGGATAGGAGTATTGCTGATAGCACCTGACAAGTCCCGTATCCCTCTAGCCTTCAAACTCCGGTTCAAAGTCTCGAATAACGAAGCAGAATATGAGGCATGCATTGCCGGTCTAGAAGCAGCCCTAGAACTAGGGGCAAGACGGTTGGACGTCATCGGAGACTCGAACCTTGTTGTGTCTCAAGAAAAAGGAGACTGGAAAGTCAAAGAAGAAAAGATGATGATGTATCACCAGACCTTGGATTTGTTAATTCCTCGGTTTGAGAAGCTAAACTTTGCTCATCTACTACGAGAGAACAATAGGTTCGCAGATTCTTTCGCAACTCTATCTTCCATGATAGACATCCTATTCGGAGTCCGGATGCGTCTAGTCATCATTGACCAGAAATTTGCGCCAGCCTACAAGTCGATTGCTACTATAGATGAGGTTTAGGATGAAAACCCTTCGTATTACGACATTTGGAATTTCTTGGAGAAGGAAGCATACCCGCCAGGGGTAAATGCCAAGGATAAAAGGGCAATCAGAAGAATGGCCGTTCAGTTCATCATCTGTGGAGGTAAGCTGTATAAGAGAGGTCATCTGGGAATGCATAAGCTGTGTGTGGATGCCGAAGAATCGAAGCGTCTGATGGAAGCCATCCATGGAGGGGAATGCGGTGCGCATATGAACGGAGTAATGTTAGCATGGAAAATACTCAGACAGGGTTACTACTGGTCCACCATGGAGGAGAATTGTATCAGTTTTGTTCGGCGATGCCACAAATGTCAAATTCATGCAAATCGCATGAACATTCCACCGTCGAAGCTGTATAATATGACTTCGCCATGGCCATTTTCAGTTTGGAAAATTGATGTGATCGGGGTTGTCACTCCGAAGGGGTCAAATGGGCATGAGTTCATCCTGGTCGCGATAGATTATTTTACGAAGTGGGTCGAGGCCCAATCCTATGCAGTGTTGAAGGCTTCACATGTGGCGAAGTTTATCAGAAACAACATCATCTGTCGCTACGGAGTCCCAAACGAGATAATTTCAGATAACGGTTCCCACTTCAAGAAGGAAGTGATTGACTTGTTGGAAAAATACAACGTGGCTTTTCATAAGTCATCCACATATCGGCCGCAAACCAATGGAGCGGTTGAGGCCGCCAACAAGAACATCAAACACATACTGCAGAAGATAGTGGAAACCTACCGGGACTGGCCAGATAAGCTGCCGTTTGCTCTATGGGGCTACCGGACTTCAATCAGAACTTCTACTAGGGCGACTCCGTATTCACTAGTTTATGGGATGGAGGCCGTTCTACCTATCGAAATTGAGGTTCCGTCTTTGCGAGTATTGGCTGAATGTCAAATAGCCGAAGCAGATTGGCAGCAGAGCAGGTTTGAGGAGCTCATGCTATTTGATGAGAGAAGACTGAAGGCACTGTACCATGTTCAAGGTTACTAGCGCAGAATCGCCCGGGCTTTCAACAAGAAAGTTAAGTCTAGGAATCTAAAGGAAGGAAATTTGGTGCTCAAGGACAACTGAGCTCCCATCCACGACCCAAGGGGCAAGTTTAGATCCAATTGGACTGGTCCCTACATCATTAAGTCTATCTGGTCAGGTGGAGCTGTGTAACTAATGGATCTAGATGGCTTAGAGTTCTCACAACCGATCAATATGGACAAGTTGAAGAAATATTACCCTTGAGAGGCTCGCTAGGCCGAAAACCCAAAGGGGCGACCTAAGCAAAACTCAGAGCACAAAAAATTTGAAACTATAAAAACTGAGCTCACAAGGTTGAAAACCCGCAAAGGGTGGCCTTGGCAAAAGTTAGAGTGTAAAAGGAGAGTGAAAATACCCGAGTGAACCCTAACCTGAACTACGTAAGGCTTGATTCCCATCTTTGGGATACGTAGGCAACTTCATCTTGGAGTTCAGCCATAAACTTTTCCCCGATTAACTTTGTCCATTTTGATCATCTCAATCATCTTTGTCCATCAGCATTCATCGTGATCTCCGGTGCAGTGCCTTTCAGACTAGGGGCAACTTTTCGTTGCCATGAAGTGCCGTGGTGCTATTCAGGGCAACTTTCTAGTTGCAGGAATCCGGGGTTGTGCATCTCAGTGACAGATCTCAGGCGTGTCCAGTTCTGATCCATATCGAAAATGGTTTTGAAAAGTTTTAATAAAAGTTGACTTTGTTCAAATTAATATTTTTACAACTAAGACCATTTTTGGACCAAAGCGAAAAATTTTCAGTACCCACAACCTTCAATTTCATTGATTTCAATACAGAGTTCTCCTACTCTTGCATACAAATTGAAGTTGCTTTTTTATTACATTCATAAGGAAAACTTGAAAGTACTGGTAAAGCAATAAATTCGGGGCATAGATAAATCAGGTGTCCTTGCGCCCCCTCCCAGAGCTGGTCGGAGCCTCTAATGCCAAGCTGGGTCCAATCTGCGCCTCTTCATTGAGCCAATCCAAGCACTCGTCAGTCAAACTGTAACTGAAAGTGGGAGCGGGAGCCAGGAGCTCTCTAGTCCTCCATGCTACGGCATACCGGGCAAACTGTGCACCTCGAACTAGGAATGTGGCAGGATACTCTATCTCCTCTGGCGGGCAAGTCTGATCATGACCGAATCGTGCCGAACCGAACGGAAGTAGAACACAATGGGTCGACCAATCAATCGGATCCCGTCCGGGATATGCTATAGCTCATTGCCGGGAGATTGAGCCAAGGATAGCGCCAAGCGATACGATCTACAGACAAATTGCACATCCAGTCAAACCACCATCCTTCATCAGGGGCATTGACTAGGCGTTGTCGAAAGAAGTAGCTGCGAGCTGAGTAAGCAGGGCAATAGTCCACAACCTGCAATTTATCCATCAACCATACCTGGGGAGGGATGAAAAATGAGAGAATAAAGAATAGAGAGATGTACGATGAGAGAAAAGTAAGACAAGGGTTTTGTGAGAAAAATCAAGCCTGAGGGCTGAATGATGTGAGCAATACATATGTAAGATTGGGTGGGAAACATTACCTGCAACAGCAGTGGGCTCCCCGCAAATCTGGTCGTCTCTCGGCGATAAAAGGAGTCCAAGCCCATCAACGTCTCAGCCAGAATCATGGCAATATAGCTTTTGCCTTCCTTCAAGCCTTGAGCAACCTCAATCAGACGAATACTAGATCCGCCAAAGCCCGGGGCAAGCAGAAAGTGAGATAACATGCACAAGCAGAGGGCATGTTGTCGGAAACCTTGCCAATAATGGTCGCCGCGGTCACCGGCCTCAGAAAAGCGATGAATCAAGCCGAGGATGTCCAATTCCCCATTACAGATCAGAGACCGAGCGTCATGAATGGTGAGTCCATACATTCGCCCTAAAGCTTGGGCGTGGCCAAAGCGAAACTGAGGCAAGATCTCTTCATAACGTTCAGATTCCATCAAAACTTGAAAATCTTCGAAGGTTGGACATACCTCTTGCCCGCCGAAGCTAAAGATGTGCGTTACCGGGTTCCAAAACCTCGCCGCGGCATGGAGAAAAGGAAGGTGCAGTGGAGTACGGCTTAGCATGAATAGTGCATTCAAGCCGAAACCCCAGAAGTTTAACTTTTCCGAGCTATCTAGAGAAGCGATCCAAGCTGCGAGATTTTCGATGAGAAATGCCTCAATTTTGAGGCAAAACTGAGATGGAATGAATGAGCCACGGAGCTAGGACTTTTAAAGAGGATAAGGCACTGTTCGGGGGGACACGTGTCAAAAATTTGATGGTTGCTAGGCTAAGTGGCCGGCCGGCCACCTTTTCTGGCAGGCCGGCCACCTCTCTCCCCTCAAATGCAAAAAGTTGGCCGGCCAACTCCCGAAGGTGGCCGGCCGTGCTCCAATATATGCCTTTGGTCCTGTTTTACCCTCTAGAAGGAAGTTCCAAGCATTTCCATGCATCGGGAGTGTCGAAGGCCTCCATTTCCCTCTGTTTCAGATGCGTTTCGTCACCCAGATCGTCCGAAATGCACTTTGCTTATCGAGTTGTTGTTTTGTTGGTTGAAATGTCTCGTTCATCGAGTTGTAAGTTTTGTCGAGCTGTCGAGTTTCGTGCTTTGAATCGTTACTTTTTGTTTAAACCAATTGTGTTGTGTTTTGTCTATTTTGTTGTCAATATTGTTGTGTTTTGCTTATCGAGTTGTAAACTTGCTAAGGTCTTGTTATTTCTTAGTAAGTTAGGTTATTTAGTTTGTTGTGTCAGTTCACTACCTGACTTGGTAAATACACAGCGCACAATTCCATTCAATCTTATTTTTTTTTGTGCAAAATGACGCGATATGATACTAAGAGTTTAAAATGCAACACTTTTTCAAAAGCTGTTTCATTCCATCGTACTTCCTTTGTTACAACATTTTACAACAAGGGTACAAGTTTTACAGAAAATAAAACTGCCTAATAACGTACAATGTGCTACAACTTCTAGCAAAAAGGTAAATAAAACAAGGAACAGCTGCATCAATGCTCTCAAGAGCAGGAATAAGAGGCCCTCTTCATCCTCTTCTCATGGCCTCTCAAGGCCACCGACACCATTTGAGTCTGAGCTGCCGCCTTAGATCCTCCTCGCCTCACCTCCACTCCTAATCGTGGTCGAACCTCCTCCTCGCTGCCAGATGTATCTGACTGAGGATCGGCAACCTCCTCCTCCTCACTAGCCTCCTCCTGAATGATGTGCGCTCTACGTCTGCAAGACGACCGCCCTCCCCTAGCTCCTCGAGAAGGCCTAGATGGTCCAGCCCCTCGAGAAGGCCCAGATGGCCCGGCTGCTCGGGAAGGCCTAGATGGCCTGGTCTGTGGCTCAGTGTATACCGGAGGCATCTGAAAGTAAAGAGTGCAGTTTGAGTACATCAGCTAAAACATGTATATCAGATGCAGATACAAGCAAACTACACAGAGTGAAAGTATGCAGATACAGTACATGAATGATGTGTGTGTCGGAGGTGCTCTACACAGACAGTCTATCAATGCAATAAAATGTTCAAGATTCGCATGTCATCAGAAGTGTGATAAATGCAAGAAAACTAGAGGGTACCTGGAAACCCATGATGGACAACTGCGCTTCTCTCTGCAGGACCATGCCCTCAAGAGAGGCTACCATCTTGAGCACCTCATCCATATACTCGATAGGAGGCTGCAGATGCAAAAGCAAGAGTATCAGTAAAGGAATGAACGTCCAAGTATCTGAGTAATGAATCAAAGCTGTAAAGCATACCGGTGGTGAGTCGGGGTCTCTGACATATCGATGGTCAGGCATCGAAGGCTCTATCGGGATCGGGTAGGTAGCCCCATATCTCCATCCCGTCAGCTCATTCGGCATATCCGACCATCCAGGATGAGGATAAGTCGGAGGAATCGGAGGAACCTATCCACCCCCACCTCTAGATGTACGAGCCCTGCTAGTGGAAGGGGCATCTGCAGTCTGAGCCTGGCTCGATGATGGCATACTAGCCGACCTCATCGTCGGAGTACAAACCCCCGTCAGTGGAGGCATCAGATATGTGTGACGATAAGTCGCGTACTCCCCCTGCTCCAGATGAAGAAATGCATCAGTGCCCAACCTGGCGTCAATCACACCTTGGGTTGGGAGCCTATCAGTGGTCCGTATGTTGACTGGGGGTGTTGAAGGAAGGTCCTGAGTGGCGTAGCCCCACACCTGGTGCAAGAAGCGATCACCCAAAAACCAGGCCCTACCAACTGGCCCCTCAACCAGGATCCTATATCGGGAGGTACCCCATCCTCTGGCAAACCGGAATCGGAGATCTCTACCCAAAGGCGCCAGGTCGCTATGTGATCTCATGGATAATCAATGCATAAGCCGATCGAAATTGTAAAAGTGTAAGATTGGAAACATGAAGAACCGAGAGTTCAAATACCTCCGGCGACCGTGACCGTGGTCAAAGCATCACAGAATAGGAAGAGACTTCGAGGTCTCGGCCATCGCCTTCAATACGAAAGTGAATACGGGTCGTGAGGGCACCTCCACTATAAGCTCTGGGGCTAGTATCGGGAAGTATGCGTAGACCCACAACTGTGAGAAACAGGCAAAGAACCATCGTAATCTGAGAATCTGAATCAATGCGAGAATGTAAATACAACATGCCGAGAGCAAAGTGCAAAGTCTGTAATGTAAAGTGCGCTGGTGTGCAATGTTCAAATAATGAGAAGCAGAGATGTAAAGGGCGTAGTACCTCCTGTGCTCTCCAATAGTCGAGTATGTTCCCCGTCATGGAAGTCGCACTCATATAACAGTAGAGAGTGGCCAGGCTGGCACTGCCCCAATCATACCGGCTAACCTGTGAAAGGTCCACTAGAGTGCTCAGCAGATAAAGCTCGACAGTGTTCCCCCTATTGGCAAACAGAGTGGTGCCGAAGAGGAACATCAGGAATCCGCAAGTATACTGTGCCACCTCCTCAGGAGTCTCAGGATCCATCTCCACTCTTCTGAAGTGGGAAGAGAACCAGGTGTATCGGACTTTACTTGAAGATCTATCCACAGGCGGGCGAGCTCCCAATAAATATGTCCAGGCGGCCTCCCACTCGCCCATGTCCTCATCATATGGGATGGCCCAACCTCCCACATCAAGGCCCGTCAGTATGGCAAAGTCAAACGGGGTCATGGTTATGTCCTCGGTGGCAGAGAAATGAAAGGAGTTGGTGGTGTCCCACCATCTCTCTACCAAAGCGCCTATCAGTGTCCTGCTAGTGGGGCAGCAAGAGATCCCAGTGCAGAAGGTCCCGAACCCCGCCACATCAACCAAATCTCGGACAACCTCCGGGAGCTCGGTGTACCACTCTCTCGCCGTGACAGAGCCATATCCCCGCACAGCACGGGAAGTCACTTGCATTTAGAATGAATATAGATTTCAGAACTTCAAAATGAAACGAACAAGCTGCGTGCAAATGAAATGAATAAGCTGCATATGAGTTGTGTGCAAAATCAAATCAGATACAGACAATGGGCTGTGTGTTTAGAAAATTAGAGTTCGGGCTGCGTGTTCTACTCTCGATTAGTGTACGTGTTCACCTCAACAATGGGCTGTGTGTTCAGAAAATTAGAGTTTGGGGCTGCGTGTTCTACTCTCAATCAGTGTGTGCCGTGTGTTCACAATTAATTTATGGGCTGTGTGTTCAGAAAACTAGAGTTTGGGGCTGCGTGTTTTACTCTCGATTAGTGTGTGCTGCGTGTTCACCTCAACAATGGGCTGTGTGTTCAGAAAATTAGAGTTTGGGGCTGCGTGTTCTACTCTCAATCAGTGTGTGTCGTGTGTTCACAATTAATTTATGGGCTGTGTGTTCAGAAAACTGGAGTTTGGGGCTGCGTGTTTTACTCTCGATCAGTGTGTGCTGTGTGTTCACCTCAACAATGGGCTGTGTGTTCAGAAAATTAGAGTTTGGGGCTGCGTGTTTTACTCTCGATCAATGTGTGCTGCATGTTCACCTAAACAATGGGCTGTGTGTTCAGAAAATTAGAGTTTGGACTGCGTGTTCTACTCTCAATCAGTGTGTGCTGTGTGTTCAGAAAATCAGAGTTTGGGCTGCGTGTTCTACTCTCAATCAGTGTGTGCCGTGTGTTCACAATTAATTTATGGGTTGCGTGTTCAGAAATTTAGAGTGATTGAACTACGTGTTCAAGATGCAAATAGAATATGGGGTCATAGACTAAGCATTCTAAACAAGCTGTGTACTCAAATGAGCCGATAAACATAGCGAAAGCACGAAATGCATTGAAAATGCAGAATACATTGCAGAAAATGTAAAGGCGAAGTAAAATTCCTCTCGTGCCTGATAGGAGAGGTGAGACTCCGGCTCTCACAAAAGCAGATCCCCGGGCGCTTGATCATCAAAATCAGTAAAATGGTAGAAAACTGATGGAAGGATATGTACCGAGGCATTCTCCTGAATGAACAGTCGAACCCTTGGAGGCAAGGCCATAATATCGGATCACCCCAAGACTGGAGGACCTCCACTGTGAGGAAGATGACCGGCCATTTCAAGAAATCTGCAAAAAGGAGCAAAAACGAGCAAAATGAGCCAAAATTGGAAAAAAGTCAACAAAAGTCAACTCTCGGGAAATGAAAAAGTCAACAAAAGTAAACTCCCGAGAAAATTTTCCAAGTATTGAGACAAACTCACCTCAAGTGGCGAAAATGAGAAAAGAAGCTCCGAAATCAAAATTTAATCGGTCCAAAGTGACGAAAACTGAAAGATTTCGTGAAAACAACTTGCGTGGGGCGTTGGAAAACGCATACAGAACACAGATCTGAGAGAGAAAATGGTCTAGGAAGGTAGAGAAGATGTTTTCGAAGCTGGAGTTATGAGCACAAAGTGTTTGGCCGAATGGATTTAAAGAAAAGAGAGTGAAAGGACCAAATTGCCCACGGTTTTGGCTATATGGCCGGCCGACCACCTTTTCTGGCAGGCCGGCCACCCCTCTCCCAAAAACATGGCCAGTGGCCTCCCCCTGGGAATAAAATTGGCCGGTGGTGTTCCCAAGGTGGCCTCCAAGGTCCCTGCAAATTTTGGTGATGATTGGAGTCCCCGGGACTTGAAAAAGTACAAGAGAAGTGCACTTTCCGTCGCGAAATCGCTCCGCCGGAACTTCAACTTCAACTTTCGATGCGTGTCTCATCATTACTCATCAAAGGCAAGGTGTATCCTTTTTGAATATGTTGTGACCCTTCCGGGGGGGTGAACCGGAGGTCGCAATTGAGTCGCCCTTGCCGAAACGCACATTTCTTTCCTCTTTGTTTTGTGACAAACGTGTATCCTAGTTTACACTTGTTCTGCATTGTTACGCACATCACTTGCATTCTCATGCATATACTTGCATTGTTATGCACGTTTCCTTGGTATTACCATGCCTCTGTGTTTAACTTGCGTTGTCACGCGCGTTTCTTCTCGCATTGTGATGCACTCACCTATCGACATCACGTTTGTCGGCATTTCGATATCACATTGAATATATATTGCTAAACATGTTATGCTTGTTGAGTTCCTTTCTTTTACAGGCACGATATTGTATGTACAGTTCATTTGAGACTGGTGCGGCCAGACGAATCGTGTAGGTATTGTATCTTCTCCGTGTGAGACGTGGTGAGAATTGAATAATTCTCCGCATTCTTAACTGCATGAAATGTAGTTGTTGCTTTGCATTCTTGCTTAAAACTGTTGCATATATTTGCGAATACTTGCTTCATTCTGACTTGTCAGCATTTGCATGATCATTGAGTTACATCCGCTTTGTGCATATCGCTTTGCATTTTGCCCTCCGCCAGAGGCATACTGGGCACGCTTCTTGATTATTCAGTATGTTTGTCTAAGTCTTACCTTGTCAAAATGGGTCGTCTCGGCTTTGACATTCACTCCGTCACTTGTGACTTCCGAAGTTCTCAAAGAGGGGTAATCAGAGACACCTCATTTTTGATCGACCTTAAGACTCGACATCACCGATTGAGCTTGGTGATGTTGCATATCGCGCTGCTCGAAGTTTCAGAGTCTCGACCATGAGCCTTGACTCGGATTGGCTTTTGCTTTGCCTCGGTTTCTGAACCAGCTCGTTTTCTGCTTTCTTCTCGAAGGAGGGAGAGGTCTCAGATCATCTCTCTGGCCGTGGAGGTTATTCGTTCGTCGAGGCCATTTTTCCGCTTTGGAGTCTTGCGGCTTTTTGAGTCGGCCGTGTACCTCGTTCGGGGACCTTAACCACCTGCTTGCTTGCTTTTTGGCATACATCTTATTTATTCCCTTTTGAGGGACACTGTGGTCCGAGAGACCAACTTCGTGGTCAAACACCAGCTCCGGTGCTTAACAGTCGGTTTTCGGGGCCCCAGGCCGCGCGTTTCGACCCCCGAACCTTCGTTTTGCATCGGTTTGGGTTCGTTTTTGGTGGAGACCTTATTTTCATTGTTGGGAAGCTTGTAGAAGGATGGGAGGCCAGCAATTGTTCTGAAAAGCCAGCTTTATTCCTATATCGCTCTCCGTCGCCCGTTTTCCTCACTAGAAAGCTAGTGTTGACCACCCCCGGGCCACTTTTTTTGGGCCATCAACCACATATTTGTGTTGTACACACCTAGGAGGCCACCAATATGTCATGGCCGGCCAGCAATTGTTCCTGACCCTTTTGAACCCCTCTGAAAAGTTGGATTTTCTCTCTCCTGGTTCACTTTTTCTGGGTTTTGACCACATGGTTGTGTTGTGCACACATGGGAGGCCACCAATATGGGTGGCTGGCCAGCTTTCTCTGAGTGACCCTCTTGAACCTGATCTTGCATACAATCTCCTTCTCTCTCTCCTTCACCCCCCAAACCCTAAGGTTCTTGCACCAATCCATAGCACCACACCTCCACACTCCATTCCAGCCACTTGGAGGCTATTTCCAGAGGTTAGGAGCACCATTTCTTCAACCAAAAGCTGTTGGAGCTTTGTGCTACAAGGGTAAGCTTCTTTTCCCTCTTTTTTGTTCCTGTTTTGCATGCAATCTTAGCCTTTGTTGCTTACATTTTTGGGCTCCGACCCAAACTTTAAATAGTCATATTTTGAGCCCCTTTTCATGTTTGATTAAGGACCTCTTGCTGTTTGAGGTCTCCTACTATCACTTGTCTCTTTAACTCTCTTTTAGGCCTTTTTTTGCATAGTATTTTAGGCCTATTTTTGAGCTGTTTTGAACTTAGTCATAAACTGTAAAATATCTTTTTTTGAGCCCCTCTTCAACATTGTTGAAGGGCTCTCCTCTGTTTGAGGCCAGAACCTACCACTTGTCTCTTTACCCCTCTTTTAGGCCTTTTTCTTGCATGATAGTTTAGCCTCACTTGTGTTTATTTTCGTGGCTTGATGTAAACTGTAAAGTGCCTTGTTTTGATCCCCTATTCAACTTTTTTGAAGGGTTCCTTGCCATTTGGGGCCAGCTGCTATGCCTTGTCCCTATTCTCTCTTTTAGGGCCATTTTTGTATGATAGATTAGCCCTATTTGTGTTCATTTTTGAGACTTGTTATAAACTGGAAAAAGGCTTTTTTTGACATCATCTTCATGTTTTATTAAGGGCATCTTCTTATTTGAGGTCACATGCTTCCTTGAATGCTAGATTGTCTCTTGTTTTGAGCCTTACACCTAAGCTCCAATGGCATGCTTTGTTTGGCCTTCTAGACACTGGAATCCAGTGGATTTCCAGTGGCTTTGACACTATTTTGAGCCTCCAAATCAAAGGGGGGTGACCCCCTCTCACCTTGACTTGTTTGGTGGCCATTTTGGCCTTTCAAAGGGACCCCTCTTTATATGTTTTAAAGTCACATTTTAGGGTCAATTTGGTGATTTTTAAGACTATCATATTTGATTTTCAAAGTTGATTTGGGGCTGCCACATGTCTATCTTGTATATGCTTAAGAATCCCTTGTGTAGCCCTCTAAAGGAGCTTATCATTTGTGGATGTGTTGGCTGCTTTTCAGAGGTTATTTGGGCATATTTTGACATGTTTTATTCACTGATTTTTGGTGTTTTGATGAGTTCTTACCTGCTTCATACACTTGCTATGTAAATCATGTTTGCCAGTCAAAATTGCATGCTATTTTAAGCCATCTTGCTAGCACTTTTTGGCCACATTTTAAACTGGAAAAGTTCATGTTTTCAAAATGAATTGACTCTGTCTTCATACTTCATGATCAAATAATGCATGCTTTGTATAGCTATAGGTCATTGCGCATGCCTAGTTTTGAGTTTCGGGGTTCATCTCATGCATCGGGTGCCATATTGCCATGATTCGGGGCTGTTTAGCGTCATATTTTAGTGTTGAAATTCACATGTTTGTATGCCATATTCCATGCCTTGCCATGCTTTGGTAGAGTGGCATTCGCGCCTTAGGGTCGGTCTTCGGTTTGCGTGCATGTGTGCACGCATCTCGAGTGT
Source organism: Camellia lanceoleosa (assembly GCA_025200525.1). Classification (NCBI taxonomy): domain Eukaryota; kingdom Viridiplantae; phylum Streptophyta; class Magnoliopsida; order Ericales; family Theaceae; genus Camellia; species Camellia lanceoleosa. The sequence goes on along the minus strand of CM045767.1, from coordinate 103,605,757 downwards.
CTCATTTCCATCTAATGGCCACTGATGTGAGTGTGGCTGAGGTCCACTCATGTTGGTGTAAGTCCATCATGCATTGCGTATGCCATTTCATTTCATAGCATTGTGTATGCTAGGTTGCATGTTAGAATATCGTGTTGCCATGTTACATCGTGCATCGTGTATGTCATCTCATAGCATTGTGCATGCTAGGTTGTATATTAGTTGCATTCATGCATGTCATGCATATTGCATTGTGCTTGGGATAGGAGTTAGCCTGAGCACGGGAAACGAGGGACGTTTCGTACTCCAAGTGACGGAACGTGCCTCAATTCCTGGTCACCGACACTCCGGATTATCCATGATGGAGTCTCGGTCTTGTTGTGTTTATACGTGCATTCATTTCATATTAAGTCGTGCAATTCGACTCCTCGGCCATCATGCATCGAGATGCGTGATTGGTGGCACGAGGATTGAGGTAAGCATACATATGTGAAAATACATTGCCATGCCCCTTTCTTGCTCTCTGTTGCAGCAAATCAAGAATCAACAGCCTTTCAGAGCTTTGCACAATATTCCGAGCATAAACTGTAAACAGAGGCTAATCGGGGTGTCGCAATGGATTTCTGCGCCAAGCAACCCGAACATGCATCATCCATCATTCGGAGCAGAGTCGAGGTAGTCCCTAGCTTGCATGCTAGTTTACAGCTTTCCTAGGTTAATTTGTTAATTAATTAGGGTTTTGTACTGTATTCGGACTGTATTATTTATCCGGGACTGTATTATTTATTCAAACCCTCTGCGCGAGTGCAATGTTGTAATAAGTGTGCGTGTGTGTAATGTATGTCTTCCAACCCCACGTCTTTCTCCCTTTTATTTATTTGCTTATGATGGTTAGATTAGGGCATGTTTCAATTAGCATACAATATGACAGCATATTTGTATTCATTCATCTGTCTTGCATGCACCGGGCTCGGCGCATCATAACTCATTGCATTGTATTTCAATTCCAAGTTGAATACCTGTTATCTGTTGCATTTCATATGCCATGTTTAAAATAGCCGAGCCTGCTATAGTTGCATTATTACATGTGTTGCATTAGGCATTTCTGTATAGTTAGGATCATGCATGATTTCTAATTAGCTTCTGCTTTGGCTTGGAGTACTCGGTAAGTTTTACGCTTTAGCATCCTTGCATGTGTGTGAATGACTGCCATGATAGCATGCTCACCTGAGGCTAACTGCTTATGTGATATAACTGCCTGAATGCCTGTAGGTGAAGGTTGAGTTGTTTGGATTGGAACAAATCATCAACTGTGAGTTTTAAGCCCACTAGATAGTGGCAAAACCATATTTTCTAAGCCCACCCGAGAGTGGCAAAATCTGTATTTTAAGCCTACCTGCGGGTAGCAAACCATCTTTCAAAAACAAACATGAAGTGTTTTGTTCCAATTCAGGCGATCCAGTCTATACTTGTATGCTGTGCGTATCACATAGTAAATCTAGGCTAATAACCGGAATAAGAACGCACAATATTTTCAAAACTAGATATCATGGTTAGTAGAGGCCGCTCTTTGATCGGGCGAGCGGGGGTGCTTACGAAGTGACCTTCCCCAATCGTACCCAAGTTCCCGAGCCGAGGCAACTTTGGTGATGACGGACACGTGGCCTTAGGCAACGAGTCAGGGTTTCCTAAATTTCCCAAAAATAAAATATTTAGGTGGCGACTCTGTATCTGGCAAAGCTGTCCATGTTTGGCACTTCTTTTTCTAAAAATCTGTTTTCTCAAAACGATTTGTCGGATTTGGACTCTTTGGTTCAGATTATGAACCGTGACAATTAGAGTCTTGAACTGTAGTGAGCCCAAAACGAACGGAACGGGGGACTCATTCCCTCCCGGGGCGTTCGGGGATGTCTACAGACAGCAACAGTAATATCCAGACGGGAGTGAGATAGGTAAATGAGCTTACCCACTAATCGCTGATAGCTCTCCCTAGCAACAGTTTCTCCTCCTTCATCATCCCTCAATTTATGATTGGGTTCTAGTGGAGTGTCACAGGCCTTGCAGCCAAGTATCCCAGTTTCTTTCTACAGGTCAAACTTGTACTTTCTCTGTGAGATAAATATCCCATCCTTGGAGCGAGCAACTTCAATTCCCAGAAAATACTTCAAGCTTCCCAAGTCTTTGATTTCAAACTCATTGGCTAAATATTTCTTCAACAAAGTTATTTCTTCACTATCATCGCCCGTAAAAAATATGTCATTTACATAAACAATAAGTGCTGTAGTCTTACCACGTGAGGAATGTTTCACAAACAGGGTGTGATCTGCCTGACTCTGTTTGAAGTCATGTTTAGGCATGGACTGAGTGAATCTCTCAAACCAAGCCCTTGGAGATTGTTTGAAACCATGTAATGACTTCCGAAGCCTGTATACTTTGCCTTCTATCTGATGATCCTCAAAACCAGGAGGAATGTCCATATATACCTCTTCTTCGAGGTCACTATGGAGAAAGGCATTCTTTACATCAAACTGATGAAGTGGCCAATCTAGATTAGTTGCTAGAGAGAGAAGTATTCTAATTGAATTCATCATAGCCATGGGTGCAAAGGCCTCCTGATAGTTAACGCCATATGTCTGAGTGAACCCTTTTGCCACAAGTCTTGCCTTGTAACGCTCAATAGAACCATCCGCTTTGTGTTTCACAGTATACACCCATTTGTATCCCACAGGTCATTTACTTGTAGGTAACTCAGTCAATTCCCAAGTGCCATTCTTTCTAAGTGCTTTCATTTCCTCAATCATGGCAAATTTCTACTCAGAGGTAGCAAGAGCATCCTGAAAATGGTTAGGAATACTAATAAAAGAAATATTTGACACAAACGCTCTATATAAGGATGAAAAATGAGAGTAGGACACAAAATGTGAGATAGGATGTTGAGTACAAGATCTCACACCCTTTCTCTTGGCAATAGGAACATCAAGATCAATGGACTCAAGAGATTCAAAGTTACCTGGACTCTCATCAGAAGCAGGAAATGGCAGTGGAGGAGCAGTAGTGGTCTCTTGTATCCAGTTAACTTTCTGTCTGTCTTTGTCCTTGACATAAACTTGCACTTCCTTATCCTTGGTGACATTGGGTTCTGTAGTCCCACCAGTAAGAGGTGGTGGTGCAAGAACAACTAGTTCGACCATAGGAATCACAGGAATCATTTCACACAAGGCTTCCCCTAAAGGGAGGATTGTGACATCGTAGAGGACAAGAAATAGGACTAGGACTCAAAGAAAATGACATCCATGGCCACAAACTATTTACAAGATGGAGGGTGGTAACACTTATACCCTTTTTGAGTGGGGGAGTAACCTAGGAAAACACATTTGAGAGAGTGAGGGTCCAACTTACCACAAGTAGGAGAGTGATTATGGACAAAATAGACACAACCAAATATTTTGGGAGGAATAGAAAACAAGGACTGGGAACCGAGGAGGACTTGAAGAGGAGCTCAGCACAACTAACTTAGGTTATGACCAATGAGAGATTACCAACTCTTTGATTATTAGTTGGCTTATTCATTCGATGGTGCCAAACATTGGTGAGGGCTACTTATCTATGGAGATTGCCCAGGATGTTTGGGATGCTGTGGCTACCATCTATTCCCGCAAAGGGAATTTTTCACAGGCATTTGAGTTACGCCGCTCTATTGAGAGTTCTGTTTAGGGGGAGCAGACGGTTCTTTAGTACTTTACCTTCCTCACCAATGCTTGGAAACGCCTTGATCACTTGCAGGACTATAAGCCTGTTTGCACCGCTGATTCAATCAGGTACCAGAAGTTTATTGCATAAGAAAGGGTCTTCAAGTTTCTGTCCGGTCTCAATGTGGAGTATGATCCGGTTCGGAGTCGGGTTCTAAGTATGGACATTCTTCCTTCACTTCAGGAGGCATTTACCTATGTACAGAATGAGGAGAGTCACCGGTCTGCTATTTTGTCCCCTGTCTCTACCGACTGCTTAGCATTACTGTCTACCTCTAGAGATGGCCTTAGCCTGACTCCCATCCCTCCGTCTACCACTTAGGAGTCTGTATTCTGTGATTATTGTAAAAAGCTGCGGCATACTCGTGAGACGTGTTGGAAGCTTCATAGGATTCCATCCGGCGGTCAAGATGATCGATCTGGTACTAGAGGAGGTCAGTCAGGCCAGTCTCGAGGACGTGGCTCCAATTCACGGGCTCATTAGTCTAGTGCCGTTGATACACTTGATACTACTTCCGTTTCCGTTGGCCAGGCTTCTGATGGTCTTTGTGGCATGACTACTCTTGAACTTGAGGATGTTCTGCGTCATTTGTTAGACCGCCGTCTTCTACTTTAGAATTAAAGGGGAAAAACGAAGCAGAGGTTTAGTGTGTTGAATACAGACCACAGAATGTAACTCAGCACATAACCACGTAATGCAGCGAAGCAGACGACAAGGACAGACAACAACTTACCCTTTTGTGTCCCTCGCCAACGACGCTAAGGCCAAGAGGCCTGACGGTAGTGGTTGATTGGGCTGGGAGAGCCCAACGACTAGCTCTGTGGTGGCCAATTGGGCTGGGAGAGCCCAATGACGACTAGCTCTGTGGTGGCTCTGTATGTGTCGATTGGTTCTGTTGGCGACTGGCTCTGTGTGTGTTGAAAGGGTGTGACGCCTGGCTCTGTAGTGGCGATTGACGACTGTATAGGTGAGGAATTTAGGTTTTAGGGTTTTGCTCTGATACCATGTTATTTTTTGGGAATTTCAAGATTAGGGAATGATTAAGATATCATCCCCTATTTATATTAATGAAGATTAATAATTACAAGGGAGCCCTAAGGTATAGAATAATTACAAAATAATAATCCAAATAATAATATATGGTTCCCCCAGATTTGCATCCATTGGTTCTGGAACATTCTTCCACATTTATCGTTCATACCAAACACTTCAGATGATTTCAGATAATCCTTTTAAGTTCACCAACATATTGGGATTTGGGATTAATATTACTCATCTACTGTAGAACAGCTATATATAGGAAAGTTAGCTTGAAAGAACAACCCTCGTGACACTTACTCTGGACCTTATTTGGACTAGAGGTGCAATTATGATATAATACGTTGTATAGTATGTTGCTGATTCCCTAAGAACTTCTGTAATAACTAATGTGCGAATACTCTACTAGGTACACTTAACCTCATCAGTCACTAGTTTTCTGTGGTACACTCAGCCATCTATTAATATTACTTTACAGCACACTACATGTGCTACTATCCTCTTGACGACTTTATTTTGGGATGTAAACTTTTAGTTGGAGACAAATGCCCCAACATACCCAAATCCTATTATAATGAAAGCCCCTGCTTGCAGCAACAGATATATGAAGAAGTGATCTTTTCGGAAGACAGGTCGTAGATTGCACAGTGCAGCATAAGCATGCCCGTTATCAACTCCAAGATATGGGTCCTGTTTTAAATTTACAGTATCAGAATTATGCATTAGAAAATTCAACAAGAAGTTAATGTTATGATCAGGAATAGAATGCCATGTCTGTTATTTCAATGCCTAATTTTTGCTGCCTAAATGAATCCTCAAGTGAAAGATAATAATGTTTTATATGTGTTCAAAAAGTAATTACCTTTCTCCTATTCTTGATCGTGGTTTCTTTGATCCTTTGAAATTGCACTTTTGCTTTGTTGTGTTTCCTAGCTTCTCAGTTACAACCCGCTCATGAACTCTGTTGGCTTCTAAAAGTCCTATAATTGCTGCCTTTGATCGATGTAGAGACATCACATTCTAAAACAGGATCCAGAAGACAAGAAGATGCAAAGATCTGCATCCAAATGAGCAAGAAATATCCTGTAATTCATTGTTGTCAGTTGTTCTTAAAAATATATGGGAATGTGAGAACAGATTTCTATACTGCTCTGTGTGGATTTTACCTGGGAGTGCAGAGAGCATTCAGAATGGTAATGGTTGCTGGAATGTATATGGCTATTGGTTTGGGAAGATGGACAGGAACTAAGACACTTGCTGGCATGATTACGCAGTAAAAGAAGAAAGTGACCCAGTGTGCAGCAATCTTTCTCACAAAGAAGAATGCATAGATAACATGACATTTCTTCCAGATTGACACCCTCTGCATAAGTAAGATGCTACATTAGTTTAGTATGCTTTGATAACTACTCTTGATATCAAAGCAAAAGAGTTTAGTATTCTCACTTCACAGAGGATGATTTCCTTTGTCATTTTCCTGAATAAGTTAGCTGGCCCACATGACCAGCGATGCTGCTGATATTGATAGGCCTTGAAGGTACTTGGAAGTTCATTTTTGACCTGTAGAGAGATTTTTGGTTGCTTGGTTTACTGGAAAAAACGTGAAGACATAACTAGGAAGTGAAAATTTGATAGTTGGACCATCAACTCACTGGTAAGTCCCCCATGAAGACAAATTTCCAACCTTTGAGGCTAGCCCTGACTGCAAGATCCATATCTTCCACTGTCGTTCGATCTTTCCATCCACCGGCATCATTTACTGCTTGGATCCGCCAAACTCCAGCAGTTCCTACAATTGTAGTCATGAAAAGTTATTTCAATTTGTATTGGCTAAGAGTGGATTCTTACTAGCTACCAGAAAGAAATATTTCACGTTAGTAAATTTCTAATTCAGTTTTCCATTGAACCCAAAAAATGAACACGTCAAGGAGCCAACTTCTTGCTCGACACTGAAGTGATAGTCTAGTGACATCTCTTGGAGACAAGTCATCAGACATTCATCCGCATTCACTGCATAGATTAAAAGTAATATTGGATTAGCTTGAAGATAAGCAAATCACCAATACAACTGAGCACACGCCAAAATGTTGACTTAATCAGATAGTAGCAGCCATTTGATTCACAACAGCACACAGCTCTTACCTGTGCCATTTGTCATTATTTTGGGTGACCAACAAATATAAGAATGTCAAGGATAACCTATTAGGTGCTCATACAGTGGGACATGGCACTGTTATTGGCCTTACCAAATTTCCATCTGGCCTGAACCAATCCTAACTCTGGTTCTCAAGAAGATAAGGAATGTGTTCCAAAGAAAATCTTCATCAGGTTGGAAGTCTGCGTCAAAGATTGCTACAAATTCACAATCTTGCACATATTGTTTTTGTAGACCATCATGAAGAGCGCCAGCTTTGTATCCATTCCTATTACTCCTTGTTTCGTACTTGACATTTACTCCCTTTTCTACACATTTCCTGCACTCCAACTCCACCAAAGCCTGTATGTACATGCACATATGGTCAATGCAAATTCATATTTGTAAGAGACTTGATTAGAGGTTCTATTTAGTGAAAAGAGATACCCTTATGACTTCATTGGTGGAGTCATCAAGGACTTGAACAATGAAACGATCTGATGGCCATGAAAGGCCACATGCAGCTCCAATGGAAAGTTTGTAAACCTAGAGGAGAAGAACTAGGGGTTATTTGAAGGTGCTAGGTAGTTTAGCTAGTAAAGTCCATACTAGAGAAATGGACTGAATCCTGGCTTTAGTATTTATTGGGAGGGCTTATGGGTATGGGAGAGGGTTTCTGGACAGTATAACCCAATGTTGCATTTGGATTATGAGAAGAAAGTGTGAATTATTTTCTCCTTTATCTAGTTTGTCATCACTTGAGTTTGTGATGAGTGTCAACACAAATGTTATCACAACCATGTAATACAAACAAAAACACACAGTTTACAATTAGCCAAATCAGGCTATCCTCGTCCTGTATTTGTTTATTATAAGAAACGGACAATAGTGATGGCATCTTATGAAATTTTTTGTCAATTTGCATTTCTATTGCTTTTGTTTGTTGCCTGGATGAAGCTTCTAGATGGTTGCATCATGACGCGTGACCTAGGCATTTTGTGTTCTGTTTGCATTTACGTCTATTACTGTTGGCTTATTTTTCCTACAAAGGAAAATATTATAAATGCGAGCGTGCCAGCAAGGATTGAAAAATCCTTACAAATTAAATTCAAGCCAATTATCAAGCGATTGTGTTGACGGTTCTTTCGCCTCAACGAAGAGGACTTCAAAATTACCAAAGTGTAGAGAAAAGAAAAATTAAAAGAAGAAAGGGAGATGGAGAAAGACGATTGAGTGAACAATCAAAGTAATAATTACTTACCTCTACTCCTATGCTTCGAAAAGGAAGTGCATGAAATGCTTCGAAATGAAAGTGCTGAAAATAAATGCTTCGAAATATAAATCTATGTTAAACTACTCCTAAGATAAGGAAAATGACAAGAAATATTGAAATCAACTGTGTTTGATTTAAGTTCTGGATCCTTTACAATGTAGATGTCTGTGATTGATTTAAGTTCTGGATCCTCTACAATGAAATCAACTGTGATTGAAATCAACTGTGTTTGAAATCAACTGTAGATGTCTGTGATTGAAATCAACTGTGTTTGATTTAAGTTCTGGATCCTTTACAATGTAGCCATGAATGGCTATTTATAGGCAAATATTTGTAGGAAAAAACTTCCAGCAATAACTACCCAATAACCACCTAAAACTACCCACTCTTCTATCTTCATTCTTGTCTTGCCATGTGTCCTTCCACTCATCCACTTTGTCCTTCATATTCTCCATCATCTTTATAACTTCTTTTAACTTCCAAATGAATAAGAGAATGCCACGTGTCCTGCAATTATATAAATAATAAAAATTGCAGATTTATGGTGCTAACATTACCCCCCGCGGCCCTTAAAAATGATGTTTATCTGAATTTTTGAATGGCCGAACCAAGCACATGATTAATCTAAGCAATAAAATGCTTCGAATAATACCAACAAAGTGCTTCGAATGACGTAATAGTACCAATGAAGTGCTTCGAATGAGTATGAAATTATGACTAGATGCCTCGAATGCTAGCTATTATGGACTAGTAACAAGCTTCGAAGGTGGTACAAAGAACCAAAATCATCTTTCGAAAGTTGAAAGTGCCGACAAAGGACAAATTACATCCTTGGAAATATTCGGCAAAGCTTCGAAGGTTCACAACCACCATTATTGTTTCTTCGAAGCTGTTAATGCAAGATGGAGTGCTTCGAAGCTTGCAAAATTATGGCAAAAGGGCCTTCGAAGCAACTTTTGGCCAACATTGTGGTTATTCAAATTTTGTATGTTCTGGTTCGTACATAATTAATGAAAATATTAATTTTATGCTTCGAACCAATTATTAAGTTTTCGAAGACACCAAAAATTGTTGTTCTTTGAACCAACTTATCATGCCAAAAATAGGCTTTATTCGACAACTAATTAATTGTCATTTTACATATATTTGAAGAGATGTACACATTTCGAAATTTTTCAAAGCTTTATACAGTTTCGAAAGTGAAGTAATCAACCTTCGAAATAACTCTTGATGTTTCGAATGTATCTTCAAAGCTTTATATAGTTTCGAAGGTGAAGTAATCAACCTTCGAAACAACTCTTGATGCTTCGAATGTATCTTCGATGCTTTGACTGTGTACATACAAACAACTGGCCATCAATTTGAAAAGATAAGCCATTTTCAACCACTTATTTAAATGCATAGGCTTTTTCTAGCCAAATTCATGCATTTTAAATGGTCATCCTTTGTTCTTAGTGCTTCGAACTCATAAGAACAATTTGTTAATTTTATTAGCCACATCATTAGAATTATATTTTGATGTGAACCACAAATCCAAAAAGGATTTTGAACACTAAAAGTCATGGTATAGTATGACCATGAAAATTCATACCTTTTGACATTGTCAAAAATTTTGAATTCATGAACAGTGGCTTGTTCATCATTCTTGACCATGTTTGTTTTAAAAACAAAACTTTCACCGAATTGATTTTCATAATTATTTAGCAAAGTGGGTTGTTTTTTCATGTTAACCATTAATGGCTTATGAAAATCACTCATAAATATGTTATTTTCATAACTTGACTCTCTAAAATTTGATTTTTGGACCCCCCGAGTCATACATGGAACATCATTTTTAGCCAAATTTGGCTCAAGAACATGCTCTTTCGTTATGTTAATTTCATAACTTGGCTCTTTAAAAACGGGCTCTTGAACCCCCCGAGCCATTGATGAAATCAACTCTTTGCTTTTGCTATTTTCAACCATGGAAAAATTCTGAAAAAATTCACCAATTCCGGCCATTAAAGCCTTAGTTAAAGACTTAATAGTGAGAGTTGATAACTCATCATTCCATTGGCGAATTTCCATATCAAGTTGATGAATTTCTCCAATTAAATGGTGTCTTTTTTCTTCCACCAAATAATATTGTAATGGATGAAAGTTTATTTCATCAAGAAAATGGATCTCTTCTTGAAGATCCAAAATTTTTCTTTCATGCCAATATATTTCGAATTGACAAGTTCGAATGGCGAAATCCAAATTGTTTGTTATTTCTTACACTTGGCTGTCCTACTGGGCGTGCCAAAAAATGTTGGCTTATTTTTCCTACAAAGGAAAATATTATAAATGCGAGCGTGCCAGCAAGGATTGAAAAATCCTTACAAATTAAATTCAAGCCAATTATCAAGCGATTGTGTTGACGGTTCTTTCGCCTCAACGAAGAGGACTTCAAAATTACCAAAGTGTAGAGAAAAGAAAAATTAAAAGAAGAAAGGGAGATGGAGAAAGACGATTGAGTGAACAATCAAAGTAATAATTACTTACCTCTACTCCTATGCTTCGAAAAGGAAGTGCATGAAATGCTTCGAAATGAAAGTGCTGAAAATAAATGCTTCGAAATATAAATCTATGTTAAACTACTCCTAAGATAAGGAAAATGACAAGAAATATTGAAATCAACTGTGTTTGATTTAAGTTCTGGATCCTTTACAATGTAGCCATGAATGGCTATTTATAGGCAAATATTTGTAGGAAAAAACTTCCAGCAATAACTACCCAATAACCACCTAAAACTACCCACTCTTCCATCTTCATTCTTGTCTTGCCATGTGTCCTTCCACTCATCTACTTTGTCCTTCATATTCTCCATCATCTTTATAACTTCTTTTAACTTCCAAATGAATAAGAGAATGCCACGTGTCCTGCAATTATATAAATAATAAAAATTGCAGATTTATGGTGCTAACATTACCCCCTGCGGCCCAGTTGACCTCAATGCAGGTGTCTGTGAATCTTTTCCGTGTTGTTTGCGGCGTGTTTGCCCTCAATAGACGACTAGGCCTGAACCTTGACATATGGGATATTTTGGGATGTTACACCCTTTCTCACAACAAAGACCATAGTACATACTACCTGCATGTTCGCTTCGCTGATTGTCACTTAGTTACTAGATTGCCTGATTCGGATAAGCATAATGATGATTTCCTGCAAGTTGGTGGGAATTGGGAGTTTCACTTGAAGTTTCACCAACGGATGCCACGTAAAAGATGGCTACCTGTGTTCGCCTTTCCTTTTAATACCTTTGGTGTTTCTTACTTTATTTTGAATATTGCTCTGATAGGTTGCTTTCTTTTTTGCAGAACCTTCCCGTTTCCAACGAAGGCCGAATCGAGAGAATGCTGAAGCCATCAAGGCTGCCTTGAGATATAAGAAAAGATCTGCCCCTGAGTTGTTGAACTACTAGTCAAGTTACCGTTCTGTTATTCCGAAGAAGGCGAGGCTCGCTGCTGCCCTTCTGGACTCTGATACCGAGACTGACACGTCTCTCACCCTGCTAGTTCCGAGACGTCGCAATAGTCAAGATGCACTTCCTGAGAGAGCGCCCTCCCCTGCTCCCAGTTTCGCAGGGAGCGGGTCTGTGGCAAAGAGAAGGGTGTTAGTGGATTTGGAGGCCGAGGCCTTCAGAGTGTCTAGCGCTTTGCAAACCCCTCTGGAGAAGACCGAGGCGAAGAGCCTCATGGAGGTGAAGATGGAGGTTGGAGCTTCTGGGACCCTCAGAATTGCTTAACCTCACCTTCATTGCCAGACGGCAAAAAGAGGAGAAGGGAAACTAGCAAAGCAGTGGTGGGGGAAGCTTCTCAAGATCTTGCTGAGGATGAGACTTTTGAGAGATGAGAGCCGCCAATATCGTATGAGGGCAAGCCCATTTCCACCTCTGATTCAGTTGTTGCTTCACAGGATTTTGCCTTTAGTTTGACTAAGTTTTTGTTGATGCCGGTTGATATGGCTGGCCATAATGGGCCTCGTGATATCCTTATCTTGAAAGGGACCCTTCAGATGTTGACCGCTGTAAGTTTTTTGTTTTTTTTTGGTTTTTTTGGTTTTTTTTTTTTTGCTTTACTTAACTTCACTGTTGCATTGCTGTCTTCCTTTTCTCTAAGTTCCTTGTCGTCCTTTGTAGTGTATCCAGAGAATGCACCTGTCCATTACCCGTGCTGAAGAGCTGGAAAGGGCCGTGCTAGAGGCTGCAATGAATGTAGAAAGACTGACAGTAAACTTGGAGTCGGAGAAGGAAGGGCGCCGAACCGCTGAGAGGGAAGCCTTCCAGTTGAACAAGATTGTTGCTTCCGCTGAGCAATCGAAGGAGGCTGCTATTGAGACTCAGGCTCAACTTGAGGGGAAGGTGGCCGAACTGGAGGCCGTTATTGCTGTGATGGCTGCCGAGCGTATTGCGCTGGAGGCCAAGCACTGGCAACAGGGCTGGGATGAAGCTGGGGCGGCATACAAAGAGGAGGTTCTAGTGCTGCGAGACAAGCTCTTCGTGAAGGGTTGGACGAGTGCCTTAGCCGCTGCGATGGTTCCTGAAGGCTCATCTCTGTATCATGATGTCCCTGTTCTTTCGAAATCCTCCAGTTTGAAGACTACTCCTACCCCTGCTGTTCTGCCAGACAATGCTTCCCCGGAAGATGATTCTGTAAGCAAGACCCAGAGCATGAACGTTGCAACTGAGATGGTGGACGTTGAAGGGGTTGAAACCCTAGAGACCAAAGCCATGGGAGATGTGGTTAAGGTGGCTCCTACTTCTCAGGAAGTTGGAGCTTCTTCTACTGTTCCTCCCGCAGATGGCCTTGACGAAATTGCTGATGCTGCTCCTGAATTGCCCACTGTTAATGGAAGTTGATGTTGAAATGATTTGAACTTTTTGCTTTTCTGTTCTGGTGAAGACAATTTTTCCTTTTTTTTTTTTTTTTTTTTTTGGTTTCGCTGCTGGTTGTGAGGCCTTCTGTGTCCTTTGCTTGGATGATATGATTTTCTCTTTGAACTCTGCAATTTGATGTTGTTTAGCTTCTATGTTTGAACATTTCCTATACTGCTTGCCCCTGGCCGAGCATTGTTGGGACCTCGGGGCCGAATAGATGCTCTGATGGTTCTCAGATTGCCTTTTAATAGATGTTCTGCGATCGATTGCTTGCCCTACCGAGCATTGTTGGGACCTTGGGGCCGAACTGATGCTCTGTGTGGCATTGCACTTATTTGCCCCCGGCCGAGCACTGTTGGGACCTCGGGGCCTAACTGGTGATCGGCGTGGTCAACGGATATGTGGTATGGTTGTGGTTTGAGTTCGTGAGTGGGTCTTACTTAGGTCCAGGTTGGTTTCGAAAGAAAACAATCGTTTGCCCCCACCTGGAGCTAAGTAAGATCGATACTGAAGAGTTGTCCCTTGTCTAGAACTGCTTGAGTCTGTTTCAACTTTGATAGTACAAGTGTGTTTGAATGAGAGAAGTGCAAAGAGAGATGTCTTACTCAGGTCCAGGTAGGTTTTTAAACAAAAAAACAATTGTTTGCCCCCAGCTGGAGCTGAGTAAGGCTGATGCTAGAAGCTTGCTCTTGGCGTAGCTCGGTTGAGTTTGTTCCAACTCTGCTTGTTTGAATTGATACTGAAGTGTTGATGTCCTGATACTCAAGGAATACTTAAGAAATTCTGCAGGAATTGTGTGCTTAAAATATGTAGTGTAGTTTCCACCAAGAAATTCCACTTGGCTAAATAGAGATATTTTACTTAAGATGCGTTAGTGCAGTTTCCACCAAGCAATTCCACTTGGCTAAATTCCAATTTAGTTGCCAAACATTTTTCCACCAAGCTATGCCACTTAGCATGTTCGAGTGCTAACTAAATTTAAATTCCATTCAGTCGCTCTGAAGCTGGGCCATTTGGGTTAAAACCAAAGTTAATTCCGTTTAATAAACATCAAAGCTAATTCCGTTTGGTAAAGACCAAAGCTAATTCCGTTTGGTAAGAACCAAAGCTAATTCCATTTGGTAAAGACCAAAGCTGATTCCGTTTGGTAAGTACCCAAGCTAATTCCGTTTGATAAACATCAAAACTAATTACAAGAATTGGATAAATCTGAGAGTAGTGGGAAAACATTTGTATTGGTCAACAAATAAGTGCCTTTACATCCTGATAAAGAGGTCGGGGAATGACTCTATTGGTAGTATTTCTTGTGGTTTGCTACGTTCCAGGGCTGAGGTATTGCTTTGCCATTTAGATCCTCTAGGTAGTAAGCTCCATTTCCAACTGCAGCTGTGATTTTGTAGGGACCCTCCCAGTTCGGCCCAAGTTTGCCCTCACCAGGCACCCGTTTATGGTCCATGACTTTCCTTAAAACCAATTCTCCTGGTACAAATTTCCTTGGGAAAACTTTTTGGTTGAAACTTCTGATGAGTCACGATATGCTTCGAAGTCCGATCACGCTTCTTCGGCCTTCTGCCATATCCAGTGCTTGCGCGATGGCTTCCTTATTACTGGAGCTTTCAAATAATTCAGACCGAGGGGTTGGGACTTTGAGTGGGATGATGACCTCCATTCCATAGGTTAAAGAGTAAGGTGTTTCTCCTGTGGGGCGTCATGCTGTAGTTCGGTAGGCCCATAATATGTGTGGTAACTCCTCAACCCATTTGCCTTTGGCATGCTCATGCCGTTTTTTCACTCCGTTGATGATGGTTTTGTTCGACGCTTCTACCTGACCGTTGCTCTGTGGGTATCTTGGAGAAGAGTTCCTATACTCGATTCTGAGGTCGACACAAAATTTCCTAAAGATCTTACCATTGAACTGTGTTCCGTTATCCGCGATCAGTACCCGCGGAATACCGAAACATACTACCACATTCCTCAAAACAAACCGCTTTGTGTCTGCCTCCTTGATGTTTGCTAGTGCCTCAACTTCAACCCATTTGGTGAAATAGCCAGTTGCAGCAATGAAGAATTGCCTATTCCTAGTGCCCCACACCAATGGTCCAACAATATCCAAGCCCCATTGCGCGAAGGGCCATGGGCTGGTGAGTGGAGTGAGAGTTTTGGCTAGCTGATGAATGAGTGGAGCAAACCTCTAACATTTGTCGCACCTTTGCACGTAGTGCTGTGCATCTTGCTGCATTCGTGGCCACCAGTACCCGTGAGTTAGGGCTCGGTGCGCCAGTGACCTCCTGCCAACGTGGCATCCACAAATTCCATCGTGAATTTCGTAGAGAACATTCTCGACGAGATTTGGATGCACACATAGGAGGTAAGGGCCAAGATAGAAGCGTCTGTAAAGTTTGCCAGATGGTGAGATCCAGAATCGAGCTGATTTGTGCCTGATCTTGTTGGCTTCCTTTTTGTCTTCGGGGAGTTTATCAGATTTCAAAAAGACCAATATTGGATCCATCTAGCTCGGCTCTAAGTTGTTACAGAGGATTAGAGATGCAATACTTGGTTCTGGTATGAACTCAACCCAAACTCTTTTGGCATCCTTTGTGTCCACTGACGAGCCTAGGCATGCCAGAGCATCTGTGTGGCTATTTTTGTCCTGACTGATTCGTTCCACTCGTATGGATTGAAACTTTCTGAGTAGGTCTCTGGCCCTGCCTGCGTACATAGCCATTCTTTCATCTCGAGTTTCATAGACCCCGAAAAGCTGGTTTACCACTAGTTGTGAGTCACTGAAAACAAGAAACTGTTCCGCACTGAAGTGCTTGGCACTTCGCAAGCCGGCCAATAATGCTTCGTACTCGGCCTCGTTGTTTGAAGCTTTCCAGCCTAGCCTGAGAGCCTGTTCCCAGATAAATCCCTCTGGGGAAATAAGGACTACTCTTGCCCCCGAGCCTCGGTTATTGGACGAACCATCGATGTAGAGTTGCCAGATGTTTCCAATAAAGAGTCTCCATGCTTCCGAAGCGCTGGGTTTTTCTTGTTCGGCGGTGCATGGCACCTATGCTGAGCTCAGATTCCCCGGTTCGGTACTCTGGGTGGGAGTGAATTCTGCGACAAAATCTGCTAAGACCTGGGCGTTGATTGTTGTCCTGGTTTGATACCGAATGTCAAACTCACCAAGCTTTACTGCCCACTTTGCTGTTCGGCCAGAGAAATCGGCTCGGCTGAATACAGATCTGAGAGAGAATTCAGTGAGGACATTAATGGTATGCCCCTGGAAGTAATATTGCAACTTTCTCGAGGCAATAAGCAGCGCGTAAGCCAACTTTTTCAGTGGTAGATACCGTGTCTCGGCATCTAGTAAAGTCTTGCTAACGTAATATACTAGTCTCTGCTCCTTATCAACTTCTCGAATTAATACTGCACTCACGGCATGATCTGAGACTGCTAGATAGAGATCTGACTCCTCTCCGCTGAGTGGATAATAGAGGGGGTGTACTGAGGTATCTTTTGAGATTCTGCAGTGCTTCGGTACATTCGCTATTCCATTCAAATACTGCCTTTTTCCTCAAGAGCTGGAAGAAGGGCTTTATCCAATCTGAGGATTTGCTAATAAACCGATTCAGTGCGGCTGCCATTCCGGCTAGTTTCTGCAGTTCCTTAGACTTTGTTGGCACTTTGAGGTCTTGTATCACTCTGATCTGATCCGGATTCACTTCAATTCCTCTATGAGTGACCATGTATCCCAAGAACTTCGCTGTTGTAACAAGTCCGCGGGGGACCTCGCTACAGCTCGGACTCGATTTTGTCACGGTTCTTAATCTGAACCAAAGAGTCCAAATCCGGCAAATCGTTTTGAGAAAACAGATTTTTTTGAAAGAAGTGCCAAACATGGACTGCTTTGCCAGATACAGAGTCGCCACCTGAATATTTTATTTTTGGGAAATTTAGGAAACCCTGACTCGTTTGCCTAAGGCCACGTGTCCGTCATCACCAAAGTTGCCTCGGCTCGAGAACTTGGGTACGATTGGGGAAGGTCACTTCGTGAGCACCCCCGCTCGCCCGATCAAAGATCGGCCTCTACTAACCATGATATCTAGTTTTGAAGACATTGTGCGTTCTTATTCCGGTTATTAGCCTAGATTTACTATGTGATGCGCACAGCATACAAGTATAGACTGGGTCGCCTGAATTGGAACAAAACATTTTATGTTTGTTTGTTTGAAAATGGTTTGATGGTGCTACACGCAGGTAGGCCAAGACGTGGATTTGCCACCCTCGGGTGGGCTTAGAAAACATGTTTTTGCCACTGTCTAGTGGGCTTAAAACAAACATTTGATGAATTGTTCCAATCCAAATAACCCAACCTTCACCCACAGGCATTCAAGCAGTTATATCACATAAGCAGTTGGCCTCATGGTAAGTATGCTATTCATGGCAGTCACTCACAAGCATGCAAGGATGCTAAAGCATAAAACTCACCGAGTACTCCAAGCCAAAACAGAAGCTAATTAGAAATCCATGCATGATCCTAAATATACAGAAATGCCTAATGCAACACATGCAAAAATGCAACTATAGCAGGCTCGGTTATTCTAAACATGGCATATGAGATGCAACAGCTATCATGTATTCAACTTGGAATTGAAATACAAATGCAGTTAGTGTGATGCGCCGAGCCCGGTGCATGCAAAACAGATGAATGAATGCAACATGCTATCATACTGTATGCTAATTGAAACATGCCCTAATCTAACCATCATAAACAGGTAAATAAAAGGGAAGAAAGACGTGGGGTTGGGGGACATACATCACACACACGCACACTTATTACAACATTGCCCTCGCACAGAGGGTTCAAATAAATAGTACAGTCCAAATAATACAGTCCAAATATGTACAAATCCCTAATTAATTTACAAATTAACTAAAAAAATAATAAATTGGCATACAAGCCAGGGACTGTCTTGATTCTTCTTCAGATGATGAATGATGCATGTCCGGGTTGCCTTCGCACGGAAATCCACTGTGATGCTCCAATTAGCCTCTGTTTTGCAATAGTTTTTGGAAAGCGCGCTAAGCCTCGGAAGACTGCTGATTCTTAATTTGCTGCAACAGAGAGCAGGAAAAGGGCATGGCAATGTATTTTCACAAATGTGTGCATGCCTCGATCCTCGTGCCATCAATCACGCATCTCGATGCATGATGGCCGAGGAGCCGAATTGCACAATTCAATATGAAATGAAATGCACATGAAATCACAACAAGGCCTAACTCCATCATGGATAATCCGAAGTGTCGGTGACTGGGGAATCGAGACACGTTCCGTCACTCGGAGTACGAAACGTACCTCGTTTCCCGTGCTCGGGGTAACGCTTATCCCGAACATAATGCAATATGCATGACATGCATGAATGCAAACTAAGATACAACCTAACATGCACAATGCTATGAAATGGCATACACGATGCACGGGGTAACATGGCATACACAATGCGCTAACATACAACCTAGCATACACATTGCATAATGGACTTACACCAACACAAGTGGACCTCAGCTACACTCACATAAGAGGCCATTAGACGAAAACGAGAGACTCGAAATGCGTGCACGCGTGCAAGCAAACCGAGGACCGACCCTAAGGCACGAAATGCCACTCTAACAAGACATGGAAAAGCATGGAATATGGCATACTAGCATGCAAATTTCAGAGGTAATAAGTGGATGCAAAAAAGCCCCGAAAGATGGCAAAATGACACCTGATGCATGAAATGAATCCCGAAACATGAAATTAGGTGCATGGAATGACCTATGGCTATGCAATGCATGCATTATTTGAACATGAAGTGTGAAGATAGAATCAAGACAGCCCCAAAAAAAGCATATTTACAGTTTTAAGCAAGGCCAAACAGTGAACACAAATGGGGCTAAGCTAGCATGCAAAAATGGCCCCGAAAGCGAGATAATGAAGCAAGTAGCAGCTGCTGACATTAAACCGAGAAGGGCCCTTCTACAATGTTGAATAGGGGCCAAAAATATGATGTTTAACAGTTTATGAAAAACCACAAAAAGAAACACAAGTGTAGCTAAACTCTCATGCAAGAAATGGGCCAAAAGAGAGACAAAGAAGGAAGTGATGGCTGCCGGCTCCAAAAATATGAGGGCCCTCCAACAATGTTGAAAAGGGGTCCAAAATATGGAATTTTACAATTTATGGTCAAACCCAAAACAGAGCACAAGCATGCTCAAAATACTATGCAAAATAAGGCAAAAAAGAGATCTATAACACAAAGTACAAAAAGGATGCCTCAAACAGTAAAAGACCCTTAATGAAACATGAAGAGGGAGTCAAAATAAGGCCATTTATAGTTCGGACCAGAGCCCAAAAATAGAAGCACGAGAGGCTAATAAATCATGCAAAAATGGGGCCAAAAGAGGGATACAAAGGCAAGTGACAAAAGGAGGCCCCAAATAGTGATGAGCCCTTCAACAATGTTGAAGAATGGCTCAAAAAAAAACATTTTATAGTTTATGACAGAGCTCAAAACAGTTTATACATAGGCCTAAAATACTATGCAAGGAAATGGCATAAAAGAAAGGTAAAGAAGCAAGTACCACAAGGAAGCCTCAAACAGTGAGAGGCCCTTAAACAAACATGAAATAGAGCTCAAAAAAATGTTATTTTCAGTTAGGGTCGGAGCTCAAAAAAGTAAGCACAAGGAGCTAGAATATGAACCAAGAAAAGGGTCAAAAAGGAGAGAAGAGGACTTACCCTTGAAGACTAATCTTTGACAGCCTTTTAGACCAAAATACAGCACTCCTAGGCTCTGAAGAACAACCTCAAGCTGCTGGAATGGAGGATGGAAGGGTGGGGCTATGGGTTGGTGAAGAACCAAGGGGGTTTTTAAGGCTTAAGAGTAGAGAGAGAGAGAGATTTAATGTGAGAGCTCCAAACCAAAATTTTCTAACTCCTAAAACCAGAACTGGGGGGGTGTTTATATAGGCAAAAGAGTGGGGGAAAAGGGGGGGAAATTGAAATTGAAATTTCCCCCCAAAAAGGTCAAAAAGTGAGATAAAGAGGCAAGTGGTAGCTGCTGGCCTCAAACCAAATAGAGCCCTCAACAAAGTTGAATAGGGGCTCAAAAAAAGACATTTTGTAGTTTATGATCAAGTCCAAAACAGCTCACAAGTAGGCCTAAAATACCATGCAAAAATAGACCTAAAAGAGAGTTAAAGAGACAAGTGATAGTAGGAGACCTCAAACAGCAAAAGGTCCTTAATAAAATATGAAAAGGAGCTCAAAATATGACTATTTACAGTTTGGGTCGGAGCCCAACAATGCTTGCAAGCAAGGCTCGGGGGCCAAACACACAAAATGGGCCCCAAACCGATCATAGGCGGGAAGTGGTGTTCGACCACGAAGTCGGTCTCTCGGACCACAGTGTCCCTCAAAAGGGAGGAAATAAGGTATGCACCAAAAACCGGAGCAAATGGAGGTGGTTAAGTGGTCCCGAACCGAGGCACACGGCCGTCGGCTCCGAAAAACTGAAAACCGGGCTCCAAATAGGAAAAATGGCCTACGACCACGAAACGTAGCCTACGGCCTCTGAGAGATGATCTACGAGACCTCTCCCTCCCTTCAAGAAGAGAAAATAGAGAAAACGGAGCCTGGTTCGCAAACCGAGGGAAAACACAAAAGAGTCCTAAGTCCAAGGCAAGGCTCAGAATGGACTCCGCAACCTCAGAACGAGCACAATATGCAACATCACCAAGCGCTCAATCGGTGACGTCGAGTCTTAAGGTCGGTCAAAAATGGGATGTCTCTGATTGCCCTCTTTGAGAACTCGAAAGTCATAAGAATGACGGGAGTGAATGTCAAAGCCAAACGACCCATTTTGACAAGGCCAAAGACTTAGACAAGCGGCATAAGATAGACAAAGATGTGCCCGCAGGCATGTCCGCAGGCAGGGGCAAAATGCAAATGATAATGCAAGAAGCCGAACATAACTTATGATCATGCAAAGAAACATAGGGACGTATCCCGGTGTTTCGGAAAGGTATAAGCATTGGAACGTATTCCAGATGCTCTTAACCAAAGATGGAGAAACATGGGGACGTATCCCGGTGTTTAGGGACGTATCCTAAGGTTTAGGGACGTATCCCGATGTTTAAGGACGTATCCCAAGATTTAGGGACGTATCCCAAGGTTTAGGGAGGTATCCCAAGATTTAGGGACGTATCCCGAGGTTAGAGATGTATCCCCGTGGTTAGGGACGTATCCCAAAGGTTAGGGACGTATCCCAGAGGTTAGGGACGTATCCCAAAGATTAGGGACGTATCCCAAAGATTAGGAACGTATCCCAAAGGTTAGGGACGTATCCCAGAGGTTAGGGACGTATCCTAGAGATTAGGGACGTATCCCAAAGGTTAGGGACGTATCCCAAGATTTATGGACGTATCCCAGAGGTTAGGGACGTATCCCAGAGGTTAGGGACGTATCCCAAAGATTAGGGACGTATCCTAGAGGTTAGGGACGTATCCCAGAGATTAGGGACGTATCCCAAAGGTTAGGGAAGTATCCCAGAGGTTAGGGACGTATCACAAAGATTAGGGACGTATCCCAGAGATTAGGGACGTATCCCAGTGTTCCGCAAGGAATGTGAAACATAGGGACGTATCCCGGTGTTTCGAAAAGGCAAGAGAAACATAGGGACGTATCCCGGTGTTTCGAAAAGAGGGAGAAACTTAGGGACGTATCCTGGTGTTTCAGAAAGAAGAGAGAAACGTGGGGCGATCCGGTGTTTCGGAAAAGGGATAAGCATTGGAACGTATTCCAAATGCTCTAAACCAGAGGAAGTCTGACCCGTCGCACGTGCGAGGAGAAAGAAAGACAATTGCAAGTGAAAAGATGCATAACAATGCAAGATAGATGTGCATAATCAATGCAATGAATGAGAATAACAATGCTAGTGAAGTGGGTGCATAACAATGCAATTGGAATGCGCATCACAATGCAAGCATGAGAAGTGCATAACAATGCGGGTGGAAGGATGCATAACAATGCAAGTGGAATGTGCGTGACAACGCATATTTGAAACAAAATGCCGAATAAGGGAATACAAGCCTTAACGAGACCAGATTAAAACGCGACCTCCGATTTACCTTTCGGAGGGGTTTGTAACACATTTAGCTCAAAAACGGGCACACCCTGTTCATATTAGAGAGAGATAACATCTGTTGCTGCTTTAATCGCCATTCTGACTTGAAGCAGGCTTACACTTGGGATAGAAGCATGCTCATTCTTCGGAACACTGACAAGGTCTGAAGAGGTACATCCGGAATACAATCTCAGAATTCGCTGAAGGTGAAACACACTCAAATGCTTCGATTTTCCCTTTTTTCTTTTGCTTTGCAGTTTGGAACCCACATAGCTTCAGATAGGTCCTTGTTTCACTGTTCTCACATGACCTGGGTTAAACCCTGCAGTTTTCAAAAGAACAAATTCTTTTTTTGCACAAATGTGGAGAATGGCATAGCACTCTGAGCACACAACAAATCATTTTTGAAATTGAGAAAATGAGTTCTCGACCGGGTATTGAGCCTACAACTGAACACAACAAAGATGACCCAACAACGAAAAATAAAGGTAAACAACCTAAACACACCGAGACACACTCGGAACGACTCAAAGCAAGAATCGAGAAAAACAAAACAAAAGACACGACACACAGACGTGTTACAAAGACAAGAGACCTCTCAGTGCACGAGGAGCCAGTTTCTTTGGGTATTATTTTCCACCCTTTCTCATTTGTGATTCTCACATCACTCGGCCCTCAAGCTCTATTTTTCTGAAAAAAAAACCTTTTCCTCACTTTTTCTCTCAGCGCACATCTCTCTATTCTTCAATCTCTCATTTTAAATCCCTCCCCTAGGTGGTTGATGGATAAACAGCAAGTTGTGGGCTCGTGCCTCTAGCATTCTGCTAGATTCTTCTTCTTCTGCGCGCAGCTAGTGAGTTTCTCCCACAGAGGGGCTGTGCTACAACTGGGTGTGTAGAAAATCTGCAGCTGACCTCGGTTGACGATGCTTTGCCAGGGAGTTTGGATGTGATCAGATATGTCCAGATGAGGAAGTGGAATATCTTGCCCCATTCTAGTTCGTGCTTCGCACGTGACTTGATACCTCGTTGCTTGGAGGGTGAGAGAGCTTTCAGCCCTTTGTTGTTAGCTTCAGTTGTGCCCTTTTCTGGCAAGTGGAGTGCCCTTTCTGGCAAGTGCGTTGATAAATGGAAAAAGACAGAGAACCTAACTCAACTGTGCCCCTAGTTCATCATGTTGACCATGTTTTGTTTTTGCTTTCTACTAAAACAATTTTGACCAAAATGAGAGTTAGATTAACATGCTTGTTCGATTTTTGATTTGAGATCATGCAAGTTGGGTTATGAGCACTGAAAATTTTCCTTTTTGGGTCCAAGAAAGTGGTCCAATTTTGAAAAATGAAATAATTTTCGAGAAATTAGTCAACATCGGTAAAAATTCTCAAAAACTATTTTTGTAAACGGCCACTGCTCAACGAGCATGGAACCTACTCTTGAGATGCCCAACCTCGGACCCATAGCAATGGAAAATTGCCCCTTGCCTGAAGGACACTGCATGGCAACGGAAAGTTGCCCCTTGTTTGAACGGCACCGCAGCGCATTGAATGGCAACGGAAAGTTGCCCCTTGTTTGAACAAGCGACCTGGCGCATTGTAGTCGATCCTCGAGCGACGAACACAACGGACTCGGTTCTGAGAAGGCAAAGATGATCAAAACCATTACATGGACACAATTGATTTGGAAGTGTTTATGGCTGGACTTCAAAATGAAGTTGCCTACGTATCCCAAAGATGGGAATCAAGCCTCATGTAGTTCGGGGTTAAGGTACACTCCGGTATTTAACCTCTCCCTTTTAGGCTCTAACTTTTGCCAAGGCGCTCGTTGCAGGTTTTCAACCTTGCGAGCTTTGTTTTTCTTTTCTTTTCATTTTCATTTCTTTTCTTCTTTTTCCCTTTTTCTTTTTCTTCATTTCTTTTTTTTTTTCATTCTTCTCTATTCTTCTTTTTTCTTTTTTGCTTTTTGTATATATTTTTCTTGCTCTAACTTTTGCCTGAGTCGCCCTTCCGGGTTTTCGGCCCAGCAAGCCTCTCAAAGGGTAAAAGTGTAGCTTGGTCCATGCCAAATGGTTGTAAGGTTTTGAGGCCATCCGTATCCAGGAGAGTGGCTGTTGATTTGCAAGAGGACTCATCTTCGGCTCTTCGAGCACATCTGACATCTTTGCCCCTAGATCGAAGGGTACTTCTATTATAGCTTTGCAAGCTTCTTCTGATCTTTTGATCTTCTTGATCCGACTTTCCTGGCCTCTTGTTAGAAATTTGCTTCAAATCAGCCACAGGCCTCATTGTAGTTGACCGATGAACATTCTGAATCCCAGTTCAAGGTTTGAAAGTGAGGGGTTGAGTCTCGAGGCTGAGAGTGATCCTAAGCTGTAAAATCTCAAGAGCGATTCTACACAGGTCTTCGCAAGATCGAGCAAAACATCTTTTGAAAGTTTTTAAGAAAGCGACAAATCGCTTATTTGAAGACAATAGAGAACCAATCTGGATCAAGCGGGATCCTTCCCAAGACTCACAATAACAAGCATGATTTCATTCATTAAGGGCTTATACGCCTCTCTTTCTCTCAATTGATCAAAATTTTGCAAAACCGAGGAATTCCTTCCTCTTTGTTTTCACCTTGATGTTCAAAAAGCTTTTGGAAAACTTAGGTCGATGCAATGAATTCAAGGCCTGAAAAGACACAAACTTCTAGTCAAATCGCCATCTCATTTGGAATTTCGGTACAAGCTGCACATGAAGTAAACACAAAAGCATGAAAAACCACTGCTGTTCATTCAAATCTGTTGGCGTTACTGGCTCCAAGGCAGAAATAGACTCAAAACAAAACGAAAAGACAAACACAAAAACAAAATGGTGACGCCCGAGGTAACACCCCCCTGGAATCACCCAACTCCTATACAACAGGACTGACTCGATACAGCAAGACAGACCCAAAACAAAAGAGACTGACTCAAAACAAAAAGACAGGCTCAAAAATAAAACAATAAGACTGACCCAATACCTAAGTCAGAATGTACAAAAACCAGCATTCACAAATGCTCAAAACAGTGCGTGCCATACACCATATTTGAAATAAACTGAACGCCGCCCGCAGGTGGTTCATCCCTCGATCACATCACATTATCCCCTACAAGTTTACTGATCAAGTGCCGATAGACTTTGCAGGACCTGGTGCGGGGATGACCTCGTTGTCAATTAAATTTTGTATCTCGTGGCGAAGACGGACGCAACTGTCGGTGTCATGACCGGTTTGTTGATGGAAAGCACAGTACTTAGTCGGGTCATGCTTTGGAGGGAGAGGATCGGGTAGAGGCCGTTGCTCTAACGGTTTCAGATGTCCTTTCCTGAGTAGGACCCCCAAGGCTTTAGACAAAGACATATAGAGTGGGGTGAAAACCCTCTTGCCTCGGGGTAGATAGTCTAAAGTTCGGGGGTTTGAAGTGGATGCACCAACAAATGAGGTGGCTACTCTTGGTGTGGTGGTGGCGACCATGCCCACTTCGGAAGATCTTGCAGCTGTGTCACCGCTGGTGGTCGCATTCGAACTATGGGAAAATGCCCTCCTGGGCTGCTCCTTCTCCTGGTCAATGAGGCCCTGCTTCATAGCATCCTCGATCTGTACTCCCATTTCATACAAGTCTGAAAAGGTAGGGAAGGGGAGCACGATCATTTTCTGCATTAGTTTGGGCTGGAGGTTGCGCACAACCATCCGTATCTGATCCTTATCCGTTGGCCTAATGGTCATCATTGAGGCCTTGGCCCTCCAGCTGGCCACGAATTTTGAAAAGCTCTCCTTAGCCTCCTGCCTCGTCATCTCAAGATCACGGGTCGTAATCTCGATTTAATATTGTGCGATGAAGGCCTCGGCCATCTCCTCCCAGCTTCGTTTCACTGAATCCTCCAATTTGGCATACCAGATGGCCACAATACCCGACAGGGTCCTGGCAAAAAGGGAGAGCTTCTGTAATCTTGTCAAGCCCATCGGGCGCAGAACATCTGAAAACAAACTCAGGTGGACCATGGGATCTCCTGACTGGTCAAAACGGTCGATGTGAGGCATCTTGAACCTGTCCGTGAGTTCTGGCTGCGTCGGTGTACCCGTCCTCAATGTCCGGGATGGACTTTACCCCCTGGGATTTTTTGAACAACTTTTCAAGCTTACTCAACTTCAACGCTGTAGGGTCGACCTCGAACTCGAATGGAGAGTCCAATAGATTGGTAGGTGTTTTGGACAGCTGGGGTAAAATTGGGGGCAGAGCTAGCCCTGTTGGAATGTCCGTATCTGCCTGGACATTTGGTGTCTCTCCAGGTGTTGGAGCTCCTGGTGGGAGAGGAGCTTAATATGAAGCAGACGCTCCACTTTGCTGTTGCAACCTAGTGATGAGCTCGGCATGCTGAGCCATGATTGCAGCCTGCTGCTTGGAAAATTCTTCTTGGCGGACAGCGTCTTGTTGCATGAGTTTCATAGTTTCCTGTATTTGACGCATCATTGCCTCCATCCCTGATGTATTCTGCTGATCCATCTGACTGACCGGTAGATCTATCTCTATGGCAACAATTGAGACCTCAGTTCGACGGTTAAGGGCCTTGATCCGTAGCTTCTTGAATTGGTGATATGTGCTGGATCGCCTTTACCTGTTAGGGCGAAGGAACACCGATTGCCCTTAAATTGAGTCTCGACCTAACAAAGTCTATCGACACTAGTCCAATGTACCTGTGGGATATCAGACCTTGAAGCTATGGTTCCAGGACTACCTAGCAAAAGAGAAAACAGACAACACCTCAGCTCAACTTCACCAAAAAAGATACGAGCATAGCAGGATGACTCTGCCCTCTACTGAATTCTGCCCCCAAAAAATTCTGCCTCAAATCTGATACCCTCGGGTAAAACTGAATCCGAAAATATTAAATTGGTACCCGCAGGCCTGATGCCCAAACTCGCGAACTGATACATGCATTCCTGTAGAGACGCACTCTAAAGCACAAAACAGATAAGTGAGAGCCAAAACACCCCTATGTTGGGGTAGGGTTTCCCTGTCCTATTTTGTCAGGAGCTAGGGTTTCACTACGCATGCAGCGGTTTCAAATAACCTATATTGGGTAAGCAACCTGTCCTAGTTTGGAATGGTCACTATGGATGCGAATATGCACTAGGTCGAATGGTCAAAAAGGGTGCCCCGATAAAAACGGGGTTTGTGTTCCCATACTGGCAGAGCCCACAACCGGTCAGCCTTATGGTCATGCCTTGACAAGACAAGCCTCCGGAAAACCGTTCAGGAATAGCAGATGGCAAACACAGTGTCCTAGGCGCACCAATGCAAATACAATGCAAAGAAACACACAAGTGTAGTCAAAACCAAATATCATGAGTTCGAATCAAGTTCTCTAAGTCCCCAGCAGAGTCGCCAGAAACTGTAACAAGCCCGTGGGGGGACCTCGCTACAGCTCGGACTCGATTTTGTCACGATTCTTAATCTGAACCAAAGAGTCCAAATCCGACAAATCGTTTTGAGAAAACAGATTTTTTTGAAAGAAGTGCCAAACATGGTGCTTTGCGGAATCTGAGTCGCCACCTAAATATTTTATTTTTGGAAAATTTAGGAAACCCTGACTCGTTTGCCTAAGGCCACGTGTCCGTCATCACCAAAGTTGCCTCGGCTCGGGAACTTGGGTACGATTGGGGAAGGTCACCTCGTGAGCACCCCCGCTCGCCCGATCAAAGATCGGCCTCTACTAACCATGATATCTAGTTTTGAAGACATTGTGCGTTCTTATTCCGGTTATTAGCCTAGATTTACTATGTGATGCGCACAGCATACAAGTATAGACTAGGTCGCCTGAATTGGAACAAAACATTTCATGTTTGTTTGTTTGAAAATGGTTTGATGGTGCTACCCGCAGGTAGGCTAAGACGTGGATTTGCCACCCTCGGGTGGGCTTAGAAAATATGTTTTTGCCACTGTCTAGTGGGCTTAAAACAAACATTTGATGAATTGTTCCAATCCAAATAACCCAACCTTGACCCATATGCATTCAAGCAGTTATATCACATAAGCAGTTAGCCTCATGGTAAGCATGCTATTCATGGCAGTCACTCACACGGATGCAAGGATGCTAAAGCATAAAACTCACCGAGTACTCCAAGCCAAAACAGAAGCTAATTAGAAATCTATGCATGATCCTAAATATACAGAAATGCCTAATGCAACACATGCAAAAAATGCAACTATAGCAGGCTCGGCTATTCTAAACATGGCATATAAGATACAACAGCTATCATGTATTCAACTTGGAATTGAAATACAAATGCAGTTAGTATGATGCGCCGAGCCCGGTGCATGCAAAACAGATGAATGAATGCAACATGCTATCATACTGTATGCTAATTGAAACATGCCCTAATCTAACCATCATAAGCAGGTAAATAAAAGGGAAGAAAGACGTGGGGTTGGGAGACATACATCACACACACGCACACTTATTACAACATTGCCCTCGCACAGAGGGTCCAAATAAATAGTACAGTCCAAATAATACAGTCCAAATATGTACAAATCCCTAATTAATTTACAAATTAACTAAGAAAAATAATAAACTAGCATGCAAGCCAGGGACTGTCTTGATTCTTCTTCAGATGATGAATGATGCATATCCGGGTTGCCTTCGCGCGGAAATCCACTGTGATGCCCCAATTAGCCTCTATTTTGCAATAGTTTTTGGAAAGTGCGCTAAGCCTCGGAAGACTGCTGATTCTTGACTTGCTGCAACAGAGAGCAGGAAAGGGGTATGGCAATGTATTTTCACAAATGTATGCATGTCTCGATCCTCGTGCCATCAATCACGCATCTCAATGCATGATGGCCGAGGAGCCGAATTGCACAATTCTATATGAAATGAAATGCACATGAAATCACAACAAGACCTAACTCCATCATGGATAATCCGAAGTGTCGGTGACTGGGGAATCGAGACACGTTCCGTCACTCGGAGTACGAAACGTACCTCGTTTCCTGTGTTCGGGCTAACGCCTATCCCGAACATAATGCAATATGCATGACATGCATGAATGCAAACTAAAATACAACCTAACATGCACAATGCTATGAAATGGCATACACGATGCACGTGGTAACATGGCATACACAATGTGCTAACATACAACCTAGCATATACACAATGCTATGGAATGAAATGGTATACACAATGCATAATGGACTTACACCAACACAAGTGGACCTCAGCCACACTCACATAAGAGGCCATTAGACGAAAATAAGAGACTCGAAAGGCGTGCACGCGTGCACGCAAACCGAGGACCGACCCTAAGGCACGAAATGCCGCTCTAACAAGACGTGGCAAAGCATGGAATATGGCATACTAGCATGCAAATTTCAGAGGCAATAAGTGATGCAAAATAGCCCCGAAAGATGGCAAAATGACACCCGATGCATGAAATGAATCCCGAAACATGAAATTAGGTGCATGGAATGACCTATGGCTATGCAATGCATGCATTATTTCAACATGAAGTGTGAAGAAAGAATCAAGACAGCCCCAAAACAAGCATATTTACAGTTTTAAGCAAGGCCAAACAGTGAACAAAAATGGGGCTAAGCTAGCATGCAAAAATGGCCCTGAAAGCGAGATAATGAAGCAAGTAGCAGCTTCTGACCTTAAATAGAGAAGGGCCCTTCTACAATGTTGAAGAGGGGCCCAAAATATGATGTTTTACAGTTTATGAAAAACCACAAAAAGAAACACAAGTGTAGCTAAACTCTCATGCAAGAAATGGGCCAAAAGAGAGACAAAGAAGGAAGTGATGGTTTCCGGCTCCAAACAGATGAGGGCCCTCCAACAATGTTGAAGAGGGGCCCAAAATATGTCCTTTTACAGTTTATGGTCAAACCCAAAACAGAGCACAAGCATGCTCAAAATACTATGCAAAATAAGGCCAAAAAGAGAGCTATAACACAAAGTATAAAAAGGATGGCTCAAACAGTAAAAAACCCTTAATGAAACATGAAGAGGGGGTCAAAATAAGGCCATTTATAGTTTGGACCAGTGCCCAAAAGCAGAAGCACAAGAAGGTAACAAATCATGCAAAAATGGGGCCAAAAGAGGGATACAAAGGCAAGTGACAAAAGGAGGCCCCAAACAGTGATGAGCCTTTCAACAATGTTGAAGAAGGGCTCAAAAAAAAAAAAAACACTTTACAGTTTATGACAGAGCTCAAAACAGTTTATACATAGGCCAAAAATACTATGCAAGGAAATGGCATAAAAGAAAGGTAAAGAAGTAAGTGCCACAAGGAAGCCTCAAACAGTGAGAGGCCCTTAAACAAACATGAAATAGAGCTCAAAAAAATGCTATTTTCAGTTAGGGTCGGAGCTCAAAAAAGTAAGCACAAGGAGCTAGAATATGAACCAAGAAAAGGGTCAAAAGGGGGAAAAGAGGACTTACCCTTGAACACTAATCTTTGATAGCCTTTTGGACCAAAATGCAGCACTCCTAGGCTCTGAAGAACAACCTCAAGCTGCTAGAATAGAGGATGGAAGGGTGGGGCTATGGGTTGCTGAAGAACCAAGGGGGTTTTTATGGCTTAGAGTAGAGAGAGAGAGAGAGAGAGAGAGAGAGAGAGAGAGATTTAATGTGAGAGCTCCAAACCAAAATTTTCTAACCCCTAAAACCAGAGTTGGGGGGGGTGTTTATATAGGCAAAAGAGTGAGGGAAAAGGGGGGGAAATTGAAATTCAAATTTTCCCCCAAAAAGGCCAAAAAGTGAGATAAAGAGGCAAGTGGTAGCTTCTGGCCTCAAACCGAAGAGAGCCCTTCAACAAAGTTGAAGAGGGGATCAAAACAAGACATTTTGTAGTTTATGATCAAGTCCAAAACAGCTCACAAGTAGGCCTAAAATACCATGCAAAAATAGGCCTAAAAGAGAGTTAAAGAGGCAAGTGATAGTAGGAGACCTCAAACAGCAAAAGGTCCTTAATCAAAATGAGAAGGAGCTCAAAATATAACTATTTATAGTTTGGGTTGGAGCCCAACAATGCTTGCAAGCAAGGCTTGGGGGCCAAAACGCGCAACCCGGGGCCTCGAAAACTGACTGTTAGGCACCGGAAGTGGTGTTCGACCACGAAGTCGGTCTCTCGGACCACAGTGTCCCTCAAAAGGGATGAAATAAGGTATGTGCCAAAAACCGGAGCAAACGGAGGTGGTTAAGCAGTCCCGAACTGAGGTATATGGCCGTCGGCTCCGAAAAATCAAAAACCGGGCTCCAAACGGGAAAAATGGCCTATGACCATGAAACGTAGCCTACGGTCACTGAGAGATGATCTACGAGACCTCTCCCTTCCTTCGGGAAGAGGAAATAGAGAAAACAGAGCCTGGTTCGCAAACCGAGGCAAAGCACAAAAGAGTCTTGAAGTTTGGAGGCAAGGCTCGCAGCCGGGACTCCGCAACCTCAGAACGAGCACAATATGCAACATCACCAAGCGCTCAATCGGTGACGTCTGAGTCTTAAGGTCGGTCAAAAATGGGGTGTCTACACCTGTTCCTACCCCAAAAGCGCATTTTGAGGCATTGAGTCGAAGCTGGTGGTTTTTCAAGATGCTAAAAACTTCTCTCAAGTCTGTAAGGTGGTTTGTAGCGAACTTGCTTTTTACTACTATATCGTCTATATAGGCTTCCATGGTTTTCCCTAGTTGGTCTTTGAACATCCGAGTGATCATTCGCTGGTAGGTCGCTCCGGCGTTCTTGAGGCCGAACGGCATTACTCTATAGCAGTAAGTCACTCTTGGTGTGATGAACGCTGTCTTTTCTTGATCCGGACCGAATAGTGGTATTTGATGATAACCGTTATAGGCGTCTAGAAAACTCATGCGCTCATGCCTTGCTGTTGAGTCTACTAGTTGATCAATGCGAGGCAGTGGAAAACTATCTTTTGGGCAGGCTTTGTTCAAGCAAGTGAAATCCACACAAACTCTCCATTTTCCGTTCTTCTTCTTGACTACAACTGTGTTGGACAACCATTGCGGGTACTGTACTTCTCTGATTGCTCCCGAGGCCAGGAGTTTTTCGACTTCGGTAATTATTGCTTCGGTGTGCTCAACTGAGGATCTCCGACTTTTTTGTACGATGGGCCGAGTTAAAGGATTGATGTTGAGCTTGTGGCAAGCAAATTCTAGGTCCAACCCCGGAGTATCATATGTTGACCATGCGAATACCTCCATATTTTCCCTCAGCAGTTCCAGCAGCTGAAGTTTCTCATCAGCGCCTAGCGAGGTACCGATAAGGAAGTACTTTTCTGGGTCGTCTTCTTTTTTCAAGACTTTTTTCTAAATCCTCCATCATCTTTTCCTATGGAGTTCCTCCCACATCTTCCAAGACTGGCTGTCCGGCCACTTCTACTGTCTGTACCTGGTTACAGAGTTGCTTTGCCTTTAACGCTGCCATGAAGCAATGTTTGGAAGCAACTTGGTCCCCCGAAATCTGCTCTATTCTGTGTTCCGTTGGGAAACGGATGAGCTAGTGATAGGTTGAAGAGACTGATTCCATTCGATGAATCCATGGGCGGCCAAGTATGGCGTTATAAGGGGATGGTGTATTAATAACCAAGAACTCTATCTGGAGGGTTTTGGTTCCCGCTACGACTGGCAATACTATTCGGCCGAGCGGCCACTCCGACTGTGAATTGAAACCGACCAACGGGGCTGCCGTTGGGGTGAGATGCTGCTCGGAGAGGCCAAGTTTTCTGAACAAATCATAATACAGTATGTCTGCTGCACTGCCCTAATCTACTAGGACTCGTTTCACATCAAATTGTTTCCCAATCCCAACAGTTATGATCAGTGCATCAGTATGTGGGTGCTGTATGCCTTCTAAATCTTTGCTAGTAAATGAAACAGTGCACAAGGAAGATTTTGGTACGATACGTACCTTTTTCGATGCCGGCTCCACTGACATGATTCGCTGAATTTGGGCAGCCTTAGCGATCTCTTCTTTCAGTGCCTCCTCAAATTCTTGAGCCGCTGTCCCATGGATCACATTTATTATCAGCCAGGGCGGATGCTCAACGTTTGCTTCTGGAAGTGGGTTCCCCAGCTCGGCCACCTCCTTACCCTGATTAATGTATTCCCTTAGGTGCCCAGCTGCCACCAGGTCCTCTAAGTGTTGCTTCAGTGCCCTGCAGTTCTGAGTCATGTGTCCCCTGTCTTGGTGGTAGGTGCACCTGAGCTTCTGATTGCGCCGAGCTGGATCTCCCAACATTTTCGGCGGCCAAACAAAAAAGGGCTCTCTCTTGATCTTCTCCAGGATTCGATAGATTGGCTCTTTGAATATGGTCACAACGGCTTCATGGGATTTGGACTTATCCACCTCATTCACTGCAATCCCTCGGTGTTCTCCTCGATCCATTTTCTTCTTCTGCCGGGCTGCTTGTTCTGCTAATACTACCTCAATGGGGATCTAATCGTCCTCCAGACGAGCATATTGCTCAATCCTGGCGCGCAAGTCTTTCAAAGCTGTGGCCGGGCGCTTGGTAAGTGATTGTGTCAACTTACTTTCTGGGCGCAGACCATGCTTGAAGGACATGACGGCCATTTGCTCGCTGCACACATGTTCTTCCAGATCGTTATACTCTTCCCAGTATCTCCTAGCATAACTGCGCAGCGTTTCCTCTTGCTCCTTCCTGAGGCTGAATAGTGTATCCGGCTCCTTCGGGATCTTAGTGTTGGAGACAAACCTGGCCAGGAACTCTTCGGAGAGCTGCTTCCAGCCATGAATTGATCCAGCGGGGAGTCGATCGAACCATTGGAGTCCGGTTTCTCCCAAGCTAGATGGGAAGACTTTGCCCATCAGTGCCTCATCTCGGCTCCAGAGGGACATCATCTGTCTGAAATGACTGATATGCATCAGAGGGTCCGACTTCCCATCGTAGGAAGTGAACTTTGGTGAAGTAAACTTCTTTAGAGGTCTTATGGTCTCAATCTCCAAAAAGAATGGCGAAGAGACAAGTCTGTCCAGTGCTCGATGTTCTCTCTGGTGAACAGTACGGTCCAAATGTTCTCGATGTTGCTCGTTTTGCCTATTGCCGATCAGCCAAGTGCGAAGGTCCTGAGGAGGGTATTCAGTTTGTTGGCTATTTGTCTTCTGCCTCTTGGCCCTCCTCCGGCGTGACCCACGAGTGTGGTTACTCGCCGCTTCGCTCTGTGTTGGGATTGGTTGGCTTCGTTGCCCGGAGTCATTCCTGGGGAATTTCTTCACTGGTAATTCTCTAGATGAGCTCCTTCGTTGTAAACGAGAAGGCTCTGCTTCTGTCCTCTTTTCCATTGGATCACCCAATACCTTCTTAAGTTGAGCTTTCAATTCCTGTATCTCCATTCCCATGGAATCTATAATTCAATCTCTATAATCCTTTTCCAGAAGGAAATGATGAGAAGAACCTCCGGCAAAGGGCAATCGATGCTCGACAGATTCGGGGGTTCAATTATTGTTTCCAGTTTGCTCCTCCAGAACTGTCGGGAGTGCCGAACCTTTGTCCTTCGTCTTCTCCGTCTGTGGAGTATGTGATGAAGGCGGAACGTCCTCAATTCCCATTGCCGGAACTGAATGCAGAGCTCAGAAATGAAAATGATCCACACTCACCGCACCAATTGTGCGTACCGGATTCCACACTAGATGAAAGTGGATCGGGGCTCCACTCTCAGTTGGACTATCCAGGGACCAGGACTCCTGCCACAAGAAACACCGTTAGAGCTGCCCGGCCGGGGTTGGCCGGATAACCCCTCCAGTGTGGAAATTAGTGATCGGAGAAGGAATGTATAGAGGATTGAATTTGTATGTAGATGTGATTTAGCTCAGAATAGTTCAGTTACCTTCAATGTGAAGTTCATGTTGTATATATAGTATTCCTTACTTGCTTCCCAAGGTGAGTTCATGGAGTATAGATGCTGCCAAGTGTCGTTTCAGCATTGCTCTAGGCGGGGGGACCACTTGGTAGTTGTCATTGATTGTATATTCTCGTTGTAAGCATGCTGATAACTAACCACATTCTTTTGGCTTAATAACTTCCGTGATTCTAGGTGTGGGGGACCAGCTGAGGTGGCAATCTGCACATGCTTGCACTCACAGATCCCACGTTTCCTTGCGAGATTTATCTAGCTCGGTACTTATGTTCTTTAGTTCGGTAGTGGTGTGCCTCGGCTCGGCCTTTTTCAAAATCATTCATGGAGATGGGTCATTAGTTCATTGGTCTCATTAGTTGTCCGGGCCTGCAATTCAAAGACTACGACTGGCTGGCCTTTCTGCTATGGGTTGGGCCCAAGTGCTGGAGGACTCGGGCAGGCTATTGATTGTGAAGTTGGGCTCAACTGATCTGTCCATATGCTCATCTGATCCACTTGGCTTTGGGTTCTGTCAGATTGGGCCGGCCCAAGGCTTGGACCTGACCCATTTCACATTTAGCCCCTTCAGGCACAATCACTGGAACTCGTATACACTGCCAAGCATAACTGAGTCTACCTGTAACATCATTTGTCATTCTTACCTTTTGCTTATGGAGAACTAAATTTCTCATGGTCATAACCTTATGCTACAAAAGAGAGAAAGAACCCAATTTAGAGCCAAAAAGGGATAATAGAATATAGCACTTGAGATGAGGGCAACGAGTTGACACTGGAAACGTACAAGTGGTCATAGCATCTTTTGGGATGTGAGTTTTACTTTAAATAGAAATTGGAAAATTCAAGGTGAAGATGAAGACATGGTTTGGGGCTTAGGTGGAAGAATTTTGTAAGATTCGGAACTGCTAAAATATAAAGGCTTTGATAGTGAGAGACACACGGTCTACATGCAAGTAAAGCTGCCGCAACATATTAACTTGCTAGTTGGAATTCTGGCCTTTCCCGCCGACATTACAATTGAAAGCTATAAAGTGTAATGACTGAGATTAAGGTCATTATTAGAATCCCCATCTCTATTATTTACTTATTTATCTGTTCTCACAAGGAAAATTAGCTTGTCTTTTTTCACACTACTTTTAAAAAAGATAAATAAGTTGTGTAAGCATAAGCTAACTTGAGTCAAGTTGTTTTCTTATGCTTCTTTTAAGTTATATGATTTTTGGAACTCAGTGTGATGATAAAATGCCCAGATGTACTATTTTTCTTCGTTAATTCTTTCATTTTTCTTTTTGTGTCTGTAAGATAAATTGATAGAGAGAGAGAGAATAAATTGTGTATTGATGTTATATATTGAATGTTATACATGGTCTCCTTTATATAGGAGAAAATTGCCTAAGTGGTATACACACTATACAAAACAACATCATGGCCTAAAGAGAAAGTGGCCACCGAAAGGGGAAAGGGCCACCGAAAGGGGAAAGCATACACACTAATATATACTAATAGTAGAATATACTAACAGCCCCCCTCAAAGTCAAAGAGGATAAGCACAAATCAACTTGAGTTTAGAGAGAATAACAAAACAAGAAAATAAATTAAAAAATAAAATAGGATAGGAGACAATGTATGGTTGTGTCAGACCGTTGTAGAAGACATTGGAATCAATGTCGGGACAGTTTACGGGGTCATGTCGGACCGTTGTAGCAGACAATGTTGTGACAGTTTACGGGGTCATGCCGGACCGATGTAGAAGCTAACCGGAATCAATGTCGGGACAGTTTACGGGGTCGTGTCGGACCGATGTAGAAGCTAACCGGAATCAATGTCAGGATAGTTTACGGGGTCATGTCGGACCAATGTAGAGGCTAACTGGAATCAATGTCGGGACAGTTTACGGAGTCATGCCGGACTGATGTAGAAGCTAACCGGAATCAATGTCGGGACAGTTTACGGGGTCATGCCGGACCGATGTAGAAGCTAACCAGAATCAATGTCGGGACAGTTTATGGGGTCATGCCGGACCGATGTAGCAGACACTGTGTGGTCGTGTCAGACCGTTGGAGAATACACTGTATGTTCATGTATATAGGTTGCCCAAAAGATATACATATATAGATATGTATATATTGAGCCCTCAAAAGTTGCGCCCTCAAAAGGCTTGCCCAATCTATCAAAAGGTATGCCATCAAAAGGTGTGCCCGACAGACATCTTCGAGTGGCGAGCCATCAAAAGGCGCGCTGGACACGTAGCGATGCACGTGCCCGCCTTGGCTTGTGCGCTCGGTTTGTCGTCTGGCGTCGAGAGGCGCGCGATGCATGTGTCTGCCTTGGCTATTTAAACCAAGACTGAGGTTGAGGCTGAGGCAAAACAAAACACCTGCTGAAAACCTCTTCGTTCTTTGAGAGAGATACTCTGTAACACTCTGTTGCTCTGAATCTGAAACACATAGCAACCCAGAACATGGCCTCTTCTTTCCGTTCAGCTGCCCAGAACATGGCCTTTTCTTCCCGTTTAGCTACCCAGAACATAGCCTCTTCTTCTCGTGGTCTGCTCACTCTCTTTCCCGACCTCAACGAGTCCACAAGAGAGATAACCGAGGCAATTTCCCTTGAACCTCAACCAAGCGCCCCTGGTTTTGCTCCGTTGAACTTTCCTATGCTGTCTGTGGAGCAAATAATGGTTGCACAATCGGATATTGAGGCGAATCATTATGCATTGAAGTCATGTGTTGAGACCATGACTGCGATCACAAACTTGTTGCACCGGCTTTAGAGTAGAACAAATGAGGTGCAGCAGTTAAACGCCCAACTGGCTTTGCTCCAGGGCATGTATAAGGATGCGCGAGCAGAGATATGTGTGTTGAAGGCGGAAAACAAAGAGCTGAAGCGGAAAGCCACCGTTATGTTCCGATTGGAGATCCGCCATATGTGGCATTTGAGGAGCAACGGGAAGTGAACGTGCTCAGCGACGTGGGAAACACGGAGGCAGTGCCGGTAAGGGACGCCCAAGACCGAGGCAAGAAGAAGAGAACAGCTGAAGAGGCGAAAAAGTAAGGCCGATTTTTGTGGTGGTTGTGGGTTGTGGTTGGAGAATTTTTTTTTTTTTTTTTTGTGGAACTATGCTTGAGGTTAATCCCCGATATGAATAAAAACGAGTTTGTTGTGCAAATTTGTATGGCATGTATGGCACAAGACTGAGCAAAAAATTAGTTGGTGGGAATGGTGAATTTGTTTTTTGTTTTGTTTTGTTTTTGTTTTTTTTGTTTTTTTTTTTGGAATGGAAAAATTCCATACAAAAATAAATAAATAAATAAAGTTGGGGCAGAGGGATCAGACTGTTGCCTATACACTTGGGTTTTAAAAAATAAATAAATAAAAAAATAAAAATGGCGAACTTTTAGAAAATCAGTGGTGGTTTCTGTTGGCTGATATTATGTTGTGGTATAATATATTATAATAGTCTTTGTAGGCTGATATTATGTTTTGGTATAAAATCAATGAAGGCTATTATAAAATATTAGTGGTGGAAAGAATGATGGGTATGTTGATTATAAAATAAAAGAAAAGTGGCTAGTGGGGAACATGGAAAAAGAAGAAAGTGAAGCTGAGACATCAAGGAGTGGAGTTTTGGAATCCACTGGAATTATAAAATAAAATAAAAGTGGGTAGTGGAGAAAATGCAAAGAAGGAGCGAGTTGTACGCCTAAAGAAATTCTTTTTAATCAATTTTTCCTATGCCTTTCACAACCACTTTTTGACCCAAAACATTTTCAACCCAACATTTTTTTTTCTTTTATCTTATCTTTCTTGTGTCCTGTGTATTCTGTGTGTGTCCAGCGTGTCTATCCCCCATACCACCATACCCACCGTTTCTTCCTCTTGTATTTTATCCTATTTTATTTTCTTTCACAAGCACAATCGTATTGAATACTCAAAGTGCCCGCATACCATCACAGACTATTATTCACAAACCACCAAATTCAAGTTCTAAGCTGGTCCCAAACGGAGTACATTTGAGAAAGGAAGTCATTGATGGACTGACTAGATTCTTGGCGCATCCGACGAAGTTGGCTCTGAAGTTGATATTGATGAGCAAGACCAGTAGTCTGGTATCATTCTTTCAAAAAATCCCAGATGTCTTTTGCAGGAGTAATGACAGAGTCAAGCTGAAAGCGACCAAACTGAAGACTGATAGAGGTAACAGAAGTATTTCTAAACCAGGTAATGATTTGGTAATTCTTATTGTCCCATTCCTCAAGTCGGTCTTCATATGTAGGAGTAGCAGTAGAAACAGTGGTTTCAGCAGTGTCTTTTACCGGTTGGGTCACATCCCCGGTGATAATTCGCCAGAGCTTCTTTCCTTTGAGGAAAGAAGACATGGCTTGGGCCCATAGAACATAGTTGGAACCATCCAAAATAACGGAAATGGGATGGGAGGCATCATGACGATCCATAATAATAGTTGAGTAGGGCTAAATTGATAGGAATAGACCTGTAGGAGCAAAATTAGGTAAAACAGAGTGTACCAGTGAGTCCGAAAGGTCGAAAATAGCTAGGAAAGGTGGGCTGTGCAGAGATGATGTCAGCATGATGGAAAATGATGTCAGCGGCACACGCGCAAAAAAGAGCGGCGGCGCGGTAGAGAGAGGCGTCGGCGTATAGTAGTAGAATGGACGCTGGTGCACATAATAGCGAAAGACGCGCGGCTCACGGTAGACAAATGGCGCACGCAGGTGCACGGTAGCAAGCGTGGCGCACGAAAGAGCAGAGTGGAAGGCGCGTGAAGGCGCATGTGAGTGTGGCAACGGATGCAGAGACGCGCCGAGCAAAAGGGAGGCGCGTGGAAGCGTATGAGAGAGTTTCTGGTGACAGGCTTGGTGCCGTTGGAATCGTAAGGAGATTCCGAGCTGTTTGGTGTAGTTCCACTGTATACGGGACTAAGCACCAAAATTGAAGAATGCTAGAATTGTATTACTGGGCTCTGATACCATGTGAGATAAATTAATAGAGAGAGAGAATAAATTGTGTATTGATGTTATATATTGAATGTCATACATGGTCTCCTTTATATAGGAGAAAATTGCCTAAGTGGTATACACACTATACAAAACAACATCATGGCCTAAAGAGAAAGTGGTCACCGAAAGGGGAAAGCATACACACTAATATATACTAATAGTAGAATTTACTAACAGTGTCAAAGGAAACGTAAAGAGCTGCAAACTTTAAACTGGTAGCACCAATTGTTGTGAACATTTTTTTCCCATGTCAAAGGCCTTTTCTATATGAATTTAACAAAGATGTGCAAGATAGATAGAGTAATTTAGGTATGAGTTTGAAATTACAAAATTAAAGAATGGAAAGAGTAAATGCAAATTTTTTTTTATGTGCATTTAGGTTGATTGTCCACATCAAGGTTTAACTCCTCATCTATGTTGTTGGTTTCCTCATGAAATTTATTATCTGTTGAAAGATATGATTGACATGTAACGAGGTGGTTGGTGTCTACTATTTATTGTTTGAGCTTATTGAGAATGAAAAGAAGACTGAGGGTGCAAGTACTAGTGTAATTGTAGAATGAGAAGGTCTTGGAATTAGAAAATAGTGATATTATAATTATGGTAGTGTTGGAACTAGGAAATAGTAATATTGTAATTATGGTAGTGTGTATAAAATCTGTGATTGTGTCAATCACAGATTTAATATCTTTTTTTTTTTTATCTTTGTTTTCTATTTTGTAATATTGTTTCATTATAAATACAAGGCCCTACCTCATTTATAGGTAAGCCAAAACAATTCTTTTCATCCTTTTTGGTATCAGAGCCAATCATAGTTGTCAAATTGGAATTCGAATCGTGAATTGAAATGGCCATGTACTGAATCACGAATCGTTTTGAATCGAATCGTAAATCGTAAAAATTCAGTTACTTTTTCTAAATTACATAAAAAAAAAAAAAAAAACATATTTATACACTTAGACATTATCAATATGAAATATTTAGACTTATAGTAATGAAAATGTTATTTTACATGATGATTACGTGGTCTAAACAGGCAAGACACTTCTATGGCAAGAGATGTGGGTCCAAGACCCACCGTGATCTATCATCCTATATTTTATTTATGTATTTATGATATAATTTATGTAAATTCACATCACATCATTTATGTATGGCAATCCATATTTATTATAATATGATTCTATAAATGCGTGATCATGAATAAGGTTCACAACTTAACAAGTTCTAAACTTTTCAAATCTCTAATCTATACTTGTAAAGTAGCTTGCGTCAAAAAGAGACTATACAAAACAAAAGTTAGATTAGACAAAGTTAAAGATTCCAAAAAGCCTTCATTTCTTCATTTCAATCTTCATCATCTCCAAGGTCAATAGTAGAGTCATCCTCTTCATCATCATCTACCATAGTCACTTCATCAAACTCTTTTTCCCCTTCCTCTTCTCCACCTTCAATCAATTCAACTTGATCATCATCTTCAAATACTTTTCTTTTTCCTCTATCGGCAGCATTTAAATTTCTTGGTCCTACATCAATAAAAATAAATAAGGTTATGAATGAGCAAGTAAAAGTGAAAATATAGAAACTAAATCTTTGAAATTAACTTATTTAAAATAAAGAATTATATCTCTTTTTCTCTTTTTGCTACTTGTTTCATCATCTTCAAAGCACTCTTGGATGTCCATCCATGAATGATCTTCGGGTAGACATGGATCATTTTTCTTGGTAATCCATTCATCATCGAATTCCATATCCGATAAATAAATAGGATCATAAGTCTCACCCCTTTCTTGTCTCTTAATTTGCCTCAACTCAAATTGAATGTTTTGCTTCACATTCAACTGTTGTTGCTTCAACCGGTTTCTTTTCTCTCACACCCGGTGGCACTACAAGTAAGGCTTAGCACACTAATAGCTAGCTTTTGAAGCTTTTTACTATTCTCCATAACTTTCCTACCATAGAGCTGTAATTAAGGGGGTGTTTGGGAACCCAAGTTTGACGCTAAAATAGCCTCAAACCCAAAAAAAAAAACCAAATAGCCTCTAACCAATGATTTATATTATATAAAAAAAAAGGCAGTCGACTGGAGTAGCCTACACTATCAGCGTGACAGTGTAGGCACAATGTAGTAATGACAGCCTAGTCCACAGGCCAAAATGATAATTTTGCCCCTTTAGATCAATTTTGAAAAAAGTGAGGTTAGGGACAAATTTGTCATTTCAGCCTCAAATATCATTTCAAACACATTTTTCAATACAACAACTTAAATAAAAATCTATCTTATCTTCCCAAACACAAAAACTAAAATAGCCTACTAAAATAGCCACTTCCCAAACACCCACTAAATGATAAAGAGATGTTAGAGAATAATGCATGCCAACATAATTGTTGTGAAATTGTGAATATACAATTTCATAATCAAAAAATTTACTGGGTTGTTTCTTTTCCTTTGTCAAGATGGCCATGCTCATGCCAAACATACCCTCGGCCTTCTTGAACTTCCCTAATTGCTCATCAACCTTCACTCTATTCTCTATATCCGGATACATCCACTCAATGGTTTTAAATAAACCAATTTTCACCTCTGTATCTGCAGTGAAGTTTTCTTGATAATGAAACCTAAAAAGAAAGATAACTTTATAAATAAATTCCATTACACATTTGTATATAAGTCACACAACACAAATAATTAGACAAAAAAGAGTAAAAACTTACATCGGATTAAGGTAATATGCCGCCGCATGAAAAGGCCTATGGAATTGTAAATCCCATCTAGTATCAATAATTTCCCAAATGCGCTAATATCTACCCCTCACATGGTTCAAGTTTGAAGCAATTTCTTCGTTCGCTCTATCTATAGCTTCATAAATAAATCCCATTGTCGGCTTTGCATCACCATCCACAAGCCTCAAAATTTTCACCAAAGGGAGCACACACTTCAAGCAATACTTGATTGCTTTCCAAAATCTAGCATCTCCCAAGATTGTTCTTTGTGCCTTTTTTGCATTAACAGATGTAGAATAGGTGCTTCTAGCCCACTCTTCCGATGCAAACATAGCTCTAAGTTGGAGCTTTCTATCTTGGAAACTTTTTAAAGTAAGGAAAGTGGTGGCAAATCTAGTAACCGTGGGTCTTGTCAATTGCCTATTCTTTGTAAATTTTTTGAACAAATCAAACACCCAAGCATGCCTATAAATGTACACAACGATTTCCTTGGTTTTAATTAATGTATCTTTGAAAACCGTCAACTCACCTATGTCACTTAACATTAAGTCAAGGCAATGTGTTGCACATGGGGACCAAAACAATTTAGTTCTCTTCTCTTCCAGTAATCTATCGGCACCCACATAAGCCAATGCACTATCGGTTACCCCTTGAACCATATTTTCTTTCCCAATTTCATTCACAATGTCATCAAGCATCTCAAATACTTTTATAGAATTTTTAATTGCACCGGAGGTGTCTATTGATTTAATAAACACCATTTCACTTT
This sequence comes from Camellia lanceoleosa, assembly GCA_025200525.1. Taxonomy (NCBI): domain Eukaryota; kingdom Viridiplantae; phylum Streptophyta; class Magnoliopsida; order Ericales; family Theaceae; genus Camellia; species Camellia lanceoleosa. The sequence goes on along the minus strand of CM045767.1, from coordinate 103,562,121 downwards.
GGACTATTAACAAGGAAATTAGTAAGAGAGCAAGACTATCCATCGGTCCATCCATCGGACATTATAGTTCAACCCGTCTTCTTCCATTCCTTCCTATACACTTCTAAACTTGCATTCACATGATTAACCTCTTTTTTCAAAAAAGATACCCTCACTTCATAATAACTAGGTGGTTTCAATCCCACACCATACTCACCAACCGACTTCAACATCTTTTTAAACAAGGGGCTTTTCACTAAATTAAAAGCCAATACATGCTCATAAATGACTCATGAATGACTCTACAAATATCTCTAATCACGGGCTCCCTTTGCTTTACCATTTGATTCAAACTTTGTTTCTTTGCCCTCCCCTTTGTGACATATGCATCCATAATTCCCCCTTTATTTTTCCCTCCAACATTTTTTTCTTCAAAACAATCAACATCGATAATATTGTCTTGTTTTTTTCCACTTAACAGTTGTGAAAACATATTCATAATATCTTCAAAAACTTGACTACATGTACCAACATTATCATGAGTTTCGACTTAATGGTTTTTCATTCAAATCACTCCACCCTAGTAATCTTTTCCACAATAATTACATCTCAAATGCATTCTATTGTCATCTTTGACATGGGTACAATGGTCCCATGTCGGATCTTTTTTTTTTTTTTTCTTTCTTTTCTTTTCATATTTTTCTTATCCATCAAAGAAAAAGAAATATTTTTCTAATTAATGTCTTAGCACAGCAACAGCTTCAATACTACAGTCAACAGTAGACAACAACAATAAAGTAATGAAAAAGTTTAAAGTTAATATAGCATTTTATAATACCTATGAGGTTTGTCTGTTAGTAACTCAAACAAAGTTGAAGACCCAAGAAGAGGACAAACTTTAATAAAGCTTTGTGCAAGTTGAAGACAAGAAGAAGGACCACAAAGCATATTCTTGCAGCAAGGGGCCACTAAATAGTGAGAAGAAGGACCACGAGCACTGCGTCGAATAGAGAGAAGGAAAGTTTTTCTAGGGTTGCCTTTTGGGAGTAAAAAGAGACAACATGTTAGCTTTGTTAGACTATCGTTTGGTCTTAAAAGACCAAGCGACCCATCGTCTGCCAAGAAAAAGCAAAAAAATTGGGCCAAAAATCAAATTTTCTTCATTCGAGTCCGAGAAATCTGGGTTGACCTGCAACTGTCATGAATTGTATGATTCAACGATTCAGCAATCCATATCATGAATCGATTGATTCGGCTGCGATTTTGTGCCATTTGTGATTCTATCTACCTGTTCGAATCGATCTCCATGTGTATTGAACCGAATCATATGATTCGAATCACAAATCGTACGATTCTAACAACAGAGGAGCCAAAACACAGAAACCCTAGACCGTTCTTCATCCCTGTTGGCCCATGTTTTTCACTGCCTAGCAGTTTCTTCATTTTCATTCTTCTTCCTCTTGTAGCCAACAGATCTCCTCTTCTCTCTAGACTACTCGACAGCCTAACCTACCACTCCTAGACCACTTGAAACCACTTACCCACCCTCCTATACCCCTCAGTAGGACTGTGTTACACCTGTCGAGGGCCTTGCTGCTGCTGCCCGCCAAGTTTCATCCTAGCCTAGAGTACTTTGACCAAGTCTCTCCCTGGCTTAAATTGGTTCGACACCCTCTTTAGGGTGGTTTTGAACCCTTTTTCTCCCTTTTATAGGGTGTAGTGTTGATGCTTTAAGCACTTTTTTGGACCTCTTTTTTTCTTTTTTTCTTTGTGGGCTACCGTGTTTATTCGGTAGCATTTAACTGTTGAGTTTTTTTTCTGGCTTTTCTAGTTGTTTACTCGAATTGTGTTGCTGTATTGCTGTCTATTTCAGCCCTAATGATCTCCCTATGGATAACTCATCTTCTACCATTCCTACTGAGGTATCTACTACGGTCTCCACCAAACCCATGCCTGTTCCAAGTACTGATTTTTCTCTTTCCCATCACACTCTTATTCATCGTATTACGAGTGTGGTGTTGAATGGGAAAAATTTTGCTGCTTGGAGTTGTTCTCTTAAACTCTACCTTGGGGGAAAGGGAAAGACCCATTGGCTTTTATCTACTATTATCCTGCCAGCTACGACAAACCGTACACGTGCTCAGTGGGATATCGATAACTGCACTGTATTGGGATGGATGTTCAATTCCATGGAAGATCGGATTTATCATATGTTCCTTTATTATGATACAGTTCTGAGTTTGTGACAGGCATTGTCACAGATGTACGCTCATTCTCACAATGATATATGTATCTTCGACCTTTACCAGGATATAGCTCGTGCCTCTCAGTCCTCTCTTAGCCTTTTTGTAACTAAATTCTTTGAATATCTTTAGGCTCATTAGGAGGAACTTGCTCAATATAAGCCTTTGACTGACCTTTCACCGGGAGCCGCCTCCCTTGTGTCTAAGAGACTTGCCCGACAGCATATCAGTTTCTCATGGGTTTAAACTCTGAATTTGTATTTCTTCAAATTCAGACTCTAAACATATCACCCATGCCATCTCTTTATGAGGCTTTTGCCACTATTGACAGCAACGAGCGTCGCCAACGATTGGTTCTGCCTAGTGTTCCTTCAGTACCTCTAGTTTTAGTAGATCATATGGCTCTTGCTGCGAGTTCTAGTTCTCGGAGTTCTGCCGGTTCTGTTACTTGTCATCATTGTGGTGCACCTAGATATGTCAAAGCTCGTTGTTTCAAACTTCATTCTAAGTCGAGGCAACGCCCTTCTCGTCCTCGTGGTCTTGTTACACGTGGTTTTGGCTCTGCTCGCACTGCCGCTTTGGTGGAAGTTACTCCTGCTTCTGAGCCTCCTAATGTCCCTAATCTACAACAGTTACAGACGCAGATTGGTTAGCTTCGAGCCCAAGTTGGGTCTCTCACCACTGGTTCTCTTGGTCCATCATTCTCTACTTCTATCCTTGCTACAGGTACTTCTATTGCTTTCCATGTTCGGTCTGCTAGTCCTTCATGGATTTTGGATTCTAGGACTAATGATCATATGATTTGTGAGTTTTCTTTTCTTTCCTTTCTTGCATCTACCATTGTTGCCCAATCTGTGTGTCTTGCTGATGGTTTTTGCTCTTCTGTCCAACATAAGGGTGTTGTGTCTTTATCTCCTAATATCACTTTATCTTATGTGTTGCATGTTCCCAAGTTTGTTTATAATCTCTTATCTGTTAGTCGTCTTGCCAAAACCTTTAATTGCGTCATCATCTTTTTACCTTCTTCGTGTCCTTTATAGGACCTGAGTTCGAAGAGGATTTTTGGTAGGGGATATGTGCGCGCTATACTACTTTGGAGATCCATCAGACCAGCCTTCTTCGACTTTAGCCAATTTTCAGGCTTCTACTTTGCTTGCTTCTATATCTTGTGTTTTTTTCTGTTCAAACTTTAGAGTTAGGGCACGCCCGTATGTGTCATGTTAACTTTTAATATTTACGTCAACTTTTCCCGTTATTAAATAAAGCTTGCAAGGATTCTAAATTTTATTGTGTTACTTGTGAGTTGTCTAAATATATCTGTACTAATTATATACCACATAAGACACGTGCCCTTAGTGCTTTTGACCTTATTTATTATGATGTTTGGGGTCCCTCTCATGTTCTTGCTTTTTCAGGTCATTGTTATTATGTGACTTTTATTGATAATCACACTAGGTGCACTTGGGTCTATTTACTTCGCTGCAAGTCTGATGTGTTTCTCATCTTTGTTCAGCTTTTGCAAATGGTTAAGACACAATTTCGTACCATTGTTAGGAGCATCCGCTTTGATAATGGTAGGGAATACATATCCAATGAGTTTCGTTCTCACCTTAATCGAATGGGTATTTTTCAACAACTTACATGTCCTTGGACCCCTGAGGAGCATAGGATTCGAATCCTGGGGAGAGGGACGTCGGCAAAGAGGGTAACTCCTCAAAGAAAGCTGGCTGAGACGAGTATTACAACAAAAGCGACCTCCAGGTATGGAAGGATAGATGCCTGAGGAGGGACGGCGAGATGAAATGGATGTCAAACAAGTTGGCAGATTTACTGTCAGTTGTCAACTTTATGATGCAAAACAACGTGATACAACCACCGTTCCTGTTGTAGGACACACCGGTACCAGCGGCTAAGACTGATGCCCAAAAAGAGGGGCAGAAAACATTCCCAATAGTCTTGTAGGATGGCAGGGAAAATGCCCGCTCACATCGGCTATCAAGGGATGTTAGGAGAACTGAGTCAGTAAGAGGTGAGTCACATAAGACGCCTCGGATAAAAGAGATCTATGTCAAAGAAACTCGGCATATCTAGGGGAAGGGCATGTGTTTTGACACATTGAATGAAGAAAGTCCAAGAAGTAAAAAGGCTGAATTTGTTGATAGCCGAGCTCTCGGACAAACGAAGGAGGATTTGAGGACTACCTATAGAAGAAGCGGCACAACGTCGAGATCACGTCCCCCGTCAAGCCGAGGATGCTATTCTCAGTAGAGTTGGATACATTTGAGGCCCCAAAGAGATTCCATATGCCGAGGTTTCAGATTTATGACAGTAAGTCCGATCCAAACTTTCAAGTTGGTTTATATTTGAATTCAATGGCTTTGTGGAGCGAGAATGAGCAGTTGTTATGCAAGGTGTTCCCCTCATCTTTTGGGGAGATCGCGTCGAATTGGTTCCACAAGTTGCCAAAAGGAATTGTGAAAAGTTGGGAAGGCCTGGATGAGACGTTTGTGGCCAGGTTTGTTACGAACAAGTTGCAGCCACTAAGGGTAGATTTCCTGTTGGCTTTGAGCATTAGTGAGGGTGAAAGCCTCAGGACTTATGCCAAAAGGTATTATGAGGTGTTCAACTGAATTTCGGTATGTAACCAAGAGCTGGCGCTTGTATCTTTGAAAAACGGCCTGGAGGATGAATTCTTACTTCAAAAATCACTTGCAAAAACTTTACCGAAGAGTATAGAGGAGCTCATGGCACGGATTGAGAAGTATGCCAAAATAGAGAAAGACACATAAGGAGCAAAGTCACCAAAGTAAGAGAAGAGAAACGGCTCACTGAAGCGAGACCGAGGTAATTCCGGTGTAAACAGACAAGAGACAGGGTTAAGGGGTGCACAAGCAGTCACTACCGTATTTAGGATCCCGATTTACAAAGTTTTAGAAAGGATCAAGAACCAGCCGTATTACAGAGCGCCAGAGAAGATTCCGGGCGAGTTCATGGAAAGGAGCATTGGGAAGCACTGTACTTACCATAATGAGGATGGACACTTAAACTCAGTGATTTAGGGCTCTGAAATCGCACTTGGAGGATTTGGTCAGACACGGCCATCTGAGAGACCTAGTGGATGAGGCTAGGACAAGGAAAGAGCATGCAAGGCTTCTCTAGGCACCAGCAGCACCACCTCCACCACCGCCACTTCAGCAAGTAGATAGACCTTGGGTGATCAATGTGATTCATTCGAAGGTCAATGAAAATGATGTATAAGGGGAGACCCAGAGAGTAAGGCACCTGTAGTATGTGTATCAGGTCCAGCAAAAGAAGCTCAAGACAAACGAATACTAGGGACCAATGGTTTCTTTTACTGAGGCAGAACTGGACATAGTGCATCATCCACACAACGATGCCCTGGTGGTAACCCTAAAGATTGGAGAATGCCAGGTGAGACACATACTGATCGACTAATGCAGCTCTTGTGACATCGTGTATGTCAGATGTTACAAGGAGCTTGGTTTTCACCCAGATGATCTGGAGCAGTTCGACAACCCCATGGTCGGATGCAATGGGATGCCAACATGGCCTCTAGGAGCCATGAATTTGGAGGTGCATGTAGGCACCAAGAAGATAAGCACAAAATTTACAGTGATTGATAACCCCCTCCCCTTATAATGTTATTTTGGGAAGGCCGTGGTTGCACGCAATGACGGCTGTTCCCTTAACGCTGCACCAGTTATTAATATTCCCAACTGAACATGGGATTGAGGAAGTCAGAGGGGATCAAATGCAAGCGAAAAATTGCTCAATGGTAGCCATGAAGTCCACCTGCAATGTACGGAAAGCAGAGATAGTGGAAATTAAGGATGAGGACATGGAGGTCCTAGATGATGTCGGCAAAGAACTAGTCGATAAGAGTGAGGAAGCTTTGAAGAAGATTTTGGTCCAAGAAGGTGGTGAAGAACGCTTTTTCCTTCTTGGCTCAGGTTTAGCCGAGGAGGAGGAAAAAGAGTTGGAGACTTTCCTACGAGAAAACGTAGAAGTGTTTGCCTGGACGCCCTATGAGATGCTAAGGATTAACCCTGAGGTCACTTGTCATAGGCTGAATGTGGATAAGTCGGCTAAACCTGTTATCCAACGAGCAAGGCGGCCGACATGATATATGTAGAGGAAGTCGAGGATGAAGTAGTCAAGCTGTTGGAAGCCCAGGCCATTTGGGAGGTGAACTACCCTACTTGGCTGTTCAATACAGTGATAGTGAAAAAGAATAACGGCAAATGGAGGGTTTGTATGGATTTCATCAGTTTGAATAAGGCTTGCCCAAGGACAGTTTCCCACTACCTAAGATTGATCAATTAGTAGATGCCACTTCAGGGCATGAGAGATTGAGTTTCTTGAACGCATACAGAGGCTACCACCAAATAACAATGTATGCTCCAAATGAAGAGAAGACATCATTCATCACCCTGAAAGGACTCTATTATTATAGAGTGATGCTTTTTGGGTTGAAAAATGCAAGAGTAACCTTCCAGAGATTAGTAACCAAGATGTTCAAGCATCTGATTGGGAGAACAGTAGAGGTCTTCATCGATGACATGGTCGCGAAAACCAAAGAACCTGGGAACCATCTGGCCGACTTGAAGGCAGTTTTTGACATCCTAAGAACATATTAGCTCCGACTCAATGCTTCAAAATGTGCATTTGGAGTTGGGTCCGGTAAGTTCTTGGGATACTTGGTCACCAAGAGGGGCATTGAAGCAAGCCCAGATCAGATTAGGGCCATCCTTGACTTAAAGAGCCCAACATCAGCCAAGCATGTCCAAATTTTGACCGGCAAGGCAGCAGACCTGAACAGGTTCATTAGCTGAAGTTCAGATAAGTGTAAACCATTTTTTAGTTTGTTTAAGAAGGTCACAGATTTTTTGTGGACAAAAGAGTACGAAGTCACCTTGGCTGACTTGAAGAGGTATTTGACAACCCCGCCGGTGTTGTCAAATCCAATATTCGGGAAAGAATTATTCATGTATTTGGCGGTATCAGCCCACGCTATTAGTACAGTAGTAATTCGCAAAGAGGAGGGGGAACAGAAGGCAGTAAACTATCTGAGCAAGACCCTAGCCAGTGCTAAAACCAGATACCTACTTGTCCTTGGAAAAGTTAACACTAGCCCTGGTGATGGCTTCCAAAAAGTTAAATTATTACTTTTAAGCCCACAAAATTGTGGTATTGATTGAGCATCCCCTGAAATCCCTGTTGCAGTATGGAGATTTGACAGACAGAGTAGCCAGATGGGCAGTGGTGCTAGGCCAGTATGACTTGGAATTCAGACCTAGAACAGTAATCAAGTGCCAAGTTCTGGCTGACTTTGTGGTCGAGTTCACTTCTAGAGCCATCCCAAGGCGGGCTCCGGTGAGCCGCCACTTAGGATGTCCATGAGAAACAGAGGAAACCCAACTGGGGCCAAAGGACCCCACTCCAGCAAAATAGAAGAAAGCAAAGCAACCAAAACCCAACGACTTCTACATCAACGATTCCTTTTGCCTGTTTGTTGATGGAAGTTTAAATTGTCAAGGAGTGGGAGCATGAGTGGTTTTGGTATTGCCAGATGGACGAATGATAGAGCAATCAATCCGTTTGGGATTTAAGGCCTCAAGCAACGAAGTAGAGTATGAGGCACTAATTGTTGAACTAAGGCTCGCAGCAGCAATGAAAGCCGATGAGGTGGTAATCTTCTGTGACTCCTAACTTATTGTGAATCAAGCAACAAGAGAGTATGCAGCCCGAGATGAAAGGATGATAGCCTATATGTCAAAGAGGTTGTCAGGCTGCTCACACTGTTCCAAGATTGCTGGCTATAGCAGGTTAGTTGAGATGATAACAGTCATGCTGATGTCTTGGCTAACCTGGCTAGTGCAATAAAGTCAGGGGAATCAAGGACAATCATGGTTGATTATTTGACAGGACCAAGTGTGGAGCCTCTAATAACAGAGTATGAGGCAATGTGTGTAGAAATGGGTCTAACCTGGATGGATGCGATAGTGATATTCCTCAAAGATGACAAGCTGCCAAATGACTGAAAAGAGGCGCACAAGACCATATTGAAGTTAGCCAGGTTCAACCAAATAGCAGAAGGCCATCTCTACAGAAGGTCCTTCATTGGGCTCTTTTTGAGATGTGTGCACCCATCCTAGGTAGAGGACTTCCTGTACGAGATCAATGAAGGTGTATATAGAAGCCATGCTGGGGGCAGATCACTTGCTCATAGGGTTATATTCCAGGGATACTGGTAGCCCTACATGCAGAAGGATGTTGAAGCCTATGTGAAGTAATGTGAGAAGTGTCAAAGGTTTGCACCTTTGATATACCAGCCAGCTGCAGACCTAATTCCAGTATCCAGTCCCTGGCTATTTGTCTAGTGGGGCGTGGATCTTGTTGGGCAATTGTCCCAGGCAACTAGACAGAGAAAGTTCTTACTAGTAGCCACAGATTACTTTACAAAGTGAGTAGAGGCTAAACCCCTTGCGAAGATTCAAGATATTGATATGAAGAACTTCATCTGGAAGAACATAATCACCAGGTTTGGGATCCCAAGAGCCATTGTGGCAGACAATGGCACTCGATTTGATAGTAAGCTAATCAAAAGCTTCTGTGCAAAATATAAAATCAAAAAATATTATTCCACCCCCAGCCTCACTATAGTGATGGTTAGGTAAGGCATCTAATAAGACCATCTTGGATAGAATTAAGAAGAGGGTAGAAGCAGCCAAGGGAAAGTGGGTGGAAGAATTGCCCAATGTGTTGTGGGCATATCGGACTACGCCAAGAAGATCAACAGGAGAGTCTCCTTTTGCCATGGCATATGGCACTGAAGTAGTAATCCCATTGGAGGTCGGCATCCCTAGAATTAAAACCCAGGGAGTGGAGAATGGAACCAATGACGCATTCCTTGCCCGAGATCTGGATCTATTGGAAGAAAGAAGGGAGAGAGCAGGTATTCGGCTGGGGACATGCCAACAGCAACTTGCTAAGGCTTACAACAAGAAGGTCAACCCAAGGGAGTTCAAGGTTGAAGACCTCGTCCTTAGAAAAGTCGTCGGCAATGTGGGGAAGTGGATTTGGAAATACTCTTCAGATCCTGGGAGACGCTCCCGATACTCAGCTAGTCACCTGCAAAGACAAATACTCCGGTCGGGGGTGCCGGGGTTAGCACTCTGACGGGCAAGTCAGTTCTACTACTCAAGAGAGCTTGTTTTCTAAATTTAGTGAAGTGTTTGATTTTTTACATACCATTCCAAGAACGCTGCTTCTTTATTTATATCTGTTCCTCCTGAGGCCTTGGGGCCTGGGCTTGGTTTTCAATCATTACCCGTTCTTATAATCGGCCCCCAACGATCTTTTTTAATCGGCTTAATCGGCTTACGTATTGTATTCGGCCCATCCTAGTCTTGCAGGATGGGACCGATTAATATTTGCTGGTCGACCGGTTAGTGTTAGTACTAAAACATGCCCCTTCTGATTTAGTCATATATTCGGCTCCCACAATTGCCCCCCAAACTCCCTATTGACGATAGTTAATCGGCGTGTTTGGTTTAGAATTCAAAGAGCCCATCACAGATCGGGCGACTTCGCATATCCCAAGGCGTCAGAAAATGTCAGAAGGTGCCCGCCTTTTCGTTTATCATTACACTTTCCCGTTTCATTCATGCGTCTCTCACATTTACTGTGATTTGAAACTTCAGTCCCTTTTGGTGCGCGTTTCGTCGATCATCTGATACGTTTGGACCGCCAGCGCGCATCCTTTCTCTTATTCGCGTTTTCTACAACTTTCGTCCGTCTACCTTTGCCTCATCTGCTCTTCGTAAGTTTTCTTCCCTTTTCTTTGTAGTCCTATTTTCTGTTTATCATTTTTACTTTCGGCGAATCCTTGGGTCCCCGTTGAAATGGCTAAACACTTGAAGGACCTCCTTTTTGAGAGTCGCATTTCTGGATTCCGGCGAAATTTTTCCATTCCCGATGATGTCCACTTAACTCTTGTAACGGACAGTACTCTGGATATGGAGAGGGAGGATCAGAATACAATCGTATTCCCCTCCATCCATAGCGGCGGGAGTCCGTTCCCCCATCCATCGCTTCGTCGCCTTCGCTATTGGAGTCTGATTCCTTCTCAACCAAATGTAAATTTCTTTCGAATCATTATGGGTGTTATAGAATTGAATCGACGTCTTAGGATCGATCTCGGAATTTCGGCCATTCGGCACTGCTACGCTTTAGCCAAATCCTCTGGTCGGCTGGGTCGGTACTTCCTTAGGGCCAAGGATACTGACCATCATTTGGTGACTATGCTTGCCAGTTCTGGTAAGAGGGTTGACGATGTAATGGTCGATGTCCGAGGTAATTGGGAGTTCGCTGAAGGCGAAGATCGCCTAGACCCCATTCCCAGACATAAGGGTGACCCAGGTTGCCACGTAGTATCTTGTGTTTAATGATTTATCTTTTAATCGGCTTTCTTTCCTTAATCACTCATCTTTTGCAGGTAATAAATTGAAGAAGATTCTGACTTGTGTTGACGAAGCGATCCTTAGGGATATTAAGATTGCACTCGACTACTTTGGCCGCCCAAACATGCAAAAACAGGGGAGAGCCGCCCATATTTTACTTCGGTACGAGCCCACTTATACCACGTTCTCGGCTGCGGACAACATTCCGATTCCATCCGGCGATCAGCAGCTCTCGGCTCTTATCTTCCCCAGCTACAAGAACCTTAGGCAAATTGGTCTCGAAGATTCTGATTCGGGGCGAGACGCAGAGCCGGTAATAGAAGTAGTTGCCGATCCGGCTAGAGAATTCATTGAGGAGGCCGAAGAAGTTGATGAGGCTGTGCGCTTGGCGTTTGAGGCTGCCGGACTCGATCAGCCTTCACCATCCGCGTCGGGTCGGGCAGAAGTCTCTTCCGGAGACATTTTCGCGAATTTGGGCAACCTACCCGGCGATTTCTTCGAAGGTATGGCGATGGAAAGCCTTATGCAAATGGCGCGTAGAAGAAACGCTGAGCGAATGGCTGCTCGGCAAAAGGCTGAGGCCGGCGAATCTGATCCCAGCTTGCCTAAGGCCTCCGTACCCATTGTTGAAGGGATGGTTCAGGTTACGCCGGTCGAAATGGAAAAAGGGGGTGAACAGCGGGCTGGTGAAGAACGGCCAATTCCGGAGCGGTGTCAAAAATGTTGTCGCCATTTCAGAAGCTAGTCCTTCTGACAAACGGCCTCACCTCGAAGAATCGGACGTGGTTGCTCCCTTTGTTATTCAACCAAAGATCAGAGATATGCCGATTTCTTCCAATGCTTCTACCATTGAGGATCCGGCCGTTGCGTTGAGCTTGGCGGCTTCGATTTCCTTCTTGCCGGTGACAATGCGACCTTTTTTGTCTTGGGATATTTTGGCCGTAGCCTTATCTGCGCAGTCGGCACTCCTGGTAGGGATCTTATATTTATTTCTAAATTTATTTTTTATAAAGGTATCTAATGATCCCTTGTTCTTGCAGACCGTCGGCAGGATTGCCGACCGTCGGCAGGATTGCCGACTTGGGCCGCCGCCTGCATGATGCTCTTGGCAGGATTGACCATTTGCAAGCCGAAGTGGAAGGTCAGAAGAGTAGAGCGGAGTTTGAAAAAATGAGGGCCGCAATGGAGAGCGCGCGAGCCGAAGCGGAGAAGGAGAGGGCTCGCACTGCTGAACAGCTTCGATCTGATGCTGAGGCTAGAGCGAATGCGAGTGAGGAATCGCTCAAGCTCTCAAATGACGAACTTGCCAAGGCGGAGACTCAGCTAGAGGAGCTAAAGGCGGCCAAGGAGAAAGCCGAATTTGATGCTTTTGAGGCGGAAAAAAATGCCGCTTACACGGAATATGTTGATGAAGTTCCCAAGTTTGAGAATCGGGGGTTCAAACATGAGTGGCTCAAAGCCCTTGCTGCCGCTGGGGTTACATCGGATTTGCCAATTCCTTACGAGCAAGTGGATGTTGAGCCACTCGAATCCGACACTGAGGAGTGATTTGGGAGGCGTTTCCTAATTTTGTTTTTGTAAGTTTTTTGCTTGGTAGGGTTTTGTTGGCTCAAGGTAGTTTTCATGTATAAATTGGTTACTAACTTGTACGCAATTTATTAATGAACATTTCCTTGTAATGTCACTACTTCTTGTGCACAATTTGTGTGATTATGTTAATGAAGCATTTTGCTGAGTTTGGCTCAAAGCCTTTTGCTACTTTGCGTAAAATTATTACTGAGTTTCAGCTTTTAGGGATTGAATATCCTATGTCAACATTGATTTGTCTTCTTTGTGTAAAATTGTTGCTGAGTTTCAGCTTTTAGGGATTGAATATCCTGTGTCAATATGGATTCATCTTCTTTGTGTAAAATTATTGCTGAGTTTCAGCTTTTAGGCTGAGTTTCAGCTTTTAGGGATTGAATATCCTGTGTCAATATGGGTTCATCTTTCTCATGCCGACTGGATTTGAATTATGAACTGTCAATTCGAGAGCCAGCTCGGGTATCTGAGCCGGATAGATTGGTGAATCTGCCCTTGCCCCAGGCGGTCCTTGCGGGGTCGAGGGCCGGCTGGGGTACTTGAGCCGGATAGATTGATGAATCTGCCCTTGCCCCAGACGGTCCCTGCAGATGTTAGTAGAATCGATTGGGGGGCCGGCTGGGGTACCAGAGCCAGATAGATTGGTGAATCTGCCCTTACCCCAAGCGATCCTTGCGGAATCGAGGGCCGGCTGGGGTACTTGAGCCAAATAGATTGATGAATCTACCCATGCCCCAGGCGGTCCTTGCGAGGTCGAGGGCCAGCTGGGGTACTTGAGCCGGATAGATTGATGAATCTGCCCTTGCCTCAAGCGGTCCTTACGGGGTCGAGGGCCGGTTGGGGTACTTGAGCCGGATAGATTGATGAATCTGCCCTTGCCCCAGGCGGTCCCTGTAGATGTTAGTAGAATCGATTGGGGGCAATTTGAGGTCCTTGGCGTACGTGAGCCGGATAGATTGATGAATCTGCCCTTGCCCCAGGCGGTCCGTGATTATGGTAGAATCGTGCCCCTACCGCCGACTTAGACGGCGTCGGGCGATTCAGGATCTCCAATTAATGAGATTGCCTCGAACGTGCTGCCTCTGTGAAGGATAAATGAGGAAACGTACATCTTTTATGAGCTTGGTAGACAACTGAGCTGAGCTCTTGGGGGAAAACTGATTGCGCGAATGTCGAACCGACTTTTCTTTAACAGCAAAGGGGAAGCGAAGACCCTAGCTGAGCTTGGCGGAGATATGAATCAAAGGGGTGAACCCTCGCGGGCAGGAAGTAGGAGTGCCAGGGATCGAGAGAGGCGTCAGTCTCCCCGACGTCGCAGTAGATCGCCCAGCGAAGCGATCACGGGTAAGGCTCCACAGTCCCGAGTCGAGGGGAGGTCCGACGCGAAACCGTGCCCATTAAGCTTTGCGGTATTCGTGAAGAATAGACCCATGACAGAGGCGGACTCGATCGTTCGAGACCCAAATGTAGTGGTCGACTTTGCCCGACAAATATTTTCGCCTGAGGTTCAGAAATCAATGTTGGGTCGACAGGATTACGAGGTGCTTTGCGAGGGCATTCACAGCGCAGTGAAGGGGCTTTACACTGCTTACGAAGTCGACATGCGTCTGCGCGCTGCCCTTCAAGAGATGGAGAAGAAGGACGAACGTATTCGAAGTTTGGAGGCCCGCGTGGAGGCGGCCGAGCGGGAACTAAGGAAGACCAAGGCGGCCCAGGCACAACCCACCGCGCACGCGAACCCAATTGTGGAAGAGAGGGTTACGAGTCGGCTTATCAGCTCCGCACTTGCTGATCAAGAGACGGCTAGTATGTTCACAATAGAGAGTGCGAAGGGGAGGGCCTATGAAAAAGGTTTCCATGAGGGCCGAAAGGTGGGAATCGAGAAGACTAGGGAAACACTGGCTGAAAAAGTATGCCAATGTGAAAACTGCGGGTTCAGGCACAGTTTGATCAAGGCATCTCAAGTCGCAGAAGCTCTTCGAGCGTCGGGAATTGATTCGGCATCACCACGCTACAGGAGTAAAGATTTTCCGTTTTGTGCCTTTGAGATTGAGAAGAGTGAGGATGAGGGTGACGCCGTATGAATTTTATAGTTGTAAGATTGGAACGCAGGGCGTGTTCGAAACTATGTAACTTATTGTTTTATTGAATAAAGATTTTCGTTGTCATTCATATTCGGCATATGTGTATTTCGTGTTGCTTAAATGTTTGAATGTCTAAATATTGCCCGACCCAGATAGCCGTTAACTGCCCGGCAAGACGCAGGCCTATCGGCAGGATCTGCACATGGGCAGGGTCGACACGTCCGCGGCGACCGTTAGGTTTATTGAGGCTATTTCAACGGCCATTTATCTTTGATTTGGGTAAGCGTATTGACACTTGAGCAGTTGGATTAATGGGCTGGTCGACGGTGATTGGCATGTGAATATTTGGCCGACTGGTTTTAATAAAGCTATTTCGCTTTGGCTCAGCCAGCGTGCGTTTTGGCAAGCCGTCGGGATGGCGGTCGTGGCGAATGTCAATCGACGCTTGTTTTATTCAACCAATGCGTTTTTGGGAGTTAATAAAATTTTCTCGGGATTGGGACCTCGAGATTGCAGTCGTTGTTGAGAATAAAAGGAGTGGGCGCTTCGCACCAATAATCCCATTTGACTCATTATTCTTTGTCTGGAATGGTGATTTTGGTTACAAAGGCTCAAATTTCGGTCAAGTTTGGTGTTGAGACGGTTTGCGGCAGAAAACCTATCCGTGAGGGAGTTAGGGCATCAGAAGGGCTTGAGTTCTGTGAGTCTCCAAGCGAAAGGCTTGAGATCTGTGAGTCTCCAAGTCATCGAAGCAGATCACCCCGAAAGGAGAGTCAACAACTGTTAAGTTCATTCTTCCTTGTCCTGGATCTTTGCCTTGACATTGTCAATGGTGTCAGGGGCAGTTTGGCGTTATGCAAGTCGTGGGCTTAAACAAAACTGGTTCAAGGTAGTGCACACTGTGGAGGGGTTTAGGGCGACGGTCGTCGATCCGGCGATATTGCTTTACCGGCGCATTTTGTCCCCTTTTTTGCTTTCAATATTGTAATGTTCGAATGCGGGTTGTATTTATGTAACAACTGTCTAATCAAATAAATGATTTTATTTTAAATCTATTTGCGTGTTATTTTGAATTTTGCTTGTGTACTAAAGCTCATTACTTCGAATGCATGATCTGTTCTAGTATGTTACATAGGATCGATTATCAATATCTTTTGTTCGTGCCAACGTTTGCTCCGGATTCGGAGACGCGATTAGCACTTAGCACTGTATGATCCGTTCTTGAACCCAGGGCCCATTTGGCCTTAAGGAGATTAATCGGCTCCAAACCCGGGGACTTAATCGGCCCTAAGGCTTCACGTGCCAAAGGGGACTCCGAATCCGGAGACTTAATCGACCCTAAGGCGGCGTGCGCCAAAGGGGGCTCCGAATCCGGAGACTTAATTTGGCCAATCGTGATATCCACGAAGGGCGCTCCGAATCCGGAGACTTAATCGGCCCTAAGGCGGTGTGCGCCAAAGGGGGCTCCGAATCCGGAGACTTAATTTGGCCAATCGTGATATCCACGAAGGGTGCTTCGAATTTGGAGACTTAATCGGCCCTAAGGCGGCGTGCGCCAAAGAGGGCTCTGAATCTGGAGACTTAATTTGGCCAATCGTGATATCCACGAAGGGCGCTCCGAATTCGGAGACTTAATTTGGCCAATCGTGATATCTACGAAGGGCGCTCCGAATCCGGAGACTTAATCGGCCCTAAGGCTTCATGCGCCAAAGGGGGCTCCGAATCCGGAGACTTAATTTGGCCAATCGTGATATCCACGAAGGGCGCTCCGAATTCGGAGACTTAATCGGCCCTAAGGCGGCGTGCGCCAAAGGGGGCTCCGAATCTGGAGACTTAATTTGGCCAATCCTGGCAAGTGCCCCACTGGGAATCGACAGATGATTTTCAGCGTCGAGGAAAAATAGTTCATATTGCAGAGGCAAAATATATTTACAAGTATCAGAGCCCACAGATCGGGTCAGTGATAGGGTTTTCGTCAGAACTCTGCTTGTGCCGATTGGAGGGAACCACGTATTTCTCCAATGCCATGGGTTGTTGGGAAACGCAGGATCTGATGGTAGGTGCTTGGGACGGCCTTCATGATATGTAGCCAGGTTCTTCCCATTATGGCATTATACGACGAGGGGAGCTTCACGACCAGGAATTCCACTTCGACCATTCTGGACCCCGCTCGAATAGGTAATGTGACCTTGCCCAATGGGTATTCGGGGTTCGTATTAAAGCCGAACAGTGGGTGAGGCGCCGGAGATAGATCCACCTCGTTGAGGCCGAGCTTGACGAAAGTTTGATAGAACATGACCTTTGAACTACTCCCTGGATCTATGAGGATTCGTTCAATGATGAACCGGTTTATGCGTAATTCAATGACCAACGGATCAATGTGGGAGGCTGTTGCGTCATTGAGGTCGGAGTCATTGAAGGCAATTGTCGGAGATTCTCGGACCGGTCAGTCGAGATACGGCGCCCCTGTAAAGTTGGGTGCGATCAAATTATGTGCATGGCTGGGAGTGTAGGCAGGCTGTAAATTACGTGGATCACGCCAAGTGGGGGAGAGTCCTGCCTTAATGCTAATGCCTTGGTTGGCTTTCCCTGTTTCACATACTGCTGCAATCGGCCGTCTTACACCTGTTCTTCCAGGTAATCTTTTAATGCGTAGCAACTCTCCATTTCATGGCCGTGATCTTTGTGATATTCACACCTCCGGTCCCTTCGTCGTGTATCGGGTGGCCCTACCATCTTTGACGGCCATTTGAAGAATGGAAGGTGTTGGATTTTAGTCATTACAGCGGTGATTGGCTCTGACAGTTCCGTGTACTTTTTGTCAGCGCGCCTCGAGCGCCTATTGTCGACTTGCAATTGCTCATTCGTCGGGTGGGAGCATTGATCACTTGATCAGCGAGAGTCCCGCCTTTTGTCCCGTTTAGCATGTTGTCGTCGCTCGGGGCTCAGAGGTGGCACGGAACTTATCGGCTGAGCAATATTAGGAGGTCCCAATTTGGTGGACGCTTGTCTAGCTTTGATCCTCAGTTCATCATCTTCCACTTTGCAATACTCTTCGACTTTCTTCATCAACGCCCAGACTGTTTTGGAGGGTCTTCTGGTTAGGGAGTTGCGAAAAGCACTGTCAGGATGTAGTCCCATTTTGAAGGCGGTGACGGCCATGGAGTCATTGCAAGCGTCGTCAATGAGATTGAAGCACTCCCAATATCGCGCCGAATATGCTCTCAGCGTTTCTCCCGGTTGAATTTGCATAGCCCAGAGAGAGTCGGCCTGTTTCGGCTGTACCTCGTTGGTGATGAACCTGGCCCTGAAAGATTTTTGCAATTGATGAAAACTTCTGATCGAAGTCGGCTCCAGCTTGTAATACCATCTGACAACTAGTGGCCCCAAACTGTTGGGAAATATTCGGCACATGAGGGCTTCATTGTCTGCATGCAACGTCATGGCCTGCTTGTAGTGACGTATATGATCAGTGGGGTCTGATTTTCCATCGTAGAGAGTAAATGATGGAGCTTTGAACTTCTTGGGCAAGGCCGCCCTCATAATTCGTCGGATAAAAGGATCGTGCCGGTCCTCTTCGTCTGAACTGCTTCTTCTGCGCTTGTTCCTTATGTGAGGGCTTTTTTCAGAGAAGCTGGAAGTGTCCGAGCGTCCCTTGTTATGCTCCGTGGATAATGAATTGGAGTCGCTATCAGTTTCCCTTGGTCGGGCTCAAGGTCGTTGTTTACCTGCCCTCAGGGGTCGTTCGGGGCCTTGGCGTGCGGCTTCTTTGGATTTTGCTACTTCCAGGGCCAAATCTTGTCAGAGGCGTTCATTTTCTGCGAGCATATTTTCCAGCATTTGCTCATTCTGTTTAGCTTGTTCTATGATGGCTTGCATCGTCTCCTGCGCTGAAGTCGTTGGTGAGTCAAAATTCAAGGCGCGTCTCATAGCGATGGTTTCCTTCCCGAGCATATCTGCCGGGGTGATGTCGTCTCTCTGTGTGGTCTCGTCGGTGGCTATCAGAGGATCTTGCGTCGCGCCTTCCATGGATGTGTTTGAGTATTTCCACAGACGGCGCCAGTTGTGGGGAAGTGGATTTGGAAATACTCTTCAGATCCTGGGAGACGCTCCCGATACTCAGCTAGTCACCTGCAAAGACAAATACTCCGGTCGGGGGTGCCGGGATTAGCACTCCGACGAGCAAGTCAGTTCTTCTACTCAAGAGAGCTTGTTTTCTAAATTTAGTGAAGTGTTTGATTTTTTACATACCATTCCAAGAACGCTGCTTCTTTATTTATATCTATTCCTCCTGAGGCCTCGGGGCCTGGGCTTGGTTTTTAATCATTACCCGTTCTTATAATCGGCCCCCAACGATCTTTTTTAATCGGCTTACGTATCGTATTTGGCCCATCCTAGTCTTGCAGGATGGGGCCGATTAATATTTGCTGGTCGACCGGTTAGTGTCAGTACTAAAACATTCCCCTTCTGATTTAGTCATATATTCGGTTCCCACAGGCAATAAGAAAGATCCCAAGGAGAGCAAGCTTGGCCTAAATTGGAAAGGGCCTTATAGAATCATCTCGGTCACTGGCAATGGCACATATCGACTGGAAGACACTGATAGCAAAGGGTTGCTAGGACCATGGAACACAAGTAAATTAAAGTTTTTTTATCATTAGCTTTTGTTTTTTGTTTTTTTGGAGATTTATGTAATGATTTCATTAGCTGAAGTATTAATAAAATGGTAGCTCGAATTTGTTTTTATGGATTATTGTTGATACTAGTGCGATAAGATTGAACAGTCTTATGACGATGTTCCCATTGGGAACATAATGAATAACTTAGACTTGCCATATGGTAGAGTTGAACTAAGTTTGCGATGTTTCCGAATGAAACATGATAAATAAATGAGACTTGCCATGATGGCAGAGGTGAACTAAGTTTGATCTAGTCAGATTAATAGAGACACCGAGGTAGAAAACCTCGGCTAAGATTTGTTTGAAACAGACTTCGACAAAAAACAGAGATGCATGCTTAAAGTGAACATAAGTGGTATTTAGGTTCACATTAGGGGGCATGAAGCAGGAATAGACTTGACACTCACTAAAATTTTTCAAATATTTACAAGTTGGAGTCAGTTGAGGTAACCAGATGAGGGGATACCCGATGTATTTGTTACGCAAGATAACCAATAGTTTGTCAAAACTTGGAAGTGTTAAAAGAATGAAGTATTGATTAAAGACAGCAAACACAAGTAAAAGAAATAACACTTGTTGAAAGTTATTTAAAGAATTTTTATGAAGTGCCAATTGGCTGAGATCACAGCAAAAGATGTACTCCGAGATAAGTTGGTCCGAGGTGACTAACCAAGGCTGGATCCGAGGTGATACTTGTTCAAGGTGTTCTAACCCAAAGAGATCACACAAGTAAGTTGTATGTAGGAGAAGTACAAAAATATTCTAAGTATGGAAGCATATGAGACAGTGAATGCAGATAAAGCTTAAAGAGACAAGCATTCAACACTAAGAAGGAAAAAGTGAAACATGCATTCAAAAGAAGAAAACTTTAGTACAGAGAAATAAAGTTGACAAGTCTTAACCGAAACATGAAAGCATTACAGTTTGTACTCAGTTCTTACCCTCATCCTCTCTAAACATTGATCGGCGCAGAGGAAAGAGATAAAGATCGTCCTCAGGCACAAATTCCCAATTGCCTGAGGCAATTAGGTAGTCATCGCCAGCACCTTTGTTCGAATCAGGAAGGTCAACTATGAGTTTGTAGGCTGTAGATCTGGGCTTGAGGTAATATGTGTGACCTTTGTCAGACTTAAGGCCACACATGGTATAACAAAATTGGATGTTGGCTAGTGTAATCTTAGCATTTTCTCGGCGTGCCAGTTCAATTATACTGTTGATAACCCTATATGAGTTGATGGCTAGTTGCATGGGGTTAAGTTTGTAGAAATAAAGGACTTCTCAAAAAAGGATGTCTAAGGGAAGCCGAAGTCCACACTCAATGAATGCTACTATAGGGAATGACATGTAGTCCTTATCAGGCATGATAGAGTCCTCATTTCCAGCCAACCTGATCTGAACATCGGCTAGGATGGAGAACTCTTGCTGAAAGTACTCTAATTTGGTAGGAGTGTCTGCCATATACCTGAACATGCCCATTATCTCGGTAAGGAAGGGTTTGATAACAGATTTGTTGAAAGAAGTTTGGTAAGAACTTAAGGACCTCGGCTAGAACCTAAATGGTACTAGGGTGAGAGTTTTGTTGCCTAGAGGAGACTGTGTTTCAATTTTCCTAGGTATGTGATTTCTAGCAAATCCCAACCCTAAAATCTACAAAGATGAGCGATATTCGAAGGCAAGAATCTAGAAACAAGCAAGAAAAACAAAAAGAGGAACGTAATTCAAAATCAAGAAAGAGTCAGAGAACAAGAAACCAGATTTGTATACACAGAACAACAAAAGTCGTAGACATTGAATAAGTGTGTGCAAATGTGCAATAACCACAAGCAAGACAATCCACACTCTTGATACGTAGTCAAAAACACAATCAAAGCAAGAAGCAGGGATTCAAGATCCAGACAGAAGTACGAATTCAATGGCAACGCATGAAACATTTAAACAGATACAATGTAAAGACAGTGTGACGAAAACAGTGCAAGCCATTCAAGAATACATTAGTACAGTGTAACACATATTCAAGAACAGGAATTAATTTGCAATGTCTAAAACATGAGATATGGCAACCAAAAATAGGGGAAGACTGAAATTAAAGAGAAAGAAATTGTGAACTTACTGAATGGAGCCGAGAATGAGGACGCCTGAGTAACGTATACCGGAGTCAAAGAACTCGAACGTTAGAGTCAAATGGTGAAGCGTGCATTGGAGGTGACAGACGGCATAGTTGTAGAGCTTGAGAGCTTGAAAATGAAGGTTTTGGAATTTTAGAGAGAGAAAGTTTGAACAGAGAAAGAGTGCGAGAAATGAGAAGTGAAGAGGCAAAGAGAGAGAGAGAGAGAGAGAGAGAGAGAGAGAGAGAGAGAGGGAATTTTGTCAAAAATACGAAAAGGCAGCAAACTGTAATGAATTAGCCTTGGACGACGTGCTTGTCAGGCGGCGTGGGTAGAAACGACGCGACCTGATAGCACGTGTCAGGTACGAACCAATGAGGAAGGGACACGTAGAGGAAACAGTTAAAAAGACTACGTGACAACTCATATGCAATTAAAACTCTTGAAATTCTTGAAGTAATGAGGCAACAACCTCGATTAGAGGAGCAATCTCGGTTGAGACGCTTAAAGAACTTGATTCTTGGCTCTTGGTCCTTGATAGAATGGGCAGCAGAGTCTTGGTTACTTGAAGTCGATGAGTCATGATCTTGGTCAGAGAAATGAA
Organism: Camellia lanceoleosa; assembly: GCA_025200525.1. Classification (NCBI taxonomy): domain Eukaryota; kingdom Viridiplantae; phylum Streptophyta; class Magnoliopsida; order Ericales; family Theaceae; genus Camellia; species Camellia lanceoleosa. Next base: position 103,540,363 of record CM045767.1, on the reverse strand, counting down.
TGGATTGTTAGCCGACATGCTATATGGACAAACGATGTAGGTTCCATCACCTCAGGTTGCCGAGGTAACAAAACCTAGGAGGTAGTTATAGAGAAGTATTTTGTGAATGACAGTATGTGGCTAAGGTGATGTCGAAATATCAACCGAGGTGCCACGTGGCTTGATCACGTTGCCAAGATGATCTCGGCTAGGTTAAGGTTATCTGCAGAGATACCGGAATCCGAGATAAGCTGATAAGGAACAAGAGTCCTAGAACAGTGGAGGATCTCAGTCTAGATAAGGATAATGTTCAAGAAGAGTTTGTCTCTATCTAGCTGAGGGTTCAGGATAAACATTGAGTCTGAGTCTACTAAAGTTAGGCTTCTAAAGGGATCAGGTTATTGATAGTTATAAAAGTATGGCACCCCTGTAGGTCTAAAATATGTTCTTTCTTATGAGTTTAAGCACAATTTATCTTTTAGAGATATTGATTACTGACTTAATCTTCGGAGTGTCTTCGGGTGGACAAATCGCTGTCAAATTCTCATTGTCTTGTTACAGATTGTTGGGCTTAATCTATTCTGCCAATACTCTCCAGCTGAGTTTCTTTTTTGGTTGTGTGATCGGAAATCTACACCTACAAATACCATATGCAATGTATACCCAAATTTTTTTCTAAAATTATAAATTTTTTTTTTTTGTAAATTTGTAAACATTTTGTAAATTATTACTAATTACTAATTTTTTAAAATTTTTTTTTTTTGTATTCATCCCACATCGAAATAATAATTAAAAAATGTTGAATTAATAAACACTCACGTAAAATATTTTGTTGTGTAAGAAATTGTAAGAAATGTGCTAATCCATCCAAAATTAGGACTTTTTTTTTTTTTCTTTTCTTTTTTCATCCCACCTCAAAAATATAAGAAAAAAAATGTTGAACTAATAAACACCCACCTAAAATATTTTGTTGTATAAGAAATTACAAAAAAGATGCTTATCCATCCAAAATCAGGAGCATCAGGGCATTCTTCAAAAAATATTAAATTGATCCCCCCATTAAACTTAAAATAAGTGCCATGCCGTCAATTTCTTCCCATTAACATAAGTGCCACCATGAGGTCTTAAATTTCTGCCACATCAAGAAATGTCTCAAAAATAAGTGCCAAAAAATGTGGCCATGCCGCCAATTTCATCCTATTTCTTTCCATTAAAATAAGTGCTGCCATTGAAACCGACATTTCTGCCCATCAAAATAATATCTCATTAAAATAATATATTTTACAACTCTATAAATAAAGGTAATCTTTCTTTCCATTAAAACAACGTATTACCGCTCTTTTCTAGCATGCCAGTCATATAAAGAAGCTCTTTCTAACTTAAGTTCGAGTTCGATCCAATGTGGCCGGTGCAAATTGGAGAGACTGCAAAGGAGGTTTTGATTAATTGCATTTTAAAATCAACTTTGTGTGAATTGAGTTTTGAAATTATTTAATATTTTTTTGTGCAATCGCACAATTTCAATTCTAAAGGTGGAATTACGATTGCCTTCTTTGTACTACTCCTCGTGGTTATGCTACGTAAGAATATACATATTTTTTTTTTGTTTTCAATTGACATTTAATTAAAAGTATTAATCTATTGATGATTGATAACAAACATATATATTAAAGGTAATTAATATTTTGACTTGTATGTTATTTTAGGATTGTTATGAGCACGTTGAAAAATTCTATCAACAGCAATGAAATACAAGTGGTGTTTTACTTTTATTTTTATTGATTGTAAAAGTGATATAAGTTAGTGGAAGTTTATGTCTAAAGAAGCAAAAGAGACGGTCAGTTCAAATCTTATTGAAGTTATTATATTGGTAATAGATTTTATTCATATTATTGTTTTTCATGTTTTTCAATATTATATTTCATAGACCCTATTTTAAGTTTATAATTTGAACAGTTTATCGCATAAATTTCGTAATAAAGATCAACGGTATAAAAACTCAATTTTATCAAATATACATAAATAAATAAATAAACAAATAATATTATACATCAAATTATAATGTTTTACAATGTAAAGAATTTTTCTTTTGATAAATATTTTTTTTTGGGGGGGGAGGGGGGGTAAATTACAAACACACCCCATGACATATATTTAAATTACAAATTATCTCCTGTGATTCTAGAAATTACATTATGCCCTTTAATGTTTCTAATTTCATAACAAATAGATCATTTTATTAATAAATCATCAAGTTAATTAACAATTTTTAATAATGTTAAAATTTTATTTCAATTAATAATTCAGATAATTTTATTATTGTATAGGTGAACAGTTAGAAATTTCACTTTTTCAATTAATTTTGTCAAATAAAAAATTCTAACAGAAAGATATTTATAATTTTTCAAACCAAATAGGGCAATTCGTATTTTAAGTAAATTTCATTAGGTGTATTTGTAATTTACGCCTTTTTTTTTTTTTTTTGTAAACTAGATAACGTTGTTCAATTACTTGTATTTGACCATTGGATGTAACGTATTTAGGCCTCTTTTGGCAACATGGTAATAATATGATTTTCAGATTATTACCAACCTCTTCTCTCACAGAAAAGCTAATTATAATCTGCTTATAATCAACTTCTCACCAAAAATCAGATTATAACCATCTTCCCAAAACACCCCTTAGATCATCATTCACCGTGGGATCAAAACCCAGAATCTGAAAATATCATTTTTCTCTCTAAATTCTCTCTTCGCAAAAACAAGTCTCTTTTCCATCATGAACAAAATTGATCATATCTAATCGATTTTGTCTCTTTGAAAATCCTAGCTCTCTCTCTCTTTCAAGATTGTAGTTCTGTGATGGAGTTTTAGTGGTTCACCCTCTTAGATTGGGTTTTGATCATTTGTTGAGTTTGTTATTCTGGGTCGTATTTTGTTTGTTGATTTAGAGAAGCTACTTCACGTACACCACATAGAAGATAACAGACCATAGATAATATCAAATTTGGTGATTTTTTTTTTTTTTGGTTGTTGTTGTAGTTTTTCCATATTATTTACTAGATCTACAAAATTGTGCCATTAGGAAAGTACAAAATAATTAATAGTAATTATTTGGATCTCGCTGATTCAATAATGTCTTAAATTTTTGTTAAATAAAGTGTTCTTCATCTCATTGTTGTGATTTCGTATCCCAAATTTTCAATATACAACTGTTATATTGTTATCATGTTATTACCCAGACGGGAAGGGGTAATTTTTTTTAGGAGCAGTTATTTGGTGGTCTTGGGGCACAACCATGTAGGGCCACGCAGGGTTGTTGTGATTGGTAGAGATGGCGGGATTCACGCGTTTGTGTTGGGTGGTTGGGAACATGAGCGGCATGGTGAATTGTGATTGGCCACCAACAAATAATTTTTTGTTATATACGGCTCACATGTAGCTGATGTATCTAATAGTCAATGGATGTCCGTAAACCAAAACAAATTTTTTGTTAATACTGGTTTTCATGGTTTGTGATTTGTTTCTGGACTTGTGGTTGTATTGGTATTTTTTCAAGTATGTGTGATTGTATGATTTTGTTGAGAGAACCAAATGATATTGACATATTATAGCATTAGCAAAGCATAAGACTTGGCAATGCATGGGAACACATTAACACATAAAGGAGCCACGATTTCTGGCAGCACTCTTGTGATTCCTGGCTTTAATTCAAACAGGAAAAAGTTACCTAATTATTTTCTTTATTCTGTTTGGATGCTAAGAAATTGCTGGAAAAAGGAAAAGAAATTGGCTGAATGTATGTTGGTTATCAATTCATTTCTAATCGATTTCTTTTTATTCTACTACTTTTAACAGTTTGAATGATCAAATAGAGCGTAAATTTATATATTATTTGGATGATTTGGACTTTTTTCACCAAAAATTTGAGAGTATATGTTTAGAGACCCATCTAGTTGGTAGCATGCCTCACCATCATTCACAACTTGGTTTAACTTTCCATTGATGTTTTGAACTACTTTATATGCACAGATATATTGGGGATGGTAGGCTCTTGATTTATGCCTCTTGCTAGGTCTAGAGGCAGTGGCTTTTTTTATTCCAAAACCCAAACAGGTTGGGCCAAGATGGGTTTCCTTTTTGTCTAATAGTAGCACTGACTTTGATGATTGTAAGTTATTTTGAGGAAAAATGCAATATTTAGAAATCCTGTCAGTCTAGTGGCAAATTGTTTAAAAAGTTCCCAGAACATTGATGAATTTAGTGTGTTAATTTTGCAAAACAAGAAGTTTATAAGCCGTATTAAATCCTTATGACAGTGGGAATTTTACAATGGGATTTATTTAGGTGCTCCTACTGCTTTAGGCATGGACAATAACCACACAACTTTGTTGGTTATTGATTCCAACATTCATTAGTGTAGGGGAGTTCATCTGAAACTGAATCAAGGGAATGTTAGTTAACATTGATGCCAAATACTTCAGAGTTCAACGTAATAATTGTGAGCATTGCTAATGTAGGTTGTTGATTTGTAAGGGTGATAAAAATTTGGTTGGGGACGGCTTGTGGGGTAGTATTACTGGTTTTCTTCTGGTCCAGCTAAATGTGGATCATAATTTAACACTAGGAAATGTAGAACTACAGATAATTGGAAGAAAAGAAGAAAATAAATAAGATAAAGAACGAAATGATGTTGAGGAAGTAGGAAACTGAGGTAACCATATATTTGGTTCCTTAAGCATTCCCAATGGCGGAGTTAAGGTTATCACACTTACTAAAGAAAGCCTCTCAAGTTGTATGTTCTCAATTAAACATTCTTGAAACTTCAGAAAAGGTGATTGAAATCTTTCATGTTCACTTGTAAACCCTATTGACTTAGTTAATACAGACAACCTTACTAGTTCATTGTTATAGACTATGGTGTGTGGAAAATTCCCTTACTAGAGTAATGGGAACACTGGTGTGCTATAATATTAGCCGAAGCATTAGGCACCATTTTATCTCACAAAGCTTTTGCGATTCTGGTACCGCAATTACTTTCTCTCGGTTAAAAAAAAAAATAATAAAATAAAAATCTTTAAATGGCACAGGACTGTTATTTCTAGTGTTAGCCTCCTAAAACTTTTCTTCCATACTTGTCTAGGTTGATAATCATGACATCAAGAGTAGAATTTTTATGATGTTTCACAAGGTGTGGGCAAGATCATGTATGAGATGTAGAAAACAAGAGTCACTAAATGGAAGGCCCGTGTTTCTTGCTCATGTTATTGGCAGAGGCATAGGTGAAGCTAAGTGCATTTTGGGGTTTTCCAGGTCATACTGATGGCATAAATGCACAGGGGGTAGCAGGGTCACCAAGTGGAGATTGTCTTTGGCACATGTTGTCACCAACCAAAGTAATTGATTGCCAAAGGTCATTTGGGCACTTGTAGTGGGATGATGGAAAGAGGTGGAGTTGAAAAGACTGTTTACAGGGTCCAATTGTATAGTTTTTTTTTTTTTTCCCGGGATAATTGGGTATCCTGGTAAAACCCCAATAAGAAAAGGTAGAAAAATGACCTTTTTCTTGTTTTATCTTTCCAAATGTTCCTTGCTAAGCTTTCAATCCTTTCTAAATCTTAAAGTATCTTCAAATATTGTGGTTGAAACCTTGAACCTTACTCGTCAAAAAGGAGGGGAAAAAACAGAAGGAAAGTTCTGCTGGAAAAGGCAACAAAAATTTCTATGAAATGCAAGAAAATAGCTCAAGGCTTTTTTGTACTCGGCTGTCTGGAGTCCATACTATTGCTGAAATTTATCTTGAAATATGAACCTAGGCAAAGGTGAGAAGACTGGCATTGATGGTCTTGGACTCTCGGCAAAAACCGTGTTAGACTATAATCTGCATATTTTGACTCTTCGATATCTCGCCAAATTTCAACAAACTCCACTACTATCAACTTTATTTATGTCTTCTTCCGTAATCATTTAATTATGAAATTCAGCCACTACAGTTACAACGATGTTGTACTCAGACGATCAGATCTGGACATTCTCAGCGGTCCATATTTCCTAAATGATCGCATCATTGAATTTTATTTCAGTTATCTTCCTTCATGTTATCCTTCCGAGGAGATCCTACTGGTTTCACCTTCAATTGCTTTCTGGATAGCAAACTGCCCAGACATCGAAAGCCTCAAGGATTTCATAGAACCCCTTAATCTCTCTAGTAAGAAATTAATCTCTCTAGTAAGAAACTGGTAATATTTCCTGTCAATAACAACGATGATGTGACAGAAGCCGAAGGTGGGAACCATTGGAGCTTACTCGTGTTTGAGAGAAATGCAAATGTATTCATGCATCATGATAGCTACGGAGGACTTAATGCTGGGCATGCCAAACAGCTTTACAGAGCTATTGTTGGATATATGGGGATCCCCGATATAGCATCAGCTTGTAAATATGTTGAGTACTCTAAAACCCCACAGCAAGTGAATGGCTATGATTGCGGTCTATACATTGCAGCTATTGCGAAAGCTATATGCAGCTGGTACGAAAGCAAAAGTGAACAGAAAGATGAAGATGGGTTGTGGTTTTCTACGATGAATGAGCAGGTTAATCCACCTGTTGTTGCCGAGATGCGCAAGGAGATTTTGGGGCTAGTAAAAAGCTTAATGGCCATGAACTGAAAATCTTGAATTGCATTGGTGTTAGTTCAAGATTCAGGAATTTCAAGTCTTTTTTTTCTGCGACTGTTGGAATAGATTATAAATTTTAACTTAATAGATTAGAGTTTATAGTTGGATTATAAATTTAAGTTTCAGAGATTAGTGTTTGTTTAAGTAAGTTATAAAATGACTTTTGTTGTGTAATTATCTTTTTTACCCTTATTAGCCGTAGAGATTCAGGAATAGAAGAAAAATGAGGGATGGACCCTTTATACAAGAGCATGATGGTAATATTTGAAAAAAGAGGAGATATTTAAGTGAATGTTCAGGGGAAAACAGCTTCCGTAAGCAAAAAGCTTACCAACTGGCCTTTTCAAATCCACTTGTAATTTGATATTAAAAATTAACTGAAATAAGCTTATGTTGTTTCACCATAAGCTACAACATACATGTTATTTTGACTTGTCTCGAGACTCTCTGTCACGGTTGTGTTGGAATCAAATGTTTTGATCTTCTTGTTCTATTACACTGAAGATAAGGAATGAAAAACAAACGGAGTTTTTAAAAAGTACTTATTATTATTATTATTATTTTTTTTCTTTGGTCCAAAAAAGAACAAATTAGTTTGATGAAAAAAATAAAAAACAAAAAAATACTCATCATTTTTATATAATTTTATTTGTTTTGGGGCAAATTAATTATTTTAGTCAAACTAGTTTCTATTTTTAAAGGAAAAAAAAAATAAAAAAACAAATTCTAAAAACAAATTGCTACATCTTTATTTTATGACGAAAATATATGTGAATATTGATGTTATTTATTAATTATCATCCATGGGTAGACAGTTTTAATAGTTCATAAGGATGTTGAACACAGTTATTCACATTCCAACAAAAAATTTGTGGATGGTTTGTTTTGTAAGTGCATTTAGCATGTCATAAGCAGATAAAAAATGGGAGGGAATCTAAATGTCATGAACAATTTTGCTTCCAAAAGTCATCAAAATACCTAGAACAGAAGTGTGAATTTTGAGGAACTAAACTATTTTGAGAGTAATCATATAGTACAGTCCAAAAATAGAGCCCACATTTGTTCCCCTTTGTTTATACAATCTAATATGAAGAAGAAAATGAAAAATCAATAAAACAAATGCACCTTGAAAAGTGAATAGTACAACCTTAGTTTTGACTAATGTTTCAGAATGTTGTGAGAACACAATCTACATACCCATCTAAGGTGTGAGCTATTAATTAGAATCTCTACTTCCAGTAGTGCACAAACATCTCTAATTTATGTACATATTTGTCGATGAGACCAAAAACAAAATTAGGATGTCTCTTTGGCCCAAAAAAACTTTCCATGAGCCTTGCATTATCACAAAATCTAATAAAAAAACAAAACTTTACAAGTTACTCATTCGGACAGATTTACGATCAAAAGTTACACACTGAGAAACTTTCAAAAGCCAGTTACAAATGTCTAGAAATGTAATTCAGAAAACACAGAAAGGAAGACAAAAAGATTATTAGCTGTAGTTAGCCAGTCAACTATATAATACTCTTCTACCTAGGTCCTGTCCTAAATTAGTTAGCAGTAGATACACTCGGACGATTTTTATGGCGTAAAGCTTCATTTACCTTATAGCTTAGCAATACTGTTAGCTTCATAGAGAAAAGTGTTTAATATATCAACATTCATTATAAAACCAAAATTAGTTGGAGCACTTGTCACACCTTGGGTAAAACCAAAGAAATCCTCACTTGGAGCACATTAGTTTTTTGAGCCAAGCTCGATCAGCCTATGACTTTGGAGTCACTTGGCAAGGAGCTCATCATTTTAAATAAGTTTGGGAGACTCAATATCTAAATGGATTGCCAACAACCATACATCTGCTTAGATAAGTACTACAGAGTTATCAGGCCTTGTAAAACTTCCAATCATTTTAACACGACTTCTTTCTAATACAAAATGACAAAATCGATTTTCTGTGAAAATTTACTTTGCCTAATTGAAGATAAATAATGGATTTTTACCCAGGGCTTCAGTATTCATTCATAACATACTAATGTCCGCTGGGTAACTCCCCAACACTCTCAAGAATGTAGCAATCTCCTGCCAAAGGAATACATCTTCCTATATCATATATGTTAATATATCATATACTTTAGTTCATTACTTTAGTTCATTATAGCTGTATACTTTCGTTCTGTAAAGGCAACCACACCCACTACCACCTTTCCGCTTTAGTTTAGTGAGTATATTATTTAATGTAAATTATATGCTTTCGGTGCTCCATTGATTGCTCCATTGTATCCCCATTCTCTCTATAAAAAGAGAGCTCATTCTCCATTGTAAACATGCACACAATAACAGATATACAGAGCCATTCAGTTGCTCTTTCTCTCTTTCTCTCTCTCTCTCTCTCACTCTCTCAAATTATTGTTTCATGGTATCAGAGCCCAGTGTTACATTTCTGGCAATTTTCGATTTTGGTGTTTAGTCCCGTACACAGTGGCACTACACCAAACCGCTCAGAATTTCCTCACTATTCCAACGGCACCAAGCCCGTCCTCAGAAACCCTCTCACACGCCCATACGCACCGTCTTTGTCATCGGTGCGTCACCAATTCCGCCACTACTCTCACACGCGCCTGCACGCGCCATCTGTTACTGCACACATCCGCCACGCTACCACGATCGCGGTGATGTCACTCCCTTTACATCGCGCCGCGCTATTGTGCACCCCTCGTGCGCCGCTTCACTAGTGTGCACCCGCTTGTGCCAAAACTGCTACCGTGCGCCGCGCCTGCGCTAGTCCGCTACCGTGCGCCGCTGCCTTCCTACTAACATGCTCCTCCCTGCACTCTGCTAACGTGCGCTGCTGATATCATTGCTGACATCCTCTTTGTCCAGCATACCTTTCCTAGCTATTTTCGACCTTCCGGACTCACTGGTACACTCTGTTTTACCTAATTTTGCTCCTACAGGTCTATTCCTCTTGATTTAACCCTATTCAACCTTTATTATGGATCGTCATGATGCCTCCCATCCCATTTCTGTTATTTTGAATGGTTCCAACTATGTTCTGTGGGCCCAAACCATATCTTCCTTCCTCAAAGAAAAGAAGCTCTGGTGAATTATCACCGGGGATGTGACCCACCCAGTGAAAGACACTACTAAAACTACTGTTTCCACTGCTATTACTACATATGAAGACCGACTTGAGGACTGGGACAGTAAAAATTACCAAATCATTACCTGGTTTCGAAATACATCTGTTACCTCTATTAGTCTTCAGTTTGGTCGCTTTCAGCTTGACTCTGTCACTACTCCTGCAAAGGGCATCTGGGATTTTTTGAAAGAACGATACCAGACTACTGGTCTTGCTCATCAATATCAACTTCAGAGCCAACTTCATCGAATGCGCCAAGAATCTAGTCAGTCCATCAATGACTTCCTTTCTCAAATGTACTCCGTTTGGGACCAGCTTGCTCTTTCCGAGCCGACTTGGCCTCAACGAGAAGATGCTGTCTTATTTACTGCCTATCGTAATCAGCAAAGGTTGGTGCACTTTCTCATGGCTGTCACTTCATCTTTTGAGCCCGTACGTGCCTCTCTTCTTCATCGCCATCCTTTGCCCATTCTGGAACAAGCCATTTCTGAGCTGCTATCAGAGGAGACTCGTCTTGGCACTCTCCAAACTCATCATGTGGACTCTGTTCTTGCCACTCCTCCGTACCGGCCATCATTTACCCAGCGGACCACTGCCTGCCTCTATTGTCAGAATTGGGGCCTTCCTTCAACACATCTCTTGGTCAATTGCCCTGTCAGAACCTGTCGATACTACAACAAACTTAGTCTTGGTCATTTGCAATAGGATTGTTTTCACAATCCATCCCGCTCCTCCTCCAACAACCACTCTTCTCGCGGTGGTTCTTCCTGGGGGAGCTTTCATCGTTCCGGGAATCAGTCTCATTCTAGGAATCAGTCTCATCACACTGCTGCTGCTGCCTCTGAGGGTTTTTCTGAGTCTCCTGCTCCATCTACCCCTATCTTTTCTCCAACGGATGTAGAGGCCATGTTCAAACACCTTCTCTCCCCTTCCGGTACACCTCCTCCTACTGCTTTGTTTGTGATTCCAAGTAATTCTTCTTGGTATTTTGACTCTGCCTGTTGTAATCATATGACCTCCAGTTCTACTATATTTTTTTCTATCTCTTCATCTCCTCATATTCCCTCAATTCAAGCTGCTGATGGTTCTCTCATGACTGCCCGTCATATTGGTACTGTTTCCACATCTTTTTTATCTTTGCCTCAAGTTTATCATATCCCTGCTCTCACTTTAAACCTTATTTCTATTGGTCAATTATGTGACCTTGGTCTAACTGTCACATTTTCTGCTACTCATTGTTTGGTGCAGGACCCTCAGACAGGGCAGACTATTGGGATCGGCCGTAAGCACCGACGTCTCTATGAGCTCATTCACCTTTATGTTCCTGACTCTCCTCAGATCGCTGCTCCTGCATCTGTTTCCTCATCTCCTTTTCATCTTTGGCATTGTCGGTTAGGACATATTTCTGTTAATCGCTTAAAGTCTTTGGTTTCTAGTAGACAATTGGGTCATGTACTTCCGGATACTTTCGATTGTATACCCTGTCAACTTGCCAAACAACCTGCTATATCATTCAATAAAAGTACTTTTGTTTCCTGGGCACCTTTTGATCTTATACATTCGGATATTTGGGGCCCCTCCTCTACTCCTACTATGGGGGGATCTCGTTATTTTATTGTTTTTATTGATGATTTTTTACGGTTTACTTGGATTTTTCTCATGAAAACTCGGTCTGAACTCAAAACCCTTTATTATAACTTTGCCCAAATGATCCACCCCCAATTTTCCAAACCATCAAACTTTTTCGCTTTGACAATGCTATGGAATATTGGGACTCAGATTTCCTTTCTTTTCTTCAGAGTCATGGTACACTGCCTCATTGTTCCTGTGCTGGCACGTCCCAGCAAAATGGCCGTGTTGAACGGAAAAATAGGCATATTCTTGACACTACTCGCGTTCTCATTCTCTCCTCTTCCTGCCCTAAAAACTTTTGGGGGGAAGCTACCCTCACTGCTGTCTACACTATCAATTGTGCTCCTACCCCTATCATCCATAATCAAACTCCCTTTGAACGTCTGCATGGCACTCCCCCTCCATATACTAATCTTGGTTTTGGCTCTGCTGGTTCTACTTCAATCTCATGAACATACCAAGCTTGAACCTCGTTCGCTTTTTGTTGCTTTCTTGGGTATGGAATTGAACATAAAGGCTTTCATTTGTTGGGACCCTCTCTAAACGCGTCTTCAGATCTCCCGCCATGTCGTTTCTCGGGAGCAAAAAATGTTTTCCTCCCTATCCTCCTTTCACTTACCCGCACTTTCCACTAATGTATTGTTTACTAATCCTTCCATAGATCTCTTCTCTGATGATTTTGATACAGGTTCCTCCTTCATTGAGACGCCCTTGCTCACTCCTGCTCCCGACCAGACTGCTCTTCCTGAAGGTCCACCTCTCATTACACCACCTCCTTCTTCACCGGTTCTTCCCATCGATCCTCCTCCGGGTCGACCGCACCGGGTAACTCAACCTCCTATCCATCTTCGTGATTATATTGTTGGATCTGCTGCCTTTTCTACTTATGAACCTACCTCCTATCGTGAGGCTTGCACTAATCCTCTTTGGCAGCAAGCTATGACTGATGAACTCCAAGCTTTGGACAAAACTTATACTTGGGATCTTGTTGATCTTCCTCCTGGCAAAACTGCGATTGGTTGCAAATGGGTTTACAAAATCAAGACTCATTCTGATGGCTCCATTGAACGCTACAAAGCTCGTCTTGTTGCCAAGGGTTTCAACCAGGAATATGGGATTGATTATGAGGAAACCTTCTCCCTTGTTGCTCGGCTTACCTCTGTTCGCAGTTTACTTGCTGTTTCTGCTGCTCGCCACTGGGAGCTCTTTCAGATGGATGTCAAAAATGCTTTCCTTAATGGTAATCTTCTTGAGGAGGTCTACATGCAACCTCCACCTAGGTCCACTTTTCCACCTCATAAGGTTTGCAAACTACAGCGTGCCCTCTATGGCCTCAAGCAAGCACCCCGCGCATGATTTGCTAAATTCAGTTCTACTATTTATGACTTTGGGTTCACCTCTAGCTCCTATGACTCTACTCTTTTTATACGGACTACTTCTCATGGTACCACTCTTCTCCTTCTGTATGTGGATGATATGATTATCACTGGCAATGATGCAGTTGGTATTCTCCAACTCAAACGTTTTCTCCACCGTCAGTTTGAGATGAAGGACCTTGGCACTCTTAACTACTTTTTAGGCCTTGAAGTCTCTCATGATTCTACTGGTTCTTATTTATCTCAGGCCAAATATGCATCAGATCTTCTGGCTCGTGCTGGTCTTACCGATTGCAAAACTACCTCTACTCTAGTTGATCCTCAGATTCGTCTCACTCCTCTCGATGGGGATCTCCTCAATGATGCTACTCTTTATCGCCAGTTCGTCGGTAGTCTTGTCTATCTCACAGTGACTCATCCTGACATTGCATATGCTGTTCACATTGTTAGTCAATATATGTCGGCTCCTCGCACTCCCCACTATACTACTCTACTCCACATCCTTCGATACCTCAAAGGCACTCTGTTCCATGGCCTTCACTACTCTGCTTCCTCCTCTCTTGAACAACGTGCCTTTTCTGATGCTGATTGGGCTGGGGATCCTACGAATCGACGCTCCACCATGGGATTTTGTTTCTTCTTAGGGGATTCTCTTATTACTTGGCGTAGCAAGAAACAATCCCTCACTGTCCGTTCTAGCACCGAAGCTGAATACCGAGCTCTTGCTGATACTACTCAGGAACTTCTCTGGCTTCGCTGGCTCCTCACTGATATGGGTGTTTCCTCTTCTGGCGCTACCTCTCTTTATTGTGACAATCAGAGCGCCATTCAGATTGCTCACAATAATGTGTTTCATGATCGCCACAAGCATAATGGGATTGGTTGGCATTTCATTCGACAAAGATGTGTTACACGTGTAATCTTTTCATCTTCTCCCTATTGCTTCTGCCGATCAACTTGCTGATATTTTCACCAAGGCTCATCCTCCTGGGCACTTCCGTGATCTTGTTTCCAAACTCAACTTGGTCGATGCCTACCCTCCTTGAGTTTGCGGGGGGCTGTTAATATATCATATACTTTAGTTCATTACTTTAGTTCATTATAGCTGTATACTTTCATTCTGTAAAGGCAACCACACCCACTACCACATTTCCGCTTTAGTTTAGTGCGTATATTATTAATGTAAATTATATGCTTTCGGTGCTCCATTGATTGCTCCATTGTATCCCCATTGTATCCCCATTCTCTCTATAAAAGAGAGCTCATTCTCCATTGTAAACATACACACAATAACAGATATACAGAGCCATTCAGTTGCTCTCTCTCTCTCTCTCTCTCTCAAATTATTGTTTCAATCTACAGCTAAAATTTATATTTCAAAACTGAATGATAATAAAACCGACTACACCTTTAGATGCCCAAGGGCATTCTATGTTTTTTGGTCAGCCATTGATGCTTCAAAATCCACATAGAATAGATAAGGGAAGTGCCTCTACGAGAATATCAAATGCATCGAGCAAATAGATGAACAAAACGGTGTGGAAACTAATATAAAATCATGAATGTGTCAAATGCATAAAAATGCAACAGACAAATTAGGCAATATATTTACTTTGGAAATCCATTATTGTTATCGTCTAGTGTTTGCAAGGCTTGCTTCTGCAGTGGGTGACTTTCAATCTGGTTCAATAGCAAAACAACAACAAAGGCTGTTAGCACGGCTCTATGCCCGGATTTGACATGTCTCTTGGGAGTAACATGAAACTCAAAATCATGGGTGTATTCAATAATCCCAAATAAAAACGGAATTGATCTATGGTCAATTTCGTAACAAATTCATGGATATAGTTGTACCTTGTAAAAAATTATAGTTATACCTTGTAAGAAGACTTCTTTCTTGTTTTTTGTGCAATTATTCCTTTCTTTTAGAAAGAAATTCATGGATATATCCATTTCCGTTCAAAACAGATCTGATATTTGTATATTGGGTCTTTTAAAGAGTCTCTTTTAGATTATCCTTGTCTTTGTTTATGTTTCGGAAACAAATTATTCTAATTCGTCCCCGCCTACGGATTAGTCGACATTTTCCACAAATTCTACGAATAGAAGCTCTTATTTTCATCAAACCAATAAGAAAAGACAACAAAAATTCCCAAGAAAGGAACATAACTTAGTTAAGTTAATGTCTCTCATTACAAAAACAGCAAGTGCCTTGAAAAGCATTCCAGGACCTTCCTCCAGCGAGAAAACCATACTTGTCCAAAAGAATAACGACAATGGTTAGTGAAACATACCCACTGAAAATTTTAGAAACTCGAACATTTCAAAGCAGATATGGAATAGAATCATGGTAAGTTATCTTGCACAATAACCAGTGATTCGTAAAGTGAGACGCTAACCTTGAATAGCCTATCAGTGCCAGGAATTATAGGTTCTCTTGCAAGAACTAAAAATCGAGTGACATTATCGGAGTCATCCTATTGAAGACAAAGCATTATTGACTTCATGCAATCATAATATCAACAAAGAAGCAAAGTTCATAACTAAACCATTAATTTTAGATAGCAACCTGCATATCTTCAGCAAGTATATTCATTATGTAGATCCTTGCGCGATGAGAGCTAGCAATGCTTCCTATGTCGTTAGTTTGTGGAAAGCAACAAACTATAAACGTGAAGAAAATTTAGGTTACAAATATAGACAAACCATAATTAGTTCCAAAAGTGTCGAGATTATCAAGACAAATTTTACAAACACAAGTCTATGACCGTAAAATGATTCATATATATTCATTCGCTACTCCAAGTTAAGTTGGCACGGAGGCCTTCTATGCAAGGCTACCATGGTGGTATCCAAGACTTGGAGAAGCTAACAAACGATTAGCTAATCGACAATTTTACCTACCTTTCTTTGCACTAGCTTGTTTGATACACGCCAAAGATGGAATGCTATGTTGAGTCCGTTGTTTTTCTGCTTTTCTATGGTTCTTATGGGAAGAAGTCGGGCTCAAGTCTGGGTGGGAAGTCGGCCGCAATTCCCGGTGGTGATCTGTTTTGTTGGTAATCTGATTTGCTGGTGTTGATGAACTGATATGCTATGCTTAGCAGTAGGCTGATACGCCCAGCAGTGGACTGTTACTTTGGGCTACAATGTTCAGCAGGGACAGTTAGACTTTGCTCTATTTTGAGGGGTTTTGTTTCTTTGGTTGGTTGCTCACCAACTTGGCGGGTGCTAGCAATTGATAGGATGGGCTTTTTGGTGCCAATCTAGTTGGGATGATTTAACTTATTGTGATGCTTTTGCACTTGCCTCTTTTTATTGATGTTTTCTGTTTTGTACCTTATACTTTGCTATTACATCAACAAAGTTTCTTTTTTGTTGATCAAAAAAAAAAAAACAAAACAAAACAAAACAAAAGATCATCCATGACTTCACGACCATTCCCAACCTTGTTAGTGTGTTCTCACGCTGTGCAAGAGCCTGAAATATTATCAAGGCTCAAATAAAATTCTTGATGTACAACAGCAATCAAAGTGATTATAAGAATAATACCAAACCTGTGGATAGCTTAGAAGAACCTCCTTTAGGTCTTGAACTTTAACGCCATGGTTAGCTGGTAAACAATGCCTGATTGCAAGTTTCACTTCCCCAGCTATACCCTGTGCCGAAGTAAAAGGTCATAATTCCTGTGGATTCTTCCCCCCAGAGAATTCGCAATTGGTAAAACTGCTCTGTTTACAAGCCACAGTTCAACGGCCTGCAATCGGAATAACAAAGAAGAATAAAAACCTTTTTAGACCTTCTATAACGAAGACCTGTAATGAAGACAAAGATGTGGGCAGCTGTGTGTATTAAAAGCTGAAAATATGATCCCAGCATGGCTAGAAGTTACAAACAATGCTTCTGACAACACAATCCTCTACCACACAGTATCCGTATGTATTAAAAAAAATGAAGCATGGAAACGTACGAGCTTGAGAAGCACAGAAACCAAAAAGTGCAAAACTGAGCACTTCAACTAGTTCAAGATGTGGAGGCTTAATAGCACACAATGAGATTCTATTTAATTTTTCTTTTTTAAGGAAGCAAAAAGAATTTTGGAAAATCATTACATCCCTTGCTTGCCTCTTCAAAACCTCAGATCAGAAGTTGCACATGAAATCCTTTAAAAAAAAAATAAAAAAAAAAATTCTTTCATGCCAATGCATTGTAGATTCAAATTATTTCTAGATGTTAGCCATACAAATTGGCACATTTGTGTCATAAAATTCTATTTCACTGTCTAATATCACGCAATAATATACCCGAAGGATAAAATGGTTCAGGCTAGCTAGCTAAACTTGTCAAGCAAATAATAGCTTAGAACTTGTCAAGCAATTAGTATTCCTTCTCCATTGCCCCCAGCACAAGCTTAAGAAATTGCTACTGTGTTACTGTTTAATATAGAAATGTAAAACCTATTTTTTTAAGACAGAGGAGCAGTTCCAGTTCTAAAACTTCAAATGAATTTATTTGAACACTGGGATTCACATTAGTCAAAGATCGAAACTTACTCCGTTTTAAACACTAGGCAACTCGTTAAACTTAACAAATAGTTAGTAGAAACTTAGCTGAATCAACTTATGCAGTTAACAATCTAAAGATTAGGTGAGACGATCACCAAGCAGTATACTTTACACATGGAACTGCCCATACTGTGCTCTATAAAGCTCGCATATATGCGTGAAGGGGCTAAATAAGTAACGGGTTAGACCCAAGCCTTGGGTAGACGATCACCAAGCAGTATACTTTACACATGGAATTGCCCATACTGTCCTCGATAAAGCTCGCATATATGCGTGAAGGGGCTAAATAAGTAACGGGTTAGACCCAAGCCTTGGGCCGGTCCAATCCCCCAAGCCCAAATCCAAATAGGTCAGATGAGCCTATGGACAACCCAACTAAGCCTAGTTCCATTACTAACAGTCCACCCAAGTCCTCAAGCACTTGGGCCCAACTTGCAGTGGAAAGGCTTGCCCAGCGGCAATACTGGGCTAGGGCCGAGCTGAATGACTCATCCTATGGGCCGAGCTGATGGGTCAAATCCATCATCGGAGCCAAATAGGCCGAGTCCGTACACAATTATCTGAATGGACTAGCCTATCCCAACAGTAGCCTTGCAAAGGGCCGAGCCGGGGAACAACGATGCCGAGCTGAGGAAACCTCCCAAGGAAACATGGGAGCCGTAAGTATATGCATGTGCAGGTTGCCACCTCAGCTGGTCCCCTACACCTAGAATCACGGGAACAGTTAAACTAGAAGAATGTGGTCTGTTATCAACATGATTAAAACAAGTATGTGCATCCATTATCAACAACTTAGTGGTCCCCAACTTTGGGCAATGTTAAAGGAAGCTTAGCAGCACCAAAGCTCCATGAAACCATATTGGGAAACAAGCGAGGAACTCTATAAATACTATATGAACTTCACATTGAAGGTAAGTGATCTAAGCTGAACCCCACTTATAACAAACTCAACTCTCTACACTTCTTCTTCGATCACTGATTCCCACACCGGAGGGGTTATCCGGCCAACCTCGGCCGGGCAGCTCTTACGGTGCTTCTTGCTGTAGGAACCTCAATCCTTGGATAGTCCAACTGAGTACGGAGCCCCGATCCACTTTCATCTAGTGTGAAATCCGGTACGCACAATTGGTGCGATGAGCGTGGATCACTTTGTTTCTAAGCTCTGCACTCAGCTCTGGCGATGGGGTTTGAGGACATCCCACATTCGACGCATACTCCACAGACGAAGAAGACAAAGGACAAAGGCTTGTCACTCCCAACAGTCCTAGAAGAACAAACTAGAAATAATAACCGGACCCCCGAATCCGTCGAGCATCAATTGCCCTTCGCTGGAGGTTCCTTTCATCACTTTCTTCTGGAAAAGGATTACAGAGATCGAATCCTAGACTCCACAGGGATGGAGATATAGGAACTGAAAGCGCAACTCAAAAAGGTGCTGGGTGATCCAACGGAAAAGAAGACTAAAGCAGAGCCCTCACGCTTACGACGGAGGAGCTTATCCAGAGAGCCGCCTGTAAAGAAATTCCCCAGAAATGAGTCTGGGCAGCAAAGCCAGCCAATCCTGGTACAGAGTGAAGCGGCGAGCAGCCACACCTATGGGTCACGTTAGAGAAGGACTAAAAGGCAGAAGACAGTTAGCTAACAGAATGAATGCCCTCCTCAAGACCTTCGTTCTTGGCTGATTGGCAACAGGCAGAATGAACAACGTCGGGATCATCTGTACCGTACCATTCATCAGAGAGAGTACAGAGCACAAGATAGGCTCGTCTCCTCATCATTCTCCCCAGAAATCGAGGCTATGAAACCTCCAAAGAAATTCACTTCGCCAAAGTTTACTTCGTACGATGGGAAGTCAGACCCGCTGACATATATTAGCCATTACAGACAGATGATGTCTCTATGGAGCCGAGACAAGGCACTAATGTGCAAAGTCTTTCCATCCAGCTTGGGAGAAACCGGACTCCGATGGTTCGATTGACTTTCCGCTGGATCAATTCATGGCTGGAAGCAGCTCTTCGAAGAGTTCTTAGCCAGGTTTGTCTCCAACATTAAGATCCCGAAAGAGCCAGATACATTGTTCGGTCTCCGAAAAGAGCAGAAAGAAACGCTACGCAATTATGCTAGGAGGTATTAGGAAGACAACAATGACCTGGAGGAAAATGTGTGCAGTGAGCAAATGGCCGTTATGTCTTTTAAACATGGTCTGCGCCCGAAAAGTACGTTGAGACAATCACTTACCAAGCGCCTGGCCACAGCTTTGAAAGATTTGCGTGCCAGGATTAAGCAGTACGCTCGCCTCGAAGATGATCAGATCCCCATTGAGGAAGCATCAGCAGAACAAACAGCTCGGCATAAGAAGAGAACGGACTGAGGAGAACACCAAGGGCTCACGGTGAATGAAGTGGATAAGTCCAAATCTCATGAAGCAGTCGTGACCGTATTCAAGGAACCAATCTATCGAATTTTGGAAAAGATCAAGACAGAGCCCTTCTTTGTTTGGCCACCGAAAATGTTGGGAGATTCGGCTCGGCGTAATCAGAAGCTCAGATACACCTATCACCAAGACAGGGGGCATATGACATAGAACTGCAGAGCACTTAAGTAACACTTGGAAGACCTAGTAGCAGCTGGGCACCTCCGGGATTACATAGATCAAGATAAAGAAGTGACCAAACTAGGGAACCCACCACCAGAACCAAACATTGAACACCCACCTCAGTTGATAACAAATGTGATCCATGGAACAGTAACCCAAGAACCTAAAGAGACACTGAGAGAAGAGATTGCTAAGGCTGTGCAAATTCAGCAGGTCATGTCGGTAGAGCCCGTATCGAAAAAGGTACACTCGGCGACCAAACCCCATTTATGCACTGTTTTGTTTACTAGAAAGGACCTAAAAGGCATACAACACCCACATACTGATGCACTAATTATAACTGTGGGAATTGGGAAATGGTTTGATGTAAAACGAGTCCTGGTAGATCAAGGCAGTGCAGCAAACATATTGTATTATGACTTGTTCAGAAAGCTTGGTCTCTCCGAGCAGCACCTCACTCCAGTGGCAGCTCCACTGGTTGGCTTCAATTCACAGCCAGAATGGCCACTGGGTAGAATAGTGTTACCAGTTGTGGCAGTAACGAAGACCCTCTAGATAGAGTTTCTAGTTATTAATACATCTTCCCCTTACAACGCCATACTTGGCCGTCCATGGATTCACCAGATGGAAGCGGTCCCTTTAACCTACCACCAGCTCATCTATTTCCCAATGGAACACGGAGTAGAGCAGATCTCAGGGGATCAAGTTGCGTCCAAACATTGCGTCATGGCGGCATTGAAGGCCAAACAACTTTGTAACCGGGTACAGACAGTGGAAGTGGCCGGACAGCCAGTTTTGGAAGATATAGGGGGAGCCCCGGAGGAAAAGATGGTAGAGGATTTGGAGAAGGTCTTGATAAAGGAGGATGATCCAGAAAAGTACTTCCTTATCGGTACCTCGCTAGGCGCCGATGAGAAACTTTAACTGCTTGAATTGATGAGGAAAAATATAGAGGTATTTGCATGGTCAGCATACAATACTCTAGGGTTGGACCCAGAATTTACTTGCCACAAACTCAACATCAACCCTTTAGCTCGGTCTGTTGTATAGAAAAGTTGGAGGTCCTCAGTTGAGCACACTGAAGTAGTAATTGCCGAAGTTGAAAAGCTCCAGGCATCGGGAGTGATTAGAGAAGTTCAGTACCCACAATGGCTGTCCAACACAGTTGTCGTCAGAAAGAAGAACTGAAAATGGAGAGTCTGTATTGACTTTACTTTCCAAAACAAAGCTTGTCCCAAAGATAGCTTTCCACTGCCTCGCATCGATTAATTGGTAGACTCAACAGCAGGGCACGAACGCATGAACTTTCTGGACGCTTATAGCGGTTATCACTAGATACCACTGTTCGGTTTGGATCAAGAGAAGACAGCATTTATCACTCTAAGGGGGACTTACTGCTACAAAGTAATGCCGTTCAGCCTCAAGAATGTCGGAGCAACCTACCAGCGAATGATCACTCGAATGTTCAAGGACCAACTCGGAAAGACCATGGAAGCTTATATAGATGATATGGTAGTAAAAAGCAAGTTCGCTACAAACCACCTCGCAGACTTAAGTGAAGTCTTTGGTATCCTAAAGCACCACCAGCTTCGCCTTAATGCCTCGAAATGCGCTTTCAGGGTAGGAACAGAGAAGTTCTTGGGATATATGGTTACTCACAGAGGAATCAAGGCAAATCCGAATCAAATCAAAGCAATACAAGAGCTTAAAGTACCAACGAAGGCTAAAGAGCTACAGAAGCTGGCCGAAATGGCGACCGCCTTGAATCGGTTCATTAGCAAGTCTTCAAATCGGGTGAAGCCTTTCTTCTAGCTATTGAGAAAAAAGGCAGCGTTTAACTAGAGTCCTGAATGTACTGAAGCATTGCAAAGTCTCAAAAGATACCTCAGTATACCACCTCTTCTGTCCACTCCAGAACTAGGGGAGGAGCTGTACCTATATCTAGCAGTCTCAGATCACACTGTAAGCGCGGTATTAATTCGAGAAGTCAACAAGGAACAGAGATTAGTATACTATGTTAGCAAAACATTACTAGATACCGAGACGCGGTACCTACCCTTAGAAAGGTTAGCTTACGCACTGCTTATCGCCTCAAGAAAATTGCAGCATTACTTCCAGGGGCTTACCATTAATGTCCTCACCGAGTTTCCCCTTAGATCTGTATTTAGCCGAGCTGATTTCTCTAGCTGAACAGCAAAATGGGCCGTAGAACTTGGTGTGTTTGACATTCAGTACCAACCCAGGACAGCCATCAAGGCCCACGTCTTGGTAGATTTCGTCGCAGAATTTGCTCCCACCCAGAGTACCGAGCCAGGGAGTCCAAGCTCGGCACAGGTGCCACGCACCACCGAGCAGGGAAAGCACTGCGTTTCGGAAGCATGGAAACTCTTTATTGGAGACATATGGCAGCTTTATGTTGACGGATCATCCAATAACCGAGGCTCGGGGGCAGGAGTAGTACTTATCTCACCAGAAGGATTTATTTGGGAGCAGGCTCTCAGGCTCGGTTGGAAGGCTTCTAACAATGATGTGGAATACGAAGCATTGTTGGCTAGCTTACGCAGTGCCGATCACTTTAGTGCAGAACAACTTCTTATTTTTAGCGACTCACGACTGGTGGTGAACCAGCTTTTTGGGGTCTATGAAACACGAGACGAAAGAATGGCCATGTACGCAAGTAAGGCCAAAGATCTACTCAAAAAGTTTCAATCCATACGAGTGGAACAAATCAATCGGGACAAGAACAGCCACGCCGATTCTTTGGCTTGCCTCGGCTCGTCAGTAGACACCAAGGATGCTAGAAAAATTTGGGTTGAGTTCGTGTCAGAACCAAGTATTGCATCTCCAGTCCTCTGCAGCAACTTAGAGCTAAGCTGGATGGATCCGATACTTACTTTTCTAAAAACTGGCACCCTCCCTGAAGATAAAAAGGAAGCCAACAAAATCAGACATAGGTCAGCTTGGTTTTGGATCTCACTATCTGGGAAGCTGTATAGACTCTCCTATCTCGGTCCTTATCTTTTATGTGTGCATCCAAATCTGGTAAAAAATGTCCTCTATGAAATTCATGACGGGATTTGTGGATGCCACGTCGGTGGAAGGTCACTGGCGCACCAAGCCCTCACCCACGGGTACTGGTGGCCACGGATGTAACAAGATGCACAACAGTATGTTCAGAAGTGCGATAAATGCTAGAGGTTTGCCCTGCTAATTCATCAGCCGACCAAAACTCTCACACCACTCACCAGCCCGTGGCCCTTTGCCCAATGGGGTCTGGATATTGTCGGACCATTGGCACGTGGCACTGGGAATAGACGGTTTTTCATCGCTGCAACCGACTATTTCACTAAGTGGGTTGAAGTCGAAGCACTAGCAAGTATCAAAGAAGCAGACACAAAGCGGTTCGTCACGCGAAACGTAGTGGTGCGTTTCGACATCCTGCGGATACTGATCGCAGACAATGGAACACAGTTCGATGGAAAGATCTTCAGAAAATTTTGTGCTGACCTTAGAATCGAATATCGGAACTCTTCTCCGGGGTACCCACAAAGTAATGGGCAGGCAGAAGTGTAGACCGCCTGAACTCCCTCCGCGCGCGAGGGCGCGAATTGGGTTCATAGCTACTATAGTTCAGACCCCTGTCACGGTTCTGAATCTAATCTCACAAAGTGTAATGTAAGATTGATAAATCACCAAAGAGTTCAAATCCGAAAAATCATTTTTGAAAAATCGATTTTAATCAAAAAGCGCCAAACATCGACTGTTTTGCCAAATTTTAGAGTCGCCACCTAAATATTTTATTTTTGGAAAATTTAGGAAACCTTGACTTATGCCAAAGGCCATGTGTCCATCATCACCAAGGTTGCCTCAGCTCGGCAACTTGGGTACGAGGGGGGAAGGTCATGAAATGAGCACCCCTGCTCGCCCAATCAAAGGATCGGCCTCTACTAACATGATATGTTGTTTTCATAAACATATGCATTCTTATTCCGTTTGTTAATCGAACTTACTATGTGATGTGCGCAGCATACAAGTATAGACTAAATTGTTTGATTTGGAACAAAACATCTCATGTTAGTTTTTCGAAAGTGGTTTGAAGGTGCTACTCGTAAGTAGGCTAAAATGCGGATTTGCCACCAAACAAGGGGGGCTTAACACATGATGATTTGCCACTTCAAGTGGGCTTAAAACTCACATTTTGATGAATT
The DNA here is from genome assembly GCA_025200525.1 of Camellia lanceoleosa. NCBI lineage: Eukaryota > Viridiplantae > Streptophyta > Magnoliopsida > Ericales > Theaceae > Camellia > Camellia lanceoleosa. The sequence goes on along the minus strand of CM045767.1, from coordinate 103,516,189 downwards.
GTTCCAATTCAAGTAATGAAGCCTTCATCCACAGGCATTCATGTAGTTATAGCAATTAAGCAAATAGCCTCATGGCAAGCATGCTAAACATGTCAGTCACTTACACACATGCAAGGATGCTAAAGTGTAAACACTTACAGTGTACTCCGAGCCAAAACAAAAACTAGTTAGAAATCATGCATGATCCTAGCTATGTTAAGAGCCCTAATGCAACACATGCAAAAATGCAACTAAAATAGGCTCGGTTATCTAGAATGGCATATGAATGCAACACTTGATAACATGTTTTGAAATACATATTCAAGAAAATGTATTGAAATACAATGCCGTTTGAATGATGCACCGAGCCCGGTGCATGCAAGACAAATGAATGATGCACGCATGCAAGCATAATGTATGCTAATCGAAATATGCCCTAATCTAACCATCGAAAGCTAGTAAATAAAATGGAGAAATACGTGGGGTTGGAAGACATTCACACACACACGCACACTTATTACAACATTTGCCCTCTCAACAGAGGGTTTGAATGAAATAAAAGTTAACTAGCTACGCTAATTAAGCTAACTATTACAAATTATAACTGATTAACTAACTAGTTAACTAATTACAAACACAAATGAGTAACTAAGCGCATCAACTATCTAAGTATAGAATTGACGAGTTAACCATCTAAGCAAAGCAGTTAAAAGGAGCCTCAGAGCGAGGAATGCATGCATGCTCGGTTGCTTCTTCCCGAAATCTCGTCGCCTTGCCACCGGTCGCCTCTGTTTGCATTTGCTTTGATTCTGAACACCAAACAAATCTTCAGGTTGTTTCTGCTCTAGAACTAGAAGAACTTTGAACCATCTTCAATTTGGTGGACTATCGGCCACCAGGGGAGGCGATAGGCCACTTGTCGGCCACTTAAGGAGGCTGTAGGCCACTTAAAGTGGCCGGTCGGCCAGTTGCTTCTGCACACTTCCATTTTGCTGCAAACACAGTTCAACAAGGGCAAAGCAAGGCATTTACAGGGTATGTGTGTACAACCACCCTCCTTATCATTTCTCAAGCTCAAAGGAGTATGGTACTCGACTCTTGGGCCACCAACTGAGCATCGCAATGCACGATGACCGAGAAGCCAAGTTTGTACAAGTTTATGAATGCACAAGTAACACAGAAGACTCAAGAGGCCTCCACCCTATCATGCACAATCAAGGGGGACAGCGACTAAGAAATGAGGCACATTTCATCACTTCAAGTATAAAACGTCCCTTATTTCTTATGTTTGGATTAACGTTCGATCCAAACACATGCAATGCATCACACATGCAAACAACATGCTAGATCAATAGGCTAAAACACTAAATACACTAGGTTAGTGAACAAAATTGCACTACAAGTGCAAAAAGCATGCAAGAGGCAACCAAACCAATCAAAAACAGAGTTATGACATGGCAAATCAGTGGCGAAAACATGCTAAGAGCTAACACAAGCTAGAACGAGAGGCATAAAGCATGATGCATGTTAGACCAACAAGGAGGATTGCATTACAAGTACAAAGACCAAGCAAGAGGTGACCCCACCAACTAAAATCAGAGTTAAAGCATGCCAAAATAACACTAAGAACATGCTGGAGTAAAGCCAATACAAGCTAGAATAACAAGCTAACTCATGAAGCATGTTAGGCTAGTGAATAATTTACACTACAAGTACAAAAAGCAAACAACCCGAGGCCAAACTAACCTAAAACAGAGATATAACATGGCAAAATAAGGCCTAAAACATGCTAAGATAAAGCCTCAAGAGGGTAAAAAACATGCCAAAGTGTTAAGCCAACAACACATGCAAACAAAGCACAAAATGGGGGGACCACCCCCATCCATTTTGGGTCTCAAGAAGAATGAAAAACATATAAAGGGTTTTGGATTGACAGCCTAGAGCATTTATTGCAACAGCCGGTGTGAAGGTACACTAAGACGGCTTCGGTATGGAATCGGCAAGACTATCTTTGCACACCTATCCCACCGCCACATGTCACCATGAAAGGAAGCATGCAGGGGTTATATGTCAGGATTGAACTGTCACCAAGGCCAATCAGGCGTAATCAAGTGACGCGACCCTTGGAGTACAGAACCATAGCTCCCCCCAAGGGGAACCTTAGCGCGAGCTAGGGGACAAATGAAGGGGCTAAATAAGAAACGGGTCAGACCCAAGCCTTGGGCCGGTCCAATCCCCCAAGCCCAAATCCAAATGGGTCAGATGAGCATGTGCAACTAAGCCCAGTTTCATTACTAACAGTCCACCCAAGTCCTCAAGTACTTGGGCCCAACTCGCAGTGGAAAGGCTTGCCTAGCGGCAATACTGGGCTAGGGCCGAGCTGAAGGACTCATCCTATGGGCCGAGCTAATGGTTCAAATCCATCATCGGAGCCAAAGTAGGCCGAGTCCGTACACAATTATTCTAATGGGCCAGCCCATCCCAACAGTAGCCTCGCAAAGGGCTGAGCCGGGGAACAACGGTGCCGAACTGAGGGAACCTCCCAAGGAAATGTGGGAGCCATGAGTATATGCATGTGCAGGTTGCCACCTCAGCTGGTCCCCTACACCTAGAATCACGGGAACAGTTAAACCAGAAGAATGTGGTCTGTTATCAACATGATTAAAACAAGTATGTGCATCTATTATCAACAACTTAGTGGTCTCCAACTTTGGGCAATGTTAAAGGAAGCTTGGCAGTACCAAGGCTCCATGAAACCATCTTGGGAAACAAGCAAGGAACTCTATAAATATTACATAAACTTCACATTGAAGGTAACTGATCTAAGCTAAACCCCACTTACAACAAACTCAACTCTCTACACTTCTTCTCCGATCATTGATTCCCACACCAGAGGGGTTATCTAGTCAACCCCGGCCGGGCAGCTCTTACGGTGCTTCTTGCTGCAGGAACCTCAATCCTTGGATAGTCCAACTAAGTGCGGAACCCCGATCCACTTTCATCTAGTGCGAAATCCAATACGCACAATGCGTTAATGGAAAAAAAAAAAAAAAACAGTCAAAAATTAGCAAAAGCAAACCACACACAATTCAAGGCATACAAATCCATATTTCTTTGTGTCAATGCATGCACAATCAGTATTACAAATTGTAATCACATGCTTATAGCCCTCACTTCGAAAGCAGTATCAAACTGTTCGCAAGGAACTGCTTCACAATTAGGATATGCCTTCTCAGCCGCAGACTCAATGTATGCCCCACAAACTTTTTTGTTAAGTGCTTCACAATTAGGTACTGCCTCACAATTAGTATGAACTTTTTTGTTTTTTGTTTTTGTAATTTTTTGAATTTTTAGCTTTTGTAGGTGATGTCAAACCAGCCCTTAGTAATGGAAAAGATGAAAATAATTTACTTGTGAAATTTTGAATATATAACTCAGTTTATAATGTTAAATTTTTTATTTTTTTATTTTTTTTTTTGTATTGATTGTTATCAAATTGTTTACGGTATTTTTGAAAAAGAAAAAAAGTAAATAGAGAAGTGCCTATACCAACTCAAATCTTTGTTTTACATAATAAAAAATAGATAGATTTGTAATTAGATTTGAGAATTATGACATTTTTCAAAAAAATAAAATTTTTTCCACATCTACATATGAGTAGAGATATTAGCTTTATATAGATATAGATATAGCTATTCAAAAAACAGATGACATAAAGACAAAAAAATTAGTCCTGAGCTTTTTTCCACAGAAAATATCATGTGCCCATAACTATATATTAGCTAATACCTAAACAAGAAGATACGCAGAAACTCCTCTCTCTCTCTCTCTCTCTCATGGTGTAAAGGCTGTTGTGAAAAGGGTTTCTGGGCAAAGCATGTGTAGGGGGTACAGACTCACCACAGTTAAGGTGTCTTTCATTTATCTGCACCTGCACCTTATGTTTCTCTTAGGCTTTCTTTTAAAATGCTAAGCGTCGTTTGTTAAGGGTAGTTTGTTAATGTTTTTGTTAAAAAAATGAAATTGATTTTAAAATTTTTAAATACATAAAAAATGTATTTTCACTTAACCACCATTGGCCACCATCCACAGGCAGTGGGTGGCAAGTTCTGACCAACTTCTCGCAACTCTTCAGCGGGTGGACGGTCAATCATTATGGTTTTTGGCCACCTCATAACCTCCGGTAATATCCAACACTAACTTCGACAGACATGTTCGGCCACCTACTACTACCAGTCACCACATCTGGTCCACCGTCTATCTCTGGCAACCAATTCCGACAACTCATCAAATGTATTTCTCTATTTTTATTTTTATTTGTTTTTGAAATATTTTTGTTTACCAAACAAGTTTTTTGTTTTTCTTTGTTACAAAAATAAACAGAAATCTATTTTTTGATTTTTATAAACTAAAAACTAAAAATTGAAAACGTTAACAAACAAGGTGATGTTTTAAAAACTTATTTTGAAAATACATGGCTGCGACAGGGGGTGGTGATTGAAAGTTGGTTGTTGATAGTTAGAGATGGTGGTTTTCAATTGCTAGAGGTGGACTTGAGATGGTGGCCAAAAGGGGATTTCTAGCCAGAGGTGGTATATGTAGATGAAGGTGGTTGTCATTTGTGGGATGCAGTTAGCGATGGTTGGAGGTGATAGTTGGAAGCGTTCACTGGCAACGATGATCGGAGGAAGAGAGTGGTTGAATATCGTGGTTAGTGGTGGTGATAAGTGGTAGGTGATGGCCAAATGGAGTAAGAGAGGAAAAAAAAATTCTCAACAAGTGAAATTAATTTTTTTCTGGCTACAAAAATTGTAAATTGTTTGTGGGTTTTTAAAAATAAAAATAGATATTAAACACATATTTGTTTATAGTTTTCAATTTTTTTTAATATTTATTTATTTATTTATTTATTTATTAAATATAAACAAAAAATTATAAAATATAAACATTATCAAATATACCCTCAACATTGAACAAACCCTAAACTCGACCAAAAAAATCCCTAGGCTGATACAGAGGTGCAGGTGTTGGTGCAGACAAAAGGGGCATCTTGGTTCTCTCTTTTCTTCAATTTAAGGAAGTAAAGAGATCACAGATGTATGAACCTATATGCTTTTATTTTAAGGTACGAAAGATAGATAACATTATCTATGAACCTTTTCTTTTTTTTTTTTTGCGCCTGTGATTCTTCCTTTTCTGTGTGAGCAATTTCAGTTTCGGCTCCATTGTCATGTATTTTTGGTGTCACACCCCAAATCCGGGCATGACCGGCCGTGGCCCACAGGAACTTAGCCCAAGACACACGTAAGCCTAAACACGAATCCATAATCACATTGAACAACTAAACACTAGTCCAATAATAAATAACCAAAACTCAATCTAGACATGCCACAATTATAAACGACAAAATCAACCGTAATCAAAACTATCCAAACTTATGGGATATAAATAGCCCACATATCAAAATAATCCTAAATGAACCTCAATAAAAATAAAAAGAAGTATGCACAAACTGAACATGACAATCTAAAACAAAATAAATGAATGTCCTAGAGGTCCATGCAATTGAGTCCCCGCTATGCCATAAATCCACTCTAAGTCCTTCTAATACCTGGAAGTGATAAAAAACTAAGTCAGCTGATAGCTCAGTGAGTAGCAACATGGATAAATACAGTTTTGAAAGCATGGTTCAATTCCAAAATAAGATATATATCACAGAAACTAGATTGGCATACAGTTTGGTAAATACAATCTGTTTCAAAAAGAAGGTTCCACAGTTTAACACTTAAAATACTCATGTCTCGCAAGAACATGATAAACGACATTTTCCACTTAAAACAGATTATAACATGAACACCAATAATTTTCTGGGTACCAATAAAAATAATAATATGCCACACATTTCTCAGGCTATAAGTCCCGTTGGATCCAATACCGAACTAAGAGTCATCCTCAGGGTGGCACCTAGGCCTTTTCTCAAAGACGATCCGATTGAAGGTCACCTAGTTGTTTTTAAAGGTCTTTTCCTTACAATCGTTGAGCACTAGAGTCATCACGACCCAACCCGGATTTGTTCCCTAATGGCCAGAGTCACCACACACGGTGGAATAAGTTCCCTGGACTAAATACACATATGGTCCCAATAATCAATACACATCAGTTTCGCAAAACATGGTAGTTCATCATTATAAACATGAGACCAAAACAAATAGTTTACAGTATGCCAAATTCACACATGTTTCAGAAATAATTTGATTCCATTGATAATATAATAATTTATCAAAACAGTTTAGTCATGAAATAACAATTTAATTTTCCAACAGTTCAGGGTAGGGGAACATTTATAAAAATACGTAGCATGAAATTACTCACCTGAAACCGAAATAATATAATTCTTGAATCGAATAGAGTGTAAAAGTCCAACTAGTGCCCTGAACCAAGTGTAAAAACTACACGTCACAACTAATTTAAAAATACTAAAAAAAAATAGAAACCAGGTAACCTCAACTAAAGCGCACTAACCCGGCTCAACCCAACTCACCGTTACTCCTAAATATTATCTAAGTTCATGTTCTTCAAGGTTTAAAATCACCCAAGACATGGGTTCCGGTCAAAACTTAATTAATTGCGACTTTAAGATAAAATAGAATTTCAAACAAGCCTTCCCAACTTATTCGCTAACTTTGAAAATTACAAAATTCACTCCACGGTATTCAAAAAATTCCAATAACCTCCAGATATGATCTAATATATCCTAAGTTTCAAATCCAATTGGTTTCACTTGATTTGCTTATCAAAATAATTATCTACAATTTATTATATCCAAACAGGTTGTTTTCTGCAGCACTTTAAAGAAATTGACAGCTTTCTTAATATACACGAGCAATCAATGCAAGGCCAAAAACGTACGAAACTAGACTCGTAACCGGTTCTAATGACACTAATTTGATAATTTTTGGATTTATACCCAAAGAGAACAACACTCCCAAATTTACTATTTCAGACTGGTTTCCTGGACAGATTTGAATACCTCAATTTATATGGATTTTGACTCCCAAAAATTATGAAAAAATTCAGATATGCAATTCAATATGTAATTGATCTAATGTAAAAATTTCAGTTTAAAATTCACTCATTTGATATGGTTTCTTGATTTTTAAAATTTGCGATTCTGTGCAGAATTTTTAAACTAAAAATAATACCCATTCTTTATACATGAATTTAACTCCTCAAGTTTCTTAATAGGAATTCTATATACACAATACATAAACCTACAACCTCTCCATCAATGAACTAAATAATCATAGAGTAAGGATAAAGAACAAAACCTTAAGGAAGAAGAAAGATAAAGACCTAGTACACACCCAAAAATCCATCCTTGTTTGCAACCCCTTTTATTTTCTTCTTATTTTCTCTCAAACTCTCTCTCTCTCCCCGTGGCTGCTGTTATGAATAGTATGAGGCAACCTAGGGTTACATATGTATCTACACAAAAGGGTCCTAAAATATTATCTCTTTATATTATTTTATTTTCTAACCCATTAATTTAAATAAAATATAACTATTAATATAACAAAATATACTTACAAACTTACGCTCTATTTTTTTTAAAAAAAAATAATAAATCTTGCCTCTAAATTAAATACTTTCACCATAAATTTATTTTAAATTTAAAATTAATTAAAAGATCCTCCAAATATTTAATTTGCACTTTAGGATTCACCACCAAAATATTTGAGATTGTAATATTATTATTTAATTATTTACTTAATTTTTATATTCGGGTTCTCACATTCTCCCCCGCTAAAAGAAAAGTTTCGTCCTCGAAACTAACCTAAGTAAATCATGAGAATAAATGTGGATACTTCTCGCGTATCTGGTCCTCGCTTTCCCAAGTCGCCTCTTCAACTAGATGATTACGCCACAGTACCTTAACCAATTTAATGACCTTTGTACGCAACATTTTCTCTTTCGAATCCAAAATCTGAACAGGTATCTCCTCATACGAAAAATCCTCTCTAATCTGAAGCGGCTCATAATCTATTGCATGCGATGGACTGTGCACATATTTCCTCAGCATAGACACATGAAACACATTATGCACTCCAGCCAACTTAGGGGGTAGAGCAACACAGTACGCAACCTCACCAACCTTCTCCAATACCTCAAATGGACCAATGTATCTAGGACTCAACTTTCCTTTCTTTCCAAACCTGATCACTCCTTTCCATGGTGATACTTTCAAGAATACCATATCCCCTTCATGAAACTCTAAGTCTCTCCTACGATGATCAGCATAACTTTTTTGTCTACTCTAGGCAGTCAATAATCTCTCTCTGATGGTGATAATTTTCTGTGTAGCATCCTCCACCAAATTAGGTCCCAACATTTGCCTCTCACCAACCTCATACCAACACAAAGGAGACCTACACTTCCTCCCATACAAAGCCTCATAAGGAGCTACTCCCAAACTAGAATGATAACTATTATTATAGGCAAACTCCATGAGCGGCAAATAATCATCCCAATTACCTCTCCACTCCAAAGCACAAGCCCTCAACATATCCTCAAGGGTTTGAATAGTCCTCTCTGATTGCCCATCTGTCTGAGGGTGATAAGCTGAACTAAAATTTAACCGAGTACCCATAACTGACTGTAACGCACCTCAAAACTTAGACACAAAACGAGGGTCCCGATCTGACACTATTGACACTGGTGCACCATGCAATCTAACAATCTCCTTCACATACAACTGTACAAATCGAGCTAGAAAATAGGTCATCCGTACTGCAATAAAATGTGCTGACTTGGTTAATCTATCCACAACTACCCAAATTGCATCGTGATTACTACTAGTACGAGGTAAACCACACACAAAGTCCATGGTATCATGATCCCACTTCCACTCTGGTATAGATAAGGGTTGTAGTTTCCCCGCAAGTTTCTAATATTCTACTTTAACCTGTTGACACACCAAACACTAAGCCACAAATTCTGCAATATCTCTCTTCATACCATTCCACAAAAATGTTCATGAAGATCTCGATACATCTTAGTGCTTCCAGGATGAATGCTGTAACTAGAACTATGTGCCTCCATCATAATCTCCTTCCTCAAATCACCACCAGCAGGAGCACAAATTCGGCTACGGAATCTAAGCAACCCATCATCACTAACCACAAAGTCTACATGCTTACCCTCTACCATCTCTCCTTTAATACGCTCACACTGGGGGTCAATCTCCTGAGCTAAATGAATCCGCTCTCTCAAGGTCAGCTGAACTTTCAATTGACTACAATAAGCCCTGTCACCAGGCATAACAACCTCAAGCCACCTTCTTTGCCTCAAATTTAGTTCCTTCTATGTGAAAATATACTTCAAACTCTTATGATCAGTGTAAATCTCACATGACTCTCCATACAAATAATGCTGCCAGATCTTAAGAGCGAAAATCACTGCTGCTAACTCGAAGTCGTGCGTAGGATAATTTCTATCATGTACTTTCAACTATCGTGACACATAAGTAATCACCTTCCCATGCTGCATGAGCACACATCCTAAACCCTTTCATGAAGCATCACTATAAATCACAAAACCACCACCATTAGTAGATAAGGCAAGGATTGGAGTTGATGTCAACCTCTGATTAAACTCTTAGAAGCTACACTCACAATCATCATGTCACTCAAACTTTACCTCTTTCCTAGTGAGATTTATGAATGGTAAAGCAATACGGGAGAATCCTTCCACAAACTTTCTTTAATATCCAGCAAGCCCTAGAAAGCTACGTACCTCTGTCACAGAAGTAGGTCGTGGCCAATCAATGATTTTCTACCACCTTCGTGCTATCCACAGATACCCTATCTTTACTCACCACATGACCCAAAAAGGATACACTACTCAACCAGAATTCACACTTCTTAAATTTTGCACACAATCTCTTCTCCCTAAGGATCTGCAGTACTACCCTCAAATGCTGCTCATGCTCCTCCTTCCTCGATTAAATTAGAATGTCATCAATAAACACTGCCACAAATTTATTCAGTTGGGGTTTGAATACTCTGTTCATTAAATCCATGAATGCGGCTGTTGCATTTGTGAGGCCAAAAGGTATCGCCAAAAACTCATAATGCCCATAACGGGTTCTAAAAGCAGTCTTAGGAACATCATCATCCCTTACTTTCAACTGGTGATAGCCTAACCTCAAGTCAATCTTAGAGAATACCTAAGCTCCCTGTAATTGGTCAAATAGGTCATCAATACGTGGCAAAGGATGCATATTCTTCACTGTGACTTTGTTCGGTTCTCTATAATCAATACACAACCTCATAGACCCATCATTCTTCTTCACAAACAGCACAGGTGCTCCCCAAGGTGAAACACTAGGTTTAATAAAACATTTCTCTAACAACTTCTATAACTGAGTTTGTAACTCCCTCAACTCCAATGATGCCATTATATAGGGCACTTTAGAAATAAGTGTTGTGTTGGGGACCAAGTCAATGGAAAAATTCTACCTCACGATCTAGACGAAGTCTAGGTAGATCCTTTAGAAAAACATCAACACAATCACTCACTACAGGCAATTCCTCTAACTTTTATTCTGGAAGTTCAGTACTCACCACACAAGCTAAATAATCATGACCCCCTTTTCTCAACATTCGGTTAGCTTGAAGGGACAAAATAAAACAAATAGAAGACCCTTTTCCATCTCCCTAAAAGAAAAACTTATGTTGCCTCGGCATAGCAAAAAATACCCTCTTTCTAAAACAATTAATAGAGGCATGGTGCTTCGTTAACCAATCCATCCCCAAAATCACATCAAAATCCTTCATCTCTAAAGAAATCAAATCCACTGGAAAAATTCTACCATCTAACTCTATCTCACAAGATCTACAAACATCCCCTAACACTACTGTTTCTCCCAATACTACTGTCCCACCTAATGGAGTAGACAAGGTAATACAAACATCAAAGGTAATACAAACATCAAAGGCTCACAAGGAATAGACAATCTGTGTAGATATCTAGGTGTCAACTCTTAACCTTCAAACTGAAATCAAGAAAGATTCAACACAAGTTTAAACAAAACTAACTTAACCAAACACAACTAAGGACTATAAGGACTCGGACCTCGTCTAAATAATGAAATACAAGATATGTAACTCAATAAACCTATTGCTCTGATACCACAATTGTTACACCCCAAATCCGGGTATGACCGGCCGTGGCCCACAGGGACTTGGCCCAAGGCACACGTAAGCCTAAACACGAATCCATAATCACATTGAACAACTAAACACTAGTCCAATAATAAATAACCAAAACTCAATCCAGACATGCCACAATTATAAACGGCAAAATCAACCGTAATCAAAACCATCCAAACTTATGGGATATAAACAGCCCACATATCAAAATAATCCTAAATAAACCTCAATAAAAATAAAAAGAAGTATGCACAAACTGGACATGACAATCTAAAACAAAATAAATGAATGTCCTAGAGGTCCATGCAATTGAGTTCCCGCTATGCCATAAATCCACTCTAAGTCCTTCTAATACCTGGAAGTGATAAAAAAAACTAAGTCAGCTGATAGCTCAGTGAGTAGCAACATGGATAGTAAATACAGTTTTGAAAACAGGGTTCAATTCCAAAATAAGATATATATCACAGAAACTAGATTGGCATACAGTTTGGTAAATACAATCTGTTTCAAAAAGAAGGTTCCACAGTTCAACACTTAAAATACTCATGTCTCGCAAGAACATGATAAACGACATTTTCCACTTAAAACAGATTATAACATGAACACCAATAATTTTCTGGGTACCAATAAACATAATAATATGCCACACATTTCTCAGGCTATAAGCCCCGTTGGATCCAATACCGAACTAAGAGTCATTCTCAGGGTGGCACCTGGGCCTTTTCTCAAAGACGATCCGATTGAAGGTCACCTAGTTGTTTTTAAAGGTCTTTTCCTTACAATCGTTGAGCACTAGAGTCATCACGGCCCAACCCGGATCTGTTCCCTAGTGGCCAGAGTCACCACACACGGTGGAATAAGTTCCCTGGACTAAATACACATATGGTCCCAATAATCAATACACATCGCCAAGAAAACATGGTAGTTCATCATTATAAACATGAGACCAAAACAAATAGTTTACAGTATGCCAAATTCACACATGTTTCAGAAATAATTTGATTCCATTGATAATATAATAATTTATCAAAACAGTTTAGTCATGAAACAACAATTTAATTTTCCAACAGTTCAGGGTAGGGGAACATTTATAAAAATACGTAGCATGAAACTACTCACCTGAAACCGAAATAATATAATCCTTGAATCGAATAGAGTGTAAAAGTCCAACTAGTGCCCTGAACCAAGTATAAAAACTACACGTCACAACTAATTTAAAAATACTAAAAAAAAAATAGAAACCAAGTAACCTCAACTAAAGCGCACTAACCCGGCTCAACCCAACTCACCGTTACTCCTAAATATTATCTAAGTTCATGTTCTTCAAGGTTTAAAATCACCCAAGACATGGGTTTCGGTCAAAACTTAATTAATTGCGACTTTAAGATAAAACAGAATTTCAAACAAGCCTTCCCAACTTATTCGCTAACTTTGAAAATTACAAAATTCACTCCACACTATTCAAAAAATTCCAATAACCTCCAGATATGATCTAATATATCCTAAGTTTCAAACCCAATTGGTTTCACTTGATTTGCTTATCAAAATAATTATCTACAATTTATTATATCCAAACAGGTTGTTTTCTGCAGCACTTTAAAGAAATTGACAGTTCCCTTAATATACACGAGCAATCAATGCAAGGCCAAAAACGTACGAAACTAGACTCGTAACCGGTTCTAATGACACTAATTTGAAAATTTTTGGATTTATACTCAAAGAGAACAACACTCCCGAATTTACTGTTTCGGACTGGTTTCCTGGACAGATTTGAATACCTCAATTTATATGGATTTTGACTCCCAAAAATTATGAAAAAATTCAGATATGCAATTCAATATGTAATTGATCTACTGTAAAAATTTCAGTTTAAAATTCACTCATTTGATATGGTTTCTTGATTTTTAAAATTTGCGATTCTGTGTAGAATTTTTAAACTAAAAATAATACCCATTCTTTATACATGAATTTAACTCCTCAAGTTTCTTAATAGGATATCTATATACACAATACATAAACCTACAACCTCTCCATCAATGAACTAAATAATCATAGAGTAAGGATAAAGAACAAAACCTTAAGGAAAGAAGAAAGATAAAGACCTAGTACACACCCAAAAATCCATCCTTGTTTGCAACCCCTTTTTTTTTTCTTCTTCTTTTCTCTCAAACTCTCTCTCTCCCCGTGGCTGCTGTTATGAATAGTATGAGGCAACCTAGGGTTACATATGTATCTACACAAAAGGGTCCTAAAATATTATCTCTTTATATTATTTTATTTTCTAACCCATTAATTTAAATAAAATATAACTATTAATATAACAAAATATACTTACAAACTTACCCTCTATTTTTTTTTAAAAAAAATAATAAATCTTGCCTCTAAATTAAATATTTTCACCATAAATTTATTTTAAATTTAAAATTAATTAAAAGATCCTCCAAATATTTAATTTGCACTTTAAGATTCACCACCAAAATATTTGAGATTGTAATATTATTATTATTTAATTATTTATTTAATTTTTATATTCGGGTTCTCACATTTGGGCTGAACCATAGGGAGCTAACTAGAAGCGTGTGTGGTTAAACATTATTACAATTATTACTCTTTTTTTTTGGGGGGGGGGGGATAAATTATTGATCTTTTTTGAGATTTGAAAAAGCAAATCTCATAATTTTAATATAATTATACTAATCACTTTTTTAATAAGGTTAAATGTATATTTATCCAAACTAATATATATGGTATAAAAATATAAATTTCAGTGCACCAGAGATGATAATATTATTTAAAATATATATATATATATATATTTGGCTAGCAAATTATAGATGAAAAATCAGTTAAGCGTTGCATAAATTAAAATTTTAAGAGATTTTATTGTAATTATGCGGTTAGTGTAATTTATCTTTTTTATTTTTATTTTTAACAACCAATCATATTTGGTATTTTGTGCTGTTAATATAATTTTTAGTAAGAATGTTAGTGTCAATAAAATTAGAGTGGTACTATTAACACTCCATGAATTATTTTAAACTCTCCATTTCTTTGAGTTCTCACTTATAAATTTTGAAACCCTCAAAATTTCTTTCTCCAGCCAAATAATACCAAAATTTTCCTTGTGAAAAATTCCATCCATTGAATGCACACCCATCATACCCTCATACCCCAAAAAAAACTCTCTTCCAAAAACCCTAGCAAAACCCACCAAGAAGAAGAAGAAGAAGAAGAAGAAGAGTCAATGTGATTACTATCTCTGCTATCTCATCCACCATTGTCACAGTGGGTATGCTCTCCCTCTCTCTATATATATACATAATTTTTTAGTTTTATCATAATAATTTCTTTTCTTACAGGAAAAAAATTATAATAATTGGTTTGGTTGGTTTTGTTGGTAAATATTATAAAATTGTGAGTTCAGCAGATAACTATGCACCAATATTATCAAAGCTACGCGATGAAGGAATAACTTTTGAACTTGATAATGGATTTGGGCTTCTTTCGATAACTTTTGCAAGTGTTACAAATTTTGACCATTCAATGTGTTAAAAAAATTTCATGTTCAGACCTGCATTCCCAAAAATTACTTACTTGTTCGGGAATGTCTTCCCGAACAAATAAGTAATGTTCGGACCTGTATTCCTGAATTTTAAAAAATGAAAACTTTTGCAAGCGTTAACAATTTTGATAGTTCAATGTGTTAAGAAATTTTCATGTTCAGACCTGCATTTTTGAACATCACTTATTTATTCGGGAATGCCTTCTCGACATAAGTAATGTTCGGACCTGTATTCCTGAACTTGAAAAAATGAAAATTTCTGCAAATGTTAACAATTTTGACCGTTCAATGTGTTAAGGAATTTCTATGTTTGGACCTACATTCCCTAATATTACTTATTTGTTCGATAATGCTATCCCGAACAAATAAGTAATGTTTGGGCCTGTATTTTGCTAACAAGTTGCCACTGTTACCACTAGAATATTGTTATTGCCGAAGAAGTGTACGTAATCAAATGGTTGCCACTGTTACCACTGGAATATTGCTGCCAAAGTTTTTCAAGGTTTTGAGCATGTATAGGTTTTGAAGGTGGGATTTGGGAAAGATGGATAAGTGGTGATGGAGGTGGGTATTCTTATAAATCCTAATTCATGATGTAATAGGTGTATAGGTTTAATTGTGAGATGGGGTGTCCCAAAATTAACGATATCCTTTTTATTAATTTTATTTAAGGTTATTATTGTAATTAAAAAAAATTAAAATTAGAGGATCCAAAATAATTTATGAAATGCTAATAATACCACTCTAAAATTATTCTTTTAGAACATAATGGCATCAAAAATGATTTGTAGCTCGAAAAATGATTCGGTTCGAATGGCCCGACCGCCCAAAACGACGTTGTTTTGGGCAGTTTTTTTTTTCCTCCTAGATCTCTGTGAGAGAGAGAGAGAGAAGAGACACTAAAATCGGTCGATTTGAGCTCCACCAGAGAAGAGAGAGAACTCAACTAGTTTTTTTCTTCTTCTTCTTCTTCTTCTTCTTCTTCTTCTTCTTCTTCTTCTTTTTTCAGGGTTTGAAATCGATTAATTTCATCGAAATTGATGGATATGGATTTCACAAAATCGATGGATGTTGATAATAATGATGTTGTTATTGATGATGATGATGATGTTGTTGTTGTTGATGATGATGATGATGTTGATGAAGATGTTGTGATGATGATGTTGATGAAGATGAAGACTTTTGTTGATGTTGACGAAGATGCTGTTGATGAACATGTTCTTCCCCAACTTCCTCTTCTCTCTGTGCTCTTCATCTTCAAAGAGAGAAGAGAAAAAAAAAAAGTTTTTTTTTTTTTTTTTTTTCCAAAATGGCGTTGTTTCGGACTCGGGTCATTCGAGCCATTTTGGTTTCGAGCTACCAAATGGGACTACAATGGCATAGCGCAAATACAAGGACTTGTTGGTTTTTGCCCTAATAATTCCATCTAGATTTTGGATAACTGTTGTTGCGGTTACTATAACAGTAAACATAGTGATGAGGTAGTTGTGACAATTGAAGAAAGTGATTTATTTATTTTGTTTCTTTACATAACTTGGGAAAAATTTACAATGTATGTATTTTAGAATTACATCTATTGAAATTTATAATATATATTTTTTGGATTTTATTTAATTTTAAATACGATCTGGTCTATGTTCTAATTTTTATAGTTCATTTATTTAAATTCCTGACGTAACTACAAAGAGTGGAATGGTAATCTTTCTTCAACAAATTTAACATAAAACAAACTAGAAAGTCAAGAATCGCAAATCTTTAAAGGTTCAACTGAATAAATGATTATTTGAAAAAACAGAGCTAACTTTATCTAACTTTGTCTTCAACTTAAATTTACATATCTTGAAAATTAAAGGCTCAAAGCATGGTAGATTTAAGATTTTTGGCCCAATCACGTGGTTGTTTTTTTTTTTTTTTTTTCTTCAATAATCACAATTTTATGAATAAATTAGGAATGCACCCCTTTAGGTATACTTAAAATACGGATTGCCCCTTATGGATTAGAAAATTACAAATATTTCCTTGTAAGATTTTTTTTTATTTAATAGAATTAACTAGAAAAATGAATTTATAAATGTTCTTCTATACAATAATAAAATTAGTTGAATTATTAATTGAATATATTTCTGACATCATTAAAACTGTTAATTGACTTAATGATTTGTTAATAAAAGGGATTATTTGTCATGACATTAGAAATTGTAGGGGGCATGATTAATTTTTTGAACTATATGAGACAATTTGTATTGTAAGCAAATTTCAAGAGATGTATTTATAATTTATTCAAGTTTTATTGATGTAAATTGGAGTCTGTAGAACTATAATCAGGAAAAAAAGAAAAGAGAAAAAAGAAAAAAAAGATCCTCCCCATTTAGCCATGAAGGAAAAGCATCCCTTCAACAATAAGAAGTTTTGAGAGAAATACTTAAACGATGTGTACCGTATGTAATTTATTATGTTTTTTTATACATATTATATATTTTTGTGATAAATATTATGTAATCTCCCTGTAAAACTATGATAATTTATGATTATTACAATTGATACCCATCAATGAAAAAGACATTACTAAAAGGGTGCTACGAGAACAAAATTTGAATCAATTTTTATGTTTAACAATGGATACTCCCAACTCACCCATATCAATTTAAAAATTACTCAGAATCTTTATCTAGTGATTCAGATTTATTTTACACATAAATTTTACACCACACAAATTTAATCTCTATCATACAAATACCCACTCAGAAAATTCTTGGTGGTTGACTTTGGATTTTCATAGTTTTCCTTTATATATATATTTTGCATTATTTGTTTTTCATCTTTCCCTTTCAGTTTGAATATGTTTGTAGCCTTTTTTCTTTTCCAACTTAGTTGTAGGTTAGCAAGTTTGGCTCCTCTCTAGTTTGTAATTGTACTGAGGGTATTGTTGGCCCATGGTGGGCCATATTCTGAACCCATCTCGATGATCTAAATTATTTAATATGTAAGACTTATCGAGTATATTAAACTTGCAAAACATTACATTAATTGGATATTATTAGTCTCTTGATTAGATTACATTTGTGTCAACTGCAAGTATGATTTTCAAAATAAATTGTTGACACATATATGACGTGATCAAGTAATTATCAATGTCTGATTAACGTGATTTTATTTTTTTTTATAAAAATGATATACTCGACGGTCCTTATACATAAAACGTTTGAATCATTAAGATGTGCACCAATTTGGGCCCACCATGGGCCAACAACACTCTCCAATCAATAAGTTTAGTAGAGAGAAGCCTCTATGCAATGGGAACTTCATTATGAATCATCCTTGATTTTCCGTCTGTTGTATAAATTGTGTATTTAAATAAAATAAACAAATTAAAATTATAAAACAAGTAATCATGGACTAAAACAAATTGAAATTTACAATTTGATGAACAAAAACATCACCAAATAATATAAACTATTTTAAACAGACTATAAACAGATATACAGAAATATATATCAAAATAAAATATTGAAATAAAATGGTAAAAAAAAGCAAATCGAAACCTATGTGATACCATAGTTTCCTTAAAACAAATTTACCATCTCACCGAGGGTGCTGGAGGTATGCCAACGTTTGTCTCCTAAGATATGATGGTTAGAAACCCACTAATATAAAAGCACCTCTTGTTTAGCTCCGGTGAACTGACAATTGAAGTACTTTCTCACACAGGAAAAATATACTAGGAGCCAACTGACTATATAATATGGAGGCCAAAAATTCTATATAGAAGACCCAAAAAAGAAGGTCTCCTTTTATACACAATGGGGGAGAGATAAGGGGTTTTTTTTTTTTTTTGTCTTCTTATTTCTCTTGTTGGTATTCCTTCAATAATCGCAAGGCTACTATCCTTCTCCTTTTTTTTCCTAACCAAAATAACTCCTATTAATAGGAGTTCTCTTCATCTCCATCATAGAGCATTTGCTTTCATACTCATCAGACATTCATCACATGTATTCATACTCATCAACCACCATAAAATGGTTTTCATACTCATCAACCGTCATAAAATGGTTCTCATAATTAAATAAATTTTCATTCAATTCTCAAACCAAAAAACCATATATTTTATTCCAACAATCCCCCCACATAAATAAATATTGACCCAATAAAGAGTAACGGACAACGTTTAACAACAAAGATTCAGAGAGAAAGCACACAAACTAACCCTGCATTAGAAAGGTGGTTGTTAGCCATGAACCTTTCGTAGAAAAAGCCTATCGAATTTATTGGCTGACCAATGAACATGATGTTCTAAACTGTTCTGTCGTTTATGTAAACTAAGACAATAGACCTCACACAAGAGTTACTTTAACATTGTTTTTGTTCTCACTGGCGTGTCTGGTATGGCCTTGGAACACTAGCATGGTTCAGTGAATGTTTGTAAAGAATTCGGCCCTGTCAATTCTTAAAGAAACGGTCTATAGCTTGCTTTTCGTGCTACTTTTGGATATGATTAGCCCTACAGTAATTCGGACTCCCATGGTTTTGAATCTGATTTCACAAATGTAATGTGAAATAGATAAACACAAATGAATCCAAATCCAGCAATTTTTTTGCAAAATCAATTTTGAATCAAAATGTCAAAATGGACTGCTTTGTTAGATTTTAGAGTCGCCACCAAAATATTTTGGGAAATTTAGGAAACCCGAGACTCGTACCAAATGCCACTTATTTGTCATCACCAAAGTGTCTTGACTCTCGAATTTAGGTATGAGAGGGGAAGGTCATGAATTGAGCACCTCACTCACCTGATCAAAGATCGGCCTCTACTAATTATGATGTGATTTTTATTTACATTATATGCTCTTGTTCTGATTTATTAGGCTATCTTTACTAGGTGATGCACATAAGTATAGACCAGTTTGCAAAATTTGAAACATTTTGATATGTTTGCTTTGAAAGAGTTTGTGAATGTGCCACTTTGAGCAAGTGGGCTCATATGCACCTTAATCAAATCATCCTAAGTTAAGCAATTTAGTCTTCATTCATAGACATTCAAACAGTTATATCACTTAAGCACTTAGCCTCATGGTATTATGCTTATCAAGGCAACAATCGCACGCATGCAATATGCTAAAGCAAAAAGTGCTCACCTAGTACTCTAAGGCAAGCCAAAATAAATAAAACAATTAGAAAAATGCATTCTCTAATATGCAAGTGACTAATGCAACACAAGCAATATGGAATTAATAGGCTCGGCTACTAACATGGCATGCGAATCAATTTGATAGTATGCGGTTTAAGCACGTTTTTCAAAGAAATAATAAATGACAATGTTTGTTAAAACGGTGAACCAAACCTTATGCATGCAAGATACATGGATGCTTTATACATGAAAAATGCAAAAAGAAACATGATGCTCTAAATTATCCATCATAATAAATGGGGATTGGAAGACATACACACATTATTACAATTTTGTCCTCACACAAGAGGGTCCGAATAAATGTCCTAACTAATTACCAAATTAACTAACTATTATAGTACCGAAATAAATGAATTAACTACACTAGCTAATTATTACAATTTAGAATTAAACTAACTAATTAGTTACAATACAGAATTAATTAACTAAGTAATATTACAAGTTCAAATGAATTAACTAATTAACTAAGAGCTATGCAGACTAATTAAACTTGAGCGCGGGGTTAAGGAACCACACGTGCCAATGCAAACATCCTCCAGGAAACGCCTCTGTTTTGCTGCCAGAACTGTTCTGTCTACAAAAAATAATTCTTTTTGCCTTTGCTTTTGCTCTATTTTGCAAGGAAAAAGACACTGCCTAGCTGAAAAGAGGTGGCTGGCCGGCCAAAGAAAGTGGTCAGCCAGATTCAAATGGTGGCCGGCCGGCTACTATTTTTGGTACTACCTTACTACAGCAGAAAAGAAATAGATACAAAAAATACTTCTTTTTGCCTTTGCTTTTGCTCTATTTTGCAAGGAAAAAGACACTGCCTAGCTGAAAAGAGGTGGCTGGCCGGCCAGAGAAAGTGGTCAGCCAGATTCAAATGGTGGCCGGCCGGCCACTATTTTTGGTACTGCCTTACTACAACAGAAAAGAAATAGAGCAAAAACAGGGTGTTTCAAGGGTATTGCATGATGATCCATGACTCAATTGGACAAAGGCTCAATAAGTGAAAATAGGAGACCAACAAAACCTCCTCCCTATCATGGAATTGATTAAGGGAAGTGGTTGACATTGATTATTGAACCATTATCATCACTAACAAGTATGAAATGACTCAAGACTCAATGGGTTCAATTAACGTCCGATTGAACCCTAATTTGATTTTATTATCTTGTTCCATTTTAATCTAATTTTATTGCCTTTTTTACTTACCTTTTTATTCCTTAGTCATTTTAGTCCAAAAATGAAAGTTAAGTCCACTAAATGGAGAGAAGTGTCAAAGAAGAAGTTGTTTTGGGCTCGAGAGAGATGTAATGTCTTGGTAATAAACCTCTGATTAAGCATAGAAGGGTCTCTTTCACAAGCTTAACAACATTCATTTGAAACAACTCTCAAAGAAACAAAAAGCCAAGCAAAGAGGGAGAGTGCAGAGGTGATTATGGGTGAACACAAGTATGAAAAGCATGAAATAAATGCTATCAACTCAAATAGGTTGGTGTTTAATGCCTAAAACACCAAACCTATGAGGACTATTACACTACAAGCATACTATACAAAGCATAAATAAAATGAACAACCTAAAATAGTCCTAAAACAGTAAAAAAATAGTGCTGGAATTCACATGGAAAAAGCTTTAAAAAGTTAGCTACAAAAATGAGAAAATGAAGCTAGTAAACAAGCATAAGGAGGGGTGGCCAAGCCCTCCATTTTTAGGACTTCAAAACCACCTTTTTAGCTTCTAAAAACCTCTAAAATTCAGTGGTAAAAAGCTCAAAAAAAGTTAAGGAAGAGATGGGAAACACAAGGGCAAAAGCTTAGAAGACAAGGTTCAAAGAATGGTGATTAACCCCTCTACCTTGGATAGCTTTTAACCACAAGTTTCGGCCCATAAAAACAGTTGAAAATGGTCCAAAAACAACAAATAAAGATAGAAAATAAGTAAGGGAAAGAAACTAGAAGTTATACCTTTTGAAGAGGAGTAACACTTTGAGGTATAAATCACCAATTTCTCACCTTCAAGAGCTGAAACTCAAGCTCAATAACCTCAGCAAAGAACCCTTAAAATTTGGTTTTGGGAGTCTAGGTAAAGTATATGTAGGTTGCAAGGTAGAGAGAGAAATATTTTCCAAGAATTTTGCTTCACCAAATTTTTCTATCCTAATTTCATGAGAGGTGATCAAGTATATATAGAAATATATGTTACTATCTCGGAAATATCAATATAGAAACTGTTGGTGCACCGTATGCACTTGTGGGGACAACCGGCAGCAAAATATCTGTTTTGCCGAAACACCTGGCTGGTAGGCCACTAGGGGGACAGCTGGCCACTCACTTCTGGCCAGCCGGCCACTAGTTGGCCTGCAAGCCTTTGAGTGGTCAAGCTTAGAAAAAAATTGTCTTAGTCCAAAAGTGATGCAAGGTTTTGAGGCTTCCGAGACCCAAAACTGGGCTTCCTATCGAGGAAATCGAGTGTTTGTCCAACGTATAAATTCATCATTGGGTGATCAATCTGCGGCGTCCAAGTCTTAAGGGCGGTAAAAAACGGGGTGTCTACAGTTGCCCCTCTTCAACAGAGTTCCAAGTCATGAAATGACGTGAGTGAATGTCAAAGCCTAGAGACGATCCATTTTGACAAGGCCGTAAGACTTGGGCAAACAATCAAGACATAAGCTTATATTGGTTAAACCCAAGGGTTGCCTACGTATCCCTTTGAAAGGAATCAAACCAGCGTAGTTCAGGGGCAGAATACGAAATGATACATATGATGCGATGCAATAGTTAAGAATTCAAACAACCATACAACTCGAAAAAATTAGATTCAATACAATGTAACAATTTGAAATCCACAGAAACAAGAACAAACTTAACTACGCGCCCTCGTACAAGAAGCAAGCCAAACTGCCCTTTTGCGCAAAAAGTTGAGAAACGATCCTAACTACACTACCGCATAGCGAGGAGAACAAAACACCCTAAGCTATACTTTTGCATAGCAAGGTGATCCTAACTACACTTCCGCATAGAGAGGATAACAAAAACAAACCAAGCGACACTTCCGTGTAGCAAAGTGATCCTAACTACACTTCTGCGTAAGGAGGATAACAAAAACAAACCAAGCCACACTTCCGCGTAGCAAGGGGATCCTAACTACACTTTCGCGTAGAGAGGATAACAAAAAGAACCACACTACACTTTCGCATAGAGAGGATGACAAAAAGAACAACACCACACTTCTGCTTAGAGAGGTAATCCTAACTACACTTTCCCGTAGAGAGGATAACAAAACACAAACCAAGCCACACTTCCATGTAGCATGGTTAAAGAACAAACCAAGCCACATGAATACGACACAATGTGACGTAATTAAAAAACAAGTACGATGACAATGCATGTTCCATGTAACATAATCGATAATAGACATAACATGCAATGCATGTTCTATGCAAACATGATAGGTATACAAGTTACGATGCAATACATATTTCATACAACGTAATAGGTATGTGAGAAGATAAGTGCGATGTATGTTCTATGCAAAAGACACGTGAATCGAAAAGACGGACAAAAGCGATGTTTCAACAACGATCTTCGACTTACCACTTGGAGGCTATTCACAATGCTTAAAAGGATATAACTCATTATGTCTTGAGATCGGGACACATTCATGCACCGGTGACACAACAAGAATTGGAATGGTGCAACCAGAACACTATTCCGAGATCCTCAGAATTTGAACCAACTTCAAATACCTTAATTCCTCTTCCCAGACCCAAAATAGGATCTCTTTTACATTGTTTGGACAAAAGAGCAGTAAAAACAACTATAGACCACAAAAGTAGCCGGCTGGCCACAAAAAGGGGACGGCCGGCCACCTGTGGTTATTTTGGGGGTAGTTTGGTATTTTCGGCTTGGGTGTTTTTAAATACACAACCAAACCTCATTTGGCACACACCCATACATCCAAAAATGCTCTCTCTCTCTCTTCAGGTGCTTCCTCTGTCTAGATTCGTGCTTTATACATGTTTTTCAACGCCCCACGCAAACTTTATTCGTAAAACTTCTTTGGTCCTCTATATTTTTAACCGATCAGATTTTGTTTTCGTTGATTTTTTCAGATTTTCATCAGTTTGAGCTTACTTCCCTCGAGTTTTTCTTGGGTTTCACAGATTTTCCCGAGTTTTGACTTTTTCTCTATTTTCTCTCTTCTAAGGTTGACTTTTTTGGGTTTTCCCTCTTTTTTCCTCATTTTCTCCATATTCACCCCCTTTTCATCGACTTTCTAGATAGCGGACAACAGCCCATATGGTGATGCTTCTCTCGAGGTTCCACCTATAGCCGCGATGGTTGACGAGGCGGCAGATGACATCGGTGCTAATTTTAAGGCAGAGGAGGCCTTCGTTCTAGGGCCCGAGCCCAAGTTACTGCCACTGAGGCTGAGGCCATTTGATCCGGCCACTTACCACCCATGCACGTATGCGAGGGCACCCGGAGGCATGCTGCGCTTTGATGATTTTGTCGGTGGCATGCCGAAGGATGTTTTGTTGAGGGAGCGGACCTCCTACATTTCTCACGGCACTATTGAGGTACAAGGCTTGCTTTCATGCAATTTACCTATTTTTCTATTTCATCACTGTCTTTTATCTGACTTTTATCTAACTCACTTTTTCCTTGTCACAGGGTGACTCTCGCTCCTAGAGAGGATACAAGGAGGTGATGGCCAGGGAGTGGTATCATGAGCTTCCTGCTCGGGTCTGCGAGCTGGTCAATGAGGCGGGCTTTGGCTTTTTCTGCACCGGGCTCTCATGACATTTGGATAGCCGGGCCTTATTCGGCGCCTTGGTGGAAAGGTGGCGGGACACCACCAACTCCTTCCACTTTTCTTCTACGGGGGAGATGACGATGATCTCCTATGATTTTTCATTGATCACTGACTTGGGAGTAGGGGGTGATTCGATCCCCTTTGATATGGATATGGGCCGATGGGAAGTAGCATGGGTGTATTTGCTCGGGGCACGCCCTATGCTGGACAAACCGGCAATAGTGCAATACCGCTGGTTTTACGAACATTTCCACGAGAGCCAGCCAATGACATAGGAAGAGGTGGAGCAGTAGACTCAGGGCTTTCTGATCTATCTTCTCGGTACCACCTTGTTCTTGAACTGGTGGAATATCGTAGGATTGTATCTATTGAGTGCCCATGTGACATTGACTCGGGTACGATTCTACGATTGGGGTGGCGCTAGCCTTGCCACCCTCTATGGATACATGAGCTCCGGTTTCTACATGAAGGGAAACAAGGTCGAAGGCTATTGGAGAGCCTGGGAGGTACACACTATATTTTCAGTTTTTGTTTGTTTCTATGCTTTCTGCTCTGCATTTTCTACTTGTATATCTCTCATTACATTGTGCTTTCTGCTTTGCACTTTTTATCTTTATCATTGGTCACACCCCGTGCCTTCTACTTTACACTTTCTGTTTAATATATATGTTCACACATATTGATTCACAACTTATCTTTGCCTTACAACTTTGGGCCTACGCTTATTTCCCAACCCTCGCCCCAGTGCCAGTAAAGAAGGTGGCACCAGTCATGTCCTACTTACGGCGGTATGATGGTAGGTGCCAGCACCAGCACCGTGATGACATGACCTTCGCTTACTTCCTCTGATATTTTGACAGGGTGGTGGCCCGCAAGGTAACTTGAAACTCACAATCATTTCTGCTTTGTTTCCATTGCTACTGTTCTGATTCATACTTTGACAACTGACAACAACTAACAACTTGTAAATTCACCATTTACAGATCACATGGTAGCCATAGGCCATGATGTCGGCTGGAGTACGAGACCAATACGCTGGATCTTAGGCTACCTTGTGGTACCAGATCTTGCTAGAGGGTCCATTCTGCCGGGCTTGGTTTCTGGGTGAGCGTTTCGTATGCCAGACCATGGGCCTACCTGCACCAGTTATTTCTATTCCGCCCTTGGAATCCATGAAAACAACTGACAGCCTCTCAGTTAAGGCTATCATTAAGTTTATGGTGGGGCTGGATGCCAACTACTTTAGAGGGGATGGAGATTACTAGACCTTCATCCGGACTCACCCTATACCACCCATGACCGGAGTCTGTACAGGCAATGTAGCAAGCGCCCCTTGGCTGGAGAGGCTGCGTATGAGGTAGAGGTTAATATTGGAGAGGCCTCTCCTATTATGCACGCAGCTAGTTGGCCGGCGATTCCTACTATGATACCCTGTTGGCGGCCGAACGGGACGGCTTATCAGATCTCGATAGAGCCACTGAAGGCAAAGCATGAATATGTTAAAGCTTCGGACGCACCATAGGTATGGCCCACACTTTACAACTTACATCCTGCATTTTCCCTTTTCAGATACTGATTGTTCAAATCCACTCACAGATGCCCACATAGTACATAGATGGTCTCCTTCAGCTAGTTGCCTCTCTGGTTCACATGGTTCAAAGGAGAGAGATACTGCTTGCTCTTCATGGCATCCAGGTATCCTCTCTTCTTCTCGTGCATTTCATTGTTTACTTATACTGTTGTGCACCATACTGCACTGATATGCAATATTCACACTGATATGTGATACTAATTGTAGACTGACATGCATTCTGACACTATCTCACACTACACTGACACATTGCACTTATGTCGAATCTATCTTTTGCATCATACTTATACTACATACTATATCCTGCAACATACTCCTACTGTATCTGATACTTTTATGATTGTTTTCAGATCCCACCTCCATTGGTGGTACCAGTGGCACCGACGACACCTCCTTCAATAGCAAGGAGGAGAGGTAGATAGGTTTTAGCATGTAGCCGAGATGAGCATCGAGGTCGAGGCAGAAGCAGAGGTGCTCGGGGTCAAAGCAACGAGTCCCAAACAGAGGAGACCTCCCTCTCCTTGGAGCCAATTTTGAGTGGAGATGATGTTGAGACCAATGACACCGAGGAGGCAGTGAGTCAATGCTCTGAGTTATCTGAGAGCGAGGATGATGGCACTGGCACGTGTTAGGGAGTGACGAGGGTGTCGAGACCGACTTTGAGTCAGGGAGTGGAGATGGCAATACTAGCTCTAGCTCGGAGTCATATTCCTCTGACAATAGCGGTGCCGATGAAGAGAGTGTCCCCGGGTCCTCTCCAAGGAAGAGGACGAAGAGGGCCTCTCGAGCTTGATGCGACTGGCACAGATTTTTATATTCTTTTGCTTTGTTTCTTTCATTTTGGTAGCTTAGCACTTGTATAGCTTCAGATAGGTTTTACTTTTTATTTTTTGAAACACTTGTATTCTCTTTTGTAAAAACTATGATTGGGGTAAAACCCTGCAATTTTATAAAAAGAGCTTTCTTTTGCATCATGAGCACCACACTTGCATAGAATGAAGATGGAATGGTATTTGAAACTGAAAATGCTTGTATTGGAATGATGTTCTTAACTGGATAATGAGCCGACCAATAACCAACAAACAAAATACAACTCGATAAATGGATAACAAAGTAAAAACAACCAAAACACAGTTATTTACACTTGTTAAAAATAAAAATCAAAAATCAAAACAAGACCTCAAAGCACAAAGTCCAAAACAAAACAAAACAAACCAACTGCCAGACCCACAAAAGGAAATGGCCGGCCACTGGCCAGCCACTGGCCGGCTAAGTGTGATGGTTCCACAGTTTGCTGATAGCTGGCATTCACTCACAGCCTTATCTTCTACAAAAGGTCTTTATTTGCTGTTTCTTCAGCAGAACCTCATTTTTGCTGCTGTTTCCTCTAAAATGGGGATATTCCTTGCTGAGAAGCTCAAAGATTGGATAGCCACTTTGGACGACACGGAAAAGGTAAATTTCTGAGGTTTTGGCATAAATGCACTTTTTTCGTTGAGCCATACTTCGCTTTGTTTTTTGTTTCTCCATGTTGCGGTCTGATGTTAGGACCTAGTCACACATGTATTTCGCTAGGAGCACAGGAAATATGTCCGACTGTTGAAGAGTTTCAAGCATTGATGAAATCCCGGCGCGATGAGGAGACATGCCTTAGCCCTATTTTGGCCATGCCCAGGCTTTGGGACGGATGTGTGGGCTTACGTTGCATGAAGCCCAATCTTTGGCTCACGATGGGGAGATAGATATACTTGGCTTGATTCATCGGTTTTCTGACATCGGCGACAGAGGCGATCTTCTTTGGCGAGATTATCGACAGTCTACCCTCTGTTTGTGTATGCTTGCGCACTTCCTTCTTGCCCCTTGTTGCAGTGGAGACAACATTCGGTTAATCGAAGTGGCCTAATGTCTGAAAGAGGGCAAGAGCTGCATTGGTTTGGCACTTGCTGAGACCTTGATAGGTTTGGACGTTTTTCATCGGCGAGAGACCACTCGGTTCGCGGAAATCCCATTACTTCTTTAGGTATTGTTTCCCACCCTTCCTTATTTATGAGACTCACATCACTCGACATTCACGCTCTATTTTTCTCTCAAAGCCCATTTATTTACTTTTCTCTCAACGTATATCTCTCTGTTCTTTACTCTCTCTTATTTTTATCCCTTCCTAGGTATGGCTAATAGACAAGCTGAAAATAGTGGACCCTTGCCCTGAGTATTTAGCCTAAGCCTACTTCTTCCACCAATGGCTAGTGGAATTTCCCTCAGAGAGATAGTGGTGCAACTAGATGTGTAGTAGATTTGCAGCTAACAACACCTGGCGTTGCCCCTGGCTTAATTTGGCTAAGATGAGCTACAACATGTCTCGACTGCTGGGTATACAGTTGATTGGCATCACATATTGCATGTTCTATTTCCCTTTTCGGGTCAAACATCATTTTGGACATGATCAGATCCAACGAAAAGAGGGGGTAGAATACCCTACTCCATTCCCAATTCGTATTTCAAACTTGACTCGGTACCTCGTTGCTTGGAGACGAGAAAGCTTCTGGCCTTTGCGGTTAGCTTCAGCTATGCCCTTTCTGATGAGGGCTTGGCTTGGCTTGAGGACGAGGCACAGGTTGGGCCAACTTTGGTTGCAGAGAGCTTCACGAGTACGAGCACCTGAGTCGTCTATGCCCTTAGTTTATCGCTTTGACTTTTCTTTTCAAGTTTTATAATGTAAAAGCAACTTTGATTTAAGTCAAAGAGTTGGAAAATCTACTTGTGTTGCAATCAATGGAATTAAAGTTGTGAGCAATAAAAATTTTCTTTTTGGTCCTAAAATGGTCTAAGTAGTAAAAAGTAAAATTTTGAGAAAACCCACTTTATTAAAAATTTTCAAAACCATTTTCAGAAATGATCACTACCTGACATGCATGGAATCAGTCCTCAAAATGTACATCCCCGAATCAACAGATCGCAACTGTCCATAACTGCATTCACCATCACTGCTCTATATTACAACCGGTCATTCTGCCAAAATGAAGATCACACAACCAAGCTAACAAATAGGACAGTTGAGTTGGAGATGGGTACGGCTGAACGTCAAGATAAAGTTGCCTATGTATCCCAAAGATGGGAATCAGGCCTTACGTAGTTCGATTCTGGTTCACTCGGGTATTAACTCTCTTCTTTTGCACTCTAACCTTTGCCAAAGTCACCCTTTCAGGTTTTCAACCTTGCGAGCTCTGTTTTCTTTGTTTCTATTTTTTCATGCTCTAACTTTTGCCTAGGTTGTCCTTTTGGATTTTCAGCCTAGCGAGCCTCTCAGGGATAGTACTTCTTCAACTTGTCCATATTAATCAACTATGAGAACTCCAAGCTATCTAGGTCCGTAAGGATAATCGCCCCTCCTGACCAGATAGATTTGATGATGTACGGACCAGTCCAACTAGGTCTGAACTTGCCCTTAGGATCATGAATGGGGGCTCGGTTATATTTGAGCTCCATATCTCCTTCATTGAGATTTTTGGGCTTGACATTCTCGTTAAAAGCGCTAGCAATTTTGCGTTAGTAACCCTGAATGTGATACAATGCCTTCAACCTTCTCTCGTCAAACAACATCAATTCTTCAAATCTGCTCTGTTGCCAATCCACCTCTACTATCTAACACTCAGCCATAATTTGCAGCGACGGTACTTCAATTTCAATTGGCAGAACGGCTTACATCCCATATACTAACGAATAGAGAGTTGCCCCTGTGGATGTCCGAATTGACGTTCTGTAACCCCAGAGTGCAAACAGCAATTTATCCAGCCAATCTATGTAGGTCTCTGCTATCTTCCATAGGATGTTCTTGACATTCTTATTAGCGGCCTCAACAGCTCCATTAGGCTGTAGTCTATATGTCGATGACTTGTAAAAAGCCATGTTATATTTCTCGAGCAGATCCACCACCTTTTTCTTAAAGTGTGAGCCGTCACCTGATACGATCTTATTCGGAATCCCATACTAGAAAATGATGTTGTTTCTGATAAACTTGGCTACATGTGATGCCTTCAACACATCATAAGACTGAGCTTTCATTCACTTCGTAAAATAGTCAATCGCCACCAAGATGAACTCATGTCCATTTGGACCCTTTGATGAGACTACACCGATAACATCGATCTCCCAAACTAAGAAAGGCCATGGTGAAGTCATGTTATAGAGCTTTAACGGCAGGATATTCATACAATTGGCATGGATTTGACAATTATGGCATCGTCGTACAAAACCAATACAATCCTCCACTACAGTTGACCTATAATAGCCTTGCTTGAGGATCTTCCGGGCTAGCATCACACTATTCATGTGTGCTCCACACTCCCTTCCGTGGATGGCCTCCATGAGACGCTTCGATTCCTCTTTTTCAATACATAGCTTGTGCATTTCCAGATGGCCTCTCTTATACAGCTTGCCTCCGTAGATGATGAACTGGACGGCCAGATACCGTATTCCTTGTTTATCCTTAGCGTTTTCCCCTGGTGGATACGTATCCTTTTCCAGAAAGTTCCAAATGTCATAATACCAGGGGTTTTTGTCTTAAACTTCATCTATTATAGCAATAGTTTCATAAGCTTGCATGTATTTCTGTTCGATGATAATCGGATGCATTTTGATTCCAAGTGGGATGTCTACCATGGAAGATAGAGTTGTCAGCGCATCAGTAAACCAATTGTTCTCTCTAAGCAGATGTGTGAATGTTAGTTTTTCAAACCTCGCTCCAGGGTCTGATGATAAACCTTCATTTTCTCTTCTTTGACTTTCCAATCTCCGTTCGGTTGAGAAACAACCAAGTTTGAGTCTCCCATGACATCCAACCTTATTGCCCCTCGTTCTAGGGCAGCTTCCAAACCAACAATACACGCCTCATATTTTGCTTCGTTGTTGGACACTTTGAACCAGAGTTTGAAAGCTAGGGGTATGTAGGAATCATCGAGTCTATTAGCAATACACCTATCCCATAACCATACTAATTAAACGCTCTGTCAAAGTACAATGTTCGTGTTTCCTCTTTTACTTGTAGAATGTCTTCATCTGTGAATAGGCATTCCACTGCCTCATCTTTTTCTACTGGGTGGTTTGCCAGAAATTCCACTACAGCTCTCCCTTTAACTGATTTTCGTGTGACATATTTGAGATCAAATTCAGAGAGAAGAAGCAACCAACGAGCCAACCTACCCGTAAGCGTAGGTTTCTCAAAGAGATATTTGATGGGATCTAATCTCGAAACCAAGATTATGAAGTGAGCTAACACGTAGTGCCTCAACTTCCTAGTAGCCCATACCAAAGCTATGAAAGCTTTCTCCAGGGGAGTGTAGTGGGTCTCATAGTCTAGCATATTCTTGCTCAAATAATAGATGGCCTTCTCCACCTTATCTTCAGATTCTTGAGCTAACATGCACCCCATGGTCAAATCTGTTACCGACTAATATAGAATCAAAGCTCCCTTAGCGCTGGCAGTAACAACACAAGGTAGATTCTGAAGGTACTGCTTGACCTGTTCGAAGGCAAACTGACATCGATCATCACATCAGAACTTCTTCCCTTTCTTCAGGAGACCAAACAGTGGTTCACAAGTCAAGGTTAATTTTGAAATGAACCATCGTATGAATTACGCTTTACCCAGAAAGCCACGCACCTCCTTTTCAGTCCTTGGTGGTGGAATTTCTACGATGGCCTTGATTTTGGAAGGATCTACTTCAATTCCCCTTTATGTGATCAGAAATCCTAGCATTTTCCCTATTGTCACGCCAAAAGTACATTTCTGTGGATTTAACCTTAATTTGTATTCCCTGATCCGTTGAAAGAATTTTTCTAGTGTGGTGTAGTGGCCTTCTCGCTCTTTGGACTTGACAATCATGTCGTCCACATACACTTCAACCTCTTTGTGGATCATGTCATGCAGAATGGTGGTCGCAGCCCTCTAATAGGTATCTCCAGCATTCTTCAACCCAAAAGGCATGACTCGGTAGCAGTATATACCCCATGGTGTGGTGAATGCGGTTTTCTCTTTGTCCTCTAGTGCCACCAGAATCTGATTGTACCTAGAAAACCCATCCATAAATGATAGCAATGCATGACCTGCGTTGAAGTCTACCAACTCATCAATATGCGGTAATGGAAAGTCGTCCTTTGGACTGGCTTTGTTCAAGTCCCGAAAGTCAACACAAACCCGGATTCTGTCGTCTTTCTTCAGAACTGGGACGATATTATCCAACTAGGTCGGATACTCAAATACTAACAAGAATCCTGTATCAATCTGCTTGGTGACCTTTTCTTTGATTTTCTGTGCCCAATCCGGACAAATCTTGCACAGTTTCTGTTTAACTGGTCGGGCCTCAAGGTCAAGAAGGATCTGGTGCTGTACAATCTCAAGGTCGATTCTAGGCATGTCTTCATAAGACCATGTGAAAACATCTTTGAAATCTTTTAATAAAGCGATTAAACGCTCGGGTTCCTCTGAAGACAACGTGGACCCGATTTGGACCAAGCGTGGATCCTTCTTAGTATCCACATTAATGGCAATGATTTCATCAATACAAGGCTTAGCATGCCTCTCCTCCTCTCAATTAATCAAGTTTTTTAAAGCCAGAGGAATTTTATCCTCTTCATTTTCATTAAAATTCTAAAAATCTTGGTCAATGCAATAAATCAGTGGTACAAAGAAGTACACAAAATCTGCAGCGTTCTCATTCATAAGTCCCGGCTCTTCAATTACAACAGACTCAAAAGAGAAAGAAAAAGAGGACCTTGACAGGACCTTAGTATTCGGGTTACCAATCCTGGGAATGCCAGACTCAGACTCCTTGGATAGACTTAAATTTGATTCCGACTCCACAGATTCAGTGGAATCAGATTCTGGCTCATCACCTGATTCAGAACTGGAAAGAAAACCTTTCTATAACTGCCAAGTAAGACATGGTACCGTTGATGCATCCAGAACACCACTGGTTGGGTCTACACACGATTCCTTCTCGATCATGAAGACAGTAAAGTTATCCCCCAAGTTCTCCGGGTCAGTCTCGAGATCTATCAGGAGATTAGCCAGTGTTGCCCCTACTTTAGCCTTGTTATTGTCTGAATCATTTTCCATGCTCTGGCTAGCTTTGATGTTTGGTTCAGCTCTTTCCTCATCACTGTCCTGCAGTTGATAATCAAAGAAGATCTCAAATCCGGGACGCACTTTTTTGAAGGAATTTACCCAAGGCTTAAGAAAGCCACAAAAAGGGAAATCCACTCCCTCTTGAACAAAATGGCCGTTCAACATCCCCCGGATTGGCCCGTGGATGAGTTCATAATGCTTCCCAGCTTTTTACCTCTCATTTCTTCCATCTTTCTTATCCAGTCATCTTTGGTGGGCACGTAGCCCAATCCAAAGGCATGCGGGTTGTGTGGCACCTCTACCAATGCGGTAACACCTTTCCACCTACTCTTTCCAAGCCTCATCCCCAGAATGTGCCGCAATTTATTCATGAAATAGATGGACTGGGCACTAATGTACATGCCTTCGTCCACGGCCAGAATTGTCTACACTACTTGGGCTTCTGCTAGAGTGAATCGTAAGAGAAATACATCCTCGTCACCATGATTGATTTTGAGCACTGGCGTAGTCACCTTTGGAGGTAGATGGATGGATGAGTTTCCAAAATGGTTGCTACTCCTCTCTCGTGAGGATACTTTAACATTTGATGGAGGGTGGAGGAGACAGCCTTCACGTGATGTAACCAAGGCCTCCCTAACAATAGGTTAAAGGTGGCTGGCACATCTAGCACGTGGAACTCGACCTCTTGCTCAGATAGGCCCACATGGACTTGCACTTTCACTGTACCCATGACCTCTCTACTTGTGTTATCACATGCCCTTATTACCTAGGCCGTGGAAGTGAAGTCTCCCGGTTTGAGGCCAATCGTGTTGGTAGTACAGGAAGGACAGACATTAATGGTAGAACCGGTATCTACCAACACCACTGGCACCCACTTCTCTCTGCATTCCACGGATATGTATAGCGGCTTGTTATGAGCCAACCCTTCCAGCAACAACTCTTTGTTAGAGAAAGTGAGCATTGGCTTGGCATCACTCGGGAAGACCAAACCCACAAGTGTCTCAGGCATAGTATCAATGGACAATTTAGCCTTGTCCATTGCCGACAATACTGCCTGTCGGTGCACCTGTGAAGCCAAAAGAAGTCCCCAGATAGAAATATTAGCTTGGATTTTCTTGAGTTGCTTCAAAACTAACTCCTCTTCTAACCGCTTGTTTTTTTTCTTTCTCGACCTCCCAGTTTTTTCTTGATGGCTCTGCTTTATCCAGGTGTGGAGGCTTAAAATATCGTCCACTTCTAGTGAGATGATCTATCTCCTCAGCATACCAGGTATTATCCAGGATGTAGTCACCCCAATCTTTGTCAGTATGGGCCAGATGTAGATCACTGTCGTCCCACAACTCGCCATCAACTGCCGACAAACAGTTATCCGGCTCTACATGAATCATCTTCACAGTACAAGTGTCCCCCTTAGGGTGACACGCGGTTGCATTTTTTAGGCTGTCTTCAATTCTTTCTCTCAAACTTCATCAACGCAGCTTCTTGTTCAGTATCTATGGCTTTTACAACACCCACTTCTTGGGTTGGGTTTTCCGCACATGTGTCCTCTGGCAGTTTTCCTTTCTCATCAGCCTTCCCAACCACTATAGCTATCTCTACTCCTTTTCCCTTTGGCTTAATCCCAGTTCTTCTTCTTTGTCTGGCTTATCACTCAGCCATATGGTATTATCATCCAATCCATTCAGGCTAAACCACCCGATCTATACATCTCCTTGCTCATGCTCATTGAAGAACTACAGACTGTCCAGATCTTCTTCAAGGTCCGCCAGGTTGTCCAACCCTTGGTTGGGCCATCCTCCCTAACCACATTAATATCCACTGAGGTTGGTAACACCACTTCGGGCTGGGTTTGAGTGTTTGGCAAGATATAATAACTCAGATCATATGCTATTTCAAATAAGGCCTCGTTTGGGAACAGGCTAATTTAGTAACTTTTTGGCTATTTGGCTAAAATGTGATGTAAAAAAAACTAGTATGTTTGGGATGACTTTTTGGCTTTTTACGAAAAGATATGCAAAAAGTAGAGAGAAAAGGGAATCTTTGACTTTTTGATATGGGTTGTTGGCTTTTTGGCTTTTTTAGTAACTTTTTGACTTTTTGGCTAAAATAGCCTCTTGCCAAACGAGGCCTAAGTCCCCAGGACACTTTGACGACAGACTGGTGCCTCCCCTCAAGGTCAAAACCTCCTTTACTATAGGTGTTGTCACCACATTGTCTGACTCAGGCTGTGGGTTAGATGTGTCTATTATGCACAAATCTGTGCCCTCAAGAATGAACAACATTGGTTTTTGTAGGTGGGAAGGGGTAATATATATGTTGGGATCATAGGAGGTGGATAGTGTATGGATAAGGTACAGGTTTCGAGGTGGGGAGACTTGATTACGAGCTCTAAGCGGGTTGGTGGTTACATTTGGTTTCTAGGGTGGAGCAATGACCTTGTTGTCAATGAGATCCTAAATCTCATGACGCAAACGGAAGCACTGGTCAGTGTCATGACTGTGATATTGGTGAAAAGCACAGCATTTTCAGGGTTATGCTTGGGTGGAAGAGGGTTAGGCAGTGGGTGAGGTTCTAAGGGTTTTAGGTGCCCTTTCTTGACCAACACTTACATGGCTTTAGATAGGGTCATGTATAGTTGGTTAAAAGTCCTACCCTAAGGTCAGGTAGGGTTGGATGATCTTTGGGGGCCTATGTTGGCGAAGGGGTAGGCAGTTTTTGTGGTGGTGACAACAATTACGTTCGATGGCCTAGCAGTTGTGCTACCATTGGCAGCATTGGAACTACGAATAAATGGCCTCTTAGCTAGTTCCTTATCATCAGTAATAATCCCCTGCTTCATAGCATCCTCGATTTAAACCCCTATCTAATGAAGTTCTTTGAATGTAAATAGGGGGAGAACAATCATTTTCTACAGCAACTTGCCATGCAAATTTTGAACAACCATTCTGATCTGATCCTTCTCTGAAGGTTGAATGGTCATCATGGATGCTTTGGCCCTCCATCTCATCACAAACTCAGAGAAACCTTCCTTTGGATCTTGACACATTGCCTCGAGATCACGAGTTATGACCTCAATTTGCGTGTTGTAAGAGTATTGAGCAATGAAAGACTTGGCTAACTTCTTCCAGTTTTGCTTTACTGAATCTTCCAACTTAGTGTACCAGATGGCTGCGATACCCAACAAAGTACGACCAAAAAGATATAGCTTTTACGATTGGGTCAAACCCATCGACTGCAAGATATCTGAAAACAGACGTAAGTGAACCATCGGGTCCCCGAAACCATGAAAACGATCAATATGTGGCATCTTAAACCGCTCTGGTAATGTAACCGCAGATTTGGTGTATCCATCATCTATGTCTGGAATGGAATTGGCCCCTTGTGCTTTTTTGAATAGCTTCTCTAATTTGTTGACTTTTAGCGCTGTTAGATTAACCTTCAATTCGAACGATACCTCGTGTAGACACCCCATTTTTGACCGTCCTCAAGACCTGGACATCACCGTTGGAACACTCGGTGATTATCCATGTTTGTGTTCGTTTGGAGTTCCCGGAGTCCTCGGCTCGCGCGCCTTGCCTCAGGACTTCCGAACTCGACTGTCTTGTGTCTGGTTTTGCACCAAACACTTGTGTTTTGCCTTGGAAGGGCAGGAAATGCTTTGTGAGGCATCCCCACACACCACCGGCTGTGGATAGAGGCCACCGGGTCAGAGTTGCCACTGGCACTATTTTGTGCCTTAAGATCGCTTTTGGCAAAATAACCATTTTGCCCTGCCGTTCACTTTACAGCTGTTTTTGGAGATATTTTCAGACAACTTTCTACCACTTTCTTCCCCTCCATACACGTGTATGGAGGGATGAGCCCTTGGCTTGCTTAGTTGCTAAGCATTCCTTGCCTATAAGAGGGGGGTTCCTCCTCTTGACTCAAGGGTTAGCCATTTTAGGTCAAAAACCAGAGCTTGTATCTATATATCTGGGTGATATATCTTCTCTCTCTATATTACCCCTCTCTCTCATCTTGTGTGTGTGATTTTAGGCTTAAAAGTGTAGATTTACCTTACTTTTGCACCATTACACACACCATTACACCTTAGCTCGAGATTGAGAGACTTGGGAGGTTTTTTGTGTTGGTTTTGGACTGGTTTTGAGCATTAGAGAGGGGCTGGACCTTTTGTTCTTCAAAGGATCTTCAAGGGTAAGAACATCACTTTATATTCCCCATTTTTGCAACTTCTTTCTACCCTCTTTACTTTGTGTTTTTGAGTTTGTGTTTAAGATAAAAAAAAGTCTTGTTTTTACTTGTTCTTGAACCTTCATTAAGGTCATTTTGTGGTTTGAGCAAAGGTCCATCCTATTAGGCTTTGTTTGGCCATTTTTAGTGCCTTTGCTTAAGACCTCCTTTGCTTGGTGTTCTTGGCCTTCTCACCACTGAAAAGTGGTGAGGGAGGTGTTTTTAAGTCTCAAATAGGGTAGGGACACCCCTCTCCCCTTGGCCCTTTGTTTGCCTCTGTTCTTGGCCTAAAGGGTAGCATGTGTGCATGCTTGCATTTAGCTTCATTTCAGATATTTCTTGAGTGCTTTAGGTCATGTTTGATTTCTGTTTTAGGTTAGATTTATAGCCTTTAACATGTATCTCATGCTTGCTTTGTAATGTTCCTTTATGCTTAAAAGAATGCCATGCTTTTGAGCCATGTTCTTTGCATATTGTAGTTTGGTTCCATGAGGGTATTAGCATCATATTACCATGTTTGAGGGTCGTGAGGCACTGATTTAGTCATGTATAGCATGCTTGGTTTGGTTGTCTTGCATTTTGGCTTGTAGGCCTTACTTGTATGAAGCTCTAGCATGCATGTTTGCTTGTTTTGACTTCATTTCAGAGCTTTTGTGGGTGTCTTAGGCCATGTCTAACCTCTGTTTTTGGTCGATTTTGTAGCCCTTAACATGCCTCTTATGTTTGCTTTGAAATGCTCTCTTGTGCCTAGAAGTATGCCATGTGTCTAAGCCATGATTCTTGCATGTTTTAGCTTAGTTTCATGAAGGTATTAACATTCTCTTGCCTTGTGTAGGGGCTGTGAGCCTTTGTTTTGGTCACATTTGGCATGTTTCACATGGTTGTTTTGTGTGATGGCTTACAAGCCTTGAGCATGCAATCCATGCATATACATTTACCAAGCCATTTAAGCAATTTGGAGTCTTTTACCATGTTATTTCAGACCCTAATCCATGCCTGCATCCTCAAATTTGTCACCTCTTTTTATGCTTTAAGGGCGTGTCCTTTAGGCCTTGAAATGTGCATAATATATGCCCTATGCTTTTGGGTTGTTTTGGGGCTACCATATGTGGGATTTGGGTGTATTTTTGCATGATAAAAATCTGTTTGTGGTTGTCCAACACGTGCCATGAGTGGCCATGTTAATGGCATTTAGATGCTCTACTTGGTGCTTTAGATTTAGGCCCATCCACTCGCATGCTTGTATGACATTTTGCTTTGGTTTTGGAGCCTATTTTCCTACTGTTTTTAGGGAAGTTTGAGGCCTCCCCCATGATGGTTAAAGCCACCATTGCATGCTCACTATGTGCTTGTTGCATACTTGGTCCACTAGGTGTTGTAGTATATTGGTCCCATGGCTTGATTGGCTCATTTTTGTATGCCACTTATACTTTGCATGCCCTAGCATTTTGTACGCCTATTGTGTTGGTTGTTGAGTACTTAGTGTATTTGCACCTTGCATGTTACATTGCATTTAGCACGTTGGCATCCTAGCATTAGGTTGCCTCATTTGAGCCATGTTGCATTCATACATTCCATGGCTTAGCTTGGGGATTGTCAAGCCAAGCATAGGATTGAGGGGAGTTCACACTCCAAGTGGTGCAACTCACCTCAATTCTCCACCAAGGCCTTGGACTAACACATGATAAAGCTTTTGGATTTCATTTGTTTGTGTTGCATGCATTTACATCAAAATGCAACCTTGGTTCTTTAGGCCACCATGCATCAAAATGCACTATTGATGGCCCAAGAACCAAGGGTCATGCCTCCTTGAGTCCCCAAGCATGATAGGAGGCATTGACCATGCTTACATATGCCCCAAAATCCATGCCATGCATTCTTGCCTTCTTCTTCTTCAAACCTGCTTCTTGCAGGATTTTCACGCCGGTAGTATAATGTGCCGACCGGCACTATTTTTGTGCCGATAAACTCCACACGCAGCCGGTGGTCAATTGGAGCAACCGGTGATCACTTCCCGCAGCTGGTGGGATACTTCAGACCATGTGGGAGGTATTCCAGAACTTTGGGAATTTTTGGAGAGACAGGACAGTAGAAACAGAGGCAGCAGTGCCATGACGCGGGTTTTCCGGGCAAGTCGAATTCGAGCATGCATCACTCGCGCATCCCAAAGCAGGGCTGAGGCCCCTTCCTTTTTATATATTGAATTTAATTTGATAATTAGAAATTTTGTAATAATTAATTTATTCTGTATTTGGACTGTATTATTTCGGGACTGTATATTCTTTTGGTCCCTCCGTGTGAGGGCATAATTGTAATAAGTGTGGGTGAGTGTGTGTATGTCTTCCAACCCCCATTTCTTTCTTCCCTTTTATTTACCTGCTTATGATGGTAGATTAGGGCGCATTCTAAATTAGCATAACAGTATGATAGCATGCGTGCATTTATGCATTTGTTTACATGCATCGGGCTCGGCACATCATGCAAACTGCATCGTCCTTTCAATTCCAAATTGAATACGTGGTAGTTGTTGCATTTCATGTGCCATGCTTAGGATAGCCGAGCCTGTCTAGATTACATTCCGTATGCGATGCATTAGTCACTTAACATAAACTAGGTCATGCATGTTTTGCTAACTAGTTTCTTGTTTTGGCACGGAGTACGATGTAAGTTTTATGCTTTAGCATGTCGCATGCGTGTGAATGTTAACATGACAGTATGCCTGCCATGCGGCTAAGTGCTTATGTGATAAACTGCTTGAATGCCTGTGGGTGGAGGTTGGATTACTTAAGTTGGGAATACTCATTGAAATCCGTGTTTTAGCCTACTCGCGAGTAGCAATTTCAAACTGTTTTTCCAAACAAAACGGATATGCG
Organism: Camellia lanceoleosa; assembly: GCA_025200525.1. Classification (NCBI taxonomy): domain Eukaryota; kingdom Viridiplantae; phylum Streptophyta; class Magnoliopsida; order Ericales; family Theaceae; genus Camellia; species Camellia lanceoleosa. Next base: position 103,475,638 of record CM045767.1, on the reverse strand, counting down.
ATGTTTATTCCCAAATTAGGCGATCTAGTCTATACTTGTTTGCTGTGCGCACAACATAGTAATTCTAGGCTAATAACCGGAATAAGAACGCATAAAGTTTTCAAAATTGGATATCACGGTTAGTAGAGGCCGGTCTTCGGACCGGGCGAAAGGGGGTGCTCATAGCTGACCTTCCCCGATCGTACCCAAGCTCCCGAGCCAAGACCACTTTGGTGATGACGGACACGTGGCCTTCGGCACCGAGTCAGGGTTTCCTAAATTTCCCATTTTAAAAATATTTAGGTGGCGACTCTGTAATCTGGCAAAGCAGTCCATGTTTGGCACTACTTTTCAAAAATCTGTTTTCTCAAAACGATTTGCCAGAGTTGGACTCTTTGGTTCAGATTTAGAACCGACACAAGAAATTGAGTCCGAACTGTAGCCGAAGTCCCCCGCGGACGTGCTACACCTCGGTTTGATAAACTAGGGCTTTGGAAGCTTGTGCCGGGATGCATTCTATTGGGACTGGGAAAACCGGATTACCTTGGGTTTGTGGGTCTTGAGCAGTGGCAGTATTAGTAGTGGCAGCGAGCACAGGGATAGCCGCGGTGGGTACATGGGTTGTAGAGGTTGTAGCTAGCTATGGTTACTGTTATTGTAGCCTCGTTATAACCTCGGCCTGACGGGCCGCATCATGCTGTAGTGTCTTAACTGTTTGGAGTATTAATTCCTCTATATTTGCCGAGAGATACTGTGCCATTGGAATATATGAATGGTCTTGAGCTGGATTGGAAGCAGATGACCGTTCTTGAACCGGACTAAATATAGGTGAGCTGAGAGGTGATTATTGTAAGAACTGAATTGGTGAATTTTGTTTTATTCTTCTTCACCTTATAATCGGTGATAGTGAAGCAAACACAGGTTGTCCCCGAACAAGATTCCCGACCTTGCACAGTCTTCCAACGCGGGTTCAGAGAACTTGGGAGATATTCGAACCTTCTGAAGCTATGGTTTAAACTACCTAGCAAAATAAAAAATAAAAAAAAAAAGAGAACAGTAATAAAAAACCACACAGTACCTCAGCTAAGATGTTATCAACACAGACATGATCAAAGCTGTAGGATTGCACTCCATATTGAATCCTGCCCCAAAACAGATACCAACCTTGCAACTAATATGCACATTCCTGTACAGTTTCACTATAAAGCACATACCATTTAAAAAAGAGCCAAAACACTCCTATGAGGGGGGAGGGTTACCCTGTCCTAGTTTCGTCATGAACTAGGGTTTCACTATTTCAATCAAGCAGTTTTACGCAATCCTGCATGAGGGTGAGCATCCTGTCCTAGTTTGGAACAATCACTATGGCTTCAATACATGCAACTAGGCCAAATGGTCAAAAGGGGTACCTCACCAAGACTACCTAATATATCTCTCACACCTAACACCGAGAAGTGAAAGGAGAATCAAGTGGTACATCAGTAGTCCAAATCCAAGAGTTGTGTTTCTAACATGGCAGAGCCCATGACCGGTCAGCCTTTTGGCAAGCTTTTGGGCAAGCCTCCAGCAAACCATCCAGAAATAGCAGATAGAAAACAAAATGACATAAAGCACCAATGCAAATGCAAATGCAAAGAACATATATTTGTAGATAAAATTTCACATCATGAGTTTGAAGTCAAGTTCTCTATCTTTTCCCAGCAGAGTTGCCAGAAACTGTAGCTTGCTTTTCGTGCTCTTTTTGGATACGATTAGCCCTACAATTCGGACTCCCGTGGTTCTGAATCTGATTTCACGAGTGCAATGTGAAATAGATAAACACAAATGAGTCCAAATCCAACAAATTTTTTGGAAAACCGATTTTGAATCAAAATGCCAAAAATGGACTATTTTACCAGATTTTAGAGTCGCTACCTAAATATTTTAAAAAAATTTAAGAAACCTGAGACTTATGCCAAAGGCCACTTATCCATCATCACCAAAGTGTCTTGGCTCAGGAACTTAGGTATAAGAGGGAAAGGTCATGAATTGAGCACCCCACTCACCTGATCAAAAATCAGCCTTTACTAATCACGATGTGATTTTTATTTACATTAGATGCTCTTATTCCAATTTATTAGGCTATTTTTACTAGGTGATGCACGCAAGTATAGTCTAAATTACAAAATTTGGAACATTTTGATATGTTTGCTTTGAAAGAGTTTGTGAATACGCCACTTTGAACAAGTGGGCTCATATGCACATTAATCAAATCATCCCAAGTTAAGCAATTTAGCCTTCATCCACAGACATTCAAACATGTATATCACTTAAGCACATAGCCTCATGGTATTATGCTTATCATGGCAATGATCGCATGCATGCAATATGCTAAAGAAAAAAGTGCTCACCTAGTACTTCAAGGCAAGCCAAAACAAATAAAACAATTAGAAAAACGCATGCTCTAATATGCAAGTGACTAATGCAATGCATGCAATATGGAATTAATAGGCTCGGCTACTAACATGGCATGTGAATCAATTTGATAGCATGTGGTTTAAGCACGTTTTTCAAAGAAGTAATAAATGACAATGCTTGTTAGAATGGTGAACCGAACCTTATGAATACAAGACACATGGATGCTTTGTACATGGAAAATGCTAAAAGAAACATGATGCTCTAAGCTATCCATCATAAGCAAGTAAATAAAAGGAAGAAAGAAATGGGAATTGGAAGACATACACACATTATTACAATTTTGCCCTCGCACAAGAGGGTCCGAATAAATGTCTTAGCTAATAACCAAATTAACTAACTATTACAATACCAAAATAAATGAATTAACTACATTAGCTGATTATTACAATTTAGAATTAAACTAACTAATTAGTTACAAAACGAAATTAACTACGTAATATTACAAGTTCAAATGAATTAACTAAGAGCTATGCAAACTAATTAAACTCAAGCGGGGGGTTAAGGAACCACACGTGCCAATGCAAACATCTTTCCAGAAATGCCTCTGTTTTGCTGCCAGAACTGTTCTATATGCAGAAAATACTTCTGTTTTGCCTATGCTTTTACTCTATTTTGTGGGGAAAAAGACACTACCTGCTGAAAAGAGGTGGCAGGCCAGCCAGAGAAAGTGGTCAACTGGATTTAAATGGTGGTCAACCGGCCACTATTTTTGGTACTGCCCTGCTACAGTAAAAAAGAAATAGAGCAGAAACGGGGTGTTTTCAGGGGATGTTTACCCTCTCTGTCTCCCTTTATCATGAAACAGATCAAGGAAGGGATAGAATTGATCCATGAATCATCAATAGTCGCAAGGGTATTGCGTGATGATCCATGACTCGATTGGACAAAGGCTCAATAAGTGAAAATAAAAGACCAATAAAACGTTCTCCCTATCATGGAATTGATCAAGGGAAGTGGTTGACATTGATTCTTGAACCATTATCATCACTAACAAGTATGAAATGACTCAAGACTCAATGGGTTTAATTAACATCCGATTAAACCCCAATTTGACTTTATTATGTTGTTCCATTTTAGTATAATTTTATTGCCTTTTTTACTTACCTTTCCATTCCTTAGTCATTTTAGTCCAAAAATGAAAGTCAAGTCCACTAAATGGAGAGAAGTGTCAAAGAAGAAGTTGTTTTGTGCTTGAGAGAGATGTAATGCCTTGGTAATAAACCTCCAAAGAGATTAAACCATTAAGCATGGAAGGGTCTCTTTCGCAAGCTTAAACAACACTTATTTGAAATAACTCTCACAGAAACAAAAAGCCAAGAAAAGAGGGAGAGTGCAGAGGTGATTATGGGTGAACACAAGTATGAAAAGCATGAAATAAATGTTATCAACTCAAATAAGTTGGTGTCTAATGCCTAAAACACCAAACCTATGAGGACCATTACACTACAAGCATACTATACAAAGCATAAATGAAATGAAAAACCTAAAACAATCCTAAAATAGTAAAAAATAGTGCTAAAATTCAGATGGAAAAGCTCAAAAAAGTTCGCTACAAAAATGAGAAAATAAGGAAATGAAGCTAGTAAACAAGCATAAGAAGGGATGGCCAAGCCCTCCATTTTTGGGACTTCAAAACCACAATTTTAGTCTCTGAAATCCTCAGAAATTCAGTGGTAAAAAGCTCAAAAGAAGTTGAGGAAGAGATGGGAAACACAAGGGCAAAAGCTTGGAAGACAAGGTTCAAAGAAGGGTGGTTAACCCCATTACATTGGATAGCTTTTAACCACAAGTTTCAGCCCATAAAAACAGTTGAAAAATGGTCCAAAAACAACAACTAAAGATAGGAAATAAGTAAGGGAAAGAAGCTAGAAGTTATACCTCTTGAAGAGGAGTAACACTTTGAGTTATAAACCACCAATTTCTCACCCTCAAGAGCTAAAATTCAAGCTCAATAACCTTAGCAAAGAACCCTCAAAATTTGGTTTAGGAAGTCTAGGTAAGGTATACGTAGGTTGCAAGGTAGAGAGAGAGAAACATTTTCTAAGAATTTTGCTTCACTAAAATTTTCTAACCTAAGTTTATAAGGTGGTCAAGTATATGTAGAAAAATATGTTACTATCTCGGAAGCTGGTGCAATGCATGCACCTGTGGGGACTGCTGTCACAGCTAGCATTAAAATATCTATTTTGTCGGCCTTGCGCTAGGGGGACGATCGGCCATTCACTTTTGGCCAACCGACCACTATTTGGCCTGCAAGCCTCTGAGTGGTCAGGCTTGGAAAAAAACTATTTTGGTCCAAAAGTGGTGCAAGGTTTTGAGGTTTCCGAGACCCAAAACTGGGGCTTCTTGCTGAGGAAATCGAGCGTTTGTCCAACGTATAAATTCATCATTAGGTGATCAATCTGCGACACCCAAGTCTTAAGGGCAATAAAAAATGGGGTGTCTACACGACCCTATTTTGCACTTACATAGGTGACCTAGATAAGGTATCTCACTATATTACAGTTGACTATTTACATCTCTTAGGTCATTAAAAGCATTAGCTTAACCTTCCACATCCACAAGGTATAATTGTATAAAGGAATGGGTAAGAGGATTCACCTCTTCAGTAACTCACCCGTTACACACAATTTGGTTGTCCATTTGTACCTAGATCTTGGGATCTCTAGTCAACTAGGTTGGGTTTTCCATTCCGGTAACAATTACTAAAGGCCTTAATCCCATTCCTCTTGACAATGTTTTTACTAACTCTCGAGTTAACCCTTTGGTTAGCAAATCCACTATATCGTCCTTAGGCTTTACATAGTCTAAAGAGACAACTCCATTAGAGAGTAGTTGTCGTATGCAATTATATCTACGATGGATATGTTTAGAGTTTTCATTATATATATGACTTTGTGCCCATCTAATTGTCGATTGGCTGTCATAATGAATACATATAGCAGACACAAGTTTTGGCCAACGTGAAATATCTTCAACGAATTGGCGTAGCCATTCAGCTTCTTCAGTTGCTTTATCTAAAGCAATAAATACAGATTCCATCGTTGATCTTGAAATACACGTCTGCTTGGAAGATTTCCAAGACATGGTTGCCCCTCCGAGGGTAAACATATAACCACTAGTGGATTTAGAGTCCTTTATATCAGATATCCAATTAGCGTCACAATACCCATCTAGTACAGCTGGGTATTTGGTATAATACAACCTATAATCCCGAGTGTAGCTTAGATAACCTAACACCTGCATAATGCCCTTTCAATGCGTAGCATTCGGATTACTCGTGTATTTACTAAGCCTGCCAACATAGTAGGCTATATCCGACCTTGTACAATTCATCAGATACATCAAACTCCTAATGACCCGAGAATATTCTGGCTGAGAGACACTCTCACCATTATTCTTGGTCAAAGGTAGATTCAAGTCTATCGGTGTCCTAAACACACTTGTATCTGATTTACCAAATTTCTCAAGTATCTTCTCCACATAGTGAGATTGAGAAAGTACAATTCCATCAGATGTTCTGGTAGTCTTAATACCCAGAATCACATTACAAGGCCCATATCTTTTATGCAAACTTACAGTTTAACAATCTCTTAGTAGCTCTAATCATCTCATCATTACTACCAATAATGAGTATGTTATCAACGTAGACACATAAAATGACATAACGTATGTAGTATCTTTGACATATACACATTTGTTACACTTATAAATTTTAAACCCATTTGACAACATAGCGTTGTCAAACTTCTCATGCCATTGTTTAGGAGCTTGTTTCAAACCATACAATGATTTGACAAGCTTACAAACTTTCTTATTTTGCCTTGGAACTGAAAACCCCTCGGGTTGTTCCATGTAGATTTCTTCATTTAAATCTTTATTTAACAAAGTTGTCTTTACATCCATCTAATATATCTCCAGACCAAGTAATGTTGCTATCGCAATCACCATGCTATCGCAATCACCAAACCAAATGACTTGGAAGTCCTAGCCCTTTTACTCCTTCTTGGCTCATCTACTTCTCATCTTGATCACTATCACTAGGATCATCTTCAAGTTCTTTCTTGGAACCTTGATCCTCTCCTCAAATTCAATAAGGAAACATGTACTCAAAGAAAGACGCATTCCTTGACTCTATTATAGTATTCTTGTGTGTATCTAAAAAATCAGATTTGTACACAAGAAACCTATATGCACTATTATTTTGTGCATAACCAATGAATATACGATCCACGGTTTTCGGACATATCCTAACGCGCTTGGGTGTAGGTACCACTACTTTTGCAAGACACCACCAAGGTTTGCGGCCTTTCCACAATTCATACGGAGTCTTCTCTACTTTTTTCCGAAGTATTCTATTTAGAATGTAATTCGCGGAGAAAATTACTTCCCCCCACAAGTTCTGTGGCAACCTAGAACTTATTAGCATCGCATTCATCATTTCTTTTAATGTCCTATTTTTTTTGCTCAGCAACACCATTTGACTAAGGGGAATAAGGCTTTGTAGTTTGATGGACAATTCCTGGTTGAGCACAAATCTTAATAAACAACGATTCATATTCTTCACCACAATCACTTCTCAAAGCCATGATCTTTTAGCTTAGTTGACTCTCAACTTTATTCTTAAAAAGAATAAAATTTTCAATTGCCTTATCTTTGCTTTTAAGCAAATACAAATAGTAGTAGTTAGTGCAATCATCAACAAAAGTGACGAAGTACTGGTTGCCACCACGTGATTGTATGACTTTCAAGTCAAACACATCACTATGTACAAAATCTAAAGGCTCGGTACTTCTTTCAATAGAATGAAATGAAATCCTAGTCAATTTTGCTTCTACACAAGTTTCACACTTGTGATTTGGATTAATCTACCATGCCATAATTCAGGGGACTCAAGCATATAAGCAGAAGAAGAAGTTTTCTCATTCATTTTTGGAATAATAGTCATTACATTGAGTTTAAACATACCACCCAACATATACCCTTTACCCACATAGACTCCGCCTTTGGTCAACACGACCTTATCGAACTCAAACACCATGCGAAAGTCATGATTGCTTAAGAGAGACCCCGAGACAAGGTTCTTATGAATGTCCAGCACATACAAGACATCGTTCAGAGTTAGCACTTTTCTTGAAGTTATTTTCAGGACAACCTTGACTTTCCCCTCAACATATGAGGTTGCAAAATTCCCCATGAACAACTTCTCACCATTTGAAACTGGTTCAAAAATTGTGAACATTTTCTTTCCAGCATAGATGTGGCGAGTGGCCCTAGTGTCTACCCATCATTCCTTCAAGTTGAACCCCACCATGTTCACCTTAAAGACGACAGCTAAAAGGTGCATGTCATCAACATCTTGTAATAGATTTTCCATTTCAGCCATGTGGGCTTGACTTTTGTTCTATGGAGGGTTTTTCTTGTAAAGCTTTTTCTTTTTGTGGCAATCAACCACCCTATACCCATCAATTCCATAGTTGAAGAACTTTCCATTAAACCTATAAGAAGGTTCCTATGGCTTGTAGACTAGCCTTTTGGACGCACCACCTCTAGCCCCCAACTTTGAGCTTTTGTTGGTTGGTGACTTTTTCTTTACCCTCGAGGACTGGCCATGCTCAACCATGTTTGCTTTCACAGTAGAGGTACTCCCTCATTTCTTCATATTGTCTTCTTCAATTCGGAGCCTGACAACAAGCTCTTCGTCTGTCATCTCCTTTTGCTTATGCTTCAAATAATTCTTGAAGTCTTTCTAACCGTTAGGCAGATTCTCAATCAAAGCATAAAACATGTTGAACAGAGTATCTGCCAAGTTGTTGAAGTCTTTCCAGCCGTTAGGCAGATTTTCAATCAAAGCAGTTGCCTGGAATGATTCACTAAGCAACATTCCCTCTGCATGAATTTCGAGCAGAATCACTTGAAAATCTTGGACTTGGCTAATGCCGATTTTAGAGCCCACCATTTTGAAGTCCAGAAATCGGCCAACAACAAATTTTTTTGTCCTAACATCCTCGGTTTTGCACTTCTTGTCCAAAGCATCCCACAACTCTTTTGTCAATTTCTTGGCATAAAACATGTTGAATAGTGTATCTACCAAGTTGTTCAAAACATAGTTCTGACAAAGGAAGTCTGACTGCCTCAAAGCATCTAGAGCCATGAGCTTCTGCTTGTCTTACTCATTTTCTTTCACAGCCGGTGGATCCACTCTAAAAAATCTTGCAAGGCTGAGAGTAGTCAGTAAAACATCATCTTTTGCTGCCATCTCTTGAAATTCACTCTAGTAAACTTCTTCGGGCACTCATGATGATTGAGCAAGCCCCCCGGAACAGTAGGACCAGTAACATGATTGACCACAAAGGTCACAACAACAAGATTGACCATAGAGGTCACAGTAAGGGTTGACAAGCTAGTTGATCTAGGGTTTCAGATCCCCACTAACATTTGCAGTAGCAGCATCAATTACGGTTGTCCTTTCTAAAAAATACAACAGAATTTCATTATTCTGTTTTTCCAAAAACTAAAATTAATACTAGAAAATCCCAAAGTTTGAAATTTAATTCAAACCTGATCTCACCATTTACCCTAGAATCGAACACGGTCAGGAAAGTTTCTAGGAAGATTGAAGGGGTCACATCGGTCCCATTTAAGGCCCAGTTAACCTTAAACAAAACTTTCAAGAGCATGTTGACTCCTAATCCATTGGAAACAAATTTAGAATTAAGTTTTCTAAGGGATAAACTAGGTTAAAATGAACCGAGTTTACATAGCTTTACAAGTAATCAAAAATTACTACAACAATTTACAAGCAGAAAAAATGCCTCCATGAATATACAAGCAAACAAACTTGCTTCAAACAAAATTAGGTAATTTAAACCACAATTAGAACACAAGTAAAAAATATGAAGAAAATTAACCAATCCAATTTAGGATTCTTATGGTTCAAAAAATTCAGTTCCATACTTAGATATTTTTGTTCAGCAAAAAAGTTAGTAGTCCAAATTTTTGGTTTTCCAATCCCAAATTCTATTCATTTGTTTTTGCATTTTCTTTTCCATTCCCTTTCACTTAGGTATTTCTATAAACAAAGTTAGTAGAAAAATACAACAAAATACAAAACAAATAATTAAAAAAAATGTAAAATTTGGAGATAATAATTTCTAATCCTTACGTTAATTATTACACACATAATTCACACAAAATATAATGCACACATTATTTACAAAAACATCCCTCAGCTTTTCTTTGTTTTTGGGAAAGTAGTGATTGAAGGAGGACAAAATTTTATCCCCTTAGTTTTTCTTTCCTTTTGGTAGAGTAGTGATTGAAGAGAGATGAAAAAGAAGCGCCTTCTAACAATCTAATTAATAACATAATAAAGTAAAGAATTAAAAAACTTCACAAGTTACACAATAAACTTCCCAAATAAAGCTAGACAAGTCACAAAAACTTATAACTCTAAAAATTAAATTTAAATTAGTTGGCAAGAGTTATATGCAATTAATACACAATAAACATGTAAATAATTCTAGCAATTAAAAAGTAATTAGTGTGCAAACAATTCTAGGAACTAGTAAGCATGCAACATAAACAAAAATCTGGAAAAGGAATAAAATGGAAATTATCTTACAAATTTAGAATCTAATAAACATGTGAATTAAACTAGAAAATGAACATGTATATTATACTAGAAAAGTAGAACCTAATTAGCATGTCAATTTAACTATAAAAAAATAAAAAATAAAAAATAAAAAAATTGAACACTCATGAGCATGCAAATTATATTATAAAATTATAAAATAAAAAGATATGCAAAGCATGATAGGAAACTATGAATCATGAAATTATACTAGAACCAAATAAGCATACAAATTATGCTAGAGATAAAAAGCATTCTTATTAAATTGAAATATTAAAACATAACATTCCATATATGAATTATATATGAAACAGTGGGCTATCACATTGTACAGCGTCTTTGGTTTTCTAGAAAATAACCATAGCAGTAGCAAAGAACAAAATTCTGGCAATCTCCTATGCATCTTCAGAAGTAAACCACAAATATAATAAAATCAATTAATCTATTAAACTGCATATATTTATTTACTTACATAAATATAACTAGATTACTAGATGGAAATAGTATTAAAACATTTTCTAGCATAAACATGCAATTCAAGTCTATAAGCATTTTGACAAATTAAATAATATATACTTTGAATTTCTAATCATGAATGTCATACAAGAAACAGTGCTGTTCTCAGAAAATCATAACTTTCGTTTTGGTTTTCATATTGTTTTTCCTAACAGAAGCAAAACAAAGAACTCCTATAGCGGGGAATTAATCTAGTACAAATTAATACAACAAAGAAGCAGTACAGGAGACGTAGAATCTAAGGGAAAAATTAAACTATTACAAATTACATATGAATCTATTTATCTAAATTTCATGGGAAACATAGAATTTGCTTTAAGATTGTTGTATAAATGGTGTATTTAAATAACATAAACACAAAAACATCACCAAATAATATAAGCTATTTTATATAGATTATAAACTGATATACATAAATATATATCAAAATAAAATACTGAAATAAAATAGTAAAAAGAAGCAAACCGAAACTTGTGTGATACCAAGGTTTCCTTAAAACAAATTCGCCATCTCACTGAGGGTGCTGGAGGTATGCTGACGTCTGTCTCCCAGAATATGATAGTTAGAATCCTGTTAACACAGAAAAACCTTCTATTTAGCTCCGGTGAACTGACAATGGCGTCACTCTCTCACACAGGAAAAATATACTAGGAACAAACTGACTATATAATATGGAGGCCAAAAATTCTGTGTAGAAAAATCAAGGAAGAAGATCTCCTTTTATACACAATGTATGAGAGATGAGGGTTTTTTTTTTTTTCCTTATTTCTCTTCTTGCTATTCCTTCAACAATTGCAAAGCTTCTATTCTTCTCCCTTTTTCCTAACCAACATAACTCCTATTAATAGGAGTTCTCTTCATCTCCATCATAGAGCATTTGCTTCCATACTCATCAAACACTCATCACATGCATTCATACTCATCAACCACCATAAAATGGTTTTCATACTCATCAACCATCATAAAATGGTTTTCATAATTAAACAATTTTTCATTCAATTCTCAAACTAAAAACCTATTTTTTTCCAACACCATCCACATTCAATAGATTCAATTAGATAAGTAAAATAAAAAGAATAATGCAAACCATAAACTAAGACTATGTATTAAACCAATATGGACCTACAAGTTTATTTGTTATCTTTCTGTATGGTAGCCTTACAAATTTTACATCATCACAAGCTAAAAAAAACTTTTACCTTACTGTTGTTCTTGTTCTCAACTTTTCAGATTTGTTGGTGTTGGAATGGAGAGTGGTGGTGTAGCAAAGATATAGGGGAGTCGACCAAAGATAAAACACCGTGTGTTGGCATGAAGTTTCATATGAAGGAAGCCTATATTAGTTCTATAACGATTAGGAAAGGATTGTGGAGGGTTTGGTAGAAGAGATTATCATAACAAAAGTTGAAAAGATGGTATTATGATTAACATGAAGTTTGTTTGTTGCAAGGAATGAGGGGGGGGGGGGAAAGGAAGAAGAAGAAGAAGAAAGATAAATGGTACGTAAATGTAATTGTCAAACAATCAAAAAATGAGACAAGAACAAAATGTAATGCATGGCAATAAACAAAATAAAAAAAGAATAAAATATAATGCATTCATGCATGTATGCATGTATCTTTGGATCGGAACTTGTTAAAGTGGATAGTGAAAAAATTTGATGACAAACAAAACTATCCTTTGCATTTTGTTTGGTGTACACATTTGATACCATTAGCGAAAGTTATATAAGACTCAAGTTTTAAATGTTGATATGGATGATGGTATTAATATTTGGTTAAAGCATGTGATTTCATTAGTGTTGTAGTAGTAGGGAAGAAAAATTTGAGTTTCACTCGAGAAAACTAAAAACGCTAATTACGTGGAAAAATATAACAAAATTTACAATATGGAGAAATTGAGAGTCTGTTAAGATATTTTCAACAAGTGGCCAAAAATCTACATCTTCACTATGCAATTAAGTTGGATGCTGATGAGATGAATACTAATTTTTTGGCTAACCATGATATCAATATAGATTATAAACTTTTTGGTGATGTGTCATTCGACATAACATTTTAAACAAATAAGGCCATTAGTTTTATTTATCGACTTTAATCACTTTAGAAATGTAATATTTTTGGTGCAACTTAATATGATGAAACTGCAACTTCATTTAAGTGGTTTATTTGAAAACTTCTTGTATGCAATGTCGGGTCAAAACCTAGCAGATTTTCCGTAGACTAAGATCAGGCAATGACAAAGGCAATATCTGAAGTCATGCTTAAGATTTTTCATAGACTGTGCACTTTTTCACCTAATGCAAATGCCTTGAAACATTTATGGTACTTGCACAAGAATGGTTCAAAATTTAATAGTGATTTCACAGCTTGTAGTTTTGGATATGAGGATGAACACGAGTTAGTTGAAACTTGGGATTATTTGATAGATAAATATAGTTTGTACAAGAATGCGTAGATGAAGAAGACTTGAGAAAAAAGAGAACAGTGGGCGACATATACATGAAGCATTTATTCACTACAAAAATGTGAAACACTCAACTTAAGTGAAATTTTGAATGTAGCATTAATGAAATATTTAAAAGCTAAACATAACATTGTTTAATTCATTATTCACTTCAACCAAATTTTCTAGATAAGTTGTACAAGCAAGTACTAGCTGTATATAATTCTAGATAAAAAAAATTGTAATTGGAAAGGTCTTCCATTTTTTGTCTAAGTTGCAAATTTGTGCACCATTCCTTTTTTTTACTTAAATTGTAGAGAATGAAATTGAAAATTCACCCATTTTGGTCCAAATTGAAAATTTGTACTGTCACGCCCTGGATTTACACGGTCCAACTCACGTGAATAAACCACCCAACGATGAACAGTAGATAACAACTCTCATGCAAATGAATATTCGATAGTCACACAATACATGTGTTTGTCCGATTTTATACATTCCTAGATACAACATCTAAGTCTAATGAATGCTTTGTAACTAAAAACATACACAGATGTTATAAATTAAATTGAGCGCCCTGAGACTTGCATTATACACACGGGTGTGACTCTTACAAGAATGGCACACGGCCAATAAATAACATAAATGGCCCATGGCCGACAAATAACTGAACCACCCTACACGGTTCTGAACACAACTTCACGTCATAGTTTACATCCACACATGTACACTTGAAAAACATTTTGAGTCACGTAGGGTGAGCATAAAACCCAATAGAGAATATTTCAAAAATTAAACGTGCTCTATTAACATAAATGATCATGATGCAATACATATATATAATATGCCCAAATACATTTTCAAATCCATTTGATTTCTCAACAAAATCTTTTCTTTCTAATTACCAAAACCTTACATTTAATCAAAACGCTTTCCGAGTTCAAATCATATGTTTGATATAAAAACTCTTTCCAAAAATCGATCCAAGCAACTCAATACCAATCATCAAATACATTGTTAAATCAAAAGCGAATACATCGCCAAACAACAACAAATAAATTGCTTAAACATTTTTCAAAAACATCCTTTCAAGCCAAAATGATAATAAATAAAATTGGTAAATCTCCAGAGCTAGTGTTCATACAAGTAACTATACAAGTCATAGGATCATTTTTACCGGTACTAATCGGAAGGCTTGACACCTACCGCGCAGGTTTAGCTCTTTCACCATGGACACACAGGCCAACTTAATTATATTTTAATACCCCCTCATAGCTTTACCACTTTATTTACCTTTTTCCAATAGCACAACACGTGTGATTCAAAATATTATTTTCCAAAACAATGCAAATGTTCCAAAAAAAATGCAAGAATTTCCAAAATCTTTTTCCAAACATATGGTTTCAAATTTCAAAAATCTATTACATGCTTATGATATGAATGATTTCAAATTGCCTAATCCACATGCAATAATTAGTAGATAACAAAACAAATATATTTTCCTAAAAGAGTAACAACACCCATTTTCAAAATCCCACAACCATTTCCTTTCCATTTCTTTCCAACCAAACCATTTACAAAAATATCAATCCAACTCCCAAAATAATATCATTTAGGGTTTTTCTATAAATTAGGGCTTTTCCCTTTTTAGAAATCCATATGCAATTTGTATACTGAAAATAACCATAGTAGCATAACTATAGCCCAAAACCGCCCAAATTTCACAACCTTCAAGCCCAAAATAACGTTTCAAAGTCAACCAAATGACTATCAAATATAAATAACAAAATACGCCACAAATATGCTACCGAACTCATATTAAGTTTAGGAAATAGACCCTACCTCTTGAAGTGAAAAGGAGAACTTGAAAAAACTCGAAGTCGATGAAACCACAAAACTCTTGGATCATAAGAGAGCCCTTGACGAGATCTACAATATTTCTCAAAAGACCAAGGTGAGAAGATGTCTCTAACCAAGTAGATCTAGAGATCTATGTAAGAAAAGTTGAGTTTCCAAGAGAGAGAAAGAGAGAGAGAGAGAAAAAGTGAATGAGAAAAGTACGTTTGGGTTCTATTTATAGTGGTAGAATAATAACCCTAAAGTCAAAGAAAAGAACAAGTCAAATCCCTAAAAAGTAGAGCCCAAAACCAAACCAAAAAATCTGGAAATAACTCACAGGGGTCGACCCTCAAGACAGTGGTGTCGACCCTCAAGAAGAAAATGCTGAGACACTAATGTGTGCAGCAGACAAGGGTCGACCCTAGGAACCCGTGGTGTTGACCCTATGTTTCAGTAGGCAACGAAAACAAAACAGTAAGAGAAGGGTCGACCCTAGGAGCTCAGGGTGTCGACCCCAAAAACCAGTAGCGACACTAAGAGTATGGCAGTAAGTTGGTGTCAACCCCCAAGAAGACTACTGTCGACACCAGAACCAATTTTCCAAGTTCCCAAAGAACTTTTCAACGAAAACAAGCGTGAATGAACAATCCCAACAAGTCTAAATCGAATTGTACTAATCCAAAATCAAAATACAACAACTTTAAAGACTCCAAAAATGAAAATAAAGGAATTAAATACACTCTCCAATAGTTTAAAGGACACAAGTGCTACAACCTCCCCACTTTAGGAAATTTTGTCCCCGAAATTTGAGAAACTCCAAAACCAATAAGGCCACCCAATGTATAAAAGAAAACACAATGCTAACCCAAGCTTAGATCCATCTAGGGATACATTCCTGGATCTCAGTCCAACACCTCGAGGTCCCAAAGACACCCGAACACCAAAAATAGTAAGAAAACCTCACGGATGACTCTTCGATCCACATAACTCGCTGTGGTCTATGAGACAAGAAACAACAACCACCACAACAACAATAACAACAAGAACTCCTCGAACTCAAAGTCGTTATCTACGCCTCACCCACCGACAATACCCAAATTGCTACCGAGTGCTCAATGCTTGGACACGGAGAATAAGAAAGCTACTCGCACACAAAGCTCCCAATCAACTCTCTCGTAGCATGAGAACATAAAACAAAACACAATCAATCCTAACAACGTTCTAGCACATCAATACTTGACAATTTTAAGTCTTTGAAAAAATAACATACAACATGTAACTAGCAACTCAGGCTAGTTCAAAACACAACATCCCAATACAAGATATAAGATACCCCATTCAGGTAAAAAAAAATTTCCCCCATTTGTCTCAAACACTTTGCTTTCCCAAAAGGTGTTCAAACCTGTATCATCACAATCCAAATGCATTTTCAACCGTCCACAATAAAACTTAGAGATTCCCAAACTATTTTTTCGAAAACCACAAATGTTACTCATAACACCAAAATCAATTTCATTTTCAAACAATTTTTTTTTTTTTTTTTTTTTGTTGCTAGATTCAACTTTTTATTAAACCAAAAACTTACATTTCAAATCAAAACCGTTTTAGTTCAAGAAAACTACTCAAGGCCACAACACCAATTTTTTTTTCCCCTCTCAAAATCATTCCTTAGCATTTCTCTAGTGATCGCAACACAGTCACCCAACAAAACCCATCACAACCACGGTGATGGCACAATACCAAAACAAAATTTTCACGATGAGAATCCCTAGAAATTTCTAAAATGCCAGCATCGCAATAACACCAGAGAAAGAAATTTCACACCAACCAATCACGTAATGACACAAAGGCACAATATAAGACCAAAGTTTCCAACCGTAACCCTAAACCGGTTACCATAAACTCTAAACAGCCTCCTAACTATCCATACAGGACTTACATACCACACCAAGACACCGTTCAATTCCACAACCCTCAATTCCAACCTATTTTCGAGGTGACTATATGTTAACTAACCCAAATACTAATCAATACACTATCCGACACCACTATTCCGTACCAGCCTCCAAACACCGACATGCCACTTAACTTCACATATCCCAACATCAACACCAACACCAACACCAACACCTTGCCCAACCTCACTAACTCCAAAATGGAGTTCCATACATAACCTCACATATTCGTTGAATCACTCCGGATTCCTCAAAGTTAACCTACAGTACTCTGGTTTTCAATTCACCCATCACACATATGCCTATTTGGCATACAGTAAACGCTCCATTTTTTACTGCCTTTACGACTTGGGTGCCACAAACTGATCACCCAATGATGAATTTGTACGTTGTATAAACGCTCGATTTCCTCAACAAGAAGCCTTGGTTTTGAGTCTCAGAAGCTTACAAACCTTGCACCACTTTTGGACCAAAACAGAAATTTTCCAAGTATGACCACTCAAAGGCCTGCAGGCCAACTAGTGGCCGGCTGGCCAAAAATGAGTGACCGGCCATCCCCCTAGTGGTCTACCGGCCAATTGTTTCGGTAGAATAGATATTTTGCTGCCAGCTGTGCCAGTTGTTCCCACAGGTGCACGCACTACACCAACTGTCTCTATACAGATATTTTTGAGATAGCAACATATTTTTTTTATATATACTTGACCACCCCTCTTGAAATTAGGTTAGAAAAATTTGCAAAGTGCAAAATTCTTGGAAATATTTCTCTCTCTCTACCTTGCAACCTATATACACTCTATCCATACTCCTTAAACCAAATTTTTAGGGCTCCTTGCTGAGGTTATTGAGCTTGAATTTCAGAACTTGAGGGTGAGAAATTATTGGTTTGTGAATCAAAGTGTTACTCCTCTTCAAGAGGTATAACTTCTAGCTTCTTTACACTACTTCTTTCTTATCTTTACTTACTATTTTTGGACTTTTTCCCATTGTGTTTATGGGCTAAAACTTGAGGTTTAAAGCTATCAAAGGTAGAGGGGTTAATCACCCTTCTTTGAACCTTATTTCCTAAGCTTTTGCCCTTATGTTTCCTATCTTTTTTTCAACTTTTAACCACTGATTTTCAGAGGTTTTCAGAGGCTGAAAATATTGTTTTCAGGTCCTAAAAATGGAGGGGTTAGCCATCCCACCTTATTCTTGATTACTTGCTTTATTTCATTATTATTTTAGCTAACTTTTTCTGGCTTTTCCATGTTAATTCCAGCACTATTTTTAACATGTTTTAGGACTATTTTAGGTTGTTTATTTGGTTTATGCTTTGTATAGTAGGCTTGAAGTGTAGTGGTCCTCATAGGTTTGGTGGTTTAGGCTTTAGACACCAACCTATTTGAGTTGATAGCATTTATTACATAATCATCTTTGCACTCTCCCTCTTTTCTTGGCTTTTTATTTACTTGAGAGTTGTTTTCAAGCGAGTGTTGTTTAAGCTTGAGAGAAAGACCCTTCCATGCTTAATGATTTAATGTCTTCGGAGGTTCATTACCAGGGCATTACATCTCTTTCATGCCAAAAACAACTTCTTGTTTGAAACTTCTTTCCATTAGTGGACTTAATTCTCATTCTAGGACTAAAATGACTAAAGAATAGAAAAGTAATTAAAAGAGGCAATAAAATTGGATTAAAAGAGGTAACAAGATAATAAAATTGAGTTTGGGTTCAATCGGACTTTGATTGAACCCCGTTGAGTCTTGAACCATCGAAGATATTGGTTCAAGATTCAAGATCAACCACTTTCCTTGATCAATTCCACGATAGAGAGGAGGTTTTACAAGTCTTTCATTATCATTTATTAAAAAAATTTCCCTTGATTCATAGATCATCACGCAATGAGTTTGCATAGATTGATGGTTTGCTGATCAAGCCTACCCCTCTTTTGATCTGTTTAATGATAAGGAGATGCAGGATGGACAAACATCCTTTGAAAATACTCTGTTTGTGCTCTGTTTCTTTTCTGTTACAATAGAGGAGAAGCCAAAAACTAGTGGCCAGCTGACCACCTCACTGTATGACCGTCCACTTCTCCTGATCGGCCGACCACTTCAGTTTAGACTAGCAGTGCCATTTTCATGGCAGAACAGAGCAAAGGCTGAGGCAAAAATAGTTCAATTTTTTTTTATTGAAAAACAGAACCATTTTGGCAGCCAAACAGAGGGCATTTTTGGGTGGAAATTCGCGTTCATGCATGAGTGGTTCTTCGTTCCCCATAACCACTTCAGTTTAGACTAGCAGTGCCATTTTCATGGCAGAACAGAGCAAAGGCTGAGGCAAAAATAGTTCAATTTTTTTATTGAAAAACAGAACCATTCTGGCAGCCAAACAGAGGGCATTTTCGAGTGGAAATTCACGTTCATGCATGAGTGGTTCTTCGTTCTCCATCTCTAGTTAGACTTATAATTAATAGTAGTATGTTGTACCTTAGCTAATTAATTCCTTTGAACTTGTAATAGCTTAGTCAATTAATTTCACGTTGTAATTAATTAATTAGATTAATTCAATTTGTAAATAATTAGTTAGAATAGCTAGTTAATTTTGGTGTTATACTAGTTAGTTAATTTAATAATTAGCTAGTCCATTTATTCGGAACCTCCCACGTGAGGGCAAAATTGTAATATGTGTGTATGTCTTCCAACCCCTATTTCTTTCTCCCTTTTATTTACTTGCTTATGGTGGATAGCATATAGCATCATGTTTTACTTCGTATTTTCCATTATTGCATCCATTCATCTTGCATGCATAAGGGTTTGGTTCATCATGATAATCAATGTTAATTTCAAATTCTTACTTGAATATGTGCTTTGTCGCATGCCTTGAATTAGATTGACTCAAACGCCATGCTAGTAGCCGAGCCTATTAGTTTCATTCTGTATGTGTTGCATTAGCCATCTTGCATATTAGAGCATGCATTTTTCTAACTATTTTATTTCATTTGGCTTACCTCAGTTGAGCACTAGGTGAGCACTTATTGCTTTAGCATATTGCATATGTGTTAGTGTTGTCATGACAAGCATGATTACCATAAGGCTAAATGCTTAATTGATACACCTATTTGAATGCCTGTGAATGGAGGCTAATTGCTTAAATTGCAATATTTTGATTAATGTATATATGAGTCCACTTTTCCAAGTGGCACATATTTAAGCAATTTTCAACCAAACATAAAATCAACAGTGTTCCAACTTTTACAAATTAGTCTATACTTGTGTGTATCACCTAGTAAAGAGAGCCTAATAATCAGAACAAGATTATATAAATATAAATAAAAATCACATCATGATTAGTAGAGGCCGATCTTTGATCGGGTGAGTACGGTGCTCAGTTCATGACCTTCCCATCTCATACCTAAGTTCTCGAGCAAAGACACTTTGGTGATGACGGATAAATGACCTTTGTCATGAGTCCCGAGTTTCCTAAATTTCTCAAAAATATTTAGGTGGCGACTTTAAAATTTGGCAAAACAATCAATTTTTGGCATTTTTGATTCAAAATCAATTTTCCAAAAGATTTGTCGGATTTGGACTCATTTGTGTTTATCTATTTCACATGACACTTGTGAAATCAGATTCAAAACCGTAGGAGTCCTAACTGTAGGGCTAATCGTATCCGAAAGAAGCATGAAAAGAAAGCTACAGTTTCTGGCGACTCTGCTGGGGAAATTAGAGAACTTGACTTGAATTTCATGATGTGAAATTTTATTTACACTTTTCTTTTCTTTTTTTTTTTTTTTTTGCATTGCATTTGCATTGGTGCTTTAAGTCACTGTGTTTTCCATATGCTATTTCTGGACAGCTTGCCCGAGGCTTGCCTAAAAAGCTTACCAACCGGTCGGGGGCTCTGCAATGTTGGAAACACAACCCTTGGATCTGGACTACCATTGTACCAGTTAATCCTCTTTTCACTTCTCGGTGTTTGCTGTGAGAGGTATATTAGGTAGTCTTGCTGAGTTACCCCTTTTGACCACTTGGCCTAGCTGCATATAGTAAAGCCATAATAACTCTTCCAAACTAAGAGAGGATGCTCACCCATATGCAGGATTACGTGAAACTACTTGCTTGAAGTAGTGAAATCCTAGTTCATAACAAAACTAGGATAGGGCAACCCTCTCCCCACTCATATTGGTTTTTTGGCTCTCTTTTAAGTGGTATGTGCATTACAGCGAAACTGTATAGGAATGTTCATATCAGTGGCAAAGTTGGTATTTGTTTCGGGGTAGAATTCAGTGCGGAGTATAGTCTTACAGCTTTGATCATGTCTGTGTTGATAATATCTTAGTTGAGGTGTTGTCTGGTTTCTAATTACTGTTATCTTTTTTTATTTCTTTTGCTAGATTGTTTAAACCATAGCTTAAGAAGGTTTTGATATCCCCCAAGTACTCTGGACCCACATTGGAAGACTTTGCAAGGTCTGAGATTTGGTTCAGGGACAACCCGTATTTGCTTTACTATCACCAGTTACAAGGCGAAGGAGGATCAGACAAAGTTCACCAGTGCTGTTCTTACAACAATCACCTCTCAGCTCACCTATATTTAGTCTTGTTCAAGATCAGTCATCTACTTCTAGTCCGGCTCAAGAACAGTCACCTATTCCAATGGCACAGTATTCCCCAACAAATATGAAGGAATTAATACTCCATCTGCAACAAACATTTGAGACATTACAGCATGATGTGGCCTGTCAGGCCGAGGTCATAACTAGACTACAACAACAGCAACTGCAGCTGACCGCAACCTCTGCATCACATGTACCCATCGCGGCAATCCTTGTGCCCTGGTGCCACTTCTAATATTGCCACTGCTCCAGATCCACAAACTGAGGGTATTCCGATTTTTCCAATCCAGGAAGAACCCGTCCCAACACAAGCTTTCAGAGCCCCGGTTTATCAAACTAAGGCATCGTTCGAATTCGAGGCCGATCTAACCGCGCTCAAAGTCAACAAACTGGAGAAGTTGTTCAAAAAAGTGCAAGGGGTCAACTCCATTCTAGATATAGAGGATGGATACACTGAATCTGCGATTATATTACCAGAGCGGTTTAAGATGCCACACATTGATAGCTTTAATGGTTCTGGGGACCTGATGGTTCATTTATGGCTATTTTCAGATATCTTACGACCGATGGGTTTGACTAGATTGCAAAAGCTATCTCTCTTCTGTCGCACAATGTCGGGTATAACAATCATCTGGTATGCCAAGTTGGAAGATTCTATAAAGCAGAATTAGAAGTGTAGACACCCCATTTTTGATCGTTCTCAAGACTTGGACGTCACCGCTTGAGCACTCGGTGATTATCCATGTTTGTGTTCGTTTGGAGTTCCCCGAGTTCTCGGCTACGCGCCTTGCCTCAGGATCTCCGAACTCGACTGTTTTGTGTTTGGTTTTGCACCAAACACTTGTGTTTTGCCTTGGAAGAGCAGACAATGCCTTGTGAGGCATCCCCATACACCACCGACACTAGCTAGAGGCCACCAGCTGGTTTTTCTTGCCACCGGCAATGTACATTGCCGGTCGGCACTCTTTGTTGCCGGCCGAAAGTCATTTTTGTCAAAATCACATTTTTGCCCAGCCGACTACTGTTCAGCTGCTTTTGGAGATATTTTCAGACAACTGTATGGCTTTGACTTCCCCTCCATACACGTGTATGGAGGGATGCACTTCTTGTCTTGCTTAATGCCTAAGTTTACAAGATTGCCTCCTATATAAGAGGAGGCCTTCCCCCTTGGTTTTAGGGTTGGATTTTTAGTGAGAAAACAACTCAGAGCAAGCTCTGGTTTTAGGGTTTGAGTGCCATTCATATCCTATCTCTATATCTCCTTTGTGTGTGTTCTAGGTGCTTTGTGTCTTACCATTGCACACAAACACCTAGTCTTTCACTTTTTCTTGGTTTCTTCAAGGACCAGAGCTTGTTCTTAAGGTTTTTGATTAGATTTGAGCCCAAGGAAGCAACAAGATCAACATTTGTGAAGAAGTTCTTCAAGGGTAAGAAACTAATCCTTTTTACCTCATTTTTGCTTTGTATTTTTGCCTATCGTAGAATTGTTTTTAAGCTTAGTGTTTAATACAAAAAAGTTCTGTTTTTAAGCCCTCTTAATTGTTTGTTAAGGGTGTTTTGTGGTTTGGGTGTGTTTGACCACCCTTAGGCCTTGAAAGGCCTCATTTTGTGCCATTTTGTGCAAGTTTCGAGACTTTGGTGTTTGGGCCTCTTCACCACTGAAATCTTGAGAGATTTCAGTGGTGGAGATGGTGCCTTGAAATCTCCAAAAGGGGAGGGCCACCCCCTCTCCTTGTTGTCCTTGAAAGGGACCATTTTTGGTCTCTTAAGGAAGCCTTTGTTCAAGTGTGTGTTGATCATGTCTAGGCTGCATCTCATGCTTATTATGCCATAATATAATCATGTTGTGTGTTGGTTTTGGTGCTCCATACATGTTTAGTATAGTTTCCATGTAATGCCTTGTAATTCCCTTAACATGTCTTAGGTTGTTAGCCTTTGTTCGAGCATGATTTAGGCTTAGACTTATGAATATTTTGTGCTTATTTTGCCATGCTTTAGGTCTTTCCATAGTCGTTTGGATCAATTTTGGCATGTTTAGTATAGTTCCTTTGCATTTGTGGCTTGCCGGGCTTATGTGCCCCAAGTGTGTGAATGTATGGCATGTGTTGATTGCATCATTTTGGTGGTTTGGAACCATCCAACATGTAATTTCAGTCCCTTTGGCATGCCCATGTGCTTGCCTTAGTTGCTTCTTTGTTGCTTTGAAAGCATGTGTTGTATGCCCTATGTTTTGACCATTGTGCATACCTTTGAATTTGAGCCACTTAGATGCTATCTAAGTAGTCCCTTGGCCTTGCTTTAACATGCTAAAAATCTGTTTTTAGTTGTTTAGTGCATGCCATGTTTGTTGTGTTAAGTGTGCTTCATGACTTGCCTCAAGTATTTGGACTATGCTTGCATGCTTATGTTTGCTTCATTTGGCTTGGTTTGGCACCACATTCTAGCATGAATTTCAGAGCTTATATTGCATGCTAGTTGTCCATGATATCCCCTTTCAAGTGTGCTTGGAAGTTGCTTGTTTAGTGCCTAAGTGTTGGTCCAAGTTACTTGCATGTGTGCATGTGTGTTTAGCCCTCATTTTTGGGCATTTTGGCTACTGATTTTGGGCCTATTTGGAGTTGCCTAAGTCATGTTTAAGTCCACCCCTTTGCTTAGCTTACATGCTTGCCTTGCATGCCTGCTTGTATATTTGTATAAATGCCTTGCATTGTCCATATTGCATGCATGCCAACATGTCTAGGATAGCATTGCATTGTGCATGCTTGGCCTCTTGAAGTGAGTGTGATAGAGGTTAGGACCCTTTGGTTTGATTGTCTAGTTTGCATTTCATTTGACATGAAAATTGCACACTTGATTCTTTGGGCCATCATGCATGGAAATGCGTGATTCGTGGCCCGAGAATCGAGGCACATCTTCCTTTGAGTCATAAACATGATAAGGAGTGTGTTTGGTGCTTACATTGCTTGAATAACATTGCCATGTAAGATTTTGCCCTCCTTCTTTGTGTTTGTGTTACGCAGGAATTCATTGCCGGCCGGCAATGTTTAGTGCCGACCGGCAATCAATTATCAGCCGATGGATGAATTCTGTGCCGATGGCCACATATAGCAGCCGGTGGCTATTCTGTTTAGCCGGTGGTGATCCCCAGCATCCAAGGAAGTAGTTCTGAGACTTTGGCAGTTCTCAGAAGGGCAGGGCAGGGAAAACAGAGGCAGTCTAGGCATGGCAGTGCAATTCCGAGCAAGACCCGAGCACGCGCTGCATTCGGCTCTCCTCTCGAGGCGGTTTACTGTCTTTCTTAGTTTAGTTAGTTTGTCAACTAATTAGGCAATTTGTAATATTTAATTAGCTTGCGTAGTTAATTATTTGTATTATTCTTTTGGTCCCTCCGAGCGAGGGCAAATCTGTAATAAGTGTGGGTGAGTGGTGTGTATGTCTTCCAACCCGATTTCTTTCTCCCTTTTTATTTACCTGCTTTTGATAGTAGATTAGGGCACGTTTATTTTAGCATACCTTATGCTATGCATGCGTGCATCCATACAATTGTCTTGCATGCATCGGGCTCGGTACATCATACAAACCACATTGTATTTTCAATTTCCAACTTGAATACGCAATCGAATGATTGCATTTCACATGCCATTTTAGGGTTAGCCGAGCCTATCCTAATCACATCCTGTATGCGATGCATTAGTCATTCTAACATGAACTAGGGCATGCATTTTTGCTAACTAGTTTGTTGTTTTGGCACGGAGTACGATGTAAGTATTTATGCTTTAGCATATCGCGTGCATGTGAATGTTGACCATGTGGCTAAGTGCTTATATGAGATAAACTGTTTGAATGCCTGTGCGTGGAGGTTGGATTGCTTGAGTTGGAAAACTCGTTGAAATCCGTGTTTTAGCCTACTCGTGAGTAGCAAATTCCAAAACGCTTTCAAAACGAACGGATATGCAATGTTTATTTCCAAATTAGGCAATCTAGTCTATAACTTGTTTGCTGAGCGCATAACATAGTAATTCTAGGCTAATAATTGGAATAAGAGCATGTAATGTTTTCAAAAACGGATATCACAGTTAGTAGAGGCCGGTCTTCGGACCGGGCGAAAGGGGGTGCTCATAGCTGACCTTCCCCAATCGTACCCAAGCTCCCGAGCCAAGACAACTTTGGTGAAGACGGACATGTGGCCTTCGGCACCGAGTCAGGGTTTCCTAAATTTTTCATTTTAAAATATTTAGGTGGCGACTCTGTATCTGGCAAAGTAGTCCATGTTTGGCACTACTTTTCAAAAAAATATGTTTTCTCAAATGATTTGCCAGAGTTGGACTCTTTGGTTCAGATTACGAACCGCAACAAACAAAACAGGGGAGTCCAAATTGTAGAGTGAAGGCCCAAAGGGCGCGTCTACAAGAAGGAATTAGCCGAGTTCTTCATCGCTCAGTACTCTTACAACATGCCAATTGAGGTCACAACTCGTGATCTTAAGGTGACTCGTCAAGAGCCAAAGGAAGGTTTCGCCGAGTTTGTGACAAGATGGAGAGCCAAAGCATCTATGATGACCATTTGACCTTCGAAGAAAGATCAGATCAGAATGGTTGTTCGGAACCTGTATGGCAAGTTGTTGCAGAAAATGATTGTTCTCCCCTTATTTACATTCAAAGAGCTTCATGAGATGGGGGTTCAAATTGAGGAAGCCATGAAGTAGGGGATTATGACTAATGATAAAGAGCCGGCTAAGAGGCCGTTTGTTCACAGTTTCAATGTTGCCAGCGGTAGCATAGCTGCGAGGCCATCGGACGTAAGTGTTGTCACCACAACTAAAATTGCCGACCCCTTCGCCAACATAGGCCTACAAACATCATCCAACCCTACTCGACCTCAGGGTAGAACTTTTAACCAACTATACATGACCCTATCCAAAGCCATGCAGGTGCTGATCAAGAAAAGGCACCTAAAACCCTTAGAATTTCACCCACTTCCTGACTTTCTTCCACCCAAGCATAACCCCGCAAAATACTGTGCTTTTCACAAGTAGCACGATCATGAAACCTACCAGTGCTTCCGCTTATGTCATGAGATTCAAGATCTCATTGACAACAAGGTCATCGCTGTAACCACTAAGCCGCTCCCAGCTCATAATCAAGTCCCCTCACCTCGAAACCTTCACCTTATCCATGCACTGTCCACCTCCTATGACCCCAGCGTATATATTACCCCCTCTCACCTACCAAAACTGATGTTGTTCATTCCTGAGGGCATAGACTTGTGCGTGATGGACACATCTAGTCTACAAACTAAGCCTCATAGGTCAGTGGTGATAACACCTGTAGTGGAAGGGATGTCGACCTCGGAAGGAGGTACTAGTATGTCGTCGGAGTGTCCCAGGGACTTATTTGAAAGGGCATATGACCAGAGTTGTTATATCGTGCCAACCATTCAAACCAAGCCCGAACTAATGCTACCAACCTCGGTAGGCATTAATGTGGTTAGGGAGAATGGTCCGAGCCAAGGGTTAGATGACCTTGTAGATCTCGAAAGAAGACAACCTGTAGTTCTTCGATGAACATAATCAAGGCAATGTACAGATTGGGTGGTTTGACCTGAACGGATTGACTAATAATGTCGAATGGCTAAGTGATAAGTCAGACAAGGAGGAAGGAACTGGGATTAAACTAGAGAGAAATGAAGCAGAGGTAATTGTAGTAGTCGAAAAGCCTAACGAGAAAGAAAAGCTACCAGAGGGCACATGTGCGAGAAAACCAACCCAAGAAGTGGGTGTTGTGAAAACTACAGATACCGAACAGGAAGCTGCGCTGAGGCAGTTTGAGAGAGAAAGAATTGAAGACAGCCAAAAAACCGCAACATTGTGTCGCCCTAAGGGCAGATCTAGACAACTTGTACTGTAAAGATGATTCAAGCAGATCCAGATAACTTTTTGTCGGTAACTGATGGCGAGTGGTAGGACAATAATGATCTGCATTTAGCCCATACTGATGAAGACTGGGGAGACTGCATCTTGGATAATATATGGTATTCTGAGAAGATAAATCATCTCACTAGAAGTGGGCAGTATTTTAAGCCTCCACACATTAGGAAAGGACCATAAGATCGAGAAAGAAAAGGAGAAGCGGCTGGAAGATGAGCTAGTTCTGAAACAGCTCAAGAAAATCTAAGCCGATATCTCTATCTGGGGACTTCTTATGGCTTCACGGGTGTACCAACAAGCAATATTGTCGGCAGTGGACAAGGCTAAATTGGCCATTGACACTATGCCCAAGCAACTTGTGGGGTTGGTCTTTCCAAGTGGTGCCAAGCCAATGCTCACTTTCTCTGACAAAGAGCTGTCACCAGAAATGTCGGATCACAACAAGCCATTATACATATCTGTGAAATGCAGAGAGAAGTGGGTGTCAGTGGTGTTGGTAGACACCGGTTCTGCCATTAATGTTTGTCCTTCTCGCACCGCTTATGCGATAGGCCTTAAACTGGCAGACTTCATCCCTATGGCCCAGGTGATACGGGTGTATGACAACACAAGCAAAGAAGTCATGGGGATTGTGAAATTGAGAGTCTAGGTGGGCCCATCCGAGCAAGAGATCGAGTTCCATATACTAGATGTGCCAGCTACCTTTAACCTGTTATTAGGAAGGCTTTGGTTACATCACGTGAAGGTTGTCTCCTACACCCTCCATCAGATGTTGAAGTATCCTTATGAGGGAGGAGTAGCAAGCATTTTTGGGAACTCTTCCATACATCCCCCGCTAGAGATAACTACACCGCTACTAGAGATCAATCATGGTGATGAGGATATATTCCTCTCGGGATTCACTATGGTGGAAGCCCGAGTAGTGCAGACAATATTAGCAGCAGATGAAAGCATGCATGTTAGTGCCCAATCCATCTACTTCATGAACAAATTACGGCATATTCTGGGAATGGGGCTTAGAAGGAGCGGGCGGAAAGGTGTTGTAACACTAGCTGAGATGCCACATAACCCGCATGCCTTTAGATTTGGCTATGTGCCCACCAAATAGGATTAGAGAAGAAAAGAGGAAGAAATAAAAGACAAAACCAAAGCCAAGAGAGTTAGGAAGCACTATGAGCTTGTCCACAGACCAATTCGGGAAACTCTGAATGGGCGTTTCGTTAGAGAGTGAAAGGATTTCCCCTTTTGTGGCTTCCCGAGCCTTGGATAAATTCTTCGAAGAAGTGAGTCCCTAGGTTTGAGATTTTCTTTAATCATCAGCTGCAAGACAGTGATGAAGAAAGTGCTGAACCAAGCATCAATGCCAGCTGGAGCAAAGAAGGTGATTTAGACAACAGTAAGGCTGGAGTAGGGGCAGCACTGGTCAATCTCCTGACAGATCCCGCAATCGACTTGGAGAACTTGGGGGATAACTTTACTGTCTCCGTGATTAGGGAGGAACCGAGCGTGGACCCAACCAGTGGTATTCTGGATGCATCGAAAGCACCATGTCTTACTTGGCAGCTGGAGAAAGGCTTTCTTTCCAGTTCAAAATTGGGTGATGAACCAGAATCTGATTCCACTGAGTTTGTGGAGTCGGAATCATATTCAAGTCAGTCCGAGAAGTCTAAGTCTGGCATTCTCGGGGGTGGTAACCCGGATGCTAAGGTCTTGTCGAGGTCCTATTTTTCTTTCCCTTTTAAGTCTATTGTAACCAAAGAGCCAAAACTTATGAATGAAAACATTGCAAATTCTGTGTATTTCTCTATGCTACTAATTTATTGCATTGACCAAGATTTTCAAAATTTTAATGAAAACGATGAAAAAGAAATTCCTCTGGCTTTGAAAAACATGATTAATCCAGAGGAAGAGAGGCATGCTAAGCCCTGTATTGATGAAATCATTGCCATTAATGTGGGTACTGAGAAGGATCCACCCTTGGTCTAGATCGGGTCCACGTTATCTTCGGAGGAACGCAAGCGTTTAACCACTTTATTAAAAGATTTTAAAGATTTTTTCACGTGGTCCTACGAAGACATGCCTGGGATTGACCCTGAGATTGTATAGCACTGGATCTCTCTTGACTTTGAGGCCCGACCAGTCAAACAGAAACTGCGCAGAATTCATCCGAATTGGGCCCTGAAAATCAAGGAAGAGGTCACCAAACAGATTGATGCAGGATTCTTGTCAGGGTCCGAGTATCCGACCTGGTTGGCCAATATCGTCCCAGTTTTGAAAAAGGACAGCAAAATCCGATTTGTGTTGCCTTTAGGGAGTTGAATAGAGCTAGTCTCAAAGATGACTTTCCATTGCCACACATTGATGAGTTGGTAGACTTTACCGTAGGCCATACATTGCTATCGTTCATGGATGGGTTTTCTGGGTATAATCAAATTTCGATGGCACTGGAGGACAAAGAAAAGACCGTATTCACCATGTCGTGGGGTATGTACTGCTACCAAGTCATGCCTTTTGGGTTAAAAAATGCTGGGGTTACATATTAGAGGGCTGCAACCACCATTTTGCATGACATGATTTACAAAGAGGTTGAGGTGTATGTGGACGACATGATTGTCAAGTCCAAAGAGTGAGAAGGTCACTACACCGCACTAGAAAAAATTCTTTCAACGGATCAAGGAATATAGATTGAGATTAAACCCGCAGAAATGCACCTTTGGCGTGACGGCAGGGAAAATGTTGGGATTTCTAATCACACAGAGGGGAATTGAAGTAAATCCTTCCAAAATCAAGGCCATTTTAGAAATGCCACCATCAAGGACTGAAAAGGAGGTGCGTGACTTTCTGGGCAAAGTGTAATTCATAAGATGGTTTATTTCCAAATTGATCTTGACTTGTGAACCATTGTTTGGTCTCCTGAAAAATGGGAAGAAGTTTCGATGGGATGATCAAGTCAGTTTGCCTTCAACCAGGTCAAGCAATACCTTCAGAATCCATATGTGTTGTCATCGTCAGAATTGAGGAAGCCTTTGATTCTGTATTTATTGGTAACGGAATCGACCATGGGGTGCGTGTTACCTTAGGAATCTGAAGATAAGGTGGAGAAGGCCATCTATTTCTTGAGCAAGAAGATGCTGGACTATGAGACTCGCTACACTTCCCTAGAGAAAGCTTGTTTAGCTTTAGTATGGGCTACCAGGAAGTTGAGGCACTACTTGTTAGCTCACTCTATAATCATGGTTTCGAGATAAGATCCCATCAACTATCTCTTTGAGAAACCTGCGCTTACGGGTAGGCTATCTCGTTGGTTGCTTCTTCTCTTCAAGTTTGACCTCAAATATGTCACGTGCAAATCAGTTAAAGGGAGAGCTGTAGCGGAATGCCTGGCAGACCACCCAGTAGAAGGAAATGAGGCGGTAGAGTACCTACTCCCAGATGAAGACATTCTGTAGGTAGAAAAGGAAACATGGATAATGTATTTTGACGGAGCATCCAATCAATATGGTTATTGGATAGGTGTGTTGCTGATAGCACCTGATGATTTCCATATACCTCTAGCTTTCAAACTCCAGTTTAAAGTGTCCAACAATGAAGCAGAATATGAGGTGTGTATAATTGGTTTGGAGGCTGCCCTA
Source organism: Camellia lanceoleosa (assembly GCA_025200525.1). Classification (NCBI taxonomy): domain Eukaryota; kingdom Viridiplantae; phylum Streptophyta; class Magnoliopsida; order Ericales; family Theaceae; genus Camellia; species Camellia lanceoleosa. Next base: position 103,444,654 of record CM045767.1, on the reverse strand, counting down.
GAACTAGGGGCAATAAGGTTAGATGTCATCAGAGACTCAAACTTGGTTATTTCTCAAGCTAACGGAGACTGGAAAGTCAATGAGGACAAAATAAAGGTTTATCATCAGACCTTGGATATTCTAATCCCGATGTTTGAAAAACTAACATTCACGCATTTGCTTAGAGAGAACAATCAGTTTGCCAAAGCGCTGGCAACTCTATCTTTCAAGATGCGTCCGATTATCATCAAACAGAAACATATGCCTGCTTATGAGACCATTGCTGCAATAGATGAGGTTCAAGACAAGAACCTCTGGTATTACAACATTTGGAACTTTTTAGAGAAGGATACATATCCACCAGGGGCAAATGCCAAAGATAAACGGGAAATACGGCATTTAGCCGTCCAATTCATCATCTGCAGGGGTAAGCTATACAAAAGAGGTCATCTAGGAATGCACAATCTATGTGTGGAAGAAGAGGAATCGAAGCGTCTCATGTAGGCCATCTACGAAGGAGAGTGTGGAGCACATATGAATGGTGTGATGTTGGCCAGGACGATTCTCAAACAAGGCTATTATTGGTCAACTATGGAGGAGGATTGTATTAGTTTCGTTCGGCGATGCCACAAATGCCAAATCTATGCCAATCGCATGAACATCCTGTCGTCAAAGCTTTATAACATGACTTCGCCATGGCCTTTTTCAGTCTGGGGAATCGACATTATCGGTGCAGTCTCGCCAAAAGGTTCAAATGGACATGAGTTCATTGTAGTGGCGATCGACTATTTTACAAAGTAGGTAGAAGCTCAGTCTTATGTTGTGTTGAAGGCATCGCATGTAGCCAAGTTTATCAGAAACAATATCATATGCTAGTACAGGGTTTCGAACGAGATTGTATCAGACAATGGTTCACTCTTTAAGAAAGAGGTGGTAGATCTGCTTAAGAAATATAACGTGGCTTTTTACAAGTCATCGACATATAGACCACAGACCAATGGAGCTGTTGAGGCCGCTAATAAGAATGTCAAGAACATCCTGCAGAAGATGGTGGAAACTTATAGGGACTAGCCAGATAAACTATCGTTTGCACTCTGGGTTTACAGAACGTCAATTCCGACATCCACAGGGACAACCCCCTATTTGTTAGTGTATGGAATGGAGGTTGTTCTGCCGATTGAAATCGAAGTGCCATCATTGAAAATTATGGCTGGGTGTCAGATAGCAGAGGCAGATTAGCAGTAGAACAGATTCAAAGAATTGATGTTGTTTGACGAGAGAAGGTTAAAGGCATTGTATCATATCCAGGGATACCAGTGCAGAATTGCTAGGGCTTTTAACAAGAAGGTTAAGTCTAAAAATCTCAAAGAAAGAGATATAGTACTGAAAGACAACCAAGCTCCTATCTATGACCCTAGGGGCAAGTTCCAACCCAATTGGACTGGCCTTTACATCATCAAATCTATCTGGCCAGGAGGGGCAATTATCTTCATAGATCTAGATGGCCTGGAGTTTTCACAGTCAATTAATATGAACAAGTTGAAGAAATACTATCCTTGAGAGGCTCGCTAGGCCAAAAACTTGAAAGGGCGACCTAGGCAAAAGTGAGAGCATGAAAAATTAGAAATAAAGAAAAACTGAGCGTGCAAGGTTGAAGACCTGAAAGGGCGACTTTGGCAAAAGTTAGAGCGCAAAAGGAAAAGTTAATACTCGAGTGAACCAAAACCGAACTACATAAGGCCCGATTCCTATCTTTGGGATACGTAGGCAACTTCATCTCGAAGTTTGGTTGTAACCATCTCTAACTCAACTGTCCTATCCATTTGTCTGATTAGGCCATCTTTGTCCATTGTCTGTTAGCTTGGTTGTGTGATCTGCATGTTGGCAGAAGGGCCAGTTGCAATGGAGAGTAGTGATAGTGAAAGTAGTTCTGAACAATTTCGATTTGGGGTTGTACATCTTAAAGATTGATTCCGTGTGTGTCAGGTGGTGACCGTTTCCGAAAATAGTTTTGAAAAGTTTTAATGAATTGATTTTCTCAAAATTTTACCTTTACAACTTAGACCATTTTGTGACCAAAAGGAAAATTTTTAGTATTCACAACTTTAATTCTATTGATTTCAACACAAGTATATTCACCAACTCTTTAATTAAATCAAAGTTGTTTTTACATCATAAAACTTGAAAAGAAAAGTCAAAGCAATAAACCAAGGGAATAGATGAGTCAGGTATTCCTACGTCCTCCACGTGTGCTTGCTCTGCCGCCAAAGATGGCCCAACTTGTGCCTCGTCCTCAAGCCAAGCCAAACACTCGTCGTAAAGAGCATAACTGAAGCTAACCGTAGGGGCCAGAAGCTCTTTCATCCTCCAAGTAGTGAGGTACCGAATCAGGTTTGAAGCACGAATAGGTAATGAAGCTGGGTATTCCATCCCCTCCTCTGGACGGATCTGATCATGTCTAAGTTGGCGTTTGAACCGAAAAGAGAAATAGAGCATGCAGCGCATAAGACCAATTAACTGAATACTTAGCAGTCAGGACATGCTATAGCTCATCTCAATCAAATTAAGCCAGGGGAAACGCCAAACTATGTTAGCTGCAGATCTGTTGCACATCTAATTGCACCACCATCTCTCCGAGGAAAATTCAACTAGTCGTTGGCGGGAAGAAGTAGGCTCAGGCTGAATACTCGAGGCAAGGGTCCACCACTTTCAGCTTATCCATTAGCCATACCTAGGAAGGGATGGAAAATAAGACAGATTAAAGAATAGAGAGATGTACGTTGAGAGAAAAGTAAAGAAAGGGGCTTGAGGAAAAAATAGAGAATGAGTGCCTGAATGATATGAGCATCATAAATAAGAAAGAGTGGGAAACAATACCTAAAGAAGCAGTGGACTCCCTGCGAATCGAGTAGTCTCTCATTGATGAAAAGCATCTAAACCCATCAGGGTCTCGGCCAATGCCAAACCAATGCAACTCCTACCCTCTTTCAGATATTGAGCCATTTCGATTAACCTAATGCTGGCTCCACTACAACTAGGGACAAGAAGAAAATGCACTAGTATACATAGATAGAGGACATGTTGCCGATAACCTTGCTAGAGAAGGTCACATCTGTCCCCGATGTCGGAAAATCGATGAATCAAGTCGAGTATATCTAGCTCTCCATCATGAGCCAAGGATTGAGCCTCGTGCAAAGTAAACCCACACATCCGTTCCAAAGCCCGTGCATAGCCAAAACGGGACTGGGACATGATCTCCTCCTCGCGTCGGGATTCCATCAATGCTTCTTTAAGAGTCGGACACATTTCTTGTGTTTCGAAGCGAAATACATGTGTAACTAGGTCCCAACATCGAACCACGACATGGAGGAATAAAAAACAAAGTGAAGTAAGGCTCAACAGAAAAAGCGCGTTTATGCCGAAACCTCATACATTTACCTTTTCTGTGCTTCTTGGCAATGAATATCTCCATTTTCAGAGGAAACAATAGCAAAAATGAGGTTTTGTCGAACAAAAAGTGGAAGAAGACCTTTTGTAGAGGATAAGGCTGTATGAGTGGATGCCAGCTGTCAGCTAGCTATTCACCCACAACACCTGGCTAGCCGGCCACTTTTTTTGCCCAGTCGTCCCTTTTTGTGGCCGGCCGTCCCCTTTTGTTGGCCTGGCAGTTGGGCAGAGTGGTTCTGTTTTGGTCTTTGTGTTTTGAGGTCTTGTTTTGAGTCTTTTGATTTTAGTAAGTGTAAATAGCTGTGTTTAAGTTGTCTTTACTTTGTTTTTCATTTATCGAGTTGTATTTTGTATTTTGGTCGTTAGTTGGCTCAATACCCAGTTACAAACACCATTCCAATATAAGCGTTTTCAGTTTCAAATGCAATCCTTTTTTTGTTTTCATGCAAGTGTGGTGCTTATGATGCAAAACAAAGCTCTTTTTATAAAACTAGAGGGTTTTACCCTGATCATAGTTTTTAAAAAAGAGGAAATACAAGTTTTTTTTTAAAAAAAGTAAAAACCTATCTGAAGCTATACAAGTGCTAAGCTACCAAAATAAAAGAAACTAAGCAAAAGAGTACAAAAATCTGTGTCGATCACATCAAGCTCGAGAGGCCCTCTTCGTTCTCTTCCTCGGAGGGGACTCGGGAGGTACCATCTCCGTCAGTACCGCTATCATCAAAAGAATAGGACTCCGAGCTAGAGCTAGTATCGCCATCTCCACTCCCTAACTCAAAGTCAGTCTCGGCATCTTCCTCGCTCCCTAACCTTAAGCCAACGTCATCGTCCTTGCTTTCAGACTCAAAGCGTCGGCTCACTGCCTCTTCAGTGCCGCTGGTCTCAATATCATCTCCCCTGAAAATCGGCTCAAAGGAGAAAGAGGTCTTCTCCATCTAGGCCTCATTGCTCCAACCCCGAGCACCCTTACCTCTGCCCCAACCTCGACAATCATCCAGGCCACGTGCTGGGGCCGGTTTGCCTCTCTTCTCTGTTGCTGGAGGAGGAGCTACCAATGTTGCCGGTACCACTGGTGCCATCGGTATAGGTGGAATCTAAAAATAAGAATCAGAGTGTCAGAACACAGTATAGTATGATGTAAAATGTAAATTTAGTGTGAGTATGGCATGACAACACAGTATGATACAGATTCAGTATGAGTATGACATATTAGCACAACATGATGCAGATACAGAATCAAAATGCTATGTTAGTATGGGTATGATGCAGAATCAATATGAGTATTGTATGTCAGTACAAGTATTGCATGTTAGTGTGAGTATCGAATATCAATGTGAGTATCGCATATCAGTGTAAGTATTGCATATCGGTGTAGTGTGGTGCACAACGGTATGAGTAAGCAATGAAATACAGAAGAAGAAGGGAAGATACCTAGATATTGTGAAAAACAAGCAATGTCTGTCTCCTCTACACCATTTGAACCAGAGAGGCAACTAGTTAGAGGAGACCGTCCGTGTACTCATAGGCGCCTGTAAAGTGAATTTGAACAATTAGTATCCAAAATGGGAAAATGCAAGATGTAATTTGTAAAGCGCAATCCATACCTGCGGTGTGCCTGGAGCCCCAACATACCCATGGTCCACCTCCGGCGGCTATATCGGGATCTGATAGGTTATCCAGCTCGGCCGCCAACAAGGAATCGTTGTCGGAATCGCAGGCCAAAAAGTTGCATGCACAGTAGGAGGGGCTCCTCCAACATCAGTCTTGGTCTTATGAGCAACCTCTTCAGCCAAAGGAGCACTTGCAGCATCGCTCACACGAACTCCGATCAGGGACGGCATGAGATGAGTCCAGATGAAGGCCATGTAATCTCTATCTCCTCTGAAGAAATCGACATCTAGCCCGCCATATATTGAATGATAACCTTAACTGGAAGGCTATCGGCTGTCCTCATGGATGCTGGGGACAAAGCAGGAACAACCGGGGTAGGTAGGCCCATGGTCTGGCGTACGAACCGCTCATCCAAAAACAAAGCCCAACAAAATGAACCCTCCAACAGGATCCGACGTACTGGTCTTGTGCCCCAGCCAGCATCATCGTCAAAGGCCGCCAATCAATCTGCAAATGGAGAACATACCAACTGTTAGTTGCTGTCAATTGTCAGAGTATTGATCAGAGTAGTAGTAATGGAAATAAAGCAAAAGTGAATATAGGTTTTGGAGTACCTCACGAGCCACCAACGTGTTAAAATATTGGTAGTAATAAGCGCAGGTCACGTCGTCACAGCGCCTGCGACGACATCTACTATCATACCGTCAAAAGTATGGTACAGCGGGTGCTATCTCATCCACCGGCACTAGGGCAAGGGCCAGGAAATAGGCATAGACCCAAAGCTACAAGAAAAGATAATTTGTGAATCAATATGGGTGAACAAATATTAAACAGAACATGCAAAGCAGAAAGCACAAGCGTAAATAGAGATAAAGACAGAACGTGCAAAATAGAAAGAACAATATATGATGAAGATAGAAAATAGAAAGTATAATGTATGAACAGAAAATGGAAACTGAGATGAAAAGTGCAGTGTGTACCTCTCAAGCTCTCTAATAGCCTCCGATTTTGTTTTCCTTCATGCGAGAACTGGAGCTCATGTAACCGTATAGGGTGGCAAGGCCAGCGTCACCCTAGTCGTAGAACCGCACCCAGGGCAATGTCACGAGGCGCTTAGCAGATGCAGCTTTACAGTATTCCACATATACGTACATAAGGTGGTACCGAGAAGATAGATCAAAGAGCCCCGCGTGTATTGCTCCACTTCCTCGTGTGTCTCTGGCTAGCGTCTATGGAAACGGTCATAGAACCAGCTGTAGTGCACCATAGTCGGTCTGTTTAGCTAAGGGCATGCCTCCAGTAAATATATCTAGGCTGCCTCCCATCGGTCTATGTCCATGTCAAAAGAGATCGGATCACCCCTACCCTCAAGCCGATGATCATCAAAAAATCATAGAGGGTTATCGTTATCTCTCCGGTGGAGGGAAAGTGGAAGGAGTTAGTGATGTCCCACCACCTCTCCACCAAGGATCCGCGTAAGGCCCGGTTGGCAAAGTGTCGTGAGAGCCCAAAGTAGAATAGGCCAAAGCCTACCTCATCGACAAGTTCCCGAGCAGGGAGCTCCTAGTACCACTTTATGGCCGTCACCGCCCCATATCTTCTCTAGAAATGAGAGTCACCCTGTGACAAGGAAATAGTGAGTCAGATCAAAAACAATAATGAAAGACAGTAATGAAATTGAAAAATGTGTAAAGTGCATGAAAGCAAAGTTTGTACCTCAGTAGTGCCACGAGAGCGGTGAGAGGCCCGCTCCTTCAACAAAACATCCTCAGGCACACCACCAACAAAATTCTCGAAGTTCAGCATGCCTCCAAGCGCCATCACATGCGTGCGTGGGTGATTAGTGGCCAAATCAAACGACCTCAACCTCAGTGGCAGTAGCTCGGGCTCGGGCCTTGGAGCAAAAACCTCTTTTGCCTCAGAGTCTGTAACAATATCCTCCGCCACCCCACCGGCCTCAGCAACCGCCGGCTCCTCAACCTCTACGATAGGTGGAAGTATGGGTACCTCAGAAGGGGCGCCATCATGTGGGATATCATCTGCCATGTGGAAAGTAGGTGGAAAGTGGTGAAAATTGAAAAAATAAAGAACAGGAAAAAAAATTTTTAAAAAAAATGAAAACTTGAAAAGTCAACCCTAGGAGAGAAAAAAAGTCAAAACTCGAAAAAATTTGCGAAACCCAAGAAAAACTTGAGGAAAATAAGCCCAAAGTGATGAAAATCCGAAAAAAAAAAAAAAAAAAAAAAAAAAAAAAAAAAAAAAAAAAAAAAACAACGAAATCAAATTTCAATGGCTATGAGTGTTTTACGAAAAAGTTTGCATAGGGCATTGGGAAACATGTATAAAGTACAAATCTAGAGAGAGGAAACACCTAGAGAGAGAGGGAGTTTTTGGATGGCTTGGTGTGTAAAAATGAAGCTTGGGTGTTGTTTTAAAGAAAACCCAAGCTGAAATACCATTTCTGCCCCTGATTTTTTTTCACGGGTGGCTAGCCGACCCGCCCTTTGTGGTCCATAGCTGGTTTTTGTTGCCCTCTTGTCCTATCTGTGTATAAAATATCCTGTTTTCATCTTGGGAAGAAGAATTGAAGTATTTGAAGTTGAAGATCTCAATGCGTTCTGGTTGCACCGTTCTAATTCTCGTTGTTTCTCTGATGCATGAATATGTCCTGATCTCAAGATTGGAGCAAGTTGTATCATTTTTAAGCATTTTGAGGAGCCTCCGATCAATAAGTTAAAGATCATTGCAAGGCATCTTCGGATACCGCTTTCTGCTTATCTTTTCAATTCAGTATACTTATTATAATGCATAGAAAAGTTGCATAGAACATGCATTGCATCGTCATTGTACTCGCATTAATTATATCGCATTGTGTTGTATTCATGTGTGTCATGCTTTTCAGTTCTTGTATCCACCCTTGTCGCATGAGTATGATTTGGGTTTTCTCCTATTAACCTCGTTACGCAGAAGTGTAGCTTGGTTTGTTTTTTAGCCTCGCTATAAGGAAGTGTTACGTGGTTTGTTCTTTAACCATGCTATGCAAAAGTTTAGCTTGGTTTGTTTTTGTTATCCTCTCTACGCAAAAGTGTAGTTAGGATCACCTTGCTACGCGAAAGTGTAGCTTGGTTTGTTTTTGTTATCTTCTCTACGCAGAAGTGTAATTAGGATCATCATGCTATACAGAAGTGTAACTTGGTTCGTTCTTTAACCTCGCTACACGGTAGTGTAGCTTGGTTTGTTCTCTTTAACCTCGCTATGCAGTAGTGTATCTTGGTTTGTTCTCTTTAACCTCTCTATACAGTAGTGTAGTTTGGTTGTTCTTGTATTCTCTCTACATAGAAATATAGCTAGGATCACCGCGCTATGTAGTAGTATAGCTTGGCTTGTTCTTGTACCTCGCTACGCGGAAGTGTAGCTTGGTTCATTCTTGTTCCTCTCTACGCGGAAGTGTAGTTAGGATTGTTTCTTTCTCTCTACGCGGAAATGTAGTTAGGATTGTTTTTGTTAACCTCTCTGTACGGAAGTGTAGTTGGGTTTGTTTCTTATCCTCTCTACACAGAAGTGTAGTTAGGATCACCTCTCTACACAAAAGTGTAGTTACGTTTTGTTTCCTTTTAATCTCTTTGTGCGGAAGTGTAGTTTGGTTTATTTTGTTCCTCTCTATGCGGAAGTGTAGTCAGGATTGTTTCCTACCTCTCAATGCGAAATTGTAGTCTAGTTTGTCTCTTGTTAACCTTTGTGGGCGGAAATGTAGTTTGGATTGTTTCTCGTACGCGAAAGGGTAGTTAAGATTGTTTCTCGTTTATTGATTTCAATTGTTGTATTGCATTGTTGCATTGCATTGAATCTCATCTTTATAATTTTCAGGCGGTATGCTCACTTGTATTCTTAATTGTTGCATCACATCATATGTGTCATGTCGCATTCTGCCCCTAAACTACACTGGTTTGATTCCTTACAAAGGGATATGTAAGCAACTTTTGAGTTCAACCAATTTAATTTTATGTCTTGATTGTTTGCCCAAGTCTTACGGCCTTATCAAATTGGGTTGTCTTTGGGCTTTGATATTCACTCACGTCATTTCATGACTTCGAGCTTTGTCAAAGAGGGGCAACTGTAGACACCCCATTTTTGACTTCTTTGAAAACTTGGGCGCCACAGATTGATCACCCAATGACGAATTTATACGCTGTATAAATGCTCAATTTCCTCATTAAGAAGCCTAGGTTTCGAGTCTCAAAAGCTTACAAACCTTTCACCACTTTTGGACCAAAACAGAATTTTTCCAAGCTTGACCACTCAAAGGCTTGTAGGCCAACTAGTGGCCAAATGGCCAGAAATTAGTGGTCGGCCGGCCAGTTGTTCTAGTAAAATAGATATTTTGTTGCCAGCTGTGCCAGCTGTTCTTATAGGTGCATGCACTGCACCAATTGTCTCTATACAGATATTTCTAAGATAGTAACATATTTTTCTATATATACTTGACTACCCCTCTTGAAATTAGGTTAGAAAAATTTGTGAAGTGCAAAATTTTTGAAAATATTTCTCTCTCTCTACCTTGCAACCTATATACACTCTATCCACACTCCCTAAACCAAATTTTTAAGGCTTCTTGCTGAGGTTATTGAGCTTGAATTTCAAAACTTGAGGGTGAAAAATTGTTGGTTTGTGAATCAAAGTACTACTCCTCTTCGAGAGGTATAACTTCTAGCTTCTTTACACTACTTCTTTCCTATCTTTACTTGTTGTTTTGGACTGTTTTTCCATTGTGTTTATGGGCTGAAACTTGAAAGGGGTTAACCACCCTTCTTTGAACTTTATTTCCCAAGCTTTTGCCCTTATGTTTTCCATCTTTTTTTCAACTTTTAACCACTGATTTTCAAAGGTTTTCCGAGGCTAAAAATATTGTTTTGAGGTCCCAAAAATGGAGGGGTTAGCCATCCCTCCTTATGCTTGTTTACTAGCTTTATTTCTTCATTATTTTAGCTAACTTTTTTTTTATGGATTTTCCATGTTAGTTCTAGCACTGTTTTTAGCTATTTTAGGACAATTTTAGGCTGTTTATTTGGTTTATGCTTTGTATAGTAGGCTTGTAATGTAGTGATCCTCATAGGTTTGGTGGTTTAGGCCTTAGACACCAACCTATTTGAGTTGATAGCATTTATTTTGTACTTTTCATACCTATGTTCACACATAATCATCTTTGCACTCTCCCTCTTTTCTTGGCTTTTTATTTATTTGAGAGTTGTTTCAAGCGAGTGTTATTTAAGCTTGAGAGAGAGACCCTTCCATGCTTAATGGTTTAATCTCTTCTAAGGTTCATTACCAAGGCATTACATCTCTCTCATGCCAAAAACTACTTCTTATTTGACATTTCTCTCTATTAGTGAACTTAATTCTCATTCTTGGACTAAAATGACTAAAGAATGGAAATGTAATTAAAAGAGGCAATAAAATTGGATTAAAAGAGGTAACAAGATAATAAAATTGAGTTTGGGTTTAATCGGACGTTAATTGAACCTCGTTGAGTCTTGAACCATCACATACTCTTTGGTGATGATAATGGTTCAAGATTCAAGGTCAACCACTTTTCTTGATCAATTATATGATAAGGAGGAGGTTTTGTAAGTCTTTTATTATCATTTATTAAAGTTTTGTCCTTTGATTCATAGATCATCATGCAATGAGTTTGTGTAGATTAATGGTTTGCGGATCAAGCCTACCCCTCATTTGATCTATTTGATGATAAGGAGAAGCAGAGCGGACAAACATCCCCTGAAAATACTCTGTTTGTGCTCTGTTTCTTTTCTGTTGCAGCAGGGGAGAACGTAAAAACTAGTGGCCAGCTGGCCACCTCACTGTACAGCCGTCCACTTCTCCTGGCTGGCCAGCGACTTCATTTTATACCAACAACATTTTTATGGCAAACAGAGCAGAGGCTGAGGCAAAAACAATTCAATTTTTTGATTACAGAACAGAACCATTCTGGCAGCCAAACAAAGGGCATTTTCGGGTGAAAATTCGCATTCATGCATGAGAGGTTCTTCATTCCCCGTGGCCCGTTAAACTTATGATTAATACTGGTATGTTGTACCTTAGCTAATTAATTCCTTTGAACTTGTAATAGCTTAGTTAATTAATTTCGTGTTGTAATTAATTAATTAGATTAATTCAATTTGTAAATAATTAGTTAGAATAACTAGTTAATTTTGGTGTTGTAATAGTTAGTTAATTTAATAATTAGCTAGTCCATTTATTCAAACTCTCCCGCGTCAGGGCAAAATTGTAATATGTGTGTATGTCTTCCAACCCCCATTTCTTTCTCCTTTTTATTTACTTGCTTATTATGGATAACATATAGCATCATGTTTTACTTAGCCTTTTCCATAATTGCATCCATTCGTCTTGCATGCATAAGGGTTCGGTTCATCATGCTAATCAATGTCAATTTCAATTTCAAATTCCTACTTGAGTACATGCTTTGTCACATGCCTTGAATTGAATTGACTCACACACCATGCTAGTAGCCGAGCCTATTAGTTGCATGTTGTATGTGTTGCATTAGTCATCTTACATATAGAGCATGCATTTTTTTAACTATTTTATTTCATTTGGCTTACCTCGGTTGAGTACTAGGTGAACACTTATTGCTTTAACATATTGCATCTGTGTTAGTTCTACCATAACAAGCATAATTACCATGAGGCTAAGTGCTTAATTGATACACCTATTTGAATGCCTGTGGATGAAGGTTAATTGCTTAAATTGCGATATTTTGATTAATGTATATATGAGCCCACTTTTCTAAGTGGCACATATTCAAGCAATTTTCAAACAAACATAAAATCAAAGTGTTCCAACTTTTGCAAATTAGTCTATATTTGTGTACATCACCTAGTAAAAATAGACTAATAATTAGAATAAGAGCATATAAATATAAATACAAATCACATCATGATTAATAGAGGCCGATCTTTCATCGGGTGAGTACGGTGCTCAATTCATGACCTTTCCCTCTCATACCTAAGTTCCCGAGCCAAGACACTTTGATAATGACAGATAAGTGACCTTTGGCACAAGTCTCGGGTTTCCTAAATTTCCCAAAAATATTTAGGCGGCGACTCTAACATCTAGCAAAGTAGTTCATTTTTGACATTTTTTATTCCAAATCGATTTTCCAAAAGATTTGTTGGATTTGGACTCATTTGTGTTTATCTATTTCACATTGTACTTGTGAAATCAGATTCAAAAACCACAGGAGTCCAAGCTGTAGGACTAATCGTATCCGAAAGGAGCACGAAAAGCAAGCTACACATACTCATCCTCACTTCACATTTGAGTACGAATGAACTTCTCCAGTTAAAACACAACACACCCCCTCAAGTCAACGCACACTCCAACACTTCACACCACGCACCCAAGGATCGATAAGATCAAAACAACTCTGACGAAGACCAATCACTCCACACAATCTTACTACTTCACTCGGAGTTCTACTATCCAAACCAAACGACAAACACCACACCAAAGTGACCCAGCACTATTGAACATTAAACTACTCAATCCATACATTAACCACACTATTGCCTCACTGAGACACCCTCTTTGGACCGTCCTATGACCAGTCCTCTTCTACACCTCACCTAACAACAATACACAAACCATCTATTGTTACATACCACACAATCAAGACTCTATTATTTACTACACAACATCTCACCCTTAACCCCAAATGGATTATCTTTGCACTAAATCCCTCATTTTGCTAATGTACTCACAACCTCGACCAAGTTCACAACAATCAAATTCACATATATATTCTCTCGTACCAAGCCAACTCGTAAGAGCCTACCACGCTATAACGCCACTGATACTAAGTAACAACCTAAACCGAACAACAAGCAAACACAACACCTCCATCTATCAGTGACCAATAAAGTTAACTCTTTAATCCACATTCTATCCCATCACCCATTATACAAGTGCAACCAAAACACTAAGTCCCCTAGTCAATTTACCAGTTGCTAATACTTACCGAACAATTATCTTGAACCAAACCCTAACACATACACACGACACTTACCAGGCTTTCAAAGTCATACTATCCTAATTCCACAGAAGAACAAAAGAAGTTCTCAACCTCCTCCACCCGAGTCATAGAACACTACATTCCCAACTACTCTCTCAACCAACCTAGAATGCTACGTGAGCCAAACACGACCCATCTTTAAAGACAATCACCTCCCCACCGTCATTCTAAACCTCAACCAATAAACACTAAACCACTGTGACCCTACACATAGGTCACACACCAACCATGGGTTACATACAAACTAACCTTTCTGAAAACATCTCTTAATTTAACCAGAATTGAGGTACACATCTCTCGTATCCAAATACAATAAATAAATTGTAGAACTTAGGAAACGTCCGAAGTACCATTGCCCAAAATACAACACAAGGTGTTTAAAACACACCACCGAAGAAACACTAATAACCAATACTACGATAAGGGACTAACATCCCTTCACAAGAAACAACCAACCAGAAAATACCAAGATCTGCTAACATTACTTACCATCAAGGTACAAGTCTACACCTAACGAAACCATACGTTATTCTCAAAACACGGGTAATACTAAGTCTCTCCATACCCAGAATAAAGGAATACTCCACCTTTGCATACATCCCTACACTACACTATACCAGTTTACTAGGTCAATCCTAGACCAGCCCACCGCGACAAGCCGGTGCCAAAACACCAACTCAAAACCAATCACACCATCCACAATCTCCTAACACATCTTGTGCCTTATCAAATTTCCCACAACCACGATAATTCTACCTAGTGTTCAACCAATTGCCTCACCCAACTACAGGAAACAACCACGCCTATTCCAACCAATCATACACCATCTACAATGAACAACTCATGGCCTAAATGGCCCAACTAACCTCACCAACCTAGAGAAAAGTCAAACCACTACACTACATCCCAACCAACCACACCCCACAACACGGGTTTCTAGGTTCCCAAAGTCAGAACCATACACCACCACTACCAACACATACAAGTTCAAATCTATCTCTTCATGTTCCAGAAATTCTAACACCACCTATATCTGTTATACTTGACCGACCGAGGTCATGACTAACTCTAAAATTGTACTAGCCCAAAGATTACCAACCAACACCAAACACACATGATACCACCCAAGTGAGCATCAGAACTCAACCCTCACACACCGTCACAAAGGACTCAAAAACACTACCGTCTCTCAAAGACATACCAACTGCCACGAAGGTAACCAATGTTAACTCACAACCAACACTAATACATAATCAATATAGCACACACTGACGTGCCCATTTTGAGCTCACTACTTCTTTCTAGATGTCTCTATAACAGAGAGAATACCCACAACCTAGGATACATGACACTCGTACCCTTCCCTAAAATACTAACATAATCACATAATGATTATTCGAACAACCATACTGAGACTTCACTCAAATCACACATCACCTACCATATAACACATAGCACATAATTGTGCTAAGTCTACAAAGATAGTTATTCCTTCCAGCGCTTGCTTAGATTTCCCATTAGAAACAACGTTGATCAAGCGTGTTTCAAACAAGACCTCCAAGTTAGTCAACTAGACACTGAATAAGATCTATAAGTCTCAACTCCATACTTGCATAAAATGCAACACATGTTATCACTTAGCACACAACATACAAATGTCCTCACTGAACATGATAAACCCACTATGGGTAACCACTTCCCATGAGCCCATGGTTTTCAAACCTGGTTAGTTCTGATACCAAGTTGTCATGCCCCGGATTTACACAGCCTGGCTTATGTGAATAAACCACCCAATAATGAATGATAAATAATAACTCTCATGCAAATTAATATAATATAGTCACACAATATATGTGTTTATCTAATTTTATGCATTCCTAGATACAACATCTAAGTCTAATGAATGTTCTGTAACTAAAATCTTACACAAATGTTATAAATTAAATTGAATGCCTGAGGATTACATCATACATAAAGTTGTAACTTTTACAAGAATGGCACACGACCAATAAATAACATAAATGGTCTATTGCATACAAATTACTGAACCACCCTACACGTTTTCGAACACAACTTCACGTCACAGTCCACATCCATACATGTACACCTGAAAAACATTTTTAGCCATGTAGGGTGAGCATAAAGCCTAGTAAAGAATACTTCAAAAACTAAACATGCTCCACCAGCATAAAATGACCATGATGCAATACATATATATATATATATATATAATGCCCAAATCTATTTGATTTCTCAACAAAATATTTTCTTTCAAATTACCAAAACCTTATGTTTAATCAAAACGTTTTTCGAGTTCAAATCATCTGTTTGATATAAAAACCCTTTCCAAAATATCTCAATACCAACCAGCAAATATATTGCTAAATCAAAAGCGAATACATCACCAAACAACAGCAAATACATTGCTAAAACCTTTTTCAAAACATCCTTTCAAGCCAAAACAATAATAAATAAAATGGGTAAATCTTTAGGGCTAGTGTTCATACGAGTAACTATACATGTCACAAGGCCATTTTTACTGGTGCTAACCAGAAAGCTTGACACTTACCGCACAGGTTTAGGTCTTTCACTATGGGCACACAAGCTAACTTAATTCTGTTTTAACACCCCCTCATAGCTTTACCACTTTATTTACCTTTTCCCAATAGCACAACACGTGTGATTCAAAATATTATTTTCCAAAACAATGCAAATGTTCCAAAACAAAATACAAGAATTTCCAAAACCTTTTTCCAAATATACGGTTTCAAATTTGAAAAATCTATTACATGCTCCATGATATAAATGATTTCAAATTGCTTAATCCACATACAATAATTAATAGATAACAATTTAAATATATTTTTTCAAAAGAGTAACAACACCCATTTTCAAAATCCCACAACCATTTTCTTTTCATCTCTTTCCAACCAAACCATTTACAAAAATATCAATCTAACTCCCAAAACAATATCATTTAGGATTTTTTTACAAATTGGGGCTTTTCTCCATTTAGAAATCCATATGCAATTTGTATACCGAAAATAACCATAATAGCATAACTATAGCCCAAAAATCCCCAAATTTCACAACAACCCTCAAGCCCAAAATAACATTTCAAAGTGAATCAAATGACTACCAAATATAAATAACAAAATACGCCACAAATATGCTACCAAACTCATATTGAATTTAGGAAATAGACCCTACCTCTTGAAGCAAAGATGAGAACTCGGAAAAACTTGAAGTCGATGAAACCACGAAACTCTTGGATCAAAAGAAAGCCCTTGATGAGATCTACAATATTTCTTAAAGGACCAAGGCGAAAAAGTGTCTCTAGCTAAGTAGATCTAGAGATCAATGTAAGAAAAGTTGAGTTTCTACGAGAGAAAGAGAGAGATTCATGGTTTAGAGAGAGAGAGAGAGAGAGAAGTGAATGAAAAAAGTATGTTCGGAATCTATTTATAGTGGTAGAATAATAGCCCTAAAGTTAAATAAAAGAATAAGTCAAACCCCCAAAAGTAGAGCCCAAAACCGAACCAAAAAATTTGGAAATAACTCACAGGGGTCAATGCTCAAGACAATGGTGTCGATTCTCAAGAAGAAAATGCTAAGACACTAATGTGTGCAGTAGATAAAAGTCGACCCTAGGAACCCGTGGTGTCAACCCTATATTTCAGTAGACAACCAGAACAAAACATCAAGGGAATGGTCGACCCTAGGAGCTCAGGGTGTCGACCCCAAAAACCAATAGGGACACTAAGGCCTCGTTTGGGAACAGGCTAATTTAGTAACTTTTTGGCTAATTGGCTAAAAAGGTTGGTAAAAAAAACTTGTATGTTTGGGATGACTTTTTGGCTAATTACGAAAAGATGTGCAAAAAGTAGAGAGAAAAGGGAATCTTTGACTTTTTGGTATGGATTGTTGGCTTTTTGGCTAAAAATGTAACTTTTTGGCTAATTGGCTAATTTAGCCACTCCCCAAACGGGGCCTAAGAGTATGATAGTAAGGTGTTGTCGACCCCCAAGAAGACTAGTGTCGACACTAGAACAAACTTTCCAAGTTCCTAAAGAAATTTTCAACGAAAACAATCGCGAATGAACAATTCCAACAAATTTAAATCGAATTGTGCTCCTCCAAAACCAAAATAAAACAACTCCAAAGGCTCCCCAAATGAAAATAAAGGAATTAAAGACACTCTCCAATAGTTTAAAGGACACAAGTGCTACATGTACACTACTTTTATTCCATGATGGGTTGGACACATTCTTTTGTTGTTGAGGGAAGAAATTACACAAGTTAAAAGAAGTTTATTATGTGATTGACTTGTATGGTGATGATATGTAATATATTTTGGAGGATTATAGGGAAGGTGACAAAAGTTGCCAAAAAATAGTTGTATTTGTCAAAAGTTAGAAAACTTTGAAATTTTATGTGGTCATGCAATTAAAGCATTTGATAGAATGAATGTTATGAAAATTTTAGAAAGATACATATTAGGCTGATGGAAATTAATAAGATGTGAAAGGTGGTGAAATAAGAGGAAAAATGTTGAAGTAAATGAGAATGACCCTGAGTTAGTGATATCAGCATGTTATAGGGATCTTTCTCCTATAATGGAAAAATTAGTGTTAGGAAATCGTCTCTTCCTAACTAGGATTGGTGAGAAACGAAATAATAAATAAGAAAGATAAAATGAAACAAACAAATCACACACATACACAAGATCACGATGATTTACGTGGTTCATCCCAGAATATGGTTACATCCTATGATCAGAAAACAATCAGCTTGTTTGGTTTGGATTTTCAGGATTCACTTTTCAGAAAATTGAATTTTTTTGTTTTTCGTTTTTTTTTTTTCATTGGATTTTTTTAATATTCTAAGCAAATTTTTTTTTTTAAATTTTTAGATACAACTAACATAAATACACTTAAAAAGTATAATATTTGTGAAAAAAAAATCTTTAGAAAATTCACTAAATACCAAAAATATAAATAAAAAAAATACGAGAATTCAGTACATTTGTTATATTCTTGTGTATTTAATACAACTTTCTTAACCTAAAAGAGACGTCCCCTTCATCTATTTATAAATATAAAATTAGGGCAACGCAGAAGTAATACAGAAATTACTAAAGTACCCAAACCCCTTATTGGAAATTATTAAAGTGCCCAAACCCCTTATTGAACTTAGGGTTGAGTGGATAGTGCTTATCACGTTTCACAAACCCAACAGTTAGCAACTCAATTATCTATATATAAATTTGTCTATCAATTGGTTGATGAAGAGATTAAGGAATTGTGTATAAAAGTAAACAAGATGATGGGATACCTATTAGCCACAATTGATGAATAATGGTTATTAAAATATTTTATTATATATAATTTACATTTCTAATATAAACGCAAATTTTAATATAATAATATATTTTTTATTATAACATGACATGTTTTGAACATAAGTTAACCTTAAAAATAAATTGGGAAAAACTTAAAATATGAGCCTTAAGTGTGGGAAAAAAAAATTTAAAAAAAATTCAAGGGCCAAAATGAGAAAATGGCCAAATATACATGTAGTGTAACTTACTCTTAGTCTCTTATATTTTCTTCAAATATAGGGGAGGTCAGTGTAATTTACACAAAATAAAATCATAAAGAGGCCTAGTAGGCTTTCCACGGAGAAACAATCCACATTGGGCCGAATTCAGCTAACTTGATTGGGCTCTGGCCGAATCGAAACCCGAACTGATCTGGGATCACTGGAATTTTCCTTGAAAACCCTAACCCTAATCTTAACCTAGGGTTTTCAAGAGACAACACGTAAAACCCTAATTTAACACATTGTAGTTGCTGATCAAGGAGGACAAAGCTCTCGAATCGCTCGAAAAACACAAAAAAAAAATGGGTGGAAAGTGCCCACACAGGAAGGTTAAGAAGAGAAGGTACTCTCACAAAACATCTCGGCGCACCAAATTCGAGCTCAAAGATATCCTTTTTCACTTTCTCGCTCCTTTTCTCTTCAAATTCTTCTCGATTTTCCTGTTAATTTTCGTTGTTTCTGGAATTTCATGGAAAAATTTCGTGCTTTATGGTTAATTTTCTTGACTACGAGTTTGTGGATCACGCGACGATGCTGTTTATGAGGAGCTTCGGAAGCCAGATGACGAGAAGAAGCCCTTGCCTGTGGATGAAGATCTTCCCGGGATGGGCCAGTATTACTGCATACACTGCGAGTAAATTTTATTTTTTTCCCCTCTATTATATGCGTTTGTTTTTGTAATTGTATATTTATACATATATTTGTTTTGTTTTTCAATTCGTGTGATTTGGATTTTGATTAAATTTGTCTACTTTTGCCGATCTCTCTCTCTCTCTCTCTCCAGTCGATACTTTGCAAGTGTGGCGGTAAGGGATGAACATTTCAAGACTAAACGACACAGAAAACGGTACAGAGTTCTGTGTTTTTATATATATTGTGTTTTTGAATGTTTATGTTTTCTTGTTGATGAGCTTGAAGTTTGTAACGATTAAATTGTGAATTTTTTTTTTTTTTTTGGCGATAATTGAGGCATAAACGTGCTCGAATTAACTTGGAGAATTATATCAAATTCAACTTGATTCAATTCAAGGACTAGAAAGGATGTAAACATGCAAGGATTAAATTGTGATTTGTTTTTGTTTTGGTTTTGTGGGATAATTGAGGTATAAACTTGGTCGAATTAAATTAGAGAATTATATCAAATTCAACTTGATTCAATTCAAAAACTAGAAAGTATGTAAACATGCCTTAGTATCTAACTTTTCTATATGAAAAATGAAAGTAGGTAAATTATTACCTAACCGATTAATGTGTGATTCATGCCTCAATGGTTCAAATGTGTCTAGAGAGAGATTGCAGTGTGGGATGTTCCCTTGGCAATCTCCTAGGCCCTTTTTTCCTAGAACCACTTTGATAACTGCTTCTCACTACCTAAGAAGTACGGATATGCCAATATGACTATTCAAAAAATATAAGATACAGAACGTGGTATATGATTTTATATATTTATTATAGTCATGACTCATGTAAATATTTCATTCAAAATTAATAAAAATACACGAGTAGAATTTATGAAGTTTAAAAGATGATGAATTATTTGATACAAATCTGCATTATGATTATTTTGGAGTGAGTTACAAATACACCCCCTGAAGTTTACTTAAAATACAAATTGTCCTATATGGTTTGAAAAATTATAAATATTCCATTGTCAAAATTTTTTATTCAACAAAATTAACTGAAAAATGAAATTCTTAACTACTCTCTTATATAATAATAAAATTATCTGAATTATTAATTGAAATAAATTTTGGACATCATTAAAAGTTATTAATTGGCTTGATGATTTATTAATAAAAGGGGTTATTTATCAAAAATAAAAATAAAAATAAAAATAAAAATGAAAGGGGTTATTTGTTATGAAATTAGAAACTTTAAGGGGTGGGATTGAATTTCCAAAATTACAAGTGCAATTCGTATTTTAAGTAAATCTCGGGGGTTTATTTGTAATTTACCCATTATTTTATAATTAGATCTTAAGTTACTTTGTTCAAACTTGTGATGTATTCTATATGTGTTTAAGCAATAGAAATATGTGTCCAAAAGTGTGTTTGAGTCTAAATTTTATGTTAAAAAAATAATAGGACTTGTTTAAACGTGTGTCCGACATGTGTAAAAAAATCCAACATTGGACACGGACACGCCACCGTCTTAGAAGTTAGAAGGGTCCGTGCTTCTTAGGTTACCACTATTGCAATTCCAAAATGGGTGGCTACTAGTGGTGTGGTGGTGGTGGCTGTTGGAGGATCCTAATAGTTGTTTCAATGGTTAAAGGCCTTTCTAGTTCCAGGGCCAATAAGGCTCAAAAGTGCTTGGATTTTGCTCTTGCTACCTTGGACATTACGTGGGTCGGCTGAAGTGGTTAAAAGATGAAAGCAATAAATATCTCCTTGACCAATTGGGCCTCTGAAAGGACTGGATAGATTTTCTATTTATGCAACTTGTATCTGGTGGGGATCGTGTATTCCAATGTTAATGCCTAGATTTGTCCTTTAATGACTAATAGTGTATAGCATTGCCTTTTTACCTTTTAAATATTGAACACCTCTTTATAATTTCCTTTGTTTGTTCAACCGAATGCTTTCCTCTTTCTTTAGTGACTTTAGTGTAGTATACACTTCCCTTTTTGTTTTCTAAATTTTAAACCATCTCTTTAAGTTGTCGTTTCTTTGTTCTGCTGATTGTCAAGGAAGAAATTTGGGTTGTCTTTTTCCTTTGTTCAGGCTTTTAACTCTCCACATCTTCACCATGAAATCTTGACAGTTACAAATAAGGCTTGTTTACTACATTTGTTTTGGAAAATTAGCAGAGAAAGTTTAAGATTACAAGACTTCTGTTAATGCAGTGTGAAGCAAATGATGGGGCCTGCACCACATACGCAACTTGATGCTGACCTAGCTGCTGGGATGGGCATGCCAGATAATGGTCCAAAGCTAATGTCAATGTGAGCTCCCAGTTTTTGGTTTGTCAATGGATATTTGTTTAAAGTTAATGTTCAATGGGCTGCAAACTGCAGTCTTTATGTTTAAATTGGCAATGTTAGGATCCTCATTACAGTTAAGAATGATCTATCTTGTCACTTTTATGTTAATGTAGCAAATAATTTTAAATCAATGTTCTGGTTTGCAATCTCATTTGTTGTGTTGTTATTCTTTTCAGAGCAGTTCCTTTGCTCCATATTATTTCAGTTTCTTTTTAATCATATTTGAAATCACAAGGCCTCTAGGCCACATTTGTTTGTGGGGCAGGAAAAGGAGTGGATAAGAGGTAAGGGAACATCTAGGCCCTACTTAATTTTTAATCCCTGGTTTGATTGTTGGATAAGAAGGGTGGGATTATAGGTGAGGAACATCTAGGCCCCACATGTTTTTTTTTTTTTAATCTGAAGCTTGTTTAGCATGATATAAAAACTCCAAATAACAATAATATTGGAATAGGGGATTAAATGAGAAAAAATGTGGGATTAAGTAATACTATAGGAATTGTAGTATCTGGGGGCTTAGGCCTCTTTGGATTTTTTCCCTCCATCTAATGTCCACAAATAATTATATCTATTTATCCCATACTAGGCAAACATAATGCATCCCATCCTAAGCAAACATAATCTGTCACTCCATTTATCCTTTATCCCATGGTATAACTTTTCCTTCATAATACTATCCACAATCCTATTATATATTCAATCCTTCATCCCATCTAATCCCATGGTTTAGCTTCTCTCTCACAATCCTATCAATAATTTCGTTCATATCCAATCCCATAAAATCTAATTTGGCAATCCAATGTGCACCTATGGAATAGGCCCGTTTAACAAGTTACTAACTGATTTTTTAATAAGCAAATGATAAATTGATCTCTAGACCATTAATAGTGCAATTCACTATTCAATCAAATAAACAATTTATCAATTAAGAAATTAATCCATCAATACTATCAACCTAACAAATAGAGAACAATCAACCATGACATGAGACTCAAGAGTTAACGTTGGAAAACCTATAGAAAAACTCTCCCACGAGATGAAAATCACAGTCCTAACAGTCAATAACAATCCATTATTAAATCAAACTGTTACAAGGCATAATTGAAGGAATTACAACTACTTACCCAAGTTTATCTACAATTGAGCCCACCACAAGCTTCAAAAAGCTAAATCTTGGCTTCGAAGTGACCTTGACATGTCAAGCTCCATAGATTTAACACCCAACATGAAGCTCCAATCCCCATTTTTGATAGCTCATTGCTCAAATGGTCATGGTGTTGTAGGGATATGAAAAGTAGTGTGAAGGTTTTGGTGTTTACAAATTCAATCTAGAAGAATTAAATGTATCTAACTGATAATTTGAGTCTCTACTCTATAGATTGACGAACACATGAGATTCAACAATGAAGTCTTGATGAACAAATTATGAAGCAATTGTAGAGAGAAAATAGATCTTAGGCTTAAATAACCATCATCCTTCATCTGAAATGAAGAAATGCGATATTTAAAACTGTTTCGGGGGGCAAAATGGTCATAAAATGGATCTGAGGTGCATCAACAATATTCAAGCCCAAATCAAGTGCCTGTCAAGTGCTGCTCCTAGGACTTTGACTGCTCGAGCCCATGTCAAGCGCCTGTTGAGTGCTACTCGCAGGACTTTGATGGCTCAATTTCATATCTGGCACCTGTTGAGCGCAGATCAAGAGGATTTCAGGCCCTTGAGCTCTCGTCAAATACATATCAAGTGCTACTTGCAAGATCTCAGGCACTTAAGCTCCTATTGGCGCATATCAAGCCCCAAGAGCTTGAGCCCCTGTCAAGTGCATAACAAGAAGGGGCCAATCATCTTTAGTAAGAAGTGGCTTGAACTACATGAGGGGAAAGTCCTATAAAATGGGTTAGTGCCTAGATGAATGTGAGATACAAAATGGTGAAGTGGAAGCGTTCAGACAAGTCATTTACCTATTAGCAATGGTATTGATGACTGCATTACTTGTTGAAGAATGTCATTCAAGCGGAGAGCTCAATCTCATTCACTCAGTAGAACATCCAACCCAAAAACCCCAAAATATAGACACTGAAGATTTTGTTAATTGAAAATAGCCAACCTAGTTAAAACTATTCTAACAATTTTAATGTGGATAAAATCGCATGATCTTCTGGTGATAATGGATTGGCATGATCCTCTAGTAATCCAGCGCTTAGCATTCTTGAATTAGTTGCACTTCATCAGAAAAATATTCTTTTACTCTTGTGAAGCAATATTTATATTATTTGCCATTGCAACCCTCATTGCTGTTGAAAAATGCAAACTTACAAAAATTGTATTATACCTGAATGCCATGTTTGGTACTAGTCAGGTTTTTGAAAGATATTCACTCTTCTCATATTTTCAAGTTCTATTTGGAAGTGGAAAAGTGGATACTCAGAAAATGTTATACACCTTTTGGCTAAGACCATGTCTTATGGAAGTTAGTTCAATTACTGTGCAGAATGAAACTGATATTAGTTGTTATCTTCTAGATCTTTGTAACAAAGTGGCATCTCTTATTCAGGGGCAGGGTTAGGTTCTAAGGTACAATATGTGTGTGACAAATTAAAGAAGCAATTCATTGTCACGTGTATTTTTTTTTTTTTTCAGTGGGTTTAGGGTGACTTAGCCATTGATTTCTTTCCTTGTTTTTGGTTTTTTGTTTTTTGTTTTGTTTTTTTTTTTTTTTTTTTGGTTCGAACTGGTCAATACTTCAAAAAATTGTACTAGTCTTAGAAACCTGATCTATATCCAAGTCAAAGGTCTGCATTTTTATCAAATGCTTGACTTGAAACTGAAAGTTCATTTTACCTATGCTTGGAGGATGTTCTAAGACAAGTCCTGTATCAGTCTTGGTCTTGGCTGAGTTGATTAGAATGGTTTTAAATAGAATTAGACTTCGGCCTATTCGTAAGGAGCTTTTGTGTAAATTCTTATTTTTTTGGTGGATTTCAATTGGTGGCGAGTTTTGCTGTTTATCGTTTTGGTGTATTCCAAACTTTTTGCATGTGTGTATTTTATGTGCTGATGTTTTAGAGTTAAATTTGTCAATCACAACCTGCTTAGAATTAGTGTCTAAATTTTGTGACCCAGTTGTTAGGATCATATTTTCCGGGGGTACTTACCAATTAGTCCTATTAACTAGACTTATTTACCTACAGGTCCTAACTAATAAATTTAACACTATAAAAATAAGAGAGTAATAAATTTATCACTAAAAATTTATTCATAAAAACAAAGAGACTAATAAATTTATCACTATAAATTTATTCATAAAAATAAAAGACTGATAAATTTATCTTTATTACTTAATAAATTTATCAATAGGACTTAATGGGTAATAAGTCTTCAAAGTAGGACCTATTGGGTAATAAGTCTCTAAAGTAGGACCTATTGGTAGTTTACCCTATTTTCCGAGCCAAGGTATAGGCTCCATGCTGGTCATCTGATTACATGAATCTCTCTCTCTCTCTCTCTCTCTCTCATATTCATGATTCAAGCATGTAAATTTGGAAAAATTATTAAAGGGCAATTTTATTTACACACCACTCTTTTGTTCAGTACTTACCATTTCTCAATTTTTTTTATTATTATAGTTGTGTCCCTTGGTTAAATTACTTTTTAGACAAAATCCAAAACCCTAATTTCTCAATACACACATATACACCAATAGGAGCCACCGTTGCAACCCACTCAACTCCAACTTTTGATCAGCGACGTCACCCGTGCCCTTCCTTCCCCAACCTCTATTTTGCGACTCCACCTCTTTCCCCCTCATTCTTTTTCTTTCTTCTTTGTCTTTACTGCTAGTTAAAGCCCTAGATCCGTCTCTCTATTTCACGATTGATCTCCCTTTCTTGCGGTAACGAATCTCTCTCTCTCTTTGTACGAGTTGGGAGTTGTGATGGACGAGGGTTGTGGTGGTGGTGCATCAAAATAGGAAGAGAGGGGAGCGGTGAGGGTAAAAGAAGATGAGGGTTGTAAGCCACTGGAAGGGTGTAGCAATAGAGTGGGGAGTTGTGGAAGAGTTGGGGGGTAAAAGATGGGAACGAAGATGACGTCAGCGGGAGAGGGGCACTGGCGAAAGGGGGTTTGGAGGGACGACGCTGGTGGTTGTAGCTTAGCAACGGCGGCAGTGGTGAAGAGATGTTAGGGTTAGAGTTCAAGTTGGGGTTGGTGAAGATGAGGATACTTTGGGAATGTTTAAAAATTGATGGTGTACATTGATCAAAATAAAGAGGATTGATATTTACCCCCACCTAATTACTTTGGCCCATCCACTTCTTTAAACCCCCACTCAGCAAAATCAAACCCCTAAATTTTTTCTTTAAACCCCCACCTTAATACCAACTATACCCCTAATCCCAAAACCAAACCCAAACCTGAACCTAATCTCTAACTCCTTCTACTTCCCTCTCTAATCTGGATTCTCTCTTTGTTTTCTTTGTTTTCTTGCATTCAAATCAAGTATAGGTGAGAAACAGAGCAAAAGAAAAGACCCATCAACAATGGCCACCATTAAAACCTCTATCATAGGCTATGGCGAGTGATTTCTTGCATTCTTTCTCCATCTTCTCTCTTTTCTTCTTCATCTTCTTTTGAAAACCGTAGGTTTTCATCTCTCTCGCTCTCTCGTTCTCTCTCGCAATGGATAGGGAGGTCACAATAGCGGAGTGGGTTCAGCAACACAGTGCTAAACAAATCCTAAATGTTCGGAAACACAGTGTTGAACAAATTCTTTTAGTTCGATAACATAGTGTTGAATGGGTTGACCTCTCTTCTCTGATTCAGATTTGCAATAGGGAATGGGGTTGCTTGTTAGTAGAGGTGATGGCTGATTGCAATGGAGGGAGTGGTAGTTGTGATGGTGAGGAGTAGTCAGAGATGATAGAGGTTGCAGTAATGAGGGGTGGTTAGAGATGGTGGTGGTTGTGGCGGTGAGAGGTGGTCAGAGATGATGGTATTGTCGGAGGTGATTAGGGTTAGGCTAGAGTTCGGAAAATTAGGTTTAGAAGATTAGGAATGAGGGTAAAAGTGAAATTTTAGATTCGGACAAAATTGGAATTAAAAAAAAAAAAATGAATGAGGTGGGGGTTCTAAGAAGAAAGATAATTGTTAATAGCAATGCTCAAAATAAAATAGTTAAAATTGTGTGTAGTGTGCACTGAGTAAATGGTGTGCATTGAGATACTTTGTGGTGGGTAATTATAGTTCATGATGTGTAAGTATTATCCATTATTGAATGCCTTTTGAGTGTTGCCACACCAATCACCTATTGTCGGTACCTATACTATTTCTCAAAGAACACAAAAGTGATAGCACTCACTATGTTTCCATAAAAATCACATTCTAATTGGGAATTTTGACACCTAACAACACCTAGTTACTAGTAAATTTCGGGTTTGTGTCCCTCTTTTTTTCCATGTGAGTTGTTTGTATCATATAGTAAATTAGTTGTACAAGGTTTTTAGACTTCTGAATTTAATCTTAATAGAAAATTTAGTAAGGAAATGATTGGATTACGTTTGATTGGTCTGAATGTCATTGTGATTATTAATGTTTGTAAATATTTATTTATTTATTTATTTTGAAAATCGGCTGTTCGGACCAACTTATATGCAGCTCAACTAATCTCGGGACTCATGCAAAACGTCTTCTGTATATGAAATGGACAAATCTCGTGTAGAGCCTGCAGATGTGGCCCAAAAAAGTCAAACCTAAGACCTACAGAGAGTACACTCTCAAGCCCCAAGTTACACCGATCAAACTAAATGTAAAACAATAAATAAATAAATAAAAACTCGAGCATTTTGAAGAACTTTCAAAGCGTCTAAAACATGGTTATTGGGGTTCTAAAACCCTACTAATAAACCTTCCATCTCAAGAGCCTTTTTGATCGCGGAGGATGAAGTTTTTCATTCCTCTTTGTATGTCTCTTTGTCCAACATGTAAATGACAAAATACTAAGTACTTGAGAAGTGATTAGGATAGAGAATCACTGTGGCGTTATTTGTTTTTAGAATTAAATTGAATGTAGTTATGTATATGGTGGAATTGAAGGAGTCAATTATTAGTATAGTGGTATTAGGTTAAAAATATAAGAAATATTGTTTAATTGGTGATCACTGGACTAACAATATATGAATGAGATGAATTATATAAAATTTTACAAGTACCCATGTTGCATGGCTTTCTCATTGTAATACCACCGGATTGATTCTAATGTTGTATTTAGTTTGGGGATTTGAGAAAAGATTTGAAAAAGAAAATAGAAAAAATAAGTAAAATATGAATAAAATATATTTACATTTTACTTAGTTTCACATGCTTTTTTCCTTTATTTTTTCAAATTCTTCTCCAAATCTCCCAACCAAACACAACGTAAATACCAAATCCTGGAAGACATTGCTAATCCACTAGAGTGAGGCCTTGTGATCCACTTAGCTAACATAATATTAGTGATCTTTACTTTACTACTAATCCAATCCCAACAACCCTTATATCTCAAAACAAACAGGCCCAAAGGCTATTATAAGATGCGTGGCCTAGATCTACTAGGGAGTATTGTTTGCTATACTATAATCCAATAGTCGGCCTTACAAATTAGATGTATCCTCTTCCCGCTCCAAAAGGTGCCTCCAAGATAGTTCATTATGGATACCTCCACATCCGATGTGGAATTACTATAGTTAAAAAAAATTTAAAATAAATAAAAAAAAATTACCAAATGTTATACTAGGATTCATTTTGGTAGAGTGTGGATAGGGTTACAAACTAATTGAACTGTTAATGAATAGTTAGAGTGTGACTTATTTAAAACTCGTTTAAGCTCAACTCGTTTATTAAATGAACGAGCTCAAGTTCGATTTTTTGGCTTGTTTATTAATCGAGCCGAGCTTGAGTAGTTCCGAGCTCAATAAGGCTCGTGAATGTAAGGAAAACAAATTATGAAAAATCTAAAAATTCCCTAGATATTGATTTGTGATTATATATCAATTTTAGTCCGTAAATAGCAATCTCAATCAAATAATCAAAAACAAATCGATACAACGATTTTACGTGAAAAAATCACAATTGGAGCGCCTCCAACTATGATAAAAAAAAAATCACAGGTAAAAGTTACAAAACAATTCACTAAGACGACATAAAAAAATTACACAAGTGTACTCTCAATTACCTAGTGAATCAACGCCCAAATCAAACCGACCCTTATGTGCCTCTTCCAGCCCCATCTTCACCTCGGAATTATCTTGTTCAACATTTAATCCACAACACCGATGTCAAATCACGACGATGAGTCACTCCAGAATCCACCAAAGCTTCAAGCCTGAATTCCACAGAATCTACCGAAGAACAACTCTCTCTCTTTTGAATAAAACAAAATAAACAAACCCCTTTGATGTAATCTACTCAATTCATGATACAAACTCTCACAGATATCAAAGGAAACAAGCAAAGAAGCTCCAGATGAAAACCCTGATAACCAAGAAGAAAATCTGAAAGTCGTACCCTAAAATCAGACTGAATTGCAACTTTATAGAGACCAAGGTCGCAATGTTCACTCGAGCAAAGGAATGCTCGTTCAAGCATGGAGACTAAAACGCGTGTTTTTCCAAGAGTCTTCGCTTGAGCCACCAAAGTGTCATTCGAGTGAGAAATGCATCTTCTCAGTGTTTTTACAATCAGTGAAAATTTCTGGGACCAAAGATTCTTTGCTCGAGCACATTTTTCGAGGGCACTACTCCTCGACCCCGCCATGGCGCTGACCTAGACACCGCCTGGAGGCACCGACCGGTGGCAAGGCTCGATCCCCGACATAATTAGCGAAGTGGCAAATATGATAGAATTAAGATCACAAATTTCTCTGCATAGGCATAATTCGGGTTGAATTCGTATCTAAATACTTATAGCTTCATTAAAATAAAAGAATGAATAAAATTATAACTGAAAAGAGTTTTGTCAAACGGGATTGCCAATAACAAAAATTTAACAAATTAATATTTACTTTTAATGATATATCAAATAAATTTTTAATAATTTATTTTATTTTTTTATTTGTGTTTGGTGTTTGTGTAAATATACATAATTGGTTGATGCAATTTATTATTAATATAAGTATTATTGTATATTTTGTTCACAAATTTTTATTTTTTTTTATCGTAATAAGTAAATTAATTTAAGTTTAGTTTTTTTCAAACTCAAGCTCAAAGCCAAACTCAGCTCGTTTATGTAATCAAATCGAACTCAAGTTTATCAAATATTTGATGAGCCGAGATTGAACTCGATTATTTAAGCTCAACTATTTCTTAATAAACAAGCTTGAACACTCAAAAGCTTAACTCGATTCATTTGCCATCCTAAATGTGGGTTTTATTCACAATGAATACAATATTGCAGAACATTGTGTGCAATTTTTTGAAAAAAGTATGTGCTTCCATATTGCAATCTATAAAGATTGTTGTGGCCTTAGGAGTTGGTTTTGTGAGTCTGATCGTCTTGAAGAAGGCAAATCAATGAGTTCGTATATGTTCTTGTTTGTCAACATAAAACCATAGTTACCCATTAGAAGTGCAGAGTTTCTATTTCTACACAATTTTTTTTCTCAGTTTATAGCAAAAAAAAATTTTCTTCTTTAGAAGTGAATTTTCAGACAAAATTATATGGTGGTTTGAAAATTAACTTTTGAAGGAAAATTAATGGTTTAAAAATCAAACTTCTGAATCAACTTTCGAACTAATATATAGTTGAATCATAAAGTTTTTATTCAGAATTAATAACCGAATAAAAGGAAAGCGTGAATTGAGATAATGTGATATATGAAAACAGAAACTCATGGATGTAAAATCATTATGTCTGGAAACTGGCACCCACATCCTCTCTTTCCTTCCAGCAAAAGAGGAGAAAGAAAAGAAGGGTAAAAATGATTTTGTCTGGCACTGACTGGTGCGGATAGGAGAGGAGAGGAGAGGAGAGGAGAGGAGAGGAGAGCAATGTATTTGTGTTGTGGATGAGTCTGATATTTGCTTTTGCAGATTGTAGGGTAAATAAATACATATCATTGGATGCTGGAAGGCTGTGGGCTTTGGTGGTACCAACTAGGCCTTCCACTTTTTACACTGCTACTCCTGCTACTATATTAATTTGAAATTTGTAGTATATCCCCACATCTACAAACCACATTATTGGCATTTATTTTTCTTTTTTCTTTTAAAAAAAATGTTAAAACAGCCTTTTAGAGTTGATGTTAGTGTTGAAAGAATGTCTGAAATTATTTTGAAATATGTAAAGAGTATATTGAGATTATAAATATTTTTTTGTTAACAGCTTTTAAGATTGTCATTAGTAAGATCGTTCAAAAAATGGCAATATAGTAATGTAACAATTATTTACTTAAAAAATCGGTTTTACCATTAAACCCGTTTAGGCCTGTTTGGTATAGTTCTAAGTCTGCTAGGAATCCTCAACAAAATAGGCATGCTTGGTATCGTTTTTATTTTATTTTTGTTATCGGTGTAAAATAGGCATTTTCTTTTTAAATTTTCAAATTGCAAATGATGGATGTTTTTAAAGTTTTTGATTATTTTTGTTCCTAAAAATACAACCAAGAACAGGGCTGTTGATGGAGAAGCCAACCATCTCCTCAACCTCAAGCAGTGAGGATTAAACTGGTATCTGCCTGTCAATCTTCAAAGTTCAAACCACAGCTGTCATTTTTCAAAACCAAGTTAAAAAAATAAAAAATAAAAAATAATAATAATAATAATAATAATCAGCTGTACTGCAAAAAGCACAGGAAAAACAGAGCACACCACAAAACACCAATCCATTCATGGCCACTCACATCCTTGTAACGTGTTTAGAAACAAAGAGATCAGGCCAAAGCCAGGGCCCCCCTCAGAACAAAAAACAGAAACAGAAACACAATTCCATCATAAAAAAACAGAGCATCATATCTCTGTCATTTTCAAATCCTGTGTGTGGTTTTTTAGTCTCTCAATTATTAAGTAATCCAGAGTATCATGTAACATTACGATGAAAAATCTCAAAACACACTAAGTAAATGATTCATTGTCTCTCAGTTACCAAACAAAAATGAGTTGGGATTATCTCAACTGTAAAGTTTGCCGCAATGTGAATAATATCATATAATACTCTAAAAACGAATTAATAATTACCTTTTGTTTTCTCATGGACCTCCCACTACCAGCATACTGGTAGATGGTAATCTATTATATGTGTCTCTCTTTTTCCCTTTGTCCCGTTTCTCTCCTTCACTGAGCTTTCTCCTCTTGTTGCTGTCTGTCTTTTTCAAGTTTCATTCTCATGTTTCAACCACCACGTGAACCCAAGGCAATAATGCCTTCCCCACCACCACTAACCCCCCCTACATCTACAATCACTGTTAATCTTAAATTTAAAAGACACCCCGACATGATCAAGATCAGACGGTTTAAATTCTGTCACGATTCAATCGATTGTCCTGTCGGGAGCCCACCATATCTTTTCCTGGCTCGGACAGCTATTCAACATCTCAACTTCACTCCCCATCAGTGAGAAAGCGATTAAATTCTCTTTTTCTTTTTTCTTTTTTCTTTTTTCTTTTTTCTTTTTTCTTTTTTTCAAATGACAACAAACCTCCCTATTTGCTTAAGCTCGAAAACACTAACAAGAGTTGAACTTAAAACGTTAGAGTTCACAGTTCGCTCCAGAGTTCTAGACTACCCATGTTGGGTTGCTATTGATAGAATTTTTTGACATGTTTGATCACTGCTTCATTCAAATTACTAACTGTACATCAAGTTAGATTGTGCAGAAAGTAGGGCCGATTTGGATAACGAATATCAAGTTGTAGATGGTGATGTTAGTCCTACCGCGACCCCATTCTTTTTCAATAATGTCAAACAGCAGGTAGCTTCCCATCCACATTAGTCTTTTCCACAAAAAAGAATGGACAAGAAAAATATGCAAGAGAGAAACTTCTCATGAAATTAATAGGCATGATAGATTTATATATATCTAATTTAATCTCAAGAACATATTTCTCATTGGCAAAAAAAAGAGTGATCAATCAACATAGGAACATATATTATGGTAATTTTAGATGAAATACACATACTATGCTATACCAAAAACAAAAGACAAGAACATGACATCCAAAAACAAAAACAAAAACGAAAAACAAAAAAAAAATCATTTAAGGGTATAAGAGACGTACTCCTTTCTACTGGTATTTTCTTTTCACTTCCCTAGCCTTCTCTCTCATCATCTTCTTTTGGGCGAGTCGAAGAACTAGAGCCTGACGTCATGTTTACGGCCTGCCCATGTGTAAATCTCTGCAATTGTATCATCCGAGCGTAGATCCCATCAGGGTAGTTTTTCAATAGGTGTGAGTGTGAGCCTTGCTCGGCCACTTTCCCATCGTCTATCACAGCAATGACATGGGCATTCCTTATTGTTGATAGTCGGTGTGCAACAACAATTGTTGTCTTCTCCGAGCAAGCACGCTCCAAGGCCTCTTGCACGCACCTTTCTGACTCAGCATCGAGTGCGCTTGTGGCTTCATCTAGTAGCATTAGCTCAGCCTTCCTTAGAAAAGCCCGAGCAACTGCGATTCTTTGCTTTTGTCCACCGGACAATTGAATCCCTCTCTCCCCAACAAATGTTTTATAACCTTCTGGTAACGATGATATGAACTTATGGGCATTTGCAAGAGTTGCTGCTTCGATTATCTCAGCTTCAGTTGCTGATTCACGCCCATAAGCAATATTTTCATAAATGGTTGTCGCAAAGAGGCATGGCTCTTGTGGCACCAAAGCAATGTGTTGTCGCAATGACTTTAGATTGTACTTTCGAATGTCCTTCCCATCGATCATGACCCGTCCTGAAGATGGCTCATAGAAACGCTCTATAAGAGCGATGACTGAGCTCTTACCGCACCCACTGGGACCCACAAGAGCGAGTGTCTTTCCAGCTCGTGCACGAAGGCTGAGGTCTCGGAAAACTGGCATATCAGGGCGGGAAGGGTAAGAAAAGTCCACGTGCTTGAATTCCACTTCCCCACGTAGCCGATCGGGAACTGGGATCGAATCAGGATCATCAGGATCAATTTCAGATTTGTGGTCAAGGAGCTCAAACACTGACCTCATGGCTCGGCCACCCTTAATGAAGTCGGGGGCTAGGGTCAATGTCTCTGCTGCACCATTGGCGGAGACCATGAGAACCATGAAAACTCGGATTGTCTTAGAAAAATCAGAGATCCCATGCTTTACAAGCCACGAGGCATACCAAAGACCGAGGGCATAGGAAGCGTAAAGTAAAAATTGGGCTATTCCGTACCCACTTCCAGCAATCTGTCCCTTCCAGAAGCATCGCCTGAGCGGAGTTTGGAGGCTGATGGTGAAAAGACTGACAATTTTCGATTCTGAATTGAAGGCAGCAACAGTTCTTACATTGGCCACTGCCTCTCCTGCTAGTTGTGTGGCTTTGGCATGTGCAGCTTCTAGGTCTCCTGAGAAACCTTGCATGAACATTTTCTGTTTTGAAGAAACAACAAAAGCAATAAACATACGGACTATCTGATCTGCTCAATTATATATATGCACCTAATGACTTCTCAAGAAGTGTTGTTAACCAGCCCTCTTACAAAAAAAAAAAAATTATTGTTGGGTTGTGTAGATTTTGATAAATACTATATATTAAACACTTGATCGCAACATTTGTGATCTATTGCCCTAATTTCTATGTATATGTAGTTGAAGGGAGATGGCCATCTCTCATAATCTTTTTAATCATAGTGAAAATCACAATAGCCGTGGACATAGTCCTAATTTTGGGTGAACAACGTAAACTTCTTTTTTTTTTTTGTGTGTGTGCACGTGCGATTTATCTTTCTTGTGCATTTGTTTGTTTTTATATTTCATGTTTCACCAATTTTGGTTAGATGTTACGGATTCCTAACATATATCATTATGAATTCTCCACCAGCTTCAAAATGATCCTAAAACCTAGTAGTCAAGAACAAACCTGCAGGACGGTGGCTGCGACGACAACAGGGAATACGGCTATGAGGACAAGGGCTAGGCGCCACTGCAAAACGAAACCTGCAGTGCACGCAACAACCATGAGTGCCGAATTCTGCATAATCACTGAAATGCGGTCTCCAATAGCCGACCTAACGTTGTTGGCATCGAGAGCCAGCCTGGCTGCAATTCTAGAACTCTCATTCTCTTCCTGATCAAACCACGCAATATCATTTTTCATCACTGCCGCCAACATTTTCTCCCTCACCCGTTTGGTCAGGTTTTCTCCAACAACATCCCAAAAGAAATGCTGTAACGTGTTGAAGATCAGCGCAGCTGACGAAACCCCAATCAATAGATAGCAGTATTTTCCGATTTCTCTGATCATATAAGCGTGGTTTGGATTGTAGTAAACGCTCAGGACAGCGCTCAGAACGTATGCAAAGAAGGCACTGAGGGAGCCACAAACAATCGACCCTATAGAACCAAATAGAGCATAAGCCCACTCGGGAGAGTTCATTTTGGCAAGTCGCCAGAAGGAACTAGCTTGCTCCTTGAACGCGAGCTTTTCAAGCCTGTAATTGGGGTGTGAGGCATCAAGGGACAGGCTAAAGTCAGATGTTGAAAAGTCAGATAGGCGGCGTGAGTATGGTGATCGGCCATAGGAGGAGTTTCGGGCAATTATTGGTGAGCTTACAGAGTTCCTGGCACTAGAAGGCCTGCAAAGAAAGATCCAATTTAGGCAACAAATCGTCAGCTTACTCCATGTCATTACATCAGCATTTAGGCTTTGTACAGAAGGAATATGTTATTCTACCAAAATTTTTATACAAAATTTTGCACCAGAATGATGTTACAGTGACAGTGTCATTTGTGCAATTAAAGGCACCTCAATGAGCTATTTGTTCTAAAGTGATTGGCTCAAGACCCAACCATGTCTCATGTATAATTTCTGTATGAATTTTCTATTTGTATATCACTACTTTGTTCCAAATACCAATAATATGAATTTTTTTGACATTTCTGCCATTATTAAGAGTGGTTTCATGATGACTGCCAAGAAAAGACGTGAAGTTAGTGAAGCTAACCGTGCACTGCTCTTTCTGGCATTATTGAGTGCTGTTTCATGAGCTGTTTCCTGCATTCTGATAAGCTTCGCGTAGACACCATGTTCTCCTTTGGCCATGAGTTCGTCGTGGGTTCCAATTTCCGACACACTACCTTGTTGCAGTACAGCCACAAGGTCAGCCTTCCTGATAGTGGACAGACGGTGTGCAATGACAAGAGTTGTTCTCCCAATCATGAAACGATCAAGAGCCTCTTGCACTAGCTTTTCTGACTCTGAATCTAATGCACTGGTTGCCTCGTCTAAAAGCAAGATTGCCGGGTTTTTCAGCATTGCTCTTGCTATGGCTATTCTCTGCTTTTGCCCGCCTGACAGTTGAAGCCCTCTCTCCCCTACCTGCCATTTTCAATTGGTTTCACATATATATGTTCTTTCCCCCAAAAAAATTATGATGAACGGTAAAGGAAATCGGAACTTGGATTCTCAAACCTTTTATTTATTTATTTTTTTTTAATTTTTTTTTTTTTACGGAAATCAAATGACAGATTTTCTCTATCCATATTGTTGTCATTGTGTCAATATTGTAGATCCATGGTATTTTAAGTCCTCTATATTGATGTTCTTATTATTTTTACTTGATAATTTTTTTTCCTGTTGTCTTTTTCGTAATTGTTTCTGCAACACTCTGACTCCTACTTGAGATCTTCAAGCTATATTATTTTCTATTTTATCCTCATTGTCAATATCACAGAATCTCTTTCAACATCCAGTGAGTCCTATAAAATCTCGAAATAGTTTTTTAATTTCTTGATATTATCCTTATTATTATAAGCTGTAATGAACACAACATGCTCTTCATTTCTATTGTTTTTTTTAGCATGTATCTGTCTTCTTGTTTCCTCTCTCCATCCTCTTCAGTTTTGAGGTCTTAGTTTCTGAATAAATAATTAAAACCCTATTTATATTTGCACATGCATTGTTGACTAAAATCATTTAAATTTGTTTTTTAAATATATGTATGACCAAACACCCCCTCATTGACTTTAAACATGATTGTTTGTTTGTTCACTAGCAATTAAAAATCTAACCAAACAAACCCTATCTGTGTTCAAGATCTATGATTAGCTTTCACATTCCAAATTTGATCTACAATAACTACTAGAACAATATATAGAAAAAAAAACTTAAGCCTATGCGGATCAGCTTATTTTTTTTGTCTTATGAATTCTCTTTTAACTATATGGTAACCTGAGTGTCGAAGCCATCGGGAAGCTTGATAATGAACGAATGAGCGTTGGCAACTCTGGCAGCTTCTTCGATCTCAACTAGAGATGCGTCGGGCCTACCCAACAGTATGTTCTCTTTAATGGAAGTAGCAAACAGAGCAGGTTCTTGGCTCACCAGCCCAATTTGCTGCCTCAACCATCTCAGCTTCAATGTCTTTATGTCATGCCCATCTAACACAACTTGACCTAACATAATTATCCACAAAACATACCCATATATTAAATTAGTCTACTTCTATATATACAAAACATACTAATTATAGAAAAGAAATATATTGCTTGATAGTATTTTACCCGAGGTGGGATCGTAGAATCGCTCGATGAGAGAGACCACGGTGCTCTTGCCGGAGCCGCTGCTTCCGACCAAAGCTATGGTTTTTCCGGCAGGAACAGTTAGAGAGAAATTGCGAAGGATTGGAACTTCTGCCCTTGAAGGGTATGAGAATTCAACATTTTTCAGGTCTACCTGACCCGTCACGGAGTCTAATTCCAAACCCGATTCGCTATTCCTCTCAACGCTGGGCTTATGATCGATTATGCGAAATATTCTTGCCGCTGCAACTCTGGCCTTGGCAAATGCAGTCATGCTCGGTGCTGACTGTCCTAATGCTCTGTCAAAGCCAAAAATTATTGCTGAGCCAAGAAGAATTTAAGTGGAGATATAGTAGTAGCATGGTCTCAAATAACGGTATACGATCATGGCCAATATCCAACAGTATAAGAATTATCTGCTGATAGATTGATGAATTATGGTATCAGAAGTCTAAAATCCCAATACGTAATGGCAGATATTTAATTTAGCGTTGTACTTACAGGCCACCTAACATAACAGCAAACATTGTGGCTATGGCAAGTCCTCCATTGGTGAAGTGGTGCCTAACTAGATAACCACCATACCAGAGCAGAAGAGCATAGCAGCAAAAGACAGTGAAGTATGTTGCTCCCAATCCCATTCCTTTCGCGAATCCGCTCTTATAACCGAGCTTTTGGGAGATTTTCAATGCCGATGAGTATGCTTGCAATGCTCTTGATTCACCAACGAATGCCAAAACCGTCCGAATTTGAACTATTGTCTGCAACTTGGGTTGAATCAGCAATACCCAGATGGAAAAACAGAGAGAACTTACAATGAAGTAAAAGGAAATGAAAGAAAATGCACAAAATGAGAAAATTTTCAGTTTCTGTGACCTGTTCTACAATGTTCCCTGCTTGGGAAAGAGCTTCTTGGCTTTTGGAAGAGAGTTTGGCTAATGTGATGGTGTGGATGGCTCCAATTACAGCAATGAGAGGAACAACAGCTATTGTGACTAGAGCTAATTGCCAAACAGCAGTGAAACCCACCACAAATCCAGATACAAATGTTCCCATATAGTGCAAGAAATTACCCAACTGTCAAAAAAAACCAAAAAGATCAATTCAGAGCCCAATTAGGAAAACAAATATTTAACTAAATTGGGTTTTTTTTTTTTTTCCTTCACCTTCTCGCTAATGGCATCTTGGACCAGTACAGCATCAGTGTTAATGGCGAAAACGACATCGGACGTTCGGACCTCTGTATCAAAATATGGAATGTCTTGATTCAGAGCTGCTTCCAAGTATTTGATCCTCATTTTGGTCGATTGTCTCTCTCCAGTCCACATCCAACATGATATCTCTGCAACCCAGTTTTTGATTCATTCCAATTTCAGTGGAGAAGAGCTCACTGAATCAAAATCAAAGCTTAAAAAAAAAAACCCAAATGACAACAACTATAGAACTCACCTGCCCATGAAGATGCCCATATTGCAGCCCCAACAACAAGAAAGTAAAGCGCATACTGCAACAAAAAAAAAAAAAAATCATAGGGAAGAAAATCATTCAGGTTCATGAATCAAGTTTCATGAAAATATTGTGAATTCATGGCTTTTTTTTTTTTTTTTTTTTACCTTGATCACTTCTTGGGTCATCTTGTCCATGTTGTTGGCATTAGACCCAAAAGAATTGACAAGATCGGCGAAGAATCGGAGAAAGAGAGGCAAGGAAGAGCCATGAACAATGGCACCAACAGTCCCAATTGCCATTAAAACATAGTCTAACCCATCTGCAAATCTGAAAAGCTCCCCGAACCCAGATGAGGGAGGAGAAGAACCAGGCTTCTCTGCTGATGCAGAGTCTTTCTTGGGCTCAGTGACCTCCATTTCTCTTCTCTCTCTACCCAATTCTCTCTCTTCAAATCCGTTTACTTCTTCAGTGTCTTTTGCTGTTGTTGTTGTTGGTGGTGGTGGTTGTGCAGGTGTAGTGGGTGATGGGTTGGATAATTTAAAGGGAGAGTCTGATTGAGCTGACACGAGTTCGAGACCTTGCATTTCAGACCATTTCCATTGCTCAATCGTCTTTATCTCTAGAGCATCTTGTGACATTGCTTTTACACAATTACAGACAAACACACCTCAACTCTTCCTCTCTTTTAGTTCACTCTCTCTCTCTCTCTCTCTGCTACCACTTTTTTATGTTTCTCTCTCTTGATTTTAGTCTCATTTATTCAACATTTTTTTAAAAAAAAAATTTTGTTTTTTTGTTTTTTTACAGTTTGGGGTGGTTTCTTCAGTTGCTTATTCTTCACTGTAAAACACACGCTTATTAGTTAGTTGCATAGAAAAAATGACAGATGAGGTTAGCCTAGAGACGGAAGGAAGTGGAGGATGAGGAGGAGAGAGAAAGCTTTGGCTCCGACAAAGAATACTGTGTGAAAACTTGAGATTGGGTTTTTGACTAAAAAACAGATTCGAAAACACATATGTATCATTTTTTAATTTTTTGATAAATGTTTGGAGAAGTGTATTAATTGTGGAGGTTTGTTGTGTTGGCTTCTTCAAGAAGTGAGAGAAAGAAGTGCGAGAGAGAGAGAGAGAGAGAGAGAGAGAATTATAAGAAGAAAGTTTCATAGCTTACTCCTCTGTCTGTCTCCTTTAAATCCGGCTAATTTTTCTGGTATGTACGATTTTGATATGGCATATACAGTGTATATGTATGTATAAGTTTGAATGTTGACTGAAAAACAATAAAAGGTCTTCATTTTTGGATTATTATTCCCTTTACTTGGTTTCATTTTTTCAAAAAAAATTTTTAAAAAAATTTATTTTCTTATTTTTTATATTTTTTTTTAATTTTTACTGAATATTTTTAATATTTTAAGTAATTTTTTTTTTACTTTTAGACATACCAAATATAAATATACCTAAAAAATTAAAAAATTATAAAAAAAACCTTTTAAATAATTCACTAAATACCAAAAATATTTTTAAAAAATACGAAAATTCAATATATTTTTTATATTTTTATGTATTTATTAATCTTTTAAAATATTTTTTCATAATTTTTTTACTTTTTATATACATCTAAGTAAGGTGCATCTAAAAAAGTAAAAAAAATATTTAAAATTTTAAAAATATTCACTAAAAAAAAACATGAAAACCGAAAAACTCAATTTTTAAAAAATTTAATTCAAAAAATTCAAAACAAACACATTGATTAGTCCTCGTTTGGTAAATATTTTGGGGTTAAAAAAACATAAAAAAGATAAAGCGGTATTTTGAAAAGTTGGTAAAAAATTTATTTTTTGGTTTTTTTTTTGAGACTTTGAGACTTTTTTGGATTAAAAAAGCCGACTTTTTTGTGTAAAAAAATTAAAAAGCTAGCTTTTTTAGCTTCTTCTCAAATTGTCCCAAAATAGGCTATATAAGCTAAACAAAACAACATGTTACATTTAAACCATAATCATTATATTTTTTCTCTTATAAAAGTCAAAAAAAATCTAAAACAAAAATCAAACGAGGCTAAAAAAATCAGGTGAAAAAAGTCCCAATACAAAATGGTTAGCCAATGCCAAATGAAACTTTAGAGCCACTTTTTTTTTTTTTTTTCCGTCTCAAATCGAATTAGAGTTTATTATTAAGTTCATGGAGGCCTATTACAGGTCCTTTTTTTGATAATTTAAATTATTTAATATGTAAAACTTGTCAGGTATTTTATCTTTATAAAAAATCACGTTAATCGAATATCTATAGTTACTTGATCAAATTATATCTGTCAACAATAAATATAATTTTCAAAATAAATTGTTGACATAAATCTAATCTGATCAATCTAAACTGATCAAGCAGCTATCGATATTCGATCAACGTAAATTTTTGTAAGAATGAAATACTTGACGAGTTCTACACATCGAACGATTCGAATTATCGAAATAAGACTCATGATGTGCCTCATAGGCTCAAACAACACGATTTAGTCCATCCTGTATATTGAAAAGAGTCTGAGTGTAGCGGTGTAGAAACCGAAAAATAAAAAATAAAAAAATTCATATACATGAAAAAAATTTATAATTTTAATTATCACTATGTAAATTTTTTTATTAATTTATAATTATTATTTTTTTAAAACCCCACTAATGTGATATTTTTTCCTTTATTATTTGGGAAAATATCAAATCAGTGGATATTAGTATAGGTTTGTTTGGAATGTGTTTTGGCTTTTTGGTTATTTTAGGCCTCGTTTGGGAACAGGCTAATTTAGTAATTTTTTGGCTAATTGGCTAAAAAGGTTGGTAAAAAAAACTTGTATGTTTGGGATGACTTTTTGGCTAATTACGAAAAGATGTGCAAAAAGTAGAGAGAAAAGGGAATCTTTGACTTTTTGGTATGGGTTGTTGGCTTTTTGGCTAAAAAAGTAACTTTTTGGCTAATTGGCTAATTTAGCCACTCCCCAAACGGGGTGGACTAAAAAAATTTTGTTTGAGATAGTTTTTTTGATTTTTATGAGAGAAAAAAATAAAATATTTATGGATTGGATGTGATATTTTGTCTTATTGAACTAAAAAACCTATGTTATCTTTTTGTGACATTTTAGTCAAAAAGCCTTTGGCTTTTTTATGCCAAACAGGCTCTATCTGCATTTTCATAATGATAATTTGAAAAGCTAATTAAAAGCTAACTTTTAACTTTTAGCCTCCGTTGGTTGGCTTTTTGGCTTTTTAATTTTTTTGACTATTTTAGCCTGGGCTTAAAAGCTTGGTTTGGGAAGGATTTTTTGGCTTTTTGACTTTTTTGAGGTTTTTTGTGAGAGAAGAATATAATGATTATGGGTTAGATGTGATTTTTTGTTTGTTGTAACTAAAATAGCCTTTTTTTTTTTTTGTGGCTAAAATAGCCAAAAAAGCCCCTAACCAAGCTTCCCAAACGAAACCTTAATTTATTCAACCGTGCTATGGACCCCCAGTGGGGGTCGCGCCCCCAGTGACGTGGCGCGCCCCCACTGGCCGAAAATCAAAAAAAAAAAAAAAAAAGAAAACTGCATTTTTCACCCAATCACCTCGGGGATCGACCCGATTGGGGGTCTCACCATTCTCTAATTTATTTTTGATCACATTATTTGTTCACTTTTTTATACATAAAAGGACAGAAAAATTAAAAAAATAAAAAAATTAACTTTTAATCAACTACCTAAATCATGACATAAATATTTTATGTGCATAATCGGTGGTGATTAAGAGCTCTAATAATAGAGCTCTAATAAGAGCACTAGTAACGTGACAACTTAAAAATAAAAAGTAAAAAACAAAACAAAAGCCAAAACATCAAATTACATACTAGGACCACAGGTTAAAACTTTTCTAGAGTTCACAATTTAGAGGTCTAAAGCATTTTTCGTGCATAATAACCGCATGTCAGAGTTACACCACAAAAACTTCCATCTCTCGTCGATAATTTCTCCACTACCTGATTGATTTTATTTTTTTCATTATTTTTTTGTTTTTATTTTCCATTGTTTTATATAAAAAGAGAGGCAGTGCAAGATGTAAATGAGTAAAATTGTATGGAAAATGATACACCATTGTGACAATTTTAAAACACACATGTTTTTATAGAGGCTCTTTGGTGTAATTCATTAACTTGTATAATTTATTTTGATTTGAAAGTATGTTTATTGTAAATTGAAAGTTAATAATATATTAGCATTTTTATATTATATATTTTTTTATTTTTTTTAATCATATCATCTCTCTATTTTTTTACACATATTTTCGTGAAAGTGAAAGTATTTAGATCATTCTAAATATCCTCTAAGAGTGTGTCTGTTTGGACGAACTGAATAAAGAGGGATTGTAATCCATCAAACTGTTAGTCCCGAGATATATTGTCTCCGGACTATTTGATTGGATTGAATTTGTATTCTATGTTTGTTTAGTCATGGGATTAGATATCTGGATTGGACTATTTTTAGTGAATTCAATATTTGGTTAGACGGATTGGATAAGGATAAATGTTCAAAAAACTATTTTACCTTTGTAATTTATAATTTTTATTTAAATTTTAAATTTGTAATCTATCATTTATAATTTATAATTTATAATTTAACAACACTAAAAAAATTTAATTTATAAGGTCATAATTTTTAATTTATTATTTTCAATTAAATTAAATTTTTAATTTATATTTTTTATTTAATATATAATTTTAAATTAATGACAATAAAAAATAATTTTATTTAATATATAAATTAAATTTTCAACAACACTAAAAAAATTTAATTTATAAGGTCATAATTTTTAATTTATTACGCGGAAGCAGCAACAAACAATGAAGGAGATGGATTACGAAATCAAATATGAACCAGATTAAACAAAGACAGTATTGGAATGCACAAAACCAAAAACATTTAATTAAAACATTAATTAATAGAAAATTACAGAAAAATAACTTGCACTTACAATGGTTGTAATCTGCAAGGATCTTGATTGTTAACTAGGAAGACAGAACGGGGAAAAGTAAACCTCACTCAGGGCACTCTGGGTTTTTCTTTCAATCAGAAGGGTTAAAAGAAGAAGAAGGTGTCGAGTGATTACATTTGATTACAAATATATAGAAAATAAAAGTAACTATGCAGCATGTGAAGTGGCTGAATGATGGAGGCAGCTGGCAAAGTGACTATGCAGCATGTGAATTGGCTGAATGATGAAGGCAGCTGGCAGCATTGGAGACTGAGTAGGGCTGTCGGTTGCTTTTGATTGAACAGTTAGCAGCTTTTAACAAAGTTGATTGACCAAATAGTGATGTGAACAGTAAAAGTGAACAGTAGCTTTTACTATTCATCACTTTTGGTGGAGCATGTGAATAAAGGAATCAGAATAAATACAAATTGGCAGCTTTTCTCAAAAGAGTATTGATTGAAGCCATTTTTGTATTTATAAAGAATCCTATGTTGACTAGGCATATGGATCCTGAGCATCTTGAAACTCGGGTCGTCCATA
Source organism: Camellia lanceoleosa (assembly GCA_025200525.1). Lineage (NCBI taxonomy): Eukaryota > Viridiplantae > Streptophyta > Magnoliopsida > Ericales > Theaceae > Camellia > Camellia lanceoleosa. The sequence goes on along the minus strand of CM045767.1, from coordinate 103,400,254 downwards.
TGGAATGGATTGAGTAGTTGATCCTTCAGAAGATTGAGCTGAACTATCTGATCCTTCTTCTGAATCATCTGAACTGGTTGATTGGGCTTGAGCTCGATCTACAAGTTGCCGAGCCATCTGGAACATTTCATCCCTGGAGGGCTTGGACTTGGCTTTGGATTTAGCTTTGGGCGAACAGAGGTGAAATGGGCTTTCTTGTTGATTTGGATTTTGACTTGGGCCTTGAATGATCCTTGGGTTGGTCCTAATTATGGGAACTTTGGACTTTCCTTGGATTTAGATTGGGCAGTTGACTGATTTGGGCTTGGAACCCTTTGGATGAGGGCTTCCAAGATTGATGGAGGAAAAGTGGTGACTTCCTTGGTGATCTGACAGTTGGGTTCTGCTGGGCTTTGATTATTGCAGGAGTTGGAGCACATTGATCAGGAGGAAATTCTTCATGAACAATTTCAATAATTCTGGGCACATTGAACTTAGCCCACCATTTGACTGAGTGTTGGCGGATAATTATGTTATCATCAATCCCATAATGCCATTTGAATATCCATGGAATTTTGTATTTGGACATAAAAATGAGCAATATAGGAAAATGTTTCTGATGAGCGGTGAATGGGTGCAATGACAAAATAAGCAATTGTTTCATTGAGGGAACTGGGGAGAATTTCTGAAATGGCGCCATAATGGGACCACCATCTCACAAACTAGGTTGGTAACTCAGATTTGAATTTTTGATCAAAGGAAATGAACCAGGAGTGGCTGAATGACTCATTTTGGTATAGGAACAATTTGAACCAAGCATCAACATAATCATGATAATTATATTGAATAGAATGACCAGGTAAATCTCGAAGCAGATTAGGATTTCCCCATTCCGCAAGGGAGACAATATTATGAATGTAGAGTGAATGGTATAGGATCTTGTAAGCATAAGTTCGATCCTGAATGGGTTTAATCAAGATGGAATGATGGTTGAGCAGGATATCTTTGTAATAGGAGAGATTTTTCTCTGGGGGTGAAGAAATGAAATGACATCCAGAGCCAAAATGGAATTGAGCAATTTCATTAATGGTTTGACTTCTAGGGTGACTAGGTTCTTTGTAGAAGAGGTTTGTAACATGTGATTTGGTGTACTCAGTTCGAAAAGGGCGAACTTGGTTGAGTGGTAGTGGAGTAACTGAAATGGATTGGCTAGAGGCAAAAGGATCATTAGCCAATGCAGATGAATAATCAGGACGGTGGATAGTACCAAGAGTATGGTACCGGTTAATTAGGTCAATAGATTTGGATGGATGAATTGACTCCAAGGAGGAGGAACTATGAGTTGATTAGGTTTCTGGAACCAGAAGAGGGAACCAAAGCCTTTGAAGGAGGCCTTGGGCGAGACATCTGTGAAATAGGGAACAAAATTAGCAACCGAAGAAGATCTAAATAATTCTGGTAATAAAACAAATCATTGTAGTAATTATGACGTAAAACACGTCGAGCTTGTAACTGTTGATGATTGATGTATTGGGCTCGTTTAGTAGTAAGTCTGGTTGATTTAAGACGGGTAATACGGCGGTTAACTTGTCTTATCAGGGTTTGGTAATGGGTAATGTGGGTTTTAACATAAGAAATATGTGGAGTAGCACTCATCCCTTACCCCCTGTAAAAATTCCCGGGTAAGAAAATCAAGAAGGGAATTTTGACAACCGGGTATGTAAGTAATGTCAAAATCAAAAATACTTAAAATAGATTGCCAACGGGCAAAAATTTGTTTACTAGCAAGATTTTGAACATCCTTTTCTAAAACATATTTAGCAGATTTGCAATCAACACGAAGTAAAAATTTTTGATTTAAAATATCATCTTAAAATTTTTGAATACATAAAACAGTAGATAAAATTTCTTTTTTAATAGTACTATAATTTAATTGTGCAGTATTCCAGACACCAGAATGAAAACGGACAATTTGTTCAGGTGACTGGGGAGTAACTTGTTGGAGCAGAATACCACCATAACCAATGTCAGAAGCGTCGGTTTGAATGATTTTGAATGAATTCTCAGTAGGAATACCAAGACAAGGAAGAGTTTTAACATATTTTTTAACTTGTTGAACAACAGCAGTATAAGTAGGAGACCAAGGGGGAGGATTATCTTTTAACCTATCAAACAGAGGTTGACAGATTTTCCGAAGGTCTTGATAGAAGTCAGCAATGTAATTGAGAGAACCTAAGAATCGTTGTAATTGAGTTTTATCAAGAATGTCATCAGGAAACTTAGACGCAAATTCAATAGAGCGACTAATAGGAAGAATAGTATTATGATGAATGTCATAGCCTAAGAACCGAACTTTAGTTGGAAACAATTTAATCTTAGGAGCAGAAATGACTAGACCATGACTTTTAATTGTATAAAAGAATGCAGTTAAATGTTTCCAATGTTCACTAATGGATTTGAAAAAAATTAATATGTCATCAATGTAGACAATGGAAAAATGACTAAATGGGTTGAATATATCATTCATGATGTGTTGAAATTCACTAGGAGCATTTTTTAATCCAAATGGCATGACATTCCATTCATATTGACCAAAGGGTGTATTAAAAGCAGTTTTATAGCGATCTTTAGGGTGAATTTGAATTTGCCAAAAACCACTTTTTAAATCAAATTTACTGAAAATAACAGCTTAATTAAGTCTTTTAATTAAATCTTTTTTATTAGGAATAGGATATCGAATCCATTCAAGAACAGCATTTAATGGTTTGTAATTAATAACTAGGCGAGGAACACCTCGTTTTAATTCAGCATTTTTATTAACATAAAAAGCAGGACAAGACCATGGTAATTTACTAGGACTAATTATTCTATTTTTTAATAATTCATTAATTTCTTTTTTACACATTTCTAATAAGTCAAAATTCATCTGGATAGGTCGGGATTTAGTAGGAATTTGTTTTTCATTAAAACCTTTAATATACGGTAATGTAACTACATGCTTTTTCCTATGCCAAAATGCAGTAGGTAAAGATGAACAAACAGTTGATTCAAGTTTTAATTTAAAATCATTAATTTGAGAAATGAGAACTGGATCAGTTAATTGTTGATCAATTCTCTTGTAATTAATTTCTTCTTTAAGAAAATTAATATGTCGAGTTAATCTTTGAATAGTATGAGTAATAGAACAATCTTGTAATTGATTTAATTCTAATGGTTGTGGGAAACAAGAATTTAAATGTGACAGATGTCCTAAAACATGAGTAGTAATTCCTTCAAGAGAAGTAGTAAATGGATATAGTAATGAAATAAAGGGTGTACCTAAAATAATTCGATCACTATGTTTTTAACTAAAACAAATGTAGTTTTGAAACAAACATTATTTTGGCAAACATGTACTTTAGGTAATTTATATTTAATATGCATTTTACTACCATTAGCAGAGGTTAATTTCTCTTGACATTTGTGATAATATTTAGTAGGAAGAAATCCTTCTTGAATACGTTTAAATCAAAGACCAAAGATCAATTAGGGCAACTAAGTCTAATTCAAAATCCTCAACTATGATTTTAATTCGTGAATACCATTTTTGCATAAAAATTTTATTAAGTAAATTTAATCTTTTATCTTCAAGGTTAGTAGCTTGGGATCGATTGTCAAAAATGAGTTTATCGGGATTAGTGTGATCAGTATCAGGATCAGAATGGTGTTCAGATTCCTGTGGTGATTTCGGATTAGGTTGGAAATCATTTAAGTTTTGTTTAAGTTTAATATTAATGATTTCATTTTCTAATTTGTTATCTTTACTTTGTGTTAGGACCTTTTGTTGTCAAATTCCATGAATCAAAACCAAAGTTGTAACAAGAGTTCTTTAAGAAGTTGGTTTCCTTCAAAAACAGGATTTCTTGGGAGTTTTGATTGAAGTTGGTTTTCTACAAGATTCCAACAACATGATTACTTGGGAGTTCTGAAAGAAGTTGATTTGCTACAAGAAGTTGATTTTCTACAAGAAGTTGGAACTCTGCAAGAAGTTGGTTTTCTGCAAGAAGTTTTTTCCAATCTTGGATTACTTTTGGTTCTCTATAAATACTTGGTTTTCTCCCAAAACTAAGTAATGAATTAATTATTCCTCCAGATCTTCTTTTTGGTCCTTAAAGGTTTATATCCGGGGATATTTTATTTTTCTTTGATGTCTTATTGAGTATTCAACTCATGATCGAAAAGGCTACATCAAAGGTTTTGTTTGTTACACAAAAGAGAGAGTTGTTCTTCGATTGTGGATTCTCAAGAATTGTCAAGCTTCAGCCAGAATTGGAGTGGCTCATCAAAGTTGTTCTTCAGTTGTGGATTACGAAGAATTGGTGCAAGCTTGGTGGTGGAATCCGGAGTGGCTCATCGAAAGACAATTAGTGGTGAAGATGGGGTTGGAAGAGGCACATAGAGGTTGGTTCAATTAGGCGTTGTGGATTCGCTAGATAATTGAGAGTGATACCTGTGTAATTCCTTTATATCTTCTTAGTGGATTGTTCTGGTGGCTGTGGCCCGTGGTTTTTTTATCACAATTGGAAGGTGTCCAATTGTGGTTTTTCCACGTAAAATCTTTGTGTCTCTTTCTCTTGATTGTTTGATTGGGATTTTTAACTTTGGAGATCTCGGATAGTTTGTTTAATGTGATTAATTTCATATTGTAAATCTTGAAGTGTTACTTCTTTAGTTTTATTTTTAAATTTTTCTAAAGTTTTAGATAAACTAATAATAGGTTTATTAAACTGAGGTTTAGTATCTTTTTGTAGTAATAAATTTCTTAATTTATCAATGTATTGTTGTTTTAATTGAGGATCATCTAATTTACTAATTAAATCGATTAGAGCAGATTCTTCTTGCGTATGTTTGGTAAGAACAGAAATTTGTTTAATAGGTTTACAACAAACATCAGTACATCCTAAAGTAATTTGATTATGTTGGTTATCATAATCAGATTGATCATTATCAGAAAGGGAATTGGATGTAGATGGAGGAACAGAAGAGGAATCATTATCAGATTGATTTAATTGTAAGATTTCAAATAATTGGATTTTGGATTCTTCATTAATTTGGAGTTGATTAACTCTTTCTTTGAGTTTTTGTTTCTCTTTGCATTTATTAGCATAATGACCTTTTTGACCACAATTATAACAGGTAATATCCTTGTTAGATTTTGGAGGTGAGTTAGATTTATGATATTTCTTTTTAGGTTTAGTATAATATTTGTCATTAGATTTAGAAGGTGAATAAGGCTTCTTATATTTATTATAATACTTGGATTTATAATTTCTATGTTTTGAATATTTATGTGATTTCCTACGAGAGGGTGCAACTGGAGGTAATCCATATTGTTCACAGAAATTGCCTAATTCATATTTAGCTTTATGTTTATCTTTAGAAGCTTTTTGACTAAGTTTTAAATCAATATACATTTTTAAACCTTCTTTTTGAATAGTGCTTATTATATCACCATATGTTAAATTATTATATTCAATAACGCCAGTAGGTTGACTAAGAACATCACGGATTTTGTGAGCAAATAAACTAGGTAACCCATTAATGAATTTTTCTTTCCAAAATGATTTAGTACAATCTTCTCTTAACATAACTCTAGAGGTAAAGACATCTTTATACCATCTAAAGTCACTTAATGTTGGACATGTAAGATTACTAAGTTGATCATGTATGCGAGAATAAATATTAGTTGGGGTACCAATGAAATGGCGAACAATCGTATAAATTAATTGATTAATACTATCAGGATGACAGCAGCCTAAAGTTTCATCAAAAATAGGTAATCCTTGATCATCAGTTTGATTAGCATAAATTATGGATTCTCGTTGATCTTCAGTTAAGTATTTTTCCCACCAGGATTTGAGCATACTAGTAAAGCCAGTAGTGATTAAAGTAACAATTTCAGGTTGAGTATATTGGGGATAGTTGGAGAGATAACTGTTGGAGACCATAGATAAATGATTTAATTTTTGAAGGATTTGATCTTCACTTAGACCATCAATATTCCATTCGTATAATCTTTTAGCGTAAATGTAAAATTGATTATTAATATTATTTTCTTCAAATTGTAAGTCGACAGGACTAGGTTTATTATACCAATTCTTAGTAGTTTGAGGATTAACTTTTGGATAATGGATTTTTGTAACTTGGAATTGTTGAGCTAATTGATTTATCTCATGATCGGTGTCAGATGGAGTAGAATTAGGATCAATATCAAATTGTTGATTTAGAACAATAATTCCTTTATCCTTAGAAGGTGAAGGAGTATCAGTGGTAGATAATTTGTTAAATAATTTTTCAATAGCTTGGACAGTAGAGGATTGATCATTGGTAACTAAACTAGTTCGCTTTGAACGATTAGTAGGGAGATTTAACAAAGGTGCATCTAAAGGTTGTTTATTAGAGGAAGTGAGAATAAATTCTAAATTAGTTTCAATTTTATCTAATTGTTTACCAATTGTATTTAAACATTGATTTGTATAATTATTTTGTTCAATGACTTTTTTAATTTCATTATCATTTCCAGGTAATTTAAAAGGTGAAGCAGGAAGTTCAGTACCTTGTTGATTTAAGATAATGTTTTCTAATGGAGGATGACTAGAGCTAACTGTAGTGGTAGCAGAAGTTTTCCATTTATGTTTTGTAATGGTATTTAATTTTTTGTAATATTTATCAACATATTTAAGCAAAGGTAATTCAAAACCATATTCAACCATAAAAGCATACCATTCCTGGGAAATTTGAGACATTTGAGTAGAATTATATTTAGCATAATAAGCATGACGCTGAGTGCGATTAGCTTGTGATTTAAAATCGATAAGTAATTGTTCAAGATTGGGAGTAAAATGTTTGCGGATTGTTAATAATTGAGGATTAACAGGTGGTGTGAATTCTTCCATATCAGTTTGAGTTGGAGAATTTGTTGAATTAACTTCTTCTTCAGGGAAGTGAGTATGTGTTGAATAAACAAAGCTTCTTGATTTGGGAAGTTGTGGAATTATCAATTCCTTTTAATTTATTTTGAGTTGAAAGACCAATATGTGGACGAAATGTATTTGACTATTTTTTGAATAATGGGGTAGTAAATATTTCATCTTGGTTTCAATTTCACTAGGGACACTAGATGTACTATGTCGAGAAGATTGGCTACGATTAAATTTAATATGAACAGAACTATCATTAAATTGACGGATATCTTGGATATCGATTATGGATGATTGTTGTTGATTATGTTTGTAATGTTCATTAACAAAGAATCCATTCATCGTGTAACTCAACATTTTTCCATTCAATCATTTGTGGAACATTAATATGTGAATCAGTACTACTACTTTGTATTAATAAAGTTTTATCTTTAGGTGATTTATGTAAAGCATGAACATTTAAATTAGTTTTCATACATTTATAGTGAACACGATAAATTAAAGCAATATTATGAGTTTTAGTCATCATGTTAGTAAATGAACCATGTAATTGAATATTTAATGTTAAAGCATGTAAAATATTTGGATCTTTTAAACTAAGTGTAAAATCAGGAAAACAATTAAAATGTACTGGACCTTTATGAAGACCAGTTTCCATCATACCCATTAAACTATCATTGTAATTAAGAAAACGAGCATCACGTAAACATAACAAAACAGAAGTATTTTTACCTTGTGGAGTTAATGGTTTAATACCAACTTGAATTAATCCTATATGAATAAAATTGTAATCATTTTTTAAATATCTCTTAATAAGTTGAGCATCAAATAATTGACAGGTTTCCCTGGGTTTTTCCAAAGCATAAACTTGTTCCATAGTTTTAACATGCAAAGTGAATTTAAAAGTATTCTGTACAAAAGAAGTTTTATAAATTTCTTTGATTGGTAATTTTGGGATATTCCAGTCTACATTAATTGGATCATTTTGTATTTCAACATCTTCTTCATTAATTACTAAACCGTGATTAGGTATGGAAGGCAAGGTAGTTGACCTAGAACTGACTGATGAGTTACTTCTAAATAATCGACTCATTGTTCTTTTTAATTAATCAGTTTTACAATTATCTTAATACATACCCTATTCTTGTCAAGTTATCACAGACCAAATTGGTTTAATACAGACCCTATCCTAAATGTCCACACTGCCTAACTCTAAGGACTTACTCCGGACAGGAAATGGAAGTGGGTGATGTAAACCAGGTGGATAACAGACTGATCTCGTGGGTGATTAAGATGGAATTGAAAACTAGATTAACCAAATAAACAATAGGAACGATTAATTGGAAGAAACTAAACAGTTAGAAACAGGATACAACATAACCGGGCTCTGATACCATGGAACGCGGAAGCAGCAACAAACAATGAAGGAGATGGATTACGAAATCAAATATGAACCAGATTAAACAAAGACAGTATTGGAATGCACAAAACCAAAAACATTTAATTAAAATATTTAATTAATAGAAAATTACAGAAAAATAACTTGCACTTACAATGATTGTAATCTGCAAGGATCTTGATTGTTAACTAGGAAGACAGAACGGGGAAAAGTAAACCTCACTCAGGGCACTCTGGGTTTTTCTTTCAATCAGAAGGGTTAAAAGAAGAAGAAGGTGTCGAGTGATTACATTTGATTACAAATATATAGAAAATAAAAGTAACTATGCAGCATGTGAAGTGGCTGAATGATGGAGGCAGCTGGCAAAGTGACTATCTGACTATGCAAAGATGTGAATTGTTTGAATGATGAAGGCAATGGCGGCAAAGATTGGAGACTGAGTAGGGCTGTCGGTTGCTTTTGATTGAACAGTTAGCAGCTTTTAACAAAGTTGATTGACCAAATAGTGATGTGAACAGTAAAAGTGAACAGTAGCTTTTACTATTCATCACTTTTGGTGGAGCATGTGAATAAAGGAATCAGAATAAATACAAATTGGCAGCTTTTCTCAAAAGAGTATTGATTGAAGCCATTTTTGTATTTATAAAGAATCCTATGTTGACTAGGCATATGGATCCTGAGCATCTTGAAACTCGGGTCGTCCATATGGAATGGATTGAGTAGTTGATCCTTCAGAAGATTGAGCTGAACTGTCTGATCCTTCTTCTGAATCATCTGAACTGGTTGATTGGGCTTGAGCTCGATCTACAAGTTGCCGAGCCATCTGGAACATTTCATCCCTGGAGGGCTTGGACTTGGCTTTGGATTTAGCTTTGGGCCGAGCAGGAGGTGAAATGGGCTTTGCCGTTGATTTGGATTTTGACTTGGGCCTTGAATGATCCTTGGGTTGGTCCGGAATTATGGGAACTTTGGACTTTCCCTTGGATTTAGATTGGGCCGGTTGAACTGATTTGGGCTTGGAACCACTGGATGAGGGGCTTCCAAGATTGACTGGAGGAAGGCTGGGCTGACTTCCTTATCGACATTAGCTTGGGTTCTCATTGGCTTTGATTATTGCAGGAGTTGGAGCACATTGATCAGGAGGAAATTCTTCATGAACAATTTCAATAATTCTGGGCACATTGAACTTAGCCCACCATTTGACTGAGTGTTGGCGGATAATTATGTTATCATCAATTCCATAATGCCATTTGAATATCTATGGAATTTTGTATTTGGACATAAAAATGAGCAATATAGGAAATTGTTTCTGATGAGCAGTGAATGGGTAAACAGCATATAATTTTAAATTAACAACACTAAAAATATAATTTAATTTAATATGTAAATTTAGTTTTTTAACAACACTAAAAAAAATTAATTTATAAGGCCATAATTTATAATTTATTATTTTAATTAAATTAAATTTATTATTTATAATTTAAATTTTTTATTTAATATATAATTTTAAATTAGCAACACTAAAAAAATAATTTATAAATGTTCAAAAGATTATTTTATCATTTTTTAATTGTTTGTTAAGTAATAGCATGGGATAAAATGGACATTTCAGAGCCTAAACCCATGGGATACCAATCCCATGGAAACAATCCCACCGCACCCCTTGGAGCAAAAAAAAATGAAACAATGGGTCTAATAGTCCAATCCCACATCCTAATCCTTCAAAACAAACACACCCTAAATATTTAGAAATCAATTTTTTTTTAAAACTTATTTAAAATATTTCTAATTAAGAAGCTGTACAGACTCTTAGAAATAAGCTACACCAAACAACTTTATTATTAAGAAGTTGTACAGACTCTTAGAAATAAGCTACACCAAACAACTTTATTATTTGGCACAGTTTCCGTTCATAGTTTATGTAGAAGTAACTTAAATAAACTGGGGAAAAAAAAAAATTATTTAAAAGGTGGGATATAGATAAGTTGCAATTTATAATAAGTTGTACTAACAAAAATTAATAGCTCAAACTGAGCTTGTCCGAACGGCTCGAATTTGTGCTTGCAAGTCAATCGTCCAAATGACTGGCCGGACAATTACCGGGACGATCGGTAAAACACTTGATAATCACTGTTGTCACCTTGTCGATCGCAACTATCAATCTTATTTCCAGACGATTAATCAAACAAATCAAAATTCAAATCATTCGGAACAAGATGAAATTCAAGCTACTAAACTATGATTCTAAGTTGCACTGAGCAAGCCTATAGTACTGGCATAGTTGTAAATTATAACAATAATCCTCACAACTATTCAACCCAAGACGTTAGCAATTACTTTAGTAAGGTTACAATAGTTATTTTGCCAATTATCATAATTTTTTTTTCGTTAATGTATATTCTAATGATGGATCTTGGGCAATTGTCTAAATGATTATTTAGAGGACACTTATATGTCACTGTATTGTAATTTAACTATTAATATACAAATTGTTGTTTTGTGAGAAAAAAAAAAAAAAAAACAGGTGTATTCATTAAACATGTATTATGAAATTTAACAACAACGTGTAGTCATTAAACATATATTATGAAATTACCGTTTGAAAAATTAGGATGTTTGTTAAACCTTTTCAAATTTTCAGGTTAATTACTTTTAAACCAGAAAAACTCAAAATTAAATTTTAAACTGATTTTGAAATATTTTTTAAACCAACAAATAGTTTTTGTGACACAACCTCGAAATCAAACATAGCTGCAACTAAAATGACTAGCGTTTTTGTCATATGTTTTAAGGTAAAAAGCATCCAACATTGTGGTAATAGTGGTAATTATTATGTCTGAAGAAAATAACTTTCCATCTAACTAAAAATCACCAACAAGTTTGTCCAAAAGTGTTTAATTTTTGGCCAACATATTCGTACCAATTACGCCACATTTATCTGGAAAAAATTCTAACCCCTCCACTAATTTTGTCACAAATAGTAGAATTATTCTTTTTCAACTCTGACACGAAATTCATACATCAATTACATTTTTACATCTTCATAGAAAAAAGGAACAGTTACACAAAAAAAAAAAAAAAAAAAAAAAAACGAAAAAAACTCTCTCAAGATTTGAGTATTGTTACAAAATAGTTTGTTTTCAATTTGGATTATTCGTCTATTTTTATTATATAAATTCGATATAAAAAATAGTTTAGTCATTCAACTCATTATATACATAAAATGTTTAAAATACTTTTTTTTTAATTAAGTTTAATGACTAGAATATTCTAAATAAAATAGATAAATAGTTTAGATTGAAAACAAATAAAAAATTTAAGGGTTAAATTAATAAAATTAAAAACTCGGGGTTTAATTTGTTATAAGGGTCAAACCTTCATTATTTATTTATTTATTTATTTATTTTGATAATTTCAACTAGAAAAAATTATAGTAAAATGGAATGTAAAATTCATTTTCAATTCAATGGACTATTTTTTCAAATGTCAAGATAATTAAAATATGGGCAAATTACAAATAGATGGGAGAATTACAAAATAATTGCACTACAGATGATTTTGTGTGTGTGTGTGTGTGTGTGCAGTTCTGACATATAAGAAAGACTTGTACCAAGCATAGAATACACTTGTGGAAGCTTCTATTCTCACACACCACTTTCTCAGTTCACACCATATAAATTTTGAATTATTTGATATTTTCTCAATTCACACCAACAACTTTTCCAAAAAATCCAAAATACCGTCATCTTTTTAACTTTCCAACCATAACCTAATTCTAACCCAAACCCTACCAACCACCACTAGCGACTGCTACCCCTCTCATCATTTCCCCTTCCCTAGGGTAATTCTATTTACAAATCACAACTTTCTTAGAACACATCATTTGCTCAGTATACACCACTCACAAATTAAATATATTGATTTTATCTCAATTCACATCCCCAATTTTTATATAATACCATATTACCCCTCATCTTCTCCAACAAACCCTAACCATAACCCTTGGCCACTGTCCACCGCTGTCCGTCGGTTGCCGTTCATGGCGGTGGGCTTATCCTTCCACCGTGGTGCTCTGTTCATGGCGATGGGCTTATCTTTCAATTCATTCAACTCTCAAATAATCTGTCACTCTCCAATTGTTCGATCCATAGGCTTTCATCATGTCCTCTCGCCACTGACGCCGTCCAACTACCGGAGCATCAGCAAATCATCTGCGATCTTTGGCGCTGGGCCTCTGCAAGTTTCTTCTTTCACCCAAAAAAAAGCTCTCATTTTTGTTCAATTTTAACATTTTTTTGTGTGATTTTGATTAGGGTTTTTATCTGGGTTTGTCCAATTAGTGATATTTATGTTAATATGTTCTTGCAACAATTGATGGAGTGAGCTCATGAGCTTGTTATGTTGAAATGCTTTTGATTCTTGTGAAATCGTCACTGTGAGGTTGTGCATTTGACTCCTTCGAGCTAAAAGCTGTTGATTGTATCACTTGTTTACTTAATTTTTGTGATTAATGTGCCTTGCAGGTTTGTTCTTTCACCAAAAGCCCTCATTTCTGGTTCAATTTTAACAGTTTTTGTAATTTCGATTAGGTTTTCCATCTGGGTTTGTTCGTTTTGTGATATTTATGTTAACGTGTACTAGTAACAATTGATAGAGTGAGCTAATGAGCTTGTTATGTTGAAGTGCTTTTGATTCTTGTGAAATTATCATTTTGCCGGCGGTGATCAAAGCCCTCGCCTCCTCTGATGGAGAGAGACAGAGAGAGTGAAGATCTAGGAAGAAAGAGAGGGGATTTGAGAGAGAGACGCGCGCATGATTTTATGGGTATTTTGGTATTTTTATTTTAGGATAAAAATGTAATATAAAAATAATTCATTAAGTGTGTGGATTGAGGGAATATGATGTGTAAAAATAGAATTTTCCCCTTCCCTAGCATCTTTCTTCTTCTTTTTCTTCAGCGACTTGCACCACCTCTTCCTTACCCAACAATTAATACGAAACCCTCATCTTTTTCAACCATAAACCCTAGCCACTGCTTACTGCAACTACCACCACCATCTCTATCATCCCTGGTAGTCGTACTCGTTGCTTTTGCCTCATCGTCGTCACCATTACCTCTCTCCGCCACCTATTTACGCATTGTCTCTCTCTCTCTCTCTCTCTCTCGCAATCATGATATGCTCTCTCTCCATCATCGGCTGTAGCGGTGATGCAAAGGAGTGAAGGTGGATTGTGGAATTATGGAGGGCACTAGGGAAGGTTGTGGGAAAAACTCCACCAGAGTAGAAAAGGCTGATGCTGAAGGTGGAGAGGGCTTGGGATGGCACTAGAAATGAAAGCAATGATTATAGTGGTTTGCGATAGTGTGGAGTGACTGGATTGGAAAGGGTTGGCGGCAATGTGATGGGTGTGGTGGCTACAATGGTCGCAATGGAGAAGAGGGTTGTGGTGGATGACAATCGAAGTTGGGAGCAACCGACGAAGGGTGGTGGTTGGTATAGAGGGTATGTACATAGAATAATGTCCAAAATGGTAATTTGACAAGGGACATAAATGTAATAAAAAATTTGAAAAGATGGTATGATGGAGTCTGATGTGCAAATAGATGTTCCCTAGACTTGCACCACACATAAAAGACTTGTATCACCATAAAAATGAAATTATTTTTCAACTAAAATGCAATTTTCTCTTAAAATTTCAATACATTATTAATGCATTTTTTCTTATATATATTTTTACGGATTTTGTTACCCCACACTTGTTTAGAATTTAAAATTTGTACATTATAGTGCTAATTAGCATTTTCATAAGAAAAATAGGTGGTAGCTCGAAATTCGTGGCCCTATTTTGGCTCGAATTCGAAGAGGGAGAGAAGAGAGGAGAAGGAGAAGAGAGGGAGAGAGAGAAGAGAGCAGCACTGTGAGGAGCTCGTCGCCTCCATCGCCTCCGCCCGCCGTGCTCGTCGCAGTCGCGGCCTCGTTAAATCGCCTCCGCCCGCCGTCGCGCCTGCAGATTAAATCGCCTCCGCCCGATCGTGCCTCCGCCAACCTCCTCCGCCTCCAACCCTAATAATTAGGCCCCCTCCGGTCCTTCTCCTCCTTCTCCTCCTCCTCCTCCTCCTCAGCACCACCGCCGTTTTCCAGAGGGAGGGGATGAACAGACGGAGCTCTGTGTGTGTGTGGGGGGGGGAGGTTTGAGGAAGGAAGACGAAGACCCAAAAAAAAAAAAAAAAAAAAGAGACAAAACGACGTCGTTTTGCTTTTTCGACCCATTCGGGACAATTGGTTTCGAGCTACCAACCGGGGTTGTTTTCATAATAGGAAAACTCTGAAAACAACTCTTAGAATTCTCGTTAGTATTGAAAAATGTGTAAAAATATATAAAAGTGGTTGGAGATGTGTGAAAAGTGTTTCAAAATTATAAATATTTTGATATTTTGTGATTTTTAAAATAATAATGTTAGATATTATGAAATAAATATCCTGAAAAACTTTCATAAAGAATTTTCATACTTGGATTAGCTTGTAGTGTTTTATTATACAGCAATATTAGGTATCATGAAAAATCTTTCATGAAAATAATCAAGAAAGCTTTGTGACCATTGGATTACACTTAAAATAAAGCACCACACACTAATTAAGGTAATCCAAGAATCATAAATCTTTCATGATCATTTTCATGAAAAAAATTTCATGATCCCTAACTTTTCTCTTTATCATATATTATATAATCACCCTTAAATTAATTTTATGAAACCTTTCATGATATTTATTTTATGATGCATTAAAAACAACATTCAGGACTATTTTAGCAAGCCCTTTCACAACATCTGCGGGGTTTGCGATCCCATGACATTTTTTCTTTTAAATTTTTTCACTTTTAGTGGTTTTTTTTAAAATTTTTAATTTATGTCCAAATTTTTTAATTTTTAGGAACATCTAATGTAGAATGATCTAAAAAGTAATTTTTTTTGAAAAATAAAAAAAATTACTAAATTTTTTGGCTTTTGCTTTTTCTATTTTTTCAGATGATTTTTTTTTCTTTCCAAAATCATATATTTATTTAATTTTTACTTTAAAGTAAATTTTTTGAAAAATAAAAAAATTACTAATATTTTTGGCTTTTTTTTTTTTTTTTTGGGTGTGTTTTTTGAGATGATTTTTTTTCTTTCCAAAATCATATATTTACCATTTTATTTTTTTTGTCCATATAGTCGAATAGATATAAAACCTTTCAAACAATAAAAAATAAAAATCACTAAAATAAAAAATATTAACAAAAAAAGTTCACTAAGGTGTCATTTGACAAGTAACAGTTTTAGTCGAAAAGTTATTATAAGTTATCACATTATTCTTTACTTTTTTTATATATCTTTTTGTAATAAACTAAAAAGTTACTAATCTCTATTGGAATGAACTAAAAAAGCTAGCTTAGTGATTAATTTGGGTCATATCATCTCTCTAATTTTTTACACATCTTTTCATAATAAATAAAAAAAGGTCAATTTATAAGCTATACAAAAAAATAACCAATTTCCAAACGAGCCTGAAAAAATTGATGTCAGATAGAAGTTAAGATTAGCTATTTTGATTTACAAGAGAAACATGAGTTGTCTTGTGAATTAATTATTTTAATTAATTTTTTTATGAAAATACATTAAAAAAAATAGAGAGAAAAGTTAATTATTTAATAGTCATTATTTATTTATTTATTTTTTTTTTTTGACAATTTTAACATGCTGCTAAAATTGGCCAGAGTAGTGTAGTGTGAGGTGGTCACAAAATTTATTAAGAGCTTGTTTGGGAAGAGTTAAATCTAAATAAATTAATTTAATTAATAAAATAAAATATTATATTTAAATTATAATTATTTTATTTTTCTCCTCATAATCATCACATCTAATTAAAATTTTTTTTTTTTTTAAACGAAACTAATAAACAAGAGTAAATTAATTAAAAAGCCAAAAAAAACTAAGCTAATTAGCTCTTCCCAAAAGTAATTGGGTGGGTTAATATTGAGTGATCTGAGGTGGGTTGAGTCAGAACCAAGAGACTTTTAAGCACCCTGTTGCAGTTTTTATAGGAAAAGAAAAAGAGACTCATCAGTCAGTACAGTGAGTTAGCTCTTTTCTTGGCCAAAACTGAATATTTATTAAAAAAATTAGTTAAAGTAACTCAGATTTCTGAATCAGTGACTTGGCCTGCAAATTCTTTAAGCTTCCCAGGGCTTTTCTGTCATACTCTATTAAAATATTATATATAGACAAATATTTTTATGTGTGCTTATATTTGCCTTTTATTTTATTTTATTAAAAATATATTATTATGCAACTTTTATACAAATATTAACAAATACTTCAACCAATTCCAGGAGGAAAAGGAAGCACAAATGTAAAGAAGATTGAGGCCTCCAATTTGAGGCCTCCAATGTGGCTCGAATTAAATTTTTTTTTTTTCTTCTTTAAAATTGTGTTGGTTTGGTTATTTTTATTATTATTTTTTATTTATTTGTTGGGTTGTGTTAGTTTGGTTATTTTTATTGTTTATTTATTTATTTGTTGGGTTGTTGTATTGTTTTTTTTTTTTTTTTCAAGGATGGTTATGTGTAGGGGTAGGTTTAGAGTTTAGGATTTAAGGTTTAGGTTTTTATTTCTTTCAAATCTTTCTGATTTGAAATAAAAATATAGTAAAGACTCGTACAAAACTATATAGAATTAGCAAACTTTAACCAACAGTCTAACTGATTAGTCAATTTCATTATCCAAGCAATCTAATCCAACTCACTCGTCTTATCATGATTGATATCTAGGTCTAAATTTTATTGTTTCCCTTTTCATATTTCTTTCCTACCAATTATAAATAATAAAAAGAGTGAATAAATTAAATTATTCAAATAAGTAATTCATAACAAGTGGCTTGGCCTAACAAAAATTTTTAAGCCAAGATCAAATGGTTGTTAGGATTCAGTTGTTGTCATCCATTATTTAATTAAAACCTTCTGCCTAACTTGTCTGTAAGTGTGGAAATTTTGTCAATCACAAAATTATTCATGAATTATGAATTAATTGGCTTCTTGTTAAATAAAAAGTATTGTTACTGAAAATTGGAGAAATTGAACCAATGGTTGAACCAAACTTATGCAACACAGATGAGATTGCGAGTTCAAATCTTACCACTCTTATTTTTTATGTATTTATTCGATATTTATCTTTAACTTTGAATTTAGAATAAATTACACTAATCTCCTTCTGGGTTTGAAAAAATACATTGAATTTTATAAGTTTGACATAATGACACTATGCTTTCTTAAGTTTTAATTCACTTATACTTTGTCCCTTTTTCATAAATTATTCATAAGTCATTTGTACCTTTGATTATTTATGTTTCTAGGATTAGTTCTAATTATTTCAGCTTTATTGGAAAGTCAGTATAATTATGTCAAATGTGAAAATGCTATTTTTGGCTTAACCGGATGACTAGCAGGCTTCAAAATTCTGTAGCTTAATACTTTTTGCAACTTCCACCAACTAGTTGACCACCCAGTCGACCATAGGCCTCCCAAAATTGTTTTGCTGGTTTTAACTATAGATAAAACTAGTGCCAAATTTAACGGAAGATATAACAAATGTATAATTTAGCAGTTCTAATAGCTCACCGTTGGAGATGAAAAAAGTGAACTCCAAACTATTTTATAGCAATAGCAGCTCCAATGCCTGCTCTAATGCCTGATTGTTGGAGTTGGTCTTACACTTTCAATTTTGTTGCAATTTAGTTTGTTTTGAATTCCACTTTGGCCTTTCTAATTTTACACATGATCTTTTTCAGTTTTAGATTCTAACAGTATGTAATTGAGGGATTACATTGCAATAAAATTAAAAATGTAGAGACTAAATTATTTAAATTGAAATTACGAGAACTAAAATGACACTTTGATTAAACTACAAGAACTAATAATGTAATTTACCCCCATATATATATATATATATATTTGCAAAGCTCAAGGTGATCAATATAATTTACCCTTGAATTTATTATTACTATTTTTATAATAATGACATTTTGTATTTGATCTTCAATGTTGGATTTTATATATAAAATATCGTTACAAACACCACTGAGGAAACCCTTGTTAAAGAAGAAATCTAAAAATGCAATGGCTTAATCTTCAAAAGAAAAATGAGAATTGACAGAGCACCATTGAAGAGCCCCCTTTAGGTAGATGTACCTTTGTTTAGTGCAGTGAGATAATCAAAATGAAGAAGCAAATGACCCCACTATGATGTAATAAAAGAGAAGAGACTGATCCCTACAACAACTCTCCTTAACATTGCAGACTTTTGAAACAACTATATTGGAAACTGTTAAAACTTCATGTAGAAAGTTATTTTTGACCCAACACCCTTTTGGTTCTTTCACTTGATGGAAGAGTAATTTGTAAGTCCATCTTCTGTATCAAAATGATGGTTAATTATTCAGTAATTTTGAATTACTGTGTAATGTTATTGATATGGTATTCTCAATTAGTGATGTAGCAAAAAATTTTACTGGTAGAATGAAATTGATCTACCTTTATTAAGTATTTGGAAATAAGAAAAAACTGATCTAATGTATTTTGAAGTTTCTCATTTATTAGAAATATCACGTAAATAATTTTTCAAAAATGACAACGTTAAAGTTAAATTTTGACATCTAACAATGTCAAAATGTCATAATTATGCAATTTTGCTCCAATTGTGCATTGTCATTTCTTTTTATTTCTCTTCACAAAAAATCCAATATAATGATAGAGATAGAGAGAAAAGCTCTAACTAAATTTTGACGTAATTTGACAAACATACCGCTCGAGTTGAACTTGAAAGAATTGTTGCAAAATTGTAGCTTTGCCATGGATGCTAACACACCATTTTATGTTGTTGTAAATATGACTTGAATCCCTCTAAAAAAATTATATGTATATGACTTGAATCTATTCATTCATTTTTTTATTTGTTATTTTAGATTTTACACATATTCATTCAATAAGTGTCAAAATATTATAATTCGACAATTTTGCTCCAATTTCGTAATTATTTTCTCATATATTTTTCACAAAATATCTCATTATTATTTGTGGGCCATCATGAGAGAAATAAAAGGAAAAGCTCTAATCAAATTTTCACATAATTTCACATGAAAGACAACACACTATTAAAGTTGAATTTTAAATAAAATGAATAGTGATATACAAATAGAAAAAGTTAGACATAATTATGTGGTTGCATTAGAAATTATTTTTTAAAAACAAAGTATCTATTTCAATAACATTTAATTACTGAAATGCTACTACTACATCATCGATCATTCTGGTGACAAATTTTATATAAAAATTCTATAATAAATAGCAATTAAAAAAAAAAAAATTGGCTATAAAATGGAAGATAATACACATTAGTGCTCCAAATGGCCTATATCTATCATTTCATTTTTTTTTTTTTTTTTTTTTATCATTTCAACCAACATTATTACATACTTAGACAAATTATCTATGAACAACAATCAAACTGGATGATCCACCTTCGATAAACTTTAATTCTACAATGTACACCTTACTTTTAGCTTAAATTTCGGGACAACATGCCATGAGACATTGCATTTCCGATGAGCAATACTATACTAACCATCTTTGATGTACCACCTCATGTGCCACCACAGTTTTGAAAATAAACATGAGTTATGAAACGTATTACATCAATAATGTGTTGACATATAAAATGATATACTAAAAGTGATATTAAAAAATAATTAGTGTAGCATACTAGCATTAGTGCTGCAGCTCCCAATTATGTCGGTCAAATGAAGCTAAATCCATTTCTCAATTGACTGGTTCAATGTGATCCTAAAGTTGTGCTATAAAGTCTCTTTTTTGTTTGTTTACTTTGTTGTCATGGCTTGAGCTGCTCTATGAACATGCCAATCAATCATCGAATGCAGAGCTTTTAAGCCATGACTTGTTTAAGTTAAGAGTCACCATATGTTAATCTATATATTAGAGTCAATGCAATTGTGAATGGTTGAATATGAATAGGAAAACCAAAAATAGTACAAATTCAAAAAAAAAAAAAAAAAAAAGTTTATTATTGCTGATAACAATACATTCATTTTAGATGAGGTTCACTCTCCTTCAAAACAAAGGCAATATTTTTAAATTCTTTTCTGTGAAATTTTTGAGAGTTTGTATACAAAAATGCTACAAACATAAAAGATATGTGGACATTTTGAAATTAAGGAAACAAATGAATTTGACGGCATTATCTAGATTTGTGGGGGCTATTATGAGTTTCACAATATGATAATTAGATACATTTATCTTTTAAATCGAATGTAAATCATTTCTAAACAAAATTGATTGATACCTAATTCACCAAGTTTATATATATATGGACTTGGATTGTGTTGGGGCCACTATAAATGGAGTCATGATTCCTCAGGACTAAGACTAGGAGATAAGACATCCTAACAAAGTAGAAAATGAAATGAAAAAAGAAAAGAAAAGAAAAGAAAAGAAAACTAAACAAAGACATGACACAAAGGAGGAAGAAAAGTGAGTTGAAAGATATTATGGTCACAAATCTCTTGGTAATATTATGACAGTTGTTTTAAATAAAGAGCAAAAAAAAGGGGCTCTATAACAGAGGCATGGCATTAAATCAATTAATTTTATTTGTTAATCATATGGTTAAATATTCAACACCCAATAAAAGATTGTTTGAAAAAAATAAATAAAACAATACAGAAAAACATCCAATGAGGTCACTAAGATTAGATGTAATGGGTGGGAGAGTGGCCCAACTTGGATAAAGAAGTTGAATTACGTTACACTTAGTTTGTATTTTATTACTTAATCAACCAAATTTAGGGGAGGAGACAGAGAGTGAGAGGACTTTGAAGAAGTCAAAAGCTACCCTTCTTTCTCTCTCTCTCTCTCTCATTGAGAGGCTATTATGGCTGTTATTAAAAGGGGTGTCCATTATTTCTTTTAAGAAAAATAATATTGACTTTAAATAATTTATTAAATTTTTTATCAAATTTTTCATATAAGTGTAAGATTTACACAAATTTATATATGTGTGGATCTCATACCTATATGAAAAGTTTGATAGAAAAATTAATAAATTATTTGGGATCTCTAATATCACTCTTCTTTTAATTCTCACTTCCAAGGGAGATGGGGATTAAACTAATAGGAAAAAAAAAAAGAAAAAAAAAGAAAAAAAAAGAAGAAGAAATCAACACTCATATATACCCACTCAAATGCTTCTCAAAAGCAATGCATGTGAGGATCATTATGTCATTCCATTGTCTTTCTTGTGGTTAAGTGTGGTTTTAGTATTTTATATGCTTAGAATAATTAAGACTGTGTGATCTAAATTAAAAAAAATTATAATATTTCTTTTGCGTTCCACCATATGGTTGTGATGTGGTAACCTAGCACATTTACAAGTGTAAAATAAAATTTCAAGCTTTTTCATGTGTTTCTTAATTTGGATTAATGATTAGTTATGTTTACTAATGCAATTAAAAGTAGGTTTCGCAAAGGAAAATGATTGGTGGCCCTAAAAACTGTGGCTCAAATGGCTCAAATTTTCCAATTTTGGTAACTTTGTTTTTTTTTTTTTTTTTTTTTTTACCTGGTAAGGAAATTTGAGCCGGGCACCCAAATTCGGGCCCCCTAACAGTGCTCTTTTGCAAATGCTTGTGTTGTTGCTGTTGTTGTTTTTTTTTTTTTTATTTTTTTTTTTGGTATAATATTTTTTTTTTGGGGTGAAATGATGTGGTTACAAAAGTTAAGGTTTTTGGCAACTACCCCCAAAATATATATATATATATATATATTTTAATGATTTTTAACACAGAAAAACAGACTTGGTTTTATGCTTTCATACACTTTGTAAGCATTTGCCAAATACTCAAAAAAAAAAAAAAAAAAGGGCCTAAAACATTGGAAAAAACTACCCAAGAACACATTGTTAATAGGGCTGAAGTGCTGAAAACTAAAAGCATTTAATGGTTTTATAATTTAGTGCTTATGATATTGTATAATCACCCATCACGTAAATCTAAAAATTGACTGAAAATGAATTTTAATTTAAAATCAGAGAGACACTGAATGCTCAATGAAAAGTATTTTTTAATTTCTTTCTCATCTAATATATTCATTTTTAAATTTTCAAAAGTTAAGTACTAATTTTTACTTTTGTTAATATTCCGTAATGTTGTGTTTGGTTGAGAGATTTGGAGAGGTATTTGGAAAGAGAAAGAGAAAATGTGTGTGAAATTAGGTGAAATATAGACATGTTTTATTCATATTTCACATACCTTTTCCATTTCCCTTTCCAAATCCCTTCTCAAATCCCTCAACCAAACACAGCATAAGTGAATGTTTCATCTTAGTTTTGAATTAATTTGTAATTATTGTGTGATTCTAACTATTTTTCTCATTTCTCATTTTGATTTTTTTATTTTATCATTCTTGAGAGGTTTTCTCCTTCAAAACTAAGGGACAATTCCGTCATTCTCAGCATATCAATTCTGAGTCCTGGTTCATCCTACAACACTATCTCATTTTTAGTTAATGTTTTAAAGTTGTATTGGTCAAAAGACTAGAATGGTGGCTAAAATGCATGACCATTAGCTGCCTTAATTTTAAAAGAAATTTATGTTTTCTTGAAAAAAAGAAAGAAAATACAAAAACAATTAGATCATAGTTGCAATCTTAAAGTTTTTGTTAGAAGTTGGTTTGAGATACAAAATTGGTTTAAAAGTAAATTTTAAGTGAGAAATTGACTAGAAATTGAGTTATTTTGTATCTTGATGAGTGTATTTTTACATGACTAGACAACAATTTTGGGCTAAACTTAATGAACCTTCACAAAAAAATTTATCGGTAATTGTTTGGTGAATTATGTGTAATCTTCACGTTTTGCAAGACCAAAGGTTGATCTAATAGATGAGGTGTTCTTTTTAACAGACCTAATATTTAAATTTAAGTTCACTGTTATAAGAAACAACTCTTTTTTTGAATAAATTATAAATACATCCCTAAGATTTGATTGAAATACGAAATCGCTCCCTGCAGTTTTGAAAATTACATTTCACTCCCTTGAAGTTTTGAATTTCGTAACAAATCGTCAATTTTATTAATAAATTATTAAGCCAATTAACAGTTTTTAATGATGTTAGAAACATGTTTCAATTAACAATTTAAGTAATTTTATTATTATAATGAAGAGCAATTACGAATTTTATTTTTTTTATTTAATTCTCTTAAATAAAAAATTCTAACAATGGGATATTTGTAATTTTTTAAATTAAAAGAAGTAATCTGTACTTTAAGCAAATCTCAGGGGTATATTTGTAATTTATGTTCTTTTTTATTTATTTATTTATTTTTATATTCTCCTCCTACCAGTTAAAAAAATAAAAAATAAAAAAATGTAAATATATTTTGCAAATATGAAGTTTGATACCGCCATGATCACACAAGAATGAATCCCTATTGTTGGGATTATTGGGTACAAAACCTTGTGATTTGGTGGTGTTTGTATTCATGCGGATGATCGCATATTTTTCTTGGTTACTATATTTCTTTTGTCTGCCGATTAGCACAAATCCAATTAACAATTTTGCACAAATCACAGGGCTAATGTCCCTAATGCTGTAGGTTTCCCCTAGGGTGGCTTATTAAAGTTTTATTAAAGCAATGGTACTAGTTTCCACTCATGATATGCATTGCCTAGAATACTAGATTGCGAATCCCTTCGTTTGGTCTGAAAAAAACAATGTACTACAATGTCACAACTTCATAAATTTTATTGAATTTTATTCAGAAATATCAATTTATGATGTAAATTTATTTATATTTGTATCCCACTTTATATCAATGTAATTTTCACCACATAAACACATTACTTAGAAAAATATGAGATAGTTTTTCAGAAATAATAGGATTTTTGAAAAGTATATTGCCAAGAAAATGACGTTATATATATATATATATATTTTAGTGTGAGTCACATTTAAAATAAATTTAATCAACATACAACATGTTTTGTATACCAACCATGCTACATCCCACCAATATAACACCACGGCCCGTTTGTTTTGAGAGGTAAAATAGAGGGGATTAATAGTAAGGGGATTGATAGTGAAGAGATTAAGTAAAATTGTGTTTGTTTTGATGATAGTTGTTAGTATAGAGATCATTGAATTATTTTATATAAAATAAATATAAAATAATAAAACAAATAAAAAAATTACAAAAACATTAAACATTAATGTTTAAAAAATAAATGGCCAACATGTAAAAAATTTTAAAAAAATAAAAAATTTCCATAAAAAAATAAAAACAAATAAAATAATGATTTTTACTTAACAAAAAATACAAAAAATTAAACATTAATGTTCAAAAAAAAAAAAAAAATGTCCAACATGTAAAAAATAAAATTAAAAAAATATATAAAAAAAATTTCTAGTCTAGCAGACTATTTTTCTAATACCAAGTCTTGGAGACCCATCCGAATCCCCTCCTCAAGGGGATTCATAATCCGAAACTCACTATCAATCCCCTCTCCATCTCTTAAAACAAACACAATGTTAATGGGTCCCATCTCACTACTAATCTCAATCCTCTCTCTAACTCTCCAAACAAATAGAGCCCTCATATACTCCTAATGAGGTGGAAGAGAGAGAATAGATAGAGATCGAGAGAGGAGTGTAGGTCCATCTTTTCACATGGTCCATTTCGTGTTATTAGGAGTGAATTGGTGGTGCCAAATTAGTACTTCCAAGCATTTTCATTTTGCACACTAAAGTCATAGTCCTAGAAAAATATCCAAGAAATTTTCCCAAGATTTAGAAGTGTAGAGATTGAATAGATGTTTTATAAAGTCAATACATAGAATGAATGTAGATCGCACATCATTATTTCTGGATAAAATTCTATATATACACACATATATATATATATTCTAAATGGGTAATTCTATGTAGTACTATTTGTTTTTTTGTAGGTTTTTGTAAGTATGTAGCAATGTCAGTTTGGTTGGTTAGTTAATTTATACAATTTTCTAATAATTAGTAGGCAACTTTTTAATTTTAATGATTTAATATTTATCTTATCTTAATAAAATCAAATACAATGCACTCAATAATGCAAAATAATAATATGATCACCACTTGAAAGTGGCAAATCATTCAAGAAGATATGATTTGAAGGCAAATATTTACCAACAAAACATTGACAACCCTAGAGGATAGGTAAGCATCAATGTTACATGAAGTGAGGAAATGATAGGGGGGAAAATGAAAGAAGGGAAGAAGATCAAACTTTAATTTGAAATCCTCATTATGTTGAGTGCATAAACATCAACTTTGGAGAATAGTTGAAATTGATGGTTCACCTAATAGAAACTTTTGTTAGGGAGCTTATTAATTATATGTTTCTTCACAAAAATGGGATCTCTATTTATTTGCAAATATGGTTAACTTTATCTTATGTCCAACGATAATATGTTAGCTACTATGGAGCAGATGTTACGATTTGAATCCCATGAACTATGTAAACAAATGTAAACAAGTTAAATGTATTTAGCTGGTGCAAAAGAAAACACAACACCAATTCCTTTTGCTTTCTTTTTCATTCTTGATTCTTTGTTTCTTTTTAAAGGGAAATTTAAATTCAATATACATTTTAAAAAATAATTACAGATAAGTGAGAAAGCTTATAATTATTAATAATTAAATTCTTAAATTTTCCATGAACTTGTAATAATTTTGTGAAAATACATCGATGGAGATTGGGATTCTTCCACCATTTACTCGGAGAATCAAATAAGATATTGCAAAATACCTTCAAACAAAGGATTACTTTAAACAAGCAAGCAAAACACTACTAGATTTGGGCAAGAAAAAAATTGATGTAATTTGCTGTTTGAAACTTAATATATATACATATATTTGATTGAGTGTAATTTATTGTCAAAACAGTAAATCTTTCCATGCAATTTGTTATCTGAGGTTGTGTTTACTAAGACCTAAACAGTAAATTTTTTTTTTTTTTGGGACAAAATTATAAATAAAAAACCAACAAAAAAGTGTTTAGTAAAAATTTTAAAAATTTGAAAAGTAACTTTTTGGAAGGAAGTTAAGTTTGTGATGCTTTTTTTTTAAATCATTTATTTATTTATTTATTTATTTTTGGGAGCTGGAAATAAATGTTATCAAATAGATTAGTTAAGGGTTAGTTAGAATCCAATCTTCTTCGAAGTTGCCTTTTAGCATATGATTGATTCCAAATGGAACACATATATCCTAAGGTTGGGCAGCTCATATTTGAGCTGCTTCCATGAATCTCTACCAGCTCCTACCTAAAAATGGATTATAAGATCTTATTTTATTTTATTATATATATGTAAATTTGATGCTAATTCTAACCCCACCCATATTCAATAATGCTAATGGTGGCCAAAAGTTTAGCAATTAGATAAACATAATTACCAACTGATTACAAACAATTTGTCACGATTTGCAAATTGATTGCATCAACTTATGAATCATTTGATCAATTTTTTGTTTAATGAATTGAACCAAATATGACATATACATAGTGAAAATTACAAATCAGTGCATATGATTAAAAATAATTATAAACACATGGGGATGCAATTATTTTTGTGTAAAAAAAAAAAAAAATACAACAAAAGTTGTACTCCAAGAAGATTCTCACCCTTTGGTAAAAATTGTCACACTTCCCACTTATTGTAATTTTCAGTGTACATATGGTCCAATCCAAGTCAATTAATGAAGATATATTATGATTCATATCCAGTTTTTATAAATGATTCGTGAATATTGTATACTCATTTTTAATTTAAAATAATTCTAGAGACCCATAACAAATTACAAAATTGACTACAAAAAATAATGACTAAATTGCTATTACATTCATATTGCTTTATTTTTTTTTATATATATTTTCTGTAGTGTGCCTGCAAAATTATTGTTTAATTTTGATTTGATTTAATGTAGCTACTAACTCAAAACATATTTTCATAATCAATTCCTCAATAGTTGGTATAGTGGGAATCCTATTGGGGAAGAATCAGGAAAAAGTTTTTCTTTATTTTTATTTTTAATTTTTCAGGTAACCTCAAGGGTAGCAAACCTACACCAAATGGAATCTCATTCTTTTAATAAGAAAAGAATTGTACTCTCTACTTAGGTGGATTCTGCAATATCTTCCTTATAATGCTTTGCCAAGTTGGAAATTAAAACATCAATTAACTTTGGAGCCACATGCTTTAGGCATCTTCTTGAACAAACTTTTTTAGTCTTAATTAAATGAATGGATATATGTGGATTTGATTCTAATTATTTTGATTTTTTTAATGTCTTTTGTAATTATTCTGTTAAGAATTTTTTTTCCTGTCATTGTAATGCAACAAAGGTAAATTTGCTTTAGCAAGCCAGACAAATAGGATTGAAGCATAAAGGTTGCTTTTAGAGCTTGTTTATTTACCAAAGTGGCCATTACAAAAGTATGAATTACTTGATTTTTGTTCAAAATAAATGTAAATTTCTCTTAGTTATTGAACATAATGTTGCATTGAAAGTTGTATAATGATCAATTAGTGTTGTGTTTAGATTATAGATTTGTTAAGAGATCTGTCAAGAGGAAAAAAAAATAATAATAATAAAGAATCACTTTTTCCTTCCTTTTTTGTTATTTTTTTTGCTTTTTCCTTCAAAATTGAAGTTACCAATATTTTAGTTTTGTGTAGAGAAAAAGAAAAAGAAAAAGAAAAAAAGAAAGTGAATGAAACAAAGTTTTTTATTTTTATTTTTATTTTTTTTTACAATTCTCTTCCATTTTTTCCTCCACAAATTCAAAATTCAAATAAATTTTAAAATTAATGATTACATGCTTTTTTTTTTCTTTTTTTCTTTTTGAGATCGGCAAATGTTAGTTGTTAGTTGTTAGATTAGTACATATGAGAGAAAATCTCCCCACCCTTGGAAAAGCACATAAGTGTTCGCAATCTCTTAATTCAACCTTTGGGAATTGAATCTATGACCTCTTTGGGACTAAGCCCTAAGGAAAGTATGGTAGCCAATTAGGCTAGGCCTAGTTGGTTAAAAGAAAGTGACAAAAAGGGTGCAACATGAGAACTTTCCAAGGGGTCACCCATCGTAATACTACTCTCGCCCAAGCACGCTTAATCACGGAGTATTACATACAGTTGCTTCCAAACTAAATCTTTCAAATGAAATCCATGGTTACATTAACCCTAAGGAGTTGGACAAGTAATAAATATTTGAGAATAAAATATAAGGTTTTGAGTTCGAATCATCTCAAGGGGTTACAGAAGATTTGCCAATCGTTAACTTTAGGGTTCTAGAATTAGTCAAGGTGTACGTAGATTGACCTAGACACCTACTTATTAAAAAAAAAAAGTCATGGCTACTTGAGTAAAAACAAGGCTTTTTAGGTGAAATTTGTAGCAAGAAACCATGATGTTTAAGTAATTTCTTAAACTAATTAATTAGAAGAAAGGTTTGATGCTTGAGTTTTCTTGGTTTGTTGTCAATATCAAGGCTTTTTAGGTGAAATTTGTAGCAAGAAACCATGATGAACGAGTAATTTCTTAAACTAATTAATTTGAAGAAAAGTTTGATTATTAGGAATTGGAGTGGGATGTTAGAACCATGATGAACATTCAATATCGAGATCCCCATCTAATCTTTTACAAATGGTGGTGAAAAAAAAAAAAAAAATCTCTGTATTTTATTTAGGACGTAGAGCATTAGAAGAAAATGTGAAAGTACTTTTCTATCCTCCCATCTCATAAACAAAATTGAGCCCTAATTATATTAAGGAAAAATTATACCCGTGGTCTTTGGAGTTAGTCTCTTGCGTTATTTTAGTTCTTATAATTTAAATTATATCAAATTTGTCTTTCAATTTTTACATTATGATAAGCTAATCCCATTGAAAAGATCTCTTAAGATATCAGATAAAAATTAAAGACAAAATAGTTAGTTGTCAATCTTACAAAAAATTAAAGACAAAATAGTTAGAGGCATAATCAATTAACTTGATATAATGTAACAAAAAATTAAGAATAAAAATAATGGAGTTAGAATTATAAGATCAAATTAATACAAGAAACAAATTTTTTTTTTTAAAAAAATAGTGATATAATTTGCCCAAATATTAAAGTACCCAATGTACCTAGAAGAGATGGGTTGAAAGGCTCATAAGTTTAAGAGTAACGTGGAATTGGTATTCAAAATTGAAGACAACCCTCACAAACATGACAGATATAAGATCTATCAATGATCTGTTGGTTCAGTGATAAGGGATTTGTCTACCTCGCTCAATGCTTGGGTTTAAGGGGGTGTTTGGAAATCCAACTTTGAAGCTAAAATAGTCTTAGCCTCCGTTTGGAAAGTGGGTTGGCTCTTTGACTTTTTGGCTCTTTTGGCTATATGAGCCTGGGCTCAAAAGCTTGGTTTGGGAAGGACTTTTTGGTTTTTTGAATTTTTTGACTTTTTTTGTGAGAGAAGAGTGTAATAATTATGGGTTGGATGTGATTTTTTATTTTTTGTGACTCAAAATTACTATTTTGTCTTTTGTGGCTCATTGAGCCAAAAAAGTCCAATGAGCCACTTCCCAAACGAAATTTAGCCCACTAGCCTCAAAAAATATGTAAACCAATGATTTAAAAAATAAAAAAATAATAAAAAAAAAAGTAGACTCGGCAGACCTACATTGTCTGTGACATTGTAGGTTGAGTGTAATTATAGCCTAGTCCCAAATGAGTAAATGACCATTTTGTCCCTTTAGACAAATTTTGAAAAAAGTAAGAGTAAGGACAAATTTGTCATTTTATTTTAAACATCATTTCAAACACATTTTTCAATACAATAACTCAAATAAAAATCCAACCCAACTTTCCAAACACAAAAAATAAAACAGCAATGCTAGGTATTATGAAAAACCTTTCATTAAAATAATTTTGAAAGTTTTGTGACCCTTGGATTACATTTAGAATAAAGTACCACACACTAATCAAGGTAATCCAAGGATCATAAATCTTTCATATTCATTTTCATGAAAAAAATTTTATGATCCCTAACTTTTCTCAAACTCAAATAGCCCACTAACATAGTTAAAAAGCAAAAAAACCTCTAAAATAGTCACTTCCCAAAAACCTAAAAGTCTCCTCCATAACGAATTATTGGGATTACACCTACTTCTTAATACTCAGAGTATGCTAGAACCTTAGTTTCGATCCCAACGTAGATGCAATGTTGGTTTTCGACAAATGTCTATGGGTATTAGAGGGCAATGGTCCTTAACAAATGTGTGAAGTAGCTTATCTGCACATCTATTTTTAGTATAAAAAAAAAAAAATGACAGAAAATCTCTGTTTGGGAGGATTTTCAAATCATAATTCTACCCACACATTTTAATATTATGTTTGGATAGAGTTTTCCAACTATATTTCCACAACAAACACAAAACTCTGCAGGAAACTCTGTGTAAAGCGCAATTTTCGAATTTTTTTTCTTTTTTTAAATTTGGCCTAACCGGTCGTCTCACCGGTCGTTGGGCCGGTTGACCGAACCAGTGCAAATTTTTTTTTTGACATCTGTTAATTTTTATATATTCGACAAAATTATATTCCGAATTTTTAAATTTTTTTTACGTGCTTTAATAAAATTTCGAGTTGTATGTTTAGTTATGAGTTGTAAGTTTTTGTATCAAATATCATATGTCACATCAAAAATTCCCTACTCAATTTAAAACTCTTTCACCAAACAAAATTTTCACACTCAAATTATAATTCCAAAACTCATAAACTCAAAATACACCTCCTACTCTCAAATCATATTTAGAAAATTCTACTAGATGCAACATTTATTTTTATTTTTTTAAAACCATTTCTTAATTTTATTTATTTATTTATTTTTTTGTGATACATAATGCTTACGTAAATGTGACACAATGCTGGGTAACTCTGACAGTGAGAAACATTAATCATATGAACAAACTTTTTTTTTTTTTTTTTTAATAAATTACAAATACGTTTCTTAAATTTACTTAAAATATAAGTTGTTCTTTGTGATCTTGAAAATTTTAAATATTTCATTGTCAGTATTTTTTATTTAATAAAATTAATAGAAAAATTAAAATTCCTAACTACTTTCCTATTCAACAATAAAATTATCAAAATTATTAATTAAAATATATTTATGACATTATTAAAAACTATTAACGGACTTAATGAGTTGTTAATAAAAATGGTTTTTTGGTAATCGATTACAAATTTGGAGGAGTAGGATGTAATTCCAGAACTATAGTAGACAATTCATATTTTAAGCAAATTTCAGAAGTATGTTTATAATTTATTTATTTATTTTCGGCGATTTGATAGGATATAAATTGCAAATATTAGTAAATTATACCCATAATTCTTAAAAATTCTCGTTTGTGTTAATTTGGTTTATGTAATCCTATTTACATTAATTTTACCCTTTAATTTTTTTATTTATTTTAATATTATGTCAATTTATTTCAATTAACAATGCTTTTTAAAAATTGAACAAGGGAGAAACTAATCCATTCATTCTTGTCATAGTGATTGGCAGAGTCATTCTATTTACCCCGCAAACACATTCTCTAAAACTCACATTTTTCATTTTTTAATTATAATTTTATCTCTCATTAAAATTACCAAAAAATACTCAAATTCAAAAAAATTCAAACCACAATTTCCCACTACTCTCATTATTTCCTCACCTTACTCACCAATCCATCACCATTGGCCTTTAGTGCGGCCTTATCAGTAACAATCGCCGCCCAATGTCTAACACTCTGAAATAAATTACTATAAATCACTCACAATATTAATTATATTAAGTTTTTATTTTTGACAATCCCGTTTGACAAAACTTCTTTGAATTGTAATTTTATTCGCATTTTTATTTCAGTGAGGCTATGAGTTTATTAGATGCGAATCCAACCCGAATCGAGCTTTGCAGAAAAGTTTACGTTGTTAATGCTTTCAAGATTGCCACTTTGCTAATTATGGTTTCAAAAATGCATTCAAAGTTGCCTATTCGCTCATGTCATACTTTTCCAGTTTTTCTAGTTTTGGTCTTCCCGCTCGAGCGGGGAAAGTGACGCTCGAGCGGGGTTTGCAAGCTCACAGCATCTCTGCTTCGCCTGAAAAAATACTGGATGGTGTGATTCAACGCTCGAGCATGGAAACCGACGCTCGAGCGTGGAGCCTATATGAAATCACAAAATATGAAGTCTCCGCTCGAGCGGGAAAAGTAACGCTCGAGCGGGGTTTGCAAGCTCACAGCATCTCTGTTTCGCTTGAAAAAATACTGGATGGTGTGATTCGACGCTCGAGCGTGGAAACCGACGCTCGAGCGTGGAGCCTATATGAAATCACAAAATATAAAGTCTCTGCTCGAGCGGGAAGACCCACGCTCGAGCGGACCGTACGATCCCAGATTTCCAGATTCGCTAAGGAGTTGGTTTTCTTCTGAAATTAGGATTGCTTTGGTTTTCTATAAATACTTGGTTTTCTTCCAAAGCTAAATGTACTTCTCCAGATCTTCTTTTTGGATCTTAAGGTTTAGGTTCAATTAGACGTTGTGGATTCGCTAGGTAATTGAGAGTATACCTGTGTAATTTCTTTATATTTTCTTAGTGGATTGTTTTGTAACTATTGCCCGTGATTTTTTTATCACAGTTGGAGGTGTCCAGTTATGGTTTTTCCACACAAAAATCGTTGTGTCGATTTGTCTTGATTGTTTGATTGGGATTATTTTTTACTGCTTATGATTGAGACATAATCACAAATCAACATTTAGGGTTTCTAGATTTTTCAAATTACTTAATAACATGTAATAAAATAGTTGCTTTCCATTAATCTCAATTGTTTGTACAAAAAAAATAACATATGCATATATACATTTACAAATCTAACCCTAAATCTATAGCATATGTTATAACAAGAGATAAGATATGAAAGTAAAACAAATAATAAATGTCTTAAAGACTTACAACTTTCTAAGACAGTACTTGGTTACAATAAAAGTAGAATTTAAGTCTAATACAGTTAAAGACCTTTAGCCTGTACAAAACATATACAAAAAAAAAAAAAAGTTCAATAAAATGAAACTCCTGCTCCAAGTTCTCCTATGCTATTGCCTTAGCAGAGGCATGTCATTTGCACATGAAATGTTTTTCCTACATAGGGTGAGTCAAAATCTAGTAAAAATAATTCAACACAGTATATGAATCTTAACAAAACTTTAAGGGGAATGCATATGTAATATTCGTGCCAAAACATTTTACATCTCTTCCAAAACCATGTAATGCCACATTAATATCATAGTTTACAAATCATCTCCTTCACAATAGAACATAGGCCAGTGAATCACACTCTGGAAATCTTCAAACCAATACAACCTTTCACGGAAATTTCGTCCGCAAGAAATCGTGAACCAGCACCTATGTAAACATAGGCTATACAAGCATTATTATTGCCATTTTACGGATATTTCGTCCGTGGGATCGGCACTTATGTATACGCAAGATTTTTAGGACTTCCACCATAGATACTCAGGCCAACTTATTTCAATGAGTCAAGACATATTTCCCAGATTCACCCATTTTTTTCAAAACGATAAACATTTTCAATGTAAAAGTGCAAGATAATGCTTAATGCAATTGAATGAGAAAATAGTTTCAATTCTTTTAATTCTCATGTAATTTCTACAACAATCATAACTATTTTCCACCGATCGCCCAAAACAGATATTTCTAAACAGACAAACAATTATCAATAAAAATAAACTTTCCAAATTTTAAGATGTGA
Source organism: Camellia lanceoleosa (assembly GCA_025200525.1). Lineage (NCBI taxonomy): Eukaryota > Viridiplantae > Streptophyta > Magnoliopsida > Ericales > Theaceae > Camellia > Camellia lanceoleosa. The sequence goes on along the minus strand of CM045767.1, from coordinate 103,365,981 downwards.
GTGATAATACATATTCAACTCCACCATCCTTATCAAAGCCAATCCAATTTCATATTCCTAATACCAATTCTATAATTTATATAAAATCAACATTTAACAAAATTAGGACAAAGCTCCATTTTCTTTCAAAATCAATTTTACATAACGAAACCAATCATTTTATCACAACTCAATCTCATTTCTAATCCCACAACCATTTCCATGAAACTATTAAAAAAAACCCATCTTTTGACTTTTGACCAAAAATCCTATATTTGTTCAAAACTTTCCCCAAATCACAATATTGTTTCAAAACACAAATAGTTAAATTAAAAATCATAAGAAAGTGGGGAGATATCCCTACCGCAAGCTAGAACACGAGAGAGAGAGAGAGAGAGAGGGAAACTCAAAGACGTTGAAAACTAACTTTGCTCTAATCAGAACGAAACCCTTGTCGAACTCTATTGTTTTTAACAAACGCACACTGGTGAAAAGATCAACGAATTTAGGTGTATTTCAGGGAAATAGCTAAGTTTTAGAGAGAAGGAGTGAGAGAAAATAAGGGTTTGAAATGTTTAGCAGAGAGAAGTGAAAAAGTGGCTCAGAAAAGTGACTTTACGAACTGATATACACACAGCTCGCTCGAGCCCAAGATGCGTTGCTCGAGCGACTAGACACAATAAGTTGCACCACTTGAGCGAATAATACAAATTTCCAGAATTTTTATAGATAGAAGACTACCGTTTGAGCGCTAGAAGTTTCGTTCAAACGAAGAATGCCAATTTCCAATAGTTTTGTAGACTTGTAAGACTACTCAAAATACATAAGGACTGCTCGAGTACAAATAGTGTCGCTTGAGCGAAGAGGCAAAATTCTGGGTAACAACAATTTGAAAAACACGTTACCAACCTATTCCAAATGCAACCAACACATCCCAATAGTCAACTCAAAAAGAAATAAGGGGAAACAAGACATGAACAACTATATTAGATAATGAAACCCGGATTTAAAATATCAAATAGTTCGGGTCTCAACCATAATCGCTATATAATGTCTCTCATTCCTTTTTCTATAACCCATATCCTTTTTTCCTGCTCTTCTTCTTCTTCTCTAAACCCTAGATTTACCACCACTTACCGCTATATGGTTTTTTGCATCCACCGCTCTTTTTCCCACATCTTCTTCCATTTATTCTCATTCTTTTTTCTTAAACCTTGGAAATCAAAATGTTATTCTTCTATCTCTTTTCCTACTGATGAGGTTGGAAAGAAAGGGTCACGATGGTGGTTGAAAAATGGGATTATAGTAGGAGAACGAGGTTGGGAAAAGGGGATCATTTTAAGGTAAGAGGGTTGAAATAGGGGAACTGGAAGAGATAACTAGTGAGAGAAGAGGTAGTGGTAGCAGGCCCGACCTTGAGATTTCTGGGGCCCAAAATCGATAATCAACTAATAAATTTCTGGGGCCCTTCACATTTTTTTTTCATTGAATTAAAAAAAAAAAATTTAAAAGTAAAGGACAAAAGATTTGTGTCAAAATCACAAAAAATACTTAGCATTACATTACAATAACTAATAAGTATCGCTTGATCTTCACTCTTCTTGCATTTTTAGAAGCAAATAAATCAATCATACTTGCATAATCTAATATTTTTTGCAAAATCATTTTCAATGAATAATAATGCTAATTATTTTAAATGGGTTTTTCAATTGTTTAATGGATTAATTTATTTTAAGTTAATTTGAGTTTTCCTTAATTTTTTTTGGACTTAAAATATACTTAATCTATTAGACTAAACTATAATAAGAGAGATCTCTTTTTTGGGTCTATTTTCAATGGATAACAATGTTAATTTTTTTGAATGGACTTTCAATTTTTTAATGGGTCAATTTATTTTAAGTTAGTTTATGCATTTTTTAATTTGTTTAGATTTAAAATATACCTAATATATTATACTAAATTATAATAGGAATGGGCCTCTTTTTAAAATCTATTTTGAGGGGCCCTAGGCCATGGCCTTGTTGCCTATGCCCCAGGGCCGGCTCTGGGCAGTAGTGGTAACTAGAGGTGGTAGTTGAGGGTGATTTAGGTTTGAATGGTTTCTTATGTAAAGATGATGATATGTTAGTATTATGGTGGGTGTACAAAGATAAAACTAAAATTTTAAACTTTTGCAAAGGGTGTTACTAGGAAAGGGGAGACATTTTTATGGTGTAAATAGAATCACTCCTTGAAAGTGTCCAATTTGAAACAATCCATTTTCTTTTGAATGAATCGTTTTATTCTTGATTTCTATCTAATTTCTTAACAAATGTCATTAATTGAATTAAATTGACACAATATAGAATTAAAAGGTAAAATTGGTATAGTTAAATTATAATGACAATAATAATAATAATAAATAATTATAGAAATTACGAGTATAATTTACCATGCATAGTGTGAAAAATACAATCAACTAGTTATTCAACTATAAAGAAAGTATAAGATATACTTACAAATATATAACAAAATTAACAATAATAATAATAGTAATAATAAATTACAGAAATTACAAGTATAATCTACCCTGCATAGTATGATAAATACATTCAACTAGTTATTCAACTATAAAGAAAGTATAACATATACTTACAAATATATAACAAACTTAACAACCATAAGAAAAATCTCAAACAAATAAATAGAGAATAAGTTACACATATATAGGAGAATCAAATTCCAAACCTCCTAAGGTCACTCAACTGTTCAACCCATTAATTTTAGGAAAAATGGGTGGGTGCTTGAATTTCGTGGGTCGAAATTTGGGTCGAATTCGAAGAGAGGGAGAGAAGAGAGGAGAGGGAGACGGGTGTCGGTTCGCTGGCCGTCTCGCCGCCTCTGCTGCCCTTGCCTCTCCGCTTTGCCTCCGCCGCCTCACCGCCACGCCTCCGCCCCTGCCTCAGACCCGAGTTTGTTGGCCCCCTCCTTCTCTTCCTCTCCTCCCCTCTCCTCTCCCTCCTTCTTCCTCCCCTCGCCTTCTTCTTCCTTCTGCTGAAAAAAAAAAAAAAAAAAAAGAGATCAAAACGACGTCGTTTTGATCTTTCGACCCATTCGACCTACGACTTTTCGAGCTACTAACCGGGGTTGTTAATTTTAGGGCAAATTTCACTTTACTCTTTGTAATTTGGGTTATGTGTAGTTTACTCCTTTAACATTTGGAAATGATTACACAATTGCACGTGGTTTGTGAACTGAACTGTTAAACATTCTGTCAAACTTAACAACAAGTGTGAAACACGTAACAGACATAAGGGGGTTATATGTTTATTTTCAAATTTCAAAGGAGTAAATTGCATATAGAATAAACTATAAGGGGTTAAAATACACTTTTCCTTCCAAATAAATAACGAAAATATTTATAGTTCATACACTTAAGTTACTTATATATATGGATATTTTAATACTTTTTATTAAATCGTTAACAGAACTAATGATACACTTTAATTTATAAATCACAAAGAATTATGTGGTCATTTCTAAATGTTAGGAGGTAAATCGCATATGATTCAAATTATATGAGGGTAAAGGAAAGTTTGCCCTTGATTTTACCAAAAAAAAAAAAGAAAAAAAAAGAGGATGATCGACAAGGCTGGTCTATGTGACCTTATTGCAACCAAAATAGAGATGATCGACAGGGGATGACAAAAGGTTTGTGTTTTAATGATGAATGGTGAATGATTATTTTGATGATGGTTCCACAATTGGGTTTTTGGTTTCCATGTGTGCATATGCTAATGAGTGATAATATACATGCATTGTATTTGAATATATGTCTTGTGACCACTTTCCACCTTCCATGACTACTCACTCACCCCATCCCCTTTTTGTCATTTTCATAACCACATTTTCTCTTTTCCCCTATTCTTTATATTTCATTTTCTTTTTTATTCTTTCTCTTGCTTTTTAATTTCATTTTTTAAATTTATGGGTCACTTTTTCTTTTTGTTCAAAAGCATCACACACACCACAATTTTGATCGTACGGACACGAGATGGCCCCTCCTTTTGTTTTGTCTAACAAGTGGGGCCCTCTCCTTGGTGCATTGCTCTGCTGTGATTCACAAGAAAACACTCTGGTGATCCTCCACTCACTACACACAAGAAATGATTTTAACTTTGTTTTTAATAAGCCCCTTTTAGCATGGTGTGACCATGATCTTAGTTTTCATTATACAATTGAAGTCCGTACACATCTCTAATGCAACATTCCCATTTGAATTTTTTAGTTAAGTCTTAGTTGGCAAAATGTACTTCCACCTTATTGGTATACAGATAGTTTTGGTAACAATATTTAAGATAACAATATTTAAGAGAAATTAGCAGAAAGTGGGAAGTGGGTAAATTATTTATCAAGGAGTGGGGTGTAAATTTTACTATTATTTTTTTGTGCTAAAAAAATTACATTCTGTTAGTAAAATTTTTGGTAGGCTTAGATCGATAGAGTTTTAACTAAAATTTCACTAAATAATACAATAATCAAGTAATTGTGTTGAGATTCTATGTTTTGAAAGTTCAAGAACTTCTTTAGAGTAAAAATAATGACAATACAAATAAGAAAAAAGAGAAAAAGAAGATGATGATGTAAATGATTGAATAAACTATCGAATTACAAGTAAAGTACATTAAGAATACTCTTATCTAAGTTTGAATTACTCTTATATAGATTAGATCTATTCATATGATAGAAAAGAAATGGAAATCAAGTCATGTATTGATTTGTTGGTAATCTTTACAATAGAGCCATCAATGACAATTTATACAAAATGTAGAAAAAAATTTCTATTAACCATCATCTAATCACCCATATAACTTCCATCTTCTTACATTATCACTTTGTTCTCCATCTCTTGAATATTCAAAACTTGACTTAAATTCTCTTAACTTCGAAGATTTTCCTGCATAATTATAATAATAATAATAAGTAATAGAAAGTTTTTAAACCTAATCATAGGCTTTGTTTGGAATGTGGGTTGGGTTTTTGGCTATTAGCCTGGAGCTAAAATAACCTCGTTTGGGATGGACTTTTTGGCTTTTTAAACTTTTGTAAGGCCAAGTTTAGTATCTCCCCAAAAAGACAAAAAGTCAAAAAGTTATTCAAAAAGTTAAAAAATTATCACTATTCACCAAAAAAAATATTAAAAAATTAATTTTCCACACATCCATACAACTCACCAATCATGTATATTGTACGGCTGTGCAGCGTTTGTTATGAAAAGTAGCACAGTTTAGGTGCACTTTTCACACACTGTTGTTCGGCCTGTGGGGGCCATCATGGGTCCCGTTTTGATAATCTAAACCGTTCAATGTATAGAACTCGTTGAGTACTATATGTTTGTAAAAAATCACATTGATCGGATATTGATAACTATATGATCAAATCAGTTTTGTATAAAAAAATAGATGGTGTTAAATTAACGATTAAAAAAAAATCTGATCAGATAGCTATCGATATCCGATCAACGTGATTTTTTATAAACATATAGTACTCAACGAGTTCTACACATTGAACGGTTCAGATTATCAAAATGGGATCCGTGATGGCCCTTATGGGCTGAACAAAACCGTTCAGTGCAATGCCTGAAAAGTAGCCAATAATTTCTTACCATCAATTCAACCCCTCAGATTGTACGGTTGTACAACACACCTTTCTAATCTTCTCCTACACACTTCTTTATATAATTTTTTAATACACATTTTTTCATAAAAAGTCAAAAAGTTAACACAAACATTTATATTTTTTTCTTAAATTTTTTAGTCCAAAAAGACAAAAAGTGTACTTATTTAGAACACTCCAAACAACCCTAAGAGAAAAAATGAAATGATTATGATTTGGATGTGATAACTTTTATCGGGGGGCTAAAGTCTATTTTGTTTGTTTATGACTATTTTAGCCCCCAACCATGCCAAGCCCACATGTCAAACGACTACATGATCGATAAAAATTTTATTTATGGTGCAAAAAATACACTCCAACTCTTTAAGAATGAGAGTATTGAATTTTTGAAGAGTTGTATGAATATAAATAATAGAAACTATGAAAATTATAATCGATTGGCCATATATATAGCCTTTTGTTGTTGTAGCCATATTGAAATACTCCTCAATTACTGTTATATAAAAAAATAGAAATAAAATTTAGAATTTGTTTTTGTAAACCACTTCATCAAAATTAATTTTTGATGTGAACCACGAAATCATTTTGGTTGTTGGATGACAGAAATCATAATGTCAATTGACTTTAGAAAATTAAATTTTTTGACAAAATTAACAATGTCGAAAGATATGACAATATTTAAATTTGAATTATAATTTACTAATATAATTATCTATTTTTGATGTATATCTATATAAATCTTAAATCACTTAATGGAACAAATTAATCCATTTTGAAATCTTATTTGAAAAATAATTTGGTTAGTCATTCCAACTCCTAAATTTCGTAGGAGGAGCTGACAGCCTGGGCTGAGTGAGGTCTAAGTTGTAATGACTTGAAATAAATACTATAACCTATACTCAACATCAGTAAGTGATCACAATGACAATGTAGTTATCTTGCATTGATTTACAATTAAGTTTTGTAAAAGAGTAATACAATAAAGAGACAAAATGAAAATTAGACAAATAAGAAATGCCTTAAAGGCTTACATTTTTCCAAGACAACGCTTGGGTATAACAAAAGCGGACTTAAGTCCAATACAGTTAAAGCCTTTGGCTTGTACAAAATAAATAAATACAACAAATACACAAAAGAAGCTCTCGCTTCAAATCCTCCCAAGCTATTGCCTTGATAGAGGCATATCATCAGCACATAAAATATTTTTCTTATGTAGGGTGAACCAAAGCCCACTAGAAATAATTCAACACAGTATATGAATCTGAACAAAGCTATAGGGTGAATGTATATGTAACGCTCGTGTCAAAACATTTTATATCTCTTTCTAAAACTATGCAATACCATAATAATATCATAAATCATTTCAGTTGGAATAAGAAGATAGGGAAGTAAATCACACTCTGAAAATTTCAAAATAATACAACATTTTCTGAAATATGAGAAGGTGAGAAGGTGATGTTTAGAGAGAGAGAGGAAGATGAGAGAGGAAGATAAGAAGGTGATGTAAAAAGTGACTTTCATGAACTGATATACGCGCAGACCGCTCGAGTGCAAGAAGCGTCGCTTGAGCGTCTAGGCACAAAAGATGTGATTGTTCGAGCACAAGAAGTCGTCGCTCAAGCGCAATAAGGACCGCTCGAGCGCAAGAAGCTTCTCTCAAGCTAAGAATACAACTTCTGAGTAATTTTGCAGACTTGTAAAAGTATTGAGAGTTCACAAAGACCGTTCAAACACAAGAAGTGATGCTTGAGTGAAGGAACAAAATTCTAGGAAATAACAGTTTGAAAAACAAGCTACCGACCTGTTTCAAACGCAACCAACACAACCCAAAAGCCCAACTCAAAGAGAGATAAGAGGAAAATCAGACATGAACAACTGTATAAGACGTTGAAATCCGAATCTAAAACATATAATGGGTTGAGTCTAAACTAGAAACTCTATATAAGTTGTTGGAGGTAACATCCTACCACTCTAGAAATTTATTTATTTAATTATTTTTTTCCTATGTGGTTCTCTTTTTGTACTGTTGGTTTTGGTTTCAATTTTAGTGAGATTTATGTGTTTGTTTACATATTTACATTGTGGAGAAGAATTAATGATGATGACGGTTACAGTCGAAGTATCTATATCCGTTTTGCGCCAAGGATTTTCATCGAATTTTGTTTTCTTCAATGAAGATCACAAAATTGAAATAAAAGAATTGAGCACCAAATTTTTTATTTTATTTTTATTTTTGGTTGTCTTTCTATTTTATAGAAAATGTGAAAATTTATTGGGAATTCATGATTTTTACTATAACATTAATTTTTTGTATAACCAGGTAAATTTGAAACTTTTAAATATCATTGTATTCTTTATTTTTATTTTCTTTTTATCTCATTGTATCATTACTGTTATTTGTTAGTTTGTTAATTGTAATTCAATTATTTGAAATTTTATTAGCGAGCACTAAAAGTTTCATGTAAATATTGATGAAGAGAGTAGATTGAAACATAATCTTCTATTGATATAAACATTTAAGAATTCGCATGGACACAACATTGCTGGTTTATGTAGTTTTCATAATCCCCTCTAAAAGGTTGTCAAAAAATAAATAATACATAAAAAAATAGAAAAAAAATCCACTCCCACAAGTTAGACGTTTACCACTCCCACACGTCTAATCTCTCACGTTCATCCCCTCACAAGATTGTAAATATATATATTTAATGTTTATCTAAGAAAATTTTCACTTTGAATTTTTTTTTTTTCTCTTAAACTTATTTGATAATATTTTCTTATTATAACGTCATATCTCTTTCTATTTGTTCGGCTTCATTTGAGGAATCTTATTCCGTAATTCTATTATCTCCAACTTCTTCTTATTGTTATTATTATTATTTTTTTTATACTTTTATTTTGTTTTTATTATCTTCCACAACCTCATTATTTCTGATGCATGTCACTAAAGAATTTGAAAACCCCACTATATATGAACAAATGAAGGAGATTCCAAAGCAATCATAAACACGAGAGAAATTATTTATGTGTTTGTGATTTGTTTTAGCTAAGTCTCTAATAATTTTTTTTTTAATTGTTATTGATTGCATACGTTATACGTGATTATTCATATATTTTAATGTGTTTTTGTGATTATTGCTGATTTTAATTCCAAATAGAGGTTTTTGTCAACATCGACAAAAAAGTGATAATTTTTGTGAATTGCATAAAATTTTGAGACTTCAATTGAAGAACTCTGCTGAAATGGGAAAGCTCATACAGATCTGAAGCTTCAGGGAAAGGACAGTGGGACAACCAAGGCTGAAGAGGCCATAGAAAGAAGCCCAAGTATTAAACTATTTATTCATGAACAATTCTATAAATACTAACACTCTTATGAAGTGTACAAGAGGCTAAATATAGTTTGATGTCAAAAAAAATAAAATAATACTTAGTCACCCAATAATGCTTGGACATATGTGCTTTTAGTAATATTTTTAGCATTGCTCTTTGTTCATTAATTTCATTTTTTTTTATTTTATAATTCTATACTTTTAAATTTACAAATAAAATTTTATTAACGAGAAACAAAATAATAAAAAATGAGTGTCATAATTTTATTATTTTTTTATTAATAATTTGTTACTTTATTTTGTGTATAGCACGGGAACAAATTGTCTCTAGTTGGATTCTATTGGGCTTTAATAGATCTATCACATGACCTATTTTAATATTTTAAATCATTTATTTTGTAAAGTCATTATATAATCGTAAGCACATGATTAAATCACATTTGTTTTTAAAAAATAGATGATATATTTTTAAAATCGTACTTATCGCCTATTTTCTTAAAGACAAATATGATCTAGTCATTTATTTATCATTATCTGATCTATTTGACTTTTTTATATGAATAATCTGTTTAAATTTTTTTTTATTATAAAATAAACGATTCAGATTATCGAGATAAGTCAATGATGGATTCACCACCAAGGCTTAATAGGAGGATCTAGTTGATATAGCCAACTAGAGACCAAGCTAATTAGAGACATTATGCTCCCTAGAAGAATAACACTTCCACCTAACAAGATTAAAGTGAATACTAAAGTCATGATCATTTTGTTTCTTTCCATACACAACCGAAGAATATGGAATAGGCTTAGACTTTCTTGTGCTAAAACTTTACTTGTTTGAGTCTAACTTGCTTAAAAGTTTGTATTGTCACTTCCTCTTGAAGTATGAGATAAACACAAATTATACATTAAAGATTATTGACCAGCTTCAGCATTCTCAGTATAGTATTACTGAAACTCAATAAAAATTTCACTAAAAAGTAACAATTATTGATATTTTCCCATTCAATTATCCATCAAATAATGAGTGCATAATCTTATATTGCTTCTATCTCTTGTGTTGATGTACTGGGGTAGCTCACTATTTGGCATAAGTTACATCACCAGCTGTCAAAATCTCACCCAGATTTATGCCATTGGAGAACAAGAGGTGGCCCTTGGCATGTGCTAAACATGTTCTACCAACCACCAAACTTATAATTTTGGTGAAAATTGGAAAAAAACATAGATCATGCATAGAGAAAAAGTAGAAGAAAAAAAGTTCAATCAATAAAGAAAATAATGTGTGTTTGATAGCAACAAAAGGAGGTATGCTTTGAAATTTTTGATGAAGGCAACTACTGCAGGTATGGTTACACTATAAATCAAGATTTACAACCACAAATGCAAAGCAAGAAAACAATTGGACCTACTAAATAAAATAATGGAGACAATTGAATGTATTTGGTGTGGACTTAAACATGCCTGATGTTATCCTAATATTCAATTGAGAAAATTTTATTTTATCTCCAAATTATCCCTAAAAAATCAATTATACTCATCCTTTTAATTATATCTATTTTACACAAACTATTTTAATTTGGATCAATATAACCCCTAAACTATTTTAATTTAAATTAATGTGACTTCTGTAGTCACTCGTCGTTGAATCCTCGCGAATGATCACCAAGAGCCATCTAGGCAAAATCATTTATTAAGGACAATAGATAAATTTCCATGCCTCAGCATTTTCATCCTCTCTTATTCCAATAAGTTCTTCCAAAGGTTTGGTTTACTGTTTCTGTTAAGTTCTGTTAATCAGACTTTGTTCTTACAATTATTTTTCAACAAATCCCATCCAAAGCTTATTATTAGCCGTCAGATGGGTTCATCTGTATGCCTTAATTTGACAGGACAACAACCAACTTGATTTTTTACAAGCTAAAATAATTTGACGTACTGACCCACAACAATGAAAATTCTAACATTACTATCACAATTAAAAAAAAAAGGCAAAAAAACACTTAATCTCCTGTGATTTTGAATTGTTGCAGATTAGTTTTTGAAATTTGGAAATATACAGACACCTCTCCTGTAGTTTTAAACTTCTCTGCAATTGTCACCTTTTCCATCCAAATAAACGGAAAGTAGACTGGACGCGCCCCATGTGCAGGTGTTGCTCTGTTTGACAATTTTCTCTCCAAAAATGCACTACAACAAATTTCACATTTGGCGACTAAATTTGGCGACCTAAAAAATTTTTGTCGCCAAAAATATTACTTTTGGCGACTAACATTTATTTTAGTCGGCGTTGGTTGAAGGTTTAAGCTACTATATTATTTTAGTCGAAATATAATGTTTATTGGCGACTAAAAAAAACTTTAGTAACTAAATACAATGTAATAGGCGACTAAAATATTTTTTGTCGGTGTTAGTCGAAATTTTAGGCTACTAATTCTTCATTTAGTCACTGTCTACTGTTAGTTGCCGACAAAATAAATTTAGTCGCCAAATAATTAGGACATTTAGATGAACTTTTGCTGACTAAAATAATTTAGTCGTTGTATATTAAATTTTGCTGTAGAAAATAAAAATTAGTAGCAAAATGTTAGTTTTGGCTACCAATGTTTTACTTGCTGTAAATTAACATTTGCCCACAAATAAGAATTTGGTCGCTAAAGAGTGAAATTTTTTTTTAGAGGCAAATGCATTATATTGGCGCTCGATACACTATTGACACAAAACCGCTTTTGCTGATCTGTTTTGTCTCACACACAAGACATAGAGAACAGTCAATACCAAACCTCACCTCTGCTCACCACCATTGCTGGCCACCGCGACCACTACAAATCACCATCGCCACTGAATCACTTCCTCTCAGTCTCTCTCCCTCTTTGTCAATCTTAGTCTCTCTCTCTCTCTCTCTCTCTCTCTCTCTCTCTCTCTTTCTCGTTGTCTCTCCCTTCCCCTATTTCCCAATTCTCACACTTTCTCTAGAGTTTTATATGATTTTTTTAGTTTAATTTTATGTTGATTTCGTAAATGGATTTGGTTGAAGTGGTTTGATTTCTACACATAAATCCCAAATTCAATCTAAAAAATTCCAAAACGTTATCATCTTATAGTGGGTGAGACGGTGAAGAGATAAGGCAAGGAAGAGTTGTTTAGAAGAAAGTAAATGGGCAGTGAAAATTTTTAGTTAATAAACAAAAGAGAGAGAGAGAGTGGAATTGGAATTTGATTTTGGATTTTTTAAATTTGAATTTTAGGTTTTCTAAAGTCAAGTGAGAAAAACAAGTTTCTTAGATTACAAATGCCATATACCCAAATTAAAAAATATATTGCAATATAAGAAAGCAGTCTTCTTACTGGACTTCTTGCTTTGTCTCTCCAGACTCACTGGTCTGTGTTGGGTGCAAAATTATAGCACCCATGGGCTCCTCTAACTTCAGGGTGTTTTTCTTCAATAAGGCATTGTTCAGCACCACCTGCACAATAACCCCTCACAATAGCAAATTCTATCTCTGCTTTTGAATTTAGTGATTTCAACTTCTTTACTGTTATCTGCATCATGTTCATAATGAAAACAAAAAACAACCAACCAATAATGACCAACAAAATAAAATTTTCCTAAGCCAAGTGTGAGTATTTATAGGTAAAATCAATGGCTAGGTGATCAAAAAAATGCAAAGCAAGAAACATGATATGCATATGAGATGAGTAGAGTAGAGAGAGCACTAACCTGAAGGCCATCCGAAGTTCTACCCCAGTAGACACTTCCAAAACCTCCTTCACCAAGTTTGTTATCCTCACTAAATCCATTGGTAGCTACTTGCAACTCCTTGTATGTAAATATCCTTCATGTACTACTATTGTTTCCTCCTTCTTCACCAATTGTCATCCTATACACCAAAGATTTCCTCTTAAATTGGTAGCATGATTTAGATACATAAATAAACATAATTAAATGCAAAAATAAATATGTAGAAACAAGCAGTAAATACTTTATTTATTTATTTATTTATTTTTGTAATGACAAGATAAGATGGTGAATGTACAAGTGGTAGCCACTGAAGCGAGGACGCCATTGACCCAAGAAGAACTATCAGGGCAAGTGCTTGGGCCAAAAAAAAAAATAAAAATTACTTGCATGGATTTGGGATAGGCCCACAACCTTCTTCGACACTTGATAGTGCGGGATGAGATCATGATAAACATACAGAGTCAATGAGAACTGAACTGGAGGTTCTTCATGAGGAGCATGAAAGAGATCATGAAGAGTTGCTGAGAAACAAAGAGGAGCACTAAAGAGATCGTGAGAAGCTTATGAGGGAAAGAGAGGAGATGATGAAACAAGTCAAAGAAAGAAAAAGAAAAAGAAAAAGAAAAAGAAAAAGAAAAAAAAGCAAGGAAGGCACAACAAGTATAACTCAATCATCGGAACGACATGGTGTTACGGTTCACAACCCTCTTACAGGGTTCAGATGGTCATCCTACTATTCGGTTAAAAGAATTTTATTGATATGATATTAAAAGCTCTACAAAAAAGGAATTTTGACATTATTGGGTACAATGAAATTAGAATTTTTTTTTCTTCTAAAGTTCCTATTCAAACTTGTTAAAACGTTGATTATGGGTTTTATTCATTTTTTTTTCCTGTGCTTTGAATAGGTTTTGATACGTAACATTAGTAGACTTAGCAGCAGAGGACTTGGTGTTTCAATACTCCAAAGGACTTCATTCTAATTTCCATAAGGTAACCACATGATTTGAAAAAGTATTCGCTTTTCCTAAATTGAGTAGGATTACTCTATAAATATGATGTAAGTCACTGAATTAGGAGCCCCATCCAATTGAATGACAATACTAATATATCAAAATCTGCTTTGAATATGATCAACCAATTAACAACATAGATACTTGTTGATATTAACCCATTTATTTATTTATTTTCCTTTCAAACAAGTTAATACATAGATATCCAAGTGTCATTTGAGATTTCAGACTAAGTTGAATCAACCAAGTGAACTTGGAATTAATTTGTAGTAACATGATTTCCGGGCTGTATTATGAGATGGATTGCAGAAACAAGAAACAATATCATTAATAAGTCGTCAAGATAAAAACTAGAAACCATGGACAGAATTGACCTAAAACTTTAGCTTTGATTCAAGTTCATTTTGGCTTCCACATGCTTAGTAACCTGACACAAACAGAAAAGTAAAAGCACTATACCATATTTCATTTGCAAATGGACAATGGACTTAGAACTTCATCATAATATCACAGATAGCATAAGTCATATGCTGAATTCCTAACACAAATCCCTTTTCCTAATGAACTGCACAAGTAAGAACCTGGCTTTACATATCATGTGAGGAGGAGTTAACTTTTGCGCTTGCATTGTAACTACATAGCACCAAATTTGACAACAATAATATAAACTACAAATAGATAAGGGCAACAAACAATCATAAACTATGGTGTACAACTCAGTAAAAAACCACCTTAATTAGCACACGTATGTTGGGAGTTGGAGTGAAAAACGCCTTTTAGTCAAAAAAGGTCGTACGGGGGGTGAAAATGCAAAGCAGCCTCCGAACCACTCTATGGATGTCACATGTAGCTTCCTCGTGCCAAATAGCACCTGTGGGGACAGACAAGATATAATTAGCACATGTAGGTTGGGAGCTAGAGTGAAAAATGCCTTAGATTAGTCGAAAAAGGCCGTTCGGGGGGGGGTGAAAATGCAAAGCAGCCCCCAAACCACTCTATAGATGTCACAGGTACCTTTCTTGTGAGAAATAGGACCTGTGAGGACATACGTAATGTAATTAGCACACGTAGGTTGAGAGTTGGAGTAAAAGATGCCTTAAGCTTAGTCGAAAAGGGCCGTTCGGGGGACGAAAATGTAAAATAGCCCCCAAACCACTCTATGGATGTCACGGGTAGCTTTCTCATGACAAATAGGACCTGTGGGGACAGACAGGATGTAATTAGCACACGTAGGTTGGGAGTTGGAGTAAAAAATACCTTAAACTTAATCGAAAAAGGTCGTTCGAGGAGCGAAAATGCAAAACAACTCCCAAACTACTCTATGGATGTCAGGGGTGCTTCTTAGCTTATTTGTTAAGTGAGGCAAATCCATACACAAAATGAACTACAACAATTTTCAAATTTCCTCTCAAATAAAAGTGATAATGCCATGCATGTCCCTATTTGAACATAAGGCAACAACCTTTTCGAAACATAGTCTCTCTGTCTGTTTTTTTTTTCGCCGCATATTTTATTAGCAACTCTAAATAAGCGCCTTCAAATAATGACAACAACCACAATCTTTGAATAAGAGCATATTTGGATGTCCTGTGAACAAGTATTTGCCTTACTGGTTATGGATTTATGCCATAGAGCAAAATAGTAAGTTACTGCACACATAGTAAATTACACACATAGCAAAATAGCAAATTACATATGTAATGTAATTAGCACACGTAAGTTGGGAGTTGGAGTAAAAAACGCCTTAAACTTAGTTGAAAAAAGCCGTTTAGGGGGCGAAAACGCAAAATAGCCTCCGAACCACTCTATGGATGTCATGGGTAGCTTCCTCATGACAAATAGGAATTGTGGGGACAGACGGGATGTAATTAGCACACGTAGGTTGAGAATTGGAGTAAAAAATACTCTAAACTTAGTTGAAAAAGGCCATTCGAGGGGTAAAAATGCAAAACAACCCCCAAAACACTCAATGGATGTCATGGGTGCTTCTGAGCTTATTTGTTAAGTGAGGCACATCCATACACACAATGAACTACAACAATTTTCAAACTTCCTCTCAAATAAAAGTGATAATGCCATGTCCCTATTTGAACAAAAGGCAACAACCTTTACGAAACATATTCTCTTTGTCTGTTTTTTTTTCCCTCGCATATTTTGTTAACAACTCTAAATTTGCACCTTCAAATAATGAAAAAAGCCACATTCTTTGAATAAGAGCATATTTGGATGTCCTGTGAACAAGTATTTGCCTTACCGGTTATGGATTTATGCCATAGAGCAAAATACTAAGTTACTGCAATTGACAAGTATGGATATTTGACAAGAATATTATGATGGTAGTCCAACCATAGGAAAGTTGTGGAGTGCTTACTAAAATGCTATTATTATTATTATTATTAATTTTTTTTTGAGACATCATTAAAAGTCTTTTATGTGTAGGATTATTTCGTAGGAAATACTTCTGGTATGCTAAAGCTGTAAGATTTAATAATACATGTAACCATAATAATAATGCGGAATTAAACTTTACAGGATCTTGAATTCAATACAACTCAAGAATAAAACGAACATACTTTTGTCCGCCATTGAATTAGAGAAGTTGAGAAAATATCCCTAATAGTTGAACCTTGAATTCTTGGCTCACCTTCTTCTCTCTATCTCTCTTAATTAGGATGACTATAAAACTTAGAGTGGTGGAAAAATACTTATCATATGAAAGGGGACTCACCTATTCTTATATAAAGGAAAGAAAAGGGCTAGATAAACTCTTATCAAAAGAATTCCTAATCTGTCAAGGTTTCCTTCTTATCTTAGAAGAGTGATTATATTAAAATTCTAATTACTGAACTTTATATATAATATTGGCTTTATCTAATTGTGGAGTCCAAATAAATTAAAACATGTAGATATATGTAGGCTATTGGGCCACACTAGAAAATAAATCTAACATTCTCCCACTTGGCCCATTAAGCCGATTATGATGCAATTATGAGTTTTTTTTTTCTTCAAAATATGCAATTTATAAAATTTTTGACTCATTGAATTCCACATTAAAAACTTTGACACGTGATCACGAACTTTAAAAATAGCCAATAAGTTCAGATATATTAGAAACTATAATACTGTGATTACTTCAGATCATCAATATAAGTCATAGCGGTTATATAATATTTATGTCATGTTTCCTTCTATGCACTACACCATCGATAACCTTCACCAATCCAGTCCATTATCGGGATATATAATTATTTGCCTGAAAGGCCCCTGTAATTTGTCTTGTTAAGACATTTCCTGTTTATCAATACTCAATTTAATGTGTACACACACTTTTAGAAACAGGAAAATTAGAAACAAAATTATTATTGCGCAAATAGTGTCAAATAAAAATAAGCACTTAGGATTAACCATACACATCAAGGGTTGCTTAAAAGACCCATCCTGATAACATGCTCTTTGTATGTCTTTGGTGGTAATCCTTTTGTGAATGGATCAGCAATCATAAGAGAGGTGCTTAAGTTTTCAATTAACACTTATTGTTTCTGGACTCTTTCTCTAACAACTAAGTACTTTATTTCCATGTGTTTGGAACCATTGGAGTACTTTCCATTCTTAGAGAAGAAAACTATTGCAGTATTGTCACAATATATCTTCAACAGCCTGGCAATTGAGTCAACAACACCAAGTCCTGAGATGAAATTTCACAACCATAAAGCATGATTTGTAGCTTCAAAGCATGCCACAAACTCAGCCTCCATAGTAGATGAAGCAATAGTGGACTGCTTCAGACTCTTCCATGAAATTGCCCCACTAGCTAGTAGAAAAACAAAACCTGATGTAGATTTTCTACTATCAAGGCAACCAGCAAAATCTAAGTCTGAGTATCCGATCACTTCCAACTGTTCTGATCTCCTATAGGTAAGCATATAGTCCTTTGTTCCTTGAAGATATCTCATAACCTTCTTCACTGTTTTCCAATGTTCCATTCCAGGATTACTTTGGAATCTTCCCAACATTCCAACTGCAAAACTAATATCTGGCCTGGTATATGTATGTGCATACATCAAGCTCCCTACAACTGATGCATATGGAATATCTTTCATTTGTTTTCTTTCCAAGTCATTCCATGGACACTGTTTTTCACTTAATTTATCACCCTTCATAATGGGTGCATCACCGGCTGAACAAAACTGCATATTGAATCTCTTCAAAACACGATCAATATATCCTTTTTGAGATAGTCCTAGCAATCCTCGAGATCAATCCCTAAAGATCTCTATGCCAATAACATAGTTTGCCTAACCCATATCGACCATTTTAAAGTTCTTGGAGAGATATTCCTTGGTTTCATGCAATAAACCAAGGTCATTAATAGCTAACAAAATGTCATCCACATATAGCACCAAAATAATGTACTTGCTCCCACTAACCTTCAGATATATGCATTGATCAACTGCATTTTCCTTAAATCCGAAGGAGGTAATGGGATCATTAAACCTTAAATTCCATTGCTTGTAAGCTTGTTTAAGGCCATATATGGATTTCTTTAATTTGCAAGCTAAATGTTCTTTACCTTTCTTTGCAAATCCTTCTGGTTGCTCTATATAAATTTCTTCATCCAAATTCCCATTTAGAAAAGCAGTTTTCACATCCATTTGATGCAACTCTAAGTCATAATGAGCTACCAATGCTAGGATGATTCTAAGTGAGTCCTTCTTAGATACTGGAGAGGAGGTCTCTGTATAGTCTATGCCTTCTTTTTGAGTAAAACCCTTGGCAACAAGTCTGGCTTTAAATCGTTCGATATTGCCTTTTGCATCACGCTTGGTCTTAAAGACCCATTTACACCCGACCTTTTTGCATTTATTAGGAAATTCGACGAGATCCAAAACACTATTCTGTTCCATGGATTTTAACTCTTCATTTATAGCATTGACCCATTTAGTAGAATCATCACTATTCATGGCTTGTGAAAATGAGACTGGATCTTTGTTAATCCCAATATCAAAATCAGATTCCTATAGATACACCATGTAATCATCTGGAATGGCAGGCTTTCTTTCCCTATGAGATCTTCTCAGAATTGCCGGTTGTGGTGGTTTTACAATATTTTCAATGGTGGTATCTTCATGAAGTGGTGAAACATGAGGTGGTAAAGGATTTTCATTATGTTGTGCTTCTCATTTCGTGGAATAGTCTGAGGTACAACAATTCTTCAATAAGGGTCAAATGTTGGGACATCCACCCTAATTTCCTCGAAATTCACCACTCGTGTTTTCTTACTCCCATTAATTTCACCATTCTCTAGGAATCTAGCATTACCAGTCTCCACTATCCTCGTATTGTGATTATGACAATAGAATTTGTACCCTTTAGACTTGTCTAGATAACTAATGAAATATCCAGATATTGTTCTTGAGTCCAACTTTTTCTCTTGTGGGTTGAAGATTCTTGCCTCTGCCGGACAACCCCAAATATGTAAGTGTCTCAAACTAGGTTTCCTACCAGTCCACAACTCAAAAGGAGTTGTTGGGATCGCCTTACTAGGAACCCTATTTAAGATATACATTGTAGTCTTTAAAGCTTCACCCCACAATGAAATGGGTACAATTGAGTAACTTAACATACTCCTAAATATATTTTTACGTGTACGATTATGCCTTTTAGTGACTCCATTTTGTTGTGGTGTACTAGGCATTATATATTGAGCACAGATGCCTTTCTTTTCTACGAATTTGGCAAATGGGCCAGGATTTTGGTTTGACTCATCATATTTACCATAATACTCATCACCCTTATCTAATCTCACTATTTTAACATTTCTATCTAATTGTCTCTCGACTTCAGTTATGCACACCTCAAGAATGTCAACGGCCTGAGACTTTTCATGAATTAGATACATATATCCATAACGTAAGAAGTCATCTATAAATGTGATAAAATATTTTTCACCACTAAGACATGGGATGTTGAGTGGCCCGCAAATATCTGTATGAATTATCTCAAGAAGCTCATTACTTCTTGTAGCACCTTTCTTGGTGTGTTTGGTTTGCTTTCCTTTAATGCAATCCACACATATCTCAAAATCAGTGAAGTCTAGGTTTTCCAAAATCCCATTCTTTACCAATTTTTCAATTCTATTTCTAGAGATATGCCCCAACCGTCTATGCCACAAGATTGAAGATTTTTTCATTAATTAGATCACGTTTTAAACCAATATTCGAATGTAGAGTTATTAATGATTGTGCAAACTCATGATTTAAGGTAATTTTATATAAACCATCACATAAATTACCAGAACCAATCATTATTGAATTAAACATTAAATTGAGTTTTCCACAACTAAATAAAATTGAATATCTGACACGATCTAATTTGGATAACGAAACTAAATTCCTAGAAATTGAAGGAACATAAAAAAGTGTCTTCTAGATCCATCTGATGACCCGTCTCTAAGATCAGTCGATAGGTTCCTGCAGCTATGATTTCAGCTTTGAGACGATTCCCATATAGACAAATCTTTAACTTTCCTTCGATTTTCTAGTTGAGAGGTATCCCTGCATGGAATTTGTAATGTGGGTCGTGGCCCCAGAGTCAATCCACCAAGTGTTAGAAGGTACTTCAGCAAGATTTGATTCATAAAAAACAAAAGAAAATTTCTTACATTTCTTTTCGAACCAAGCCTTTCGCTTGCTGCAGACTTTCTTCACATGTCCCTTCTTACCACAAAAGTAGCACTTGATAGTGAAACATTTTGAACCTGATTTTCTTCCCCAGGTTCATTATTTTTCTTGGGTGGATTTTTCTTTGATTTTACAAACTTACCTTTCTTTTTTTTTTTTATAGCTCCATGAGTTACAGCCAATGTAGTTTGACGTTCTTTCTCCCTTAACCTCACTTCCTCCTGAACACACATATTAGTCAGCTCATTCAAACTCCACTTATCTTTATTGGTGTTATAGTGGATTTTGAATGCGCCGAACTGTGATGGAAGTGAGTTAAGAATAAACTGCATGAGGAAAGTTTCATCAACTTGTATCCCCAAAGTTTTAAGTTTTGCGGCTTTGTTAACCATATTGAGGATGTGACGCCCCAAATTTTACTTTAAGGGTTAGGGTAACGTTACTAAAAAGTCCTTTGGTTAATAACCAAGTAAGATCCCAGGAAGGTCAGAGGAGTCAATATAGCCTCCCTTCTAAGTCCAACCACCTTAGATAGCAAGCTATCTTTTTGACAGATCTTAAGAGGTATTAACAACATAAGGTCTCATAAGTAACGTGGAAATAGGCATAAACAATATATATATATTAAAGCTTTGAGAATTATAATGATGAACTATTGATATCACATAAGTCTTTCGTTTGGGAAGAACTTAGGTATATCTATTGTCCACTTGTCAAGAATCACTTATGTAGGTCTAAAGTAATTTATGCAACTTTTCAGCTAGTCATGTTACCTTTGGATATTCAATTCTAATTTGTCAAATTACATAAGTTACATTACCCTACTCGGTTCATAATTTATTTGAAAGTGACTCTCCTTTGGGCTAGTCTCTATCTCCTAATTATAACTGCCATTAAGAATATTATCGACTTTAATATTATCCTTTTAACAATTCTTTTATGTAGTTCTATATTCATAAGTTTTACAAATCTAGGCCACTTTGGTAGCTACTAAATTAGTAAACCCTATGAATACAGAACTAACCAACAATATTCTCTATTCATTAATTTGATTTATTTAATTATCATTAATTTAATCACTATTTTAATGAAATCACTATTTATGATTTCTAGAATTTCTTTTATGTGATTGCAATTAGCAATATAATAATAATAATAACTCTAGATAAACATGAATATATATATATATAAATCAAAATATGCAATATGATAATCATGAATATCTCATATAATGGTTAATAAGAATTACACATAATATGAATTAACCACTTCAATATTTAATATTTAATGTCATAAAATTATATCATGATATCAATTTTAAATCATGAAAATATATAAATATTAACAATAATAGACAATAAATGTGCATAATTAGACAAGGCAAAAACATAATCCTCTAATGTGATACAATCAAATTAATATATTTATTTAATAGACCGAACCATTCAACAAAATTCTAAAATTGCTTTTAATCTATGCACTTTATCATAGCGGCAAGTAATACACTCAATTCAATATCATATTATGATGATTACAAAAATTATTATTGCTAAAATTAATAATAAATCAAAACATGCATATTACACATTTATCAGTAGTTCTCTCTTAAATACCCTAATGCATCATTCTCTTTCAGTTTTTTCACTTGCCTTCTTCCCCCAAAACCCCACAAAACAGAGGAACAACCTAGAAATTGTGGAAATCACATCAGAGACCAACAAGTGAGTTGGTAGAGACTGGTCTTCTTTCTTAAAGAAGAAGTCTATGACAAGGGAATAACAAGAGATTAAGAAGTAAAAGCCCCACCAAATTCTTAACGAAATTGGGAGCTTTGGTTCACCCAAATTAACAAAATGGGTGTGTAAATAAACATAAATTGATATCATGATAAAAATTACATACAAGACATTCTCAAGAAATTGTCATTAATCTCCTTTTTGATAATAAAAACAGATGTACCATTTCATAAATAATTATAATAATAATATTCATAAATATATTATTATTCCAAGGTGTATTGATTCACAAAACTAAGACTCTGATACCACATGTAAGATTTAATAATACATCTAACCATAATAATAATGCGGAATTAAACTTTACAGGATATTGAATTCTGAAAATCCTAAGTGATTCGTGATTAGATCAAGATTAAAATATTCTAAATCCCAATAATCCAAAACACACAATCTAAATCAACAAGCACTTACGAAAGTGATTTAGATTGTTTGTTTTTCGGAATAAACAATAAATTGACACAAACGATTTTTTACGTGGAAAAAACTACAATTGAAGAACCTTCAATTGTAATAAAAAACCACGGGCGAAATGCCACTAATCAATCCACTACTGAAGGAAGAAAGATTACAAAGATAATACACAAATTACCCAACTCAGTCAATTTGCCTTCGAATCTTCTGTAACTCTTTCACCACGCCTTCATCTCGGAATTGATCAATCTTGAAGTTGAATCCACAATCTTCAATTGTCGAATTAACGACTACGTACAGAATCAAACGCCTTTTGAAACTATACGTTTGAATCTTCGGAATCCACCGAAGATAACTCTCTCTCTTGAATTTAAAGTATCAAACTCCTTGATGTATGAATCTTAGATCATGAGTAAAGAACTCTCACAAAACATCAAGGAAAACTCTCAAAAATCTCCAGAAGAAAACCTCAAACAAAACCTTAGAAGACCTTAAACAAGATCTAGGAGAAGTAATCCTAAAAACATCCTAAACAGATATAAATAGGCAACTGAGTCCGCGATCTCCACTCGAGCGGCTTCAGCAAAATATGTGTGCGACAAAACAGTGGTCCGCTCGAGCGCTTGAGAGCCCGCTCGAGCGTGAAATCACACACTCCAGTACTTTTACAGACCTGTCAAACTACTGAGAGACCACAAACTCCGCTCGAGCGCCAATGATCCAGCTCGAGCGGGAAAGACAAAAATACAGGAAAAATTAAAATTTGAATAACTCAAAGTTTTGTACCCGAATTTGACAATAAAGGGACCTAACAATCTTCCCCTTTGTCAATTCCCGGACAAAACCTTTCTAAACAATTTTCCTTAAACACACACACTAGACAAGATTAACAACAAGGAAAAAAAAAAAAAAACTCTAAACTTAAAACAATCTTGTCATGAACAATCCATCCATCCCACTTCATCCAACATTCACCTGTGTAAAAATAACCAACACACCAAAACAAACCAAAACAAAACAAAACTGTGGAATAGCATAAGAAGTGATAAAAAGATACAATGATATCCTCAATAATAGCAAAGCAAACTAGAATCAAACATCCAAAATACCAATGTTATTCAAAATACCAATGTATCATGCCAATCAAAATATCCAAATATCAAAATGATAAAAGATGTACCAATATATATCTAATGTCATGTACAAAATGTACCAAAAACTCTCCCCTTTTTTGGTCGGGAAGCAGCAAGAAAACACAAAGATCATGCATCCGGAGGAGGTGGTGGCTGCTGAATCTGAAGTAAGGAAATGATGTGTGCTAACTGAGTGGTAGTCTGGAAAGCAGTCTGCACCAAGTGACCAAGACGGCCATCAAACGCATCGAAGCGTGCATCCAGAAAGTCTAATCGCCGGGCCATAGCCTCCTCGAAATGCTAAAGCTGATCATAAAGAGCTCGAGGTGGAATAACAGCCTCCTCACCATCTGCCAGAAAGAAGATCAAACTCGCCTCCTCGGCTAGTCCGGCTACACCTCTGAGTACACCGAGAGGACTCCCCCTTAACATGAGCTCGGCTTTGAGAGACGGTCTTTTTAGTGAATGGTCTGGAGGGGAAGGCAAACTCATTATCCTCAAACATCGGAACCTCAAGAGAAGACAAAAGCCGGTTGATCATACAACCATAAGGAAGGCCTAATTGTTTATTCCCAAAAACACCTATCATCTTTTTAATAATCAAGGTGGCGAGATCTATGGACATGTGACGGGCGAGACAAAACAAAACAAAGCCTTGGTCTTGATTAATTTCGGAGGAGTGGGTGGTCATAAGAATGTTGGCACAAACAATAAGATTAAGCAATCTAAACTCCGAAAGGAGTTCAAACTGTTTAATCAATGCACCGGGAGGCCAAGGACGGGAAGCACCACACAACACCTCAGTCACATGATTAAAATCACAGGTACGACGACCTGGAACTGGAAAAGGATAGTGCACAGGAGAGACTCTCTCAATCTGAAGAAGCTGGTGAATGAGATCAGGTGTGACAGAAATGGATTTTGACCGAACCCAAGTAGTGAATGAAGGCTCGATGTCACTAATTTGCTCAATATTACAGTAAAATTCTCGAACCCAGTCAAGATTTTGACGCCCAGAAAAAGATAACACCAAATCACCACCAAGAGGGTCAAATAATGGACGGATGGGTATGGACTCGAAAGTATTAGGCTGGACATTACGTTCTAAGTGAACAGTCCGAGCCTCAAAAGATTTATGAAACAATTTGGCCTGTTTGGCTGTCTGAAACCTCTCAGTATTAGAGGTAGGATGAGACACTGTGGCCTTTCAGCGCTTAGGGGCAGACATGATGAGGTGAGACACAACTACAACCCAAAAAGAGTAAGACAGACATAAAGGCCAGACAGACAAGGAACACCCAACCAAACCCCCAAATTTAAACCAAACACCACAGAAAAAATACCATTAGTCCATTAAACAGTTCATCAATAAGCAATAGAAGAAAGCCATTAATGAAAACATGGCACAAAGGCAACATGATATGAAAATAAAAACATCAATGTATGGAACAATATAGAGAAAACAGAGGGCACTATCACAATGGCAATATATGGATATGGAAATGAAATCCCCAATTGTTAAACTCTAACAAAACATTCCAAACTCACAATGGCAATAGATGTATAAGAAATGAAATCCCCAATGTGCAAGGCTAAATATCAAGCATGAGACCAAAGAGCTTGTAAAACAGAACCAATACCCCCAAATCCACACTATTTGATACCCAAGTGAGCACTTCGAACTCAAACCCAACAAAAATCATGAAGACATGAGACCACACAAAAGAGAACAATCATAAACCCTAGGTCTAAGACACAACAATGAAATGTACCATGGGAAAGATAGTACTACTCAGTGAAAGTGTGTGAGAGAAAGGGAAAAAAATGAAACCCAAAACCCCGAAATACAACCCCCAAATGTGCCGAAAATACAAAAAAAAAAACAGAGAAGAAGAGAGGAAACAACTTACCAAAGGTGAAATCGGCAAGGAAGAGTAAGAATGAAGGAGGAATCGAGCCCAATAGTTGCACAAGCCAAACCCTAGGTCGGAGAATGTGAAAAAAGGGGGGAAAAAATGACCTGAAGAGTTGAAGGAGGGAATTTTATACAAAATTGGTCCGCTCGAGCATAAGTATTAACGCTCGAGCGCGATACAAGGCAAACTGAAACCTGCTCGAGCGTGAATAAGGAAGCTCGAGTGCAAAAATACCCCTCCCAGAACTGTAAAACCAAGAACAAAGTGCTGCAGGTCCAAAAAATACGCTCGAGCGTGAAACAATCCGCTCGAGTGGATAGTTTTTTTTTTTTAATTTTATAATAAAAACAAGATACTCAATATCTAGAAGAGAGACCTAGAACAAGAGTAGCTGATCACATTTGGCCAAAAGAAATACTAAGATGAAATAATCTGCAATTCATGAATTTTGTAAACTTGCAATGATTAAAAAACAATGACACTGGAAATCATGAGCAAAGCAGATAAAATATAATTAGTGATCATAAGCTACATGAGAATGTACAACTCAAAATCCAACATGAGAGCTTACAAAATAAGGTGTGTGTGTGCAATCCATGAGAGTCCACTGAGCTAGAGTTAATCCTAGTAGTGATTGGATGGCTGGACCTTCGGCAAGAGTAACTGAATATCACAGAGAAAAGTCAAATCACTAGGAATCACGGGGTATTTGTTGAGTAAATGCGGAGGCTCCCCCTCAATCAATGAGTCCTTTTATTATTATATATATATATTTTTTCTTTCTTGTGGGCATTCACTGGTGGCATTCATGCTCAAGAGTATGGAAACCAAACCAGAGAAGAATGAAATCATAAAGGATGGCCTGGTTGGTGCCTCTGAGGTAGCCTTTTCCTAATGCCCGGACTTCAAGGAACTGAGGGAGAAACCGTGGAAGTGAAAATAGATGGTAGATGGTTAAGAGACTCAACATCACCCATGATATACTAGTATCGGTCAATTCCACTGTAAAAATACAAGAAACATTGTTAGTGGTCCATAGAGAACTTTGATCACTTGTGTGGAAACCCCTGCATCAATTTATCTCAAAGATGTGTACAGAATGAGATCATGAGGTTAATAAGCATGGACATTCAAAATGAGCTATGAACAATGAACAATGAGATCTTGTAAGCAACATGAGTAGTGTACATAAAAAGTTGAATGTAAGAAAAATAGATATCAATGATAATGAGATTATGGCATCCAAGCACAAATAAGGCAAAACACTTACACCTACTCAAGGAACAGGTAACACTCTAGTGATCGAGCATGACACTAAGGTCTTTCTAAGGAACTCAAACCGAAGAAGATCAAGGGGTTTTGTAAAAATATCAACTTTTTGATGCTCAGTGGGTATATGTTCAAGAACAACAAGGCCCTCTTCCACTAACTCTCGAATAAAATGATGACGAATGTCAATATGTTTGGTGCGAGAGTGTTGGACAGGATTTTTTGAAATGTTTATGGCACTTGTGTTATCACAAAAAAGAGTGAGAGTGTTTTGTTCTATCCCATAATCATGAAGCATTTGCTTCATCCACAACATTTGTGCACAACAACTCCCTGCAACAATGTACTCAGCCTTAGCAGTCGAAAGAGAGATGGCATTTTGCTTTTTACTATGCCAGGAAACCAGATTATTCCCAAGGTAAAAACATCCCTCGGATCAGTACAACAAGTTGGGTCTTGAATGACGAATTTTTTTTGTCTCCAAAGAGCTAATTTCGTCACTATAGATATTTGTGAGGAAATATTTTCGTCACCAGTTTCGTCATTGAATGTTTGTCACTAAAAACCATCGTGACGAAAAATAATTTCGTCACCAATGAAATTACTTCAGTGACGAAATTTTTTGTCGCCAATAAAACAAGATTTTGTCGCCAAAAATTCTCATTTTCGTCACCAAATAATTATTCAGTACCATATTTATAATTTTAGTTGACGAATAAATTTGTCACACACGTTCATCATTGATGAGGAAATAATTTCGTCACAGTAAGATGTAAAGGTGACGAAATTCTTTGTCTCCAAAAGTCAAATGGGTGACGAAATATATTTCGTAGCAAGAATTTATATACGTGACGAAATTTTTAGTCACCAAACAACAAAATTAATGAAAACTTTCATATATAATTTGCAATAAATTTTGTCACAAAAAATATTTATTAGTGACGAATAATCACTTTGTCATAATAAGAAGTACAAATGACGAAACAAATTCGTCACTAAACTTGTTTCATATTTTATATTTCAATTTAAATTATTATTTCACAAATATCCCTGCTCATATCCCAATAGCCTTTTAAATGTGTTAAGAAATCCACTAACTATTATACACCACTCCACAAAAAAATTCACTAAACAATTGTATTACAAATCAAAATATATCCATCAAACAGCTTTAATAATAATCCATTAAGTATAACAAAAAAATTATCAAAGCAAATTCCAAAATGAACTAATGTGGAGTCCACAAAAAAAAAAAAAAAAAAAAAATCAACACTCAATCTTGATTTGCAACTACAACTAAGTATTAGTTCAGTAAAAAAAATAATTCAACACTTGATCTCGATTTGCAAGTATGCTTCCAAACGTCATTAAAAACTAATCTGCAAAGAAAATAAACAGGAAAAACATTAACATATTACCAATTACATTGTATAGACCTCTCTATCCATGTCAATACAAATTGTGTACACAATGAGTCTAACTTAACAACCAGAAGTTCTTTTGTACATAGTAAGCTCCTATTAATCACATCACTAACTTAGAGCAACTTCAACACTGCCTAGCAAAAATACACGAGTAAACATATAATTTTGTCTTTACTTTGAAAAAACTTCATTTCCATGCTATAACTGTATCCTATGTATTAGTGATGGTCAATTTTCTTGTCTTACTAAATATAACAATAAAAATAATAATAGTAATCAATATAGTATTTGTCAAAAAAAGTGTTAATATTCAAACTGCTTATAGTTAAATTAGACTCTCCATACCATTTAGCAACCCACTATAGTCTTAGCAGCACGGACACAAATAAGCAGTGTCCATGTAGAACACTGCTTCAATACCTACACTGGGACACACCTAGAGACTTGAGATACTTCTTGGGTGTGTACATTATTTAAATATGCTTTGCAACTTTGGGGCCTCGGCTAACACTTACTCAAACACGAGGCGAACAATTGTAGCCATACGAACAGCCAAAAAAGATTGTTTGATAACAAAGACGCAGACACTTGGCACTCATGGTTATCATCCTATATGTCGTCAGCATCTAAGAGAATTAAGAAATAAGCACTTGAACATGTGACAACCAAAACTCAGAGAGTACAGATTTGGAAAAATAAAATATGCACCTATGAGGTAATCCATCATAGAACATGGTGCCTCACTTGGGTCATATGCTACCTCAGCCATTTGTGCCCTACATAACCTCTTAGGTCATGAGATGCCAGCAGGCCAGCACTACTCAATTATTACATTCTTCAACCTTAATAGAAAGAAGCTCAGAGGAGGAGGTAGTTTGGTTCTGTTTACTTTTGTGCTCCCTACAAAGATATGTGTTGAACTTCATTATATATCCTTCTATTATGGCTATAATATTGCTTACCCAAAAGAAAGAAAAAAAAAAATCACAGCGGTTAAGAAAGAAATGGAAAGAGAAGTCAGCTCTTTCAGAGAGGATTAATCTCGAACACCATATTTAACTTTCCAGTTATCTTTGTACATTATAGTCTAGATTTCGGAATTTTCAAGTCGTATCCCAAAATGCTCTGAAATTACATATATTTTAACACCATAATTAGCTTATCCATGTAGTCTTCATTATTTTATCCATTCCTTTTCCATTTTTCAATTTTTTTCCCCCCAAAAATTACCTTGAAATAACAAAATAGGAACAAAATCCACTAATGAGAAGCTAGAAGCACCACCAGTGTAAGCAAGATGAGGAAAGTTGTCTAGAATGTTGTGGAGATACGAAGAGGACAACAATTGCATAGAAAGCAAGAACAACTTCATTCAAGAGAAATTCACTGCATGACCATGAGAAAGCTGGACAGATGACATAATTTGATACTAGAGAAACAATTTATCGAATATATGGCCCAAGGTGGAGCTCTTTCGCAATAAAGATTTTCATGCGCAGACCCAAGAAGTTCACCTATAACATTTTGGTGAATTTAGGCCTCATTTGGTAACCATCTATTTTAGTTTAAAAGTCAAAAAGTCACAAAAAAAAGCCAAAAAGCAAACAAACTATACAAAAAAATTTAAAGATTTCCTTTTCTTTTTGCTTTTTGCACATTTTTTCTATAAGAGATGGAGATTACCTGCAAATCCAATATGTTGTAAGCATTGCCGGTTTCATCCTGGGCCCATGGCATGTCAGGGGCATACCTCTATTGTCCTTCAACGATAAACTTGTATTGGAAAACACCCGATGGAAGCACTTTCATAATGGTGAAATCCTTCCCTGATCTCTGCAAAGGCATTCTGATCAACAGGGTAAACAAGATTACATTGGATTATAGTTCACAATGCAAAAATTAAAATTAGAAATAAAAGAAAAACCAATTTTCAACTCGTCTTCCAATCATCCCACGAGCCCTCAACAGCAACTTCCTTCCCATCATAGCTCCAGCTAGCTTCCCTCAACGGCAATGTTGTATCATCAGAATTTGGCAATTAATTGAATCAATTTAGATTGATTAACTAAACTCTCTAAGCTAGCTTTTTGCAAATTACAAAGAATAAACATATAAATATGTAATATCATTTGTTTTTTAGAGATAGACCTGTATAAATCATCCTTGACAAAATAAATAAACAAATAAAAAAAGTTAACAACTAGAAAGATTTTTGCAAGGTCAAAACCATCAGTGTTCAAATGGTTACTATTGTAACCACCAGAGGAGAAACTTAATAATGTTCTTAATGTGATTAAATTCTTAAGGAAAAAAAAATATAGTACTTATGGCATGTTAAAAAATATATGATTAAATTCTGCAGAGGAACTTAATAATGTTCTTAAGAAGCTATGGATATAAGAAATGAACGATGCCAATAGAATTGATAGCCACATGTGACAATTCCAATGAATGCCCGAGACTAAAATATAGTACTTATGGCATGTTACTGCAGTTCGTACTTTGTTTGATTTTCTCTTTACTCAACCATGTACAAAGTCCAGGGAAGTTAAAGCAAGATACGCTAATTTAAGGGTGTAATATTCCAATTTTCATTATATATATATATATATATATCCCACTACCAAAAAGAGTGTTTCCTCTCTTATCAAATGCAGTGATAATTATAATTTATAATTCTCTATTATAAGTAGTAAATGGGCAGATATAGGGTCCTGATTACCAATTCACCATAAACTCATTTTTCCAATCTATCGTGTGGGTTGTCCAAGTTTGAGGATGTTTGTGATGGTAAATTCTGCTAAACATTTGTATTATACATTCCACATTGATGCAGAGAATAAAGGATGTTGTGGGGGATCCAAGAACAAAGGTGGGTATATAAACATAGGGATGGACATGTTATGAACACTGTGCTCTCTTGGTTGTGTGTGGATCAATCAACATTGCATGTCGTGTAAACTCTTAATTGATGGGTTCAATACTTTGTACCACATCAAAGTCTATGTTAGCATCCTTAATTCATGGTATTTATGTTGTAAAATAATTTTATAAATTCCAAAAATCACGGTCCTTGATCATGATCTACAAGGACTTTAATAAACAATTCCTAGTTTGTGTCAGGAAAACTTAATCTACACAATCTTTTCTCAGGTTCATAACCACATGTGCCAGAAACAATGTGATTATAGAATTACAGTGATTGTTTCTTTATAGTGTGGTTACCTGTTCAGGAGATCCTTTGCTGGCCCGATACCAGTTGCCATTAGAATCAATGCACTGGATTGAAAGGAAGGAAATGCACTTTTGTGATGTTTGCACGTGCCTGTAGACAAAAAGATTTTTCCCTTCTTGAATAACCTACAAGTGAAAAGAACAGAAAGAAAAAAACTAGAAACTTAAGAGCAATATATTTTTCCTCTAACCTCCTTTGGATCAGCAAGCATGTTAACAATGGTTGTATCAATGGCATCCTGATTCTCCAGTCTTGATGCTCTGGCAAAAAGTAGGACAATCATGTCTTTGTCCATATCTTTGTTTAAAATGTACAGACGAAATTTTTCATCAAGTATGTATTAGCTTAGGGAAATTGAGACTTGATGAAGTCAGCTTTCCATACCTCAACAAGGTTTCGATCGACAGTGAGGCGATTCAGGGTAAGAGTTCTAGTTTTATCACTACAGAGGACATCCATTCCAGCCATTTCTTCAATTGCTATCATCCTCTTCGTAATGGCACCCTTTAGGTAACAGAAGGAAAACAAGGGAAAAATTAAAAAAATAACGAGTTGTTATGTAGTCACCATTGAAATTTAAGCTTAAGATTCTTCTGTTATGGCTCTTACAAAAATTATTTTGAGTTTGTATTAATTATTTGTGTGTGACAAACAATGGTGACAGCAAGTGATTCTCCAGTAAAAGCCCACTGCACAGAAAAATAAAAAATAAAAAAAATTAGATAATAATACCACTTAACTAATCGTATAAAATTTATTTAGAATAGACAAATAAATGTGAAAGGCTACATTGGTTACATTGGTTTAGTTCCAATAAAATGTGAAAGGCTTGTATGTGTGAGATAAAAATCGATTCTCATTTAGTACAGACATAAAGAAGATTCTCATAGGATCCATGATCATCTTTGAAAAGTTCTGACTTAGCATCTACATCATATGGTGAAAAAGAGGATCCTCATAGCATTGGTGATCATGATGAACAGTTTGCAGCTGCATCATATGGTCATGGTATAAAAAACAACTAGAGTTGTTACCATCGCAACTCTTCAATCATGTATGTGCTACCAAGATAATAAAGATTAAAAAGAACACAATTGATGAAAAAGGAAAATGAATGAACACGTCCACCAAGTTCTTCAAATAGTTTATAGCAAATCTAGCTCACTCCAAACTTGGGAAAAGCCTCAAATTCCCAAGTTCAAAAGCAACTAAAGATCCTTCATATCTTCTAGCTGACAAGAGCTTGCATAAGGAAACAAAATGGCAGTTTCTGCACCAAAACCTAATAAAATTAAGTCCGAACTATACCATCACTGATTAAAAAGGGAAAAAAGCATCACATAGTTAACTTCAATACAAGTAACCACTGGCAAATGACAGTAAAGTAAGAAATTCGAGTTCCCTATTATCTCATTAAGTAGCTGAATCCAAAAATAGAATAAATTCTAGAAAGCAAAATGATGTTTCACCCTATATGCAAAACAACTATGCCACGTAAACCAAGATTATGCTAGGCACAAAATTCTACTAAAGTTATAAAGGTTAGGATCAATTGATACCAAAAAATTAAAACAATCCTGTGTGAGTGAGAGATATTACTAACATGATAGAATGGTGGCGAACTGTTCAGTCTCCCTTCTTTAGAACGAGTGGCAATGACCTCCCATTTCTATTCGGTTATCTCTATTGTCCACCGAAGCTATCGACAATTTAGTCATTATGTTCCTCTGTTTGGCATAAGAAAAGGAATTCTATTAGATGAAAAATGCTTGGCATAACACAAGGACATTCTATAGATCGAAGGTAAACAATGTCATACTTAAAGCCCAAAAGAAAACTGCTTTTAAAATTAGGACGACTCAAAGATCATCAATAAATATCAAATAGCATGTGAAAGGGCATCTCGAGACAAGTATAAGATTGAATTAGCAGATATACACACAAACAACTCAAGTACATCAAGAATAAGACACTAACTTGATAGGTGAGTGAATGCTTAATTGTGTGGTGTATACCCATTTCAATTCAGTGGATATGGGTTCGACATACGCTTCTTGTACCAAAAATTTGTTCTCTTTGTCGGCATTTTTTGCTTCTTTGTCTCCACCTACTTTTTTCCTCTTTTCGATTTCTTCAAGAGATACCTTATCAGGTATTTCAAAACTCTTGTCTTCAATTTTCTTTTTCTATTTTTATGGTAATTAAAAAAATCTTTCTTGTTTTAAAATCTTATGTTGTTTCTGATTATTTTGCTTGTTGCAGATTCAAAAGAAATGACAGGTCATCAGAGGACAATTCAAACCAATCAGAGGTTTCTTCTGCAGAAAACAGTCTTAAAGATTCGATTCCTATTGAGCCAAAAACAGAGTTACAACCGTGGATATACAGGGGTCAAATCCAAACAAGAAGACAAACAAATTTTCGGATAGGTTTGACCAAAAACAAACACCTAAGTTCTTTTTAAAATTCAAGTTTCCAACTTTTGAAGAATTTAATCAGAACAGGAAAGAAAATGGGAAAGAAAGTGGGTTCATACCTGTTGTCAAGTGTTCTAGTATATATATACATATATATAACAACAGCAACAACAGCCTCTCACAGTGAAAGGAAGAGAAGAGAGATGAGATGAGTGCCTTACCATCAAACTAGTCTCGCTGCCGAAGATATGAGTGCACCGTTCGCCTCTCACAGCAATTGATTTTGATCCTCTCTTTATTTTGAGTGCATCGTTCGGCTGTGATCCTCTCTCTATTTTGGGACACTGCCGTAAAGCTTTGAAGAACCTCAAAAGCGCTTTAGGACCACCGTGTTCTCCTTCGATCACCAGTCAATCAGAACAAGGTTTGAAGAACCCCTTCCCCCTTCCAAAGAATTTTGGAACCCTATTTCTTGTCCCTCTCTTTCTTCTATGTTACTTTATCATAATAACCCACTAGAAATTGAAGCACCAAAAAAAAAAAAAAAAAAGAGGGGGAATTAACAGGGGTTTTTTTTTTTCATTACCAATATCAGAAAGTTCTCCCTTCAAAATTAGTGACAAAATAATTTTCTCTCCAAAAATTTTAAAATGTTAAAATTATTGACAAAAAAAATATATTCTTTATCAAATAATTTCAAAATATTGAAAGTCAATTTTTTTTTAAAAAAATATTTAAAATTATTAGTGACGAAAATATATTTCTCACTAATAATTTTATAATTAGTGACAAATTTTGTTCTCACCAAAAGTTTCAAAATTTTGGCGTCACCCAAAAAAATTAGAGAAAAAATCTTTGGTGACGAAATTTAAATTTTCCTCACCTAAAAAGAAGTATTTATTGACGAAAATAAATTTCGTAACCTATTATTTTTACTTTTTTATTATATGTGACAAAATTTTATAATTCGTCACGGATTATTCTTATTTAGTGACGAAATTTATTTTCTTCACTACTTTCGTCACCATAGGTTACTTAGAGAACTAATTAACTTGTGTTTTGTTTTGAGAGTGAGAGAGAAAGGGGAAAGGAAAATTGATAAACAATAAAAGGAGGAGAGAGAGAAAAAGTTAGTAGTCTATTTTTTTCATTACCGCACAATATGTCAAAATTTTCCTTCCAAAATTATTGACAAAATAATTTCCTCACTAAAAAACCTCAAAATATTAAAAATTATTAGTGATAAAAATATATTTCTCACCAAATGGTCTTAAAATATTTAAAATCAAATTTCTCAAAAAATATATATAAAAAATTATCGGTGACGAAAATATATTCCTCACTAATAATTTTATAATTGGTGACAAATTTTTTTCTCACCAAAAGTCTCAAAATTTTGGCGCCACCAAAAAAAAATTAACAGAAAATCTTCGGTGACAAAACTTAATTTTTCCTCACTTAAAAAGAAGTATTTGTTGACGAAAATAAATTTCGTCACCTATTATTTTTATTTTTTTATTATATGTGACAAAATTTTGTAATTCATCACGGATTATTCTTATTTAGTGACGAAATTTATTTTCTTCACTACTTTTCGTCACCATAGGTTACTTTTGTTGTAGTGGATGTACTTTTCCTATCATCAGCACACCCTGCTCAGTTGGCATTAGAAAAACCAGTAATTTCAGTTGTAGTATCAGTGGAAAACCAAACCCCATACCCCAAGGTCCCATTAACATATTTGATGATGCGTTTGACCGCAAGAATGTGAGACTCTTTCAGACTGGCTTGGTAACGGGCACAAACACGGACACTGAAAGAAATATTAGGACGACTGGCTGTCAGATACAAAAGACTCCCTATCATACTCCTATAAAGGGTAGGATCAACATCAATACCAGAGGAATCTTTGGAGAGGTGAAGACTGGTGCTCATGGGAGTACGTGCATGTTTGGCAGACTCAAGACCAAACTTGGACACAAGATTTTTGGCATACTTACTAAGAAACAAACATACCCGAAGGAGACTGTTTAATTTGAAGACCCAAGAAATACGACAACTCCCCCATCATGCTCATCTCAAACACATGTGTCATGCAATCCGAAAAATATTTCACAAGATGTTCAGCAGTAGATCCAAACACAATATCATCAACATATATCTAAGCAACAAGAATATGAGACTTAGTATGTTTCACAAATAAGGTCTTATCCACATTACCCCTTTGAAAATCATTATCAAGAAGAAAGGTAGCAAGTCTATCCTACCAAGCCCGAGGGGCTTGTTTCAACCCATACAAAGCCTTGTCTAACTTGTAGACATGATTAGGACATTTAGGGTCCTCAAACCCTTTTGGTTGCTCAACATATGCCTCTTCTTTCAAGTACCCATTCAGAAGGCACTTTTCACATCCATTTGAAACAATTTAAAGCTAAGAAAACAAGCAACACCAAGCAAAATACGAATAGATTCGAGACGTGCAACTGGAGCAAACGTCTCATCATGGTCAACACCCTCTACTTGTGTGTAACCTTGAGCAACCAACCTAGCTTTATTCCTAACAACAGTACCATTCTCATTAGATTTATTTTTAAAGATCCACTTGGTACCTATCACATTCATGTCTCTAGGCCTGGGAACTAGAGTCCAAACTTTGTTACGTTCAAATTGACCTAATTCTTCATGCATAGCATTGACCCAACTATCATCTAGCAAGGCCTCTTTAAAATTCTTAGGTTCAATTAATGAAACATAACACATATGTGATACCTCATCCCGAATCTGTCTTCGGGTTTTCATACGATCCGAAACACTTCCAATCACCTGTTGAGCTGGATGATTCAGTTTCACCCTTGCTGATGGTTTAAGCTCAGGACTTGCGGTAACAGAAGCAACAAGAGTGATGTCCCTTTGAGCACTCTTTGGACTTGAACTTACTTGTGAGGATGGTGCTGTATCAATTTCTTGTGATTGGACCGCAGCTTCTCCTTGATTTTGTGGTTCAGTATCCAAGATTGGAGACTCACCATAGTCATCCTCATTTGTTGCTAGAGTAGGTGCACCTGTGTCATCTATAACCACATTAATAGATTCCATTAAAGATGAAGTTCGCAGGTTATAGACTCGAAAAGCCCTACTGTTGGTTGAATACCCTAGAAAAATACCTTCATCACTTCGGGAGTCAAATTTGCCCAAGGGCTCCCTATCTTTGAAGATGTAACATTTACTCCCAAAAGTTTTGAAGTATTTTACATTAGGTTTCAATCCCTTCCACAATTCATATGGAGTTTGTAAAGTGCCGAGCCTTAAATACACGCAATTGATGACATAAATCGCAGTATTTAGGGCTTCAGCCCAAAACTTTGGAGGAGGTTGCTTACTAAGGAGCATGACCCTAGCTATTTCTTGAACAACTCTATTCTTCCTCTTAATCACTCCATTTTGTTGTGGAGTAATAGGTGCAGAAAATTCATGCTTAATTCCATGCATATCACAAAAATCCGAAAACGAACTATTTTCAAATTCACGACCATGATCAGTTCGGATTCTTATGATACGCCCAATGGAAACACCCTGTTCATTTTGGATTTTAAGGACTAAAGCCTGGAAAGCATCAAACGTATCAGATTTTTTCCTTAAAAAATTTACCCAAGAAAACCGAGTAAAATCATCAACAGTTTGAAAAATGTATCTTTTACCTCCAATGCTTTCAGTGCGAGTAGGATCCATTAAATCCATGTGAACCAATTCAAGAGGACGTTTGGTTGTAAAGCTGTTCACCTTTTTATGAGGGGCATGGGTTTGCTTTCCAAGTTGACATGGTCCACACACATGGCTCAAATTCTTACCCAGTTTAGGTACTCTTCTCACAAGCTCTTTGTTAGCTATCTTAGTTAGGTCTTTGAAATTCATGTGACCTAATCTTTGATGCCACAAATCAATGTTACTTATGATGGCAGAGTGACAAGTGAGATCATTAGTAGTAACAATCCCATAGCAATTATCAGATGTGCGAACCCTATGTAAGATAGTATTTCCCTTTTTATCCAAAATTTCACATTTATTTTTTGAAAACAATACTTCATGATGGGAATCACACATTTAACTAATGCTTAAAAGATTTTCTTTAAGACCATCAACAAGTAGAGCATTATCCAGTTTGGGAAGACCAGCAACACTTATAGAGCCCTTACTAATGACTCTAGAAGTGCCGCAATCTCCAAAGGTAACAATTCCTCCTTCATATTTTTCAAGAGAAGTGAAGTAGGATTTGTTATCGGACATGTGATAAGAGTAGCCATTATCAAGATACCACATGTGTGAGTCACGTGCTTTTAAGGTAGTGTGGACAACTAAACAAGTCAAATCATCTTTCCTTACCCAAATCCTTTTGGTCTTGGTCAATGTCTTGGCGTTGTGAACACCCTCATGAATCTTGGTATTCCGCCTAGACATGTAAGGTTGTCTCCTAACCCAAAATGTATTCGAATTTCTACCCTTTTAAGACACCTTACCAAACAGTTCATAGCAATAAGGACGAATGTGGCCATACCTACCACAATGGTGACAAATAAAAATAGGTTTTACCCCCTTTTTGTTGATCTTACCCACTTTTGGTAGATGAAGAGAGGAATTATCCTGGTCTACCTTCAATTTTCCTTTTGCTTGAGTCTTCAGGTTATGTGAGGTAGAGGCTTGTCCCTTGTGAGTTGTTGCACCATAGCCTAGCCCACTTTTGTCACAACCCATTTGTTGAGACCTGAGGATGTCTTCTAGAGATTTGGAACCTTTGTTCCATATGGAGATTGTTGCTCTAGCAATACGAAGTTCTTCATCTTTCTGACAGACTATCTCTTCCAATTTAGCTTGTGACATCTCATGACTTTCAAGCTTTTCTTTATATGTGGAATACACCTTCAGAAGTTCATTCCTTTCAGTTTCACAGGATAGTAGTTTTCCACATAAGTCTTGTCTGTCACTCGAGATTTTGATGATATTCTGCTTTGCTGCTATAAGTTCTCATTTCAGCCTGATATTCTGACTCTCACATGTTTTGAGCTTGAGAGAGAGTTTGTCATTGATTTTGGACAAATTCAGAGATTCGTTGTACAACTTTTCGTAAGCTTGTTGTAGTTCTTCGCCATTTGCCTCATCATTGTCTTCAGATGTTTCATCATCCTCTTTTTGCTCTTTATTCTGCTTGACTTTGTCCAATCTAGCAACTAAGACAGGGAAGTTGCTGGATGATGGGGAAGGTGAATCTCCTCTTTCATGGAATTGGCTCAGAATTTCCTATGCGTCTTTAGCCTTTGTGCAATGAGCAACTCGTTGCTGTTCTTCATAGGAAATTGCTCCACGAATAGTAATCAGGGCTCTTTGGTTGCCCGGATTGTCTGCACTTTCTGTATCTTCTTCAATGGCTTGCCAACCTTCTGGTTCAAAAGCTCTCAGAAAAGCTCTCATTCTGATTTTCCAATACAGGTAGTTAGTCCCATCAAAGGTGGGAGCATGATGCAAGTTCTGACCATGAGCTAAATCCGATGGCTTTGGAAGAGGTTGAGCGAAAGAAGACCAAAAAGCCATGAAAGCACTATCCCCGTCTTCACTGGATTTAGGTTCTTCGGGTTCTTGTTCCGACCCGCTTTCATCATCCCAAGTCACAGTGTAAACTTTCTTTCGATTCTTTTTCGAAAGGCATTCAAGGGCAATATGACCAAACCTTTGACATTCATAGCACTTTACCCATTGCCCATTTACAATCTTCGTTTCAGTTTTTTGAGCAAATTTTGGTGGAAAAGTTTTGGGTTTTTCATTACTCTTGTCTTTTGAAATAGGGTCTCTGAAATTAGGCTTCTTTTTCTTCAAAAATTTTTAAAACTATTTTGTAAGCATAGCCGTCATCTCAGACTCTAAATCAAATTCAGTCTCCGGAGTTTTTGCAGTCTCATGAGCACTAGTGAAAGCCACACTTTCTTTTTGTTTTTTTTTTTTTTTGAAATTTGGTAGGCTTTATAAGTCTGCAAGTTTCCAACCAATTGATCAAGCTTGAGGGTATCAACATTCTAAGCCTCCTCAATGGCTGTCACTTTTGATTGGAACCTCTCGGGTAAAGACCTCAAAATTTTTCCAACCACTTTAGCTTCTGGGATTTTTTCACTGAGTGTGAAACAGGAATTAACGATATCACTGAGTTTTGCATAGAAATCATCAAACGTCTCATCATCCCGCATAAAAAGGATTTCAAAGGCGGATGTGAGACGTTGAAGTTTTGACCTTTTGACAGAGGTAGTACCTTCGTGAATCATTTCAAGAATATCTCAAGCCTCTTTTGCTACCTCAC
The DNA here is from genome assembly GCA_025200525.1 of Camellia lanceoleosa. NCBI lineage: Eukaryota > Viridiplantae > Streptophyta > Magnoliopsida > Ericales > Theaceae > Camellia > Camellia lanceoleosa. Next base: position 103,325,636 of record CM045767.1, on the reverse strand, counting down.
ACGTGCAGATACGACAAAATTCTTCAGGTGTGACGAAGCAAAACAGGGAATTGAGAGCCTTACTGTTCCAACTCGAGTTTTGGTAATCAGTTGTGTCCCATTTATCAAGGGGTTTAGGAATATCTACACCATCAATGGTGACAATAGATTCACTCCACCCATAGATCACACAGTGCCAAACTTTCTCATCGATGTATTTTGAAAACGCTCTCATACGAGCTTTCCAATAAGAATAGTTTGTACCATCGAGTAAAGGAGGTCTATGAGTCGAGTTACCTTCACAAATAGAATCCATAATACTAGTCACACAAAATCACACTCCTATAGTTTTTGATAAAACAAAGAGTGACCTGCTTTGATATCAATTGAAAATCCTAAGTGATTCGTGATTAGATCAAGATTAAAATATTCCAAATCCCAATAATCCAAAACACACAATCTAAATCAACAAGCACTTACGAAAGTGATTTAGATTGTTTGTTTTTCAGAATAAACAATAAATCGACACAAGCGATTTCTTACGTGGAAAAAACCACAATTGAAGAACCTTCAATTGTAATAAAAAACCATAGGCAAAACGCCACTAATCAATCCACTACTGAAGGAAGAAAGATTACAAAGATAATACACAAATTACCCAACTCAGTCAATTTGCCTTCGAATCTTCTGTAACTCTTTCACCACACCTTCGTCTTAGAATTGATCAATCCTGAAGTTGAATGCACAATCTTCAATTGTCGAATTAACGACTACGTACAGAATCAAACGTCTTTTGAAACTATACGTTTGAATCTTCGGAATCCACCGAAGATAACTCTCTCTTTTGAATTTAAAGTATCAAACTCCTTGATGTATGAATCTTAGATCATGAGTAAAGAACTCTCACAAAACATCAAGGAAAACTCTCAAAAATCTCCAGAAGAAAACCTCAAACAAAACCTTAGAAAACCTTAAACAAGATCTAGGAGAAATAATCCTAAAAACATCCTAAACAGATATAAATAGGCAACTGAGTCCGCGATCTCCGCTCGAAGGCCATGACCGATAAGCTTCAAAGAAAATATGTGTGCGACAAAACAGTGGTCCGCTCGAGCGTGAAATCACACACTCCAGTACTTTTACATACCTACCAAACTACTGAGAGACCACAAACTCCGCTCGAGCGCCAATGATCCCGCTCGAGCGGGAAAGACAAAAATACAGGAAAAATTACAATTTGAATAACTCAAAGTTTTGTACCCGGATTTGACAATAAAGGGACCTAACAAATTCAATACAACTCAAGAATAACAAACATACCTTTGTCAGCCATTGAATTAGAGAAGTTGAGAAAATACTCCTAATTAGAGAAGTTGAATCTTGAATTCTTGGCTCACCTTCTTCTCTCTGTCTCTCTTAATTAGGATGACTATAAAACTTAGAGTGATGTAAAATACTTATCATATGAAAGGGGAGTCACACATCCTTATATAGAGGAGAGAAGAGGGCCAGATAAACTCTTATCAAAAGAATTTCTAATCCATCAAGGTTTCCTTCTTGGCCCTGTTTGTTAGAGCTTAATTTCAGCTTTCAGCTTAATTTAAGCTGTTTTGATATGTTTGGTTTAGCTTATGCTTATAGCTTATAGCTTTGTGGAAGTCAGAAATCAGCTTATTCTCGTGAGTCAATGATATGCTTTGAGAATAAGTCGAAATCGACTAATTGAAAGTTATAAGCTATAAGCTGTTTGGGCATAAGCTATAAGCAGTTTCCCACAGCTCTACCAAACAGGGCCCTTATCTTAGAAGAGTGATTATATTAAAATTCTAATTACTGAACTTTATATATAATATTGGCTTTATCTAATTGTGGAGTCTAAACAAATTAAAACATGTAGATATATGTAGGCTATTGGGCCACACTAGAAAATAAATCCAACAAAAGCTTCTATAATACAGACAAAAGTCAAATCCACTAAAACTATGAAATTATCGTCAAATGCTATATGGAACTAATGGGTGTAATTTTTGTTTTGTAGATGGCTTTTGGCATGGACATGTGGATCTTCCATTTTTGTGTACAGAGGATAATTTACATTCTTGAATAATCCCACTTTTTTTGTCGTCCTCTGCTTTTCGTGTGAATTTGGATGAATCGTACATATAACTTTTGGTCGGGTACATAATACTTTTGACATCGAACAAATATTTATTGCCGTGGTATATAGATTACCTTTTGTTGTGGTACAGATTACCATGGTAATTTGTACCATACCAAATGGCTATTCGCATAGTAGTAAATATACTTTTGTGTACGGAGGACATTGTTTTTATATGCTTATTTGTTCTATATGAAATTATTATTTCTAGTTGGAATGTATACTTGGTTTGTATAGAATTTGATATTAAAAGTTATTCATTTTTGTTGGATGGTTGTGTGTCAAATACGTGTTGTGGAATGGGTGATAATATATACGTATTGTTTTGTTTTTATACCTATTACAGGTTGTGTGGGATACATATAGATTGTGGACAAATTAATTAAAATAAAAAAATATAAAATGATGTTTTTGGCGACTAAACAATTGGTAGCTAAAAATGGAGTTTAAATATTTTTAGCGACTAAATAGTTAGTAGCTAAAAATAAATTAAATGGAAACAAATATTTTGGCAACTAAATATTTAGTAGCCATTTAAAAAAGACTTTAGGCGACTAATGATTTAGTACCCAAAAAAAAAAAAACTTTGGTGACTAAATATTTAGTTGCCAAAACATAAAAATTATATGATAGGTGACTAAAACTTTAGTAGCTAAATAAAAAAAAAAAAAAGCAAAAAAAAAAAAAAAAAAAAAGACTTTAGGCGATTAAACTATTTAGTAGCTAAATAACAAATTGGACTTTAGGCGACTAAATATTTAGTAGCTAAAAAAAGTTAGATGAACAAAAAAAAAAAAAAACTAAAACTTTGGCCGCCCTAGATAATTCAAGTATTGGCGACAAAAATTTTAGTAGTTGGAAATGTGATGTTAAATTAAATTGTAAGCTTTTGACGACTAAAAGATTAGTTGCCAGTTTAGCCTTTTAGTGACCAACAATTTTGTTTGTCGCCAATACTTTTACTTTTGGCAACTAAAAAAATTAGTTGCCAATTTATGACTTTCGGCGACTAAATATTTTTTAGTCACCAATACCTTCCTCGACAATATTCCCGCGACAAAACTGGCGACCAAAATATTTAGTCAGGAAAATTTTTTAGCAACTAAAATCTAACTTTTATCGACTAACAATTTAGTCTCCAAAGGTGCAATTCGTTGTAGTGATGGTTTGATTAAGACCAAAATGACCCTACCCTTCACATGATTTGGAATGGATGTTATCACTACAACATATAAGAATTTTTTAGACCAATTTTTTTGGTCTTTAAAAGTGAAAATTTTGTTGTAAAAGACATTTATGAACTAATTTCTATCGTCGTAAGGATAGTTGTTAAAAGGTCGTCCCGAAAAGTCAAAAACAAAGTTTTTAGCGACAAAATTTTGAAAATGTCGCTAATAAATACATTTTTAGGGACAAAATAATTTGGTCTCAAAAAGGTTTATTTTTTAAGACGAAAAATTTGGTCCCAAAAAGATAATAATTCATCACTAATATTAAATTTTAGTTGCTAAAAATATAATAACGACACTTTTCGCAATAACAATATTTGGTCTCTAAAAAATAATTTTGTCCCTAAATTTTGGTCTCTAAAACTTTAATTTTTTATAGTGTATACTTCACCCAAATTGGAGGGAAAAATGGAACCATTTTGAAACAATTAGGACTTCCTCTTTTTTTTCTTTTCGTTTGTTTTTTTTATTATTATATTTTGTCTCTTATTTTATTTATTTTGTTTATTTAATCAAATATTTATTTGTTTAATTTGTCTTCCACTCTATAGTGTCTTTTTTATTTTATTATTTTATTGTTTAATTTTCTTTAAACTTTGTTATACAATTTGTTAAGAATATTAAAATATTTTTTGCATGAAACATTGGAGTAGGAAATACTAAAATTTATTATAAAATTTGTTTATTTTTCTATTATATTTATATTATGTAACGCCCCCAAAATAAAACGATAAAACCAACTCATAAGCGGAAGAATAATATAAATAAGATACTTTCTTTCATCAAAGTTTGTTTACAAAAGTTAATACATGCAATATATATTCACAAATATTCATCATGAATCTACAGCATGCGTTGCAACGTTAAGAGAATAAAAAAAAAAAAAAAAAAATTAAACATATAGTCATATGCCCTATAGGCTTACATCTTTTCAAGTCATTGCTTAGTTACAACAAAAGTGAGCCCAGCTCGATATAATTAAAGCCTTGACTATACAAAAGAATACAATAAATGAAAGAAACTCTTGCTCCCAAAAGTCCCTCCTAACTATTGCCTTGGCGGAGGCATGTTACTAATACCTAAAAATGGTTTTCCCCAAATAGGGTGAGCCACAGTCCAGTAGGAATAATCTAACGCAGTATATGAGATTTAACAAAGATATAAGTATAACGTGCATATACAATGCCTATAACAAAACATTCACATTTGTATACAACCATCAAATACCAAGTTCATATCTTATTCTATTTTTCTTCAATTCATTTCAATTCATGAGTCACTTTATTTATCTTCCAACAACCCAACTGAGCTATAACTCAGTGGTTATCTAATCAACACAATTATCACACAAACATTTCAATCTGCCATTTTACAAAAATTTCGTCCGCGAGATCAGCACCCATGTATACATACAATTTTGAGACTTTTATCCTGGACACTTCGGCCAACTTAATTTCAATGGATTCCATCATCTTTTTTCTCTCACACAATGGAGTACATCCCCTTTCTCCTCCCAAACATCATACATATACAATGTATTTAAAACATAGTTATATTCAATGACAACTAACATTATATTAGTTTCAATTTACCTATTCCTCATGCATTTTTTATAATAATCATAGCTATCCTCCACCAATAGCCCAATACAAATATTTCTAAACAGATATACAACTTCTCAATAAATAAATTATTCAAATTTCGATAGGTGAAAGACAACACGTGTCGAACTCCACCATTTACATTAACAATCAACCAATTGCACATTATCATTGTCAATTTTTAGTTATTTGTATAAAATAACAATTTGACCCATTTAGGGTAAAACTCCATTTTTCTATATATCAACCCAAATGCCAAAATTAACTATTTTGCTCCTATAGAACCTCATATTCGAACCCCATAATCATTTATTTCACACTCATTTAGAAACCCCTCCTTTTATTTCACACTTAAACCTTAGGTTTATTCAAAATACTCAAAAATTCCACCATTGTTACACAATGACAAATAACTAAGCTAAAAGCATATGAAAGTGTAGAAAATCCCTACCTTAAAGAGGGAAGACGAGCCAAGCAAGAGTGAAACTTCAAAGATGCCCAAATCCAACTCTATTTGGATAAAAATTGAGATCTTGAGATGGTCCACCTTTTTATAAAAGGGATTAGGGTGAAGAAATCACTAAAATTAAGTGAAAATGTAAAGAGAGAGAGAGAGAGAGAGAGAGAGAGAGAGAGAGAGAGAGAGTTTTAGAGAGAAAGGGTCTCAATTTTAGGTTTTAAGGAGAAAAGATCTGAAAAAGTGATGCAAAAAGTCATTTTCGCGATCTGATATACGCATAGTCCCCTCGAGCGCAAGACTTGACGCTCGAGTGTCAAACACAATAAGTTGTTCCGCTCGAGCGCAAGCAAGGCCGCTTGAGCGCCAAGACACAATGAACAAGATGCTCACCACTCGAGCGCAACAAGAGACGTTCGAGCGTAGAAAACACACATCCAATAGTTTTGCAGACAACAGATTAACGCTCGAGCGCAAGAAAGGCCGCTTGAGTGCCCACCTTCGAAGCGAAAACGCCGCCGGCGTAGAAAATCTCCCAAGAGTTTTGCGGACTGCAAAAATCGAGAGTTTGCAAAGCCCGCTCGAGCGCAAGAAGTGTTGCTCGAGCGGAGGACCAAAATTCTGAGCAACATAAGGTTTGAAAGACAAGCGACCAATCTGCCCAAACACAACTACAACAACCCAAAAACCAACTTCAAAGAGGTACAAGGGAACAAGAGGTAGATAACAATATGAAAGTATTAAACTCGAGTCCGGCATACTACAAGAGTCGGGTTTTTAAACCGAGATCGCTATATATTAATTTTTTATTTTTGATTTAATCAAATATTTATTTGTTTAATTTGTCTTCCACTCTATAGTGTCTTGTTTATTTTTTAATTTTATTGTTTATTTTTTTAAAACTATACAATTTGTTATGAATATTGAAATGTCTTTTACAAACAATATTGGAGGGGAAACACTTGATTATATTTTATTAAACTATACAATTTGTTTATAGAATCATAAAAAATTGATCTTTCTTTAACAAATTAGTTTCATTTTTATTATAATAAAAATAGAAGACAAAATTCAATCAAATATGATGAATTGGATTTCTCATGACATAATTTGTTTGAAACTATTTTTAATGCTAAAATATATGTGACCGTTTTTTGGTTTATTTTTAGTGAAATTGTTTTTTTTTTTATTAATTTGTATTATTTTTATTGTATGATTTGAGTTAATAAAAATACAAAATAATATTTGTATGGTTTAATTATTTTTATCTGTATGGTTTATTATTATTATTATTATTATTATTTATTTATACAATTTAAGTTAACATTTGTGTAGTTTGAATATTATTATCATCATTATTATTATTATTATTATTAACAATTTGAGTTAATATTTTTTTATTAGTCTTTGCGTTTTTTTTTAGTAAATAAAAATAATATTATCTGTTAAAAAATAATTCAAAATAATTTTTATTTACATTAATTTCAAATCATACAAATTATTTTAATTATGTAAGTTTTTTTATATATATTTTTTGAAATATTAATTTAAATTTAGTCTTATTTAAAAATTTTGTTGATATTTTTTTTGAATAATATTAATTTTATAAAAATTGAATTTATATATTAAAAATTATATGTAGTTTCTTAAAATAAAATTGAATAAAATTTGTTTTGTTTTTAATTAAAAAAGTGAGTTGAATGATGTGATGTGATATGTGTGGCGTAGAGAGAGAGAGAGAGAGAGAGAGAGAGAGAGAGAGAGAGAGAGAGAGAAGCGAGAAGGAAAGTGTATGTGTGTGAGTGTCTGGCGGTAAGTAAATTTGTGTCAGCAAGGGTAAACTAGTCTTTTTGACATAGATGTTAACAGCGTGACAATTACAGATAAATTCGAAATTATAGGAGAAGTGTCTACATATTTCTAAATGCCATGGGAGTTATCTACACCAGTCCAAAACCACAAGGGTTAGGTACTTTTTGTCCTTAAAAAACATATACAGAAAATTGGACAGACTAGGTACAATGGATTGAAATGAGATCTTTAGGACAATAATGGAAAAAAGAGGGCTTTCTTTTAACAAAGACTTTTGGTTTCCAAACTTACCATAGAGTTAAAAAGGTTGGTTTTTATGGAAAAGCAGGTGATTAAGTGGCAAATTAAAGAGCTATTGTAGTTCATATAATAGTGATGTCAAAATATGTTTGAGTGATATACATTGATAAAGAAGTGACCACAAGTTTTGGGGAAAAAGATAAGGAGGCATGGATTGAAAAATGAGAACTTGTCTTTGTCGATTAAAGATCGTGACTTCTACATCTTAGTTCATTTTCATTGATCAAGGCAAATAAGATAGGGATGGCATCTAGAAAGACAATGACTTGCTTTAAAAAAAAAAAATCAAGATTTTCAAGTGTAAGTATATATATATATTTATCAATCGATATGAGAGAATAATTATAATTATGAGAGTAATTATATCTATTTGGTAAGGTCCAAGAAAAATCACATTTTTTTGAAACTTTTTTGTTTTTAAGTGATTTTTTTTTTTTAAAATTGTATCAAATATATATATATATATATATATATATTTAGTACTTTGATCCATTTAGTGTAGAAGGTTCTACAAAACATTTTTTTTTTAAAAAAATTCAAAATATTTTTAATAGTCTTTTTTTATTTTTCTATTTTAAGCTTTTCATATCTGTCTAGTATAATAGGAAAAGTGAAAAGTATTTTGAAAAAAAAAATATTCATTGAAAAGAAAAAGAAAAAAAAGAAAAAAAAAAACTAACAAAAAACCAACTAAAAAAGTAATTTTCGAACTCACTCTTGGCACAAAATTTTAGTCTATTTCCAATCCCATTATCAATTAGATACAAATCAATCAGACAGCATCGAATATTTGTCGACGCTGCGTTCTTGTGATCAAGCTTGTAACTCCTCGAACAACGTTGTGTAGTCTACAAAACAACTCAGGTGAACTAACCGGTGCGTGTATGTCGAAAAACCCCTCAAATATTTAAGTTAGCTCTTAAGATAAATATAGGAAAAGTTTCTAAAAATTCAGTAAGTAAAGTTTGCATTACCTTTTTAGGGTTTACTTCTAAATTTTTATATATTCAGCAAGGTAGACTCCTAGTAGGATTCTAATTCCTCTTCATAGAGTCCTATCAGGAGTCCATCTCTTAAAGGATAATGTCTATCCTTTAATACCATTATTCGCAAAGTTTAAATAAAATAACATAACTCTTAGCCCGACAATCAACCTATAAACACTATTCCGGTTAGTCAAGGACCAAGTAACCGTATTGAATGAACCTTGCTTGCCTTTAAGATTGCCAAGCAACATGCTATGCCGTGCTAACCTTAGACACAAGACTCAACTCGGTTGTTTGACTCGGTCATTTGGCCAACGCCTCGTCATGACTTATCAACTGTTGTTTGGTCCTCTAAAGATAGAACGGTCCCAAAGCAATTTTAGCTTAGAATGACAAGGAGAGCAAGACAAAGTCAATTTAGTTCGGCCCAAACACAAGGTCCATGTAAACGTAGCTCAGCCCATTGCATGGTACAAATACAAGGTCCAAGTAAACTTAGTTTGGCTCATTTGCACGAAAGCTTAGCCTGGCTCATTTTGCACAACCCAAAGCCAAGATCCACGCAAACTTAGCTTAGCTCAAGCCCAGTGAATAATGAATGTGTAAAGGGGTTAAGAATGAATGTCTTTTCAGTACTTAAAATAATCAATTACATTTGTAGATTAGTTATTCAATCAATGTCTCATATTTCATGTCATATCATTCATTTAGAAATCTTAGTAGTCATATGTGGTACATCTAATAGCAGAACAGTACAGTAAATCTTGATAGACTAAACACTCAGTTGATGGCCATCAATACAGTAACAGTAGTTCCAAGGATAAGAACTAACAGAAATCTCTGTAACAGTAGCAGTAACAACAACAGCCAGTTGCTATAGATGCCACGAGTACAGTTCATAAAATAGGATAAACATTCATTCAGTAAACAATATCATTTCAGAAAGCAGTAAACGACACAAATTACCCTCTCAAATACTATTTCCAATCCTTTTCAATCCTATTGCACACTATATTGATTTTTTTAATTTTCAAAATGTAAAGACAGAGTGTACTGGCAAGAAGCAAATCAAATCAAATTATCGTGTGTCACTCAGGTAAAATCAAATAATGATTCTTTCTATCAAAGGTTATAACCTCAATTAAATTATAAAAATTTATATCATTTTACACTATCACATCACCTATGGGTTTAATTCTTTCTCACCCATAACATTTTCATTTAGTATGACTATAAAAATCAAAACTATCAAGAAATTGGGGACGCATCTGTTAGAATTTTACCAAGGATGCTCTATTAAAATAAATGATTTATGCTTGAGTTAATAAACTATATAGTCTTCTTTGATTAAAAAAAAAATTTGAGGTTTATTACCTATTAAGTTTTATTGATAAATTTATTAAGTATTAAATTTATCAATCTTTTTTATTTTTATAAATAAATTTACAATGATAAATTTATCAATCAAAATTTATAAATAACTAAATCTAATTAATAAGACCGTTCGATAAATGTCCTTAAATCAAATTAGTCTAAGCTCAACAACTACCATTCAACCACACTCTTTTTCCATAGAAGTGAAGTCAATGCGACAATGTATCACCTTCATGTACATATAGACTTTGAAAGGCCAATGTGAAACTGACAGTGTATCACCTTCATGTACATATAGACTTTGAATTTTGGATAAGAGCACAACAACATTTTTTTGACTATTTTATCTTACACCATGGTTTTGAAATGTGACACTTTGTACAACTATGTTGCAGAGCCGAATAAAATATTTCACCTAATTTACATGCTTTTTATTACAAGAACAAAATGACTTCACACCAGAAAGTTAAAAAATAAATTAAGAATAAATTGTATCATTAGTTCTTATAGTATAAGTGACGTGTTATTTTTGTTTCTATAATTTTAGTTTGAATAATTTAAACTTCACATTTTAAATTTTGTTGTAACGTAATTTATCCATCACTTACCATTGGAATTTGAAAGAAAAAAAGACCAAGTGCAAAACTAGAGGAATCAAAATAAAATTCAAAACAATATAATTTTTTTCATTTAAAATCTTAACAATGCTTGATGAAAGAACTACATTACAACAAAATTAAAAAGTGTAGAGTTCGAATTGTTAAAGTGAAAACTATAAAGACCAAAGTAAAGTTTCATTCACACTAAGGGTGTGTTTGTTTTGAAAGATTAGGGGGTGGGATTGGACTATTAGTCCTACCGGACTAATAGTCCATTATTTGTTTTATTTTTTTTTGCTCCGGACTAATAGTCTCCCCGGACTATTAGTCCCACAAATATGAGACTATCCTGTCCCATGGGGGGAGGTGGGATAGAAACCATGGGATTGGTATTCCATGGGATTATTTTGTAAAATGTTCATTTTACCTTCCATGTTATTACTTAGCAAACAATTAGAAAATGGTAAAATAGTCTTTTGAACATTTATAAATTATTTTTTTAGCGTTGTTAATTTAAAATTATATATTAAATAAAAAATTTAAATTATAAATTTAATTTAATTAAAAATAATAAATTATAAATTATGGCTTTATAAATTAAATTTTTTTAGTGTTGTTAATTTAAAATTATATATTAAATAAAAAATTTAAATTATAAATTATAAATTTAATTTAATTGAAAATAATAAATTAAAATAATTAAAATACTGTGCAAAAAATAAAATAAAATAAATTTTTATTTAATCTAGCTAAAAATAATTAAAATATTAAAGCTATGTTTAATATTGCTATTACTTAGTAAATAATTGAAAAGGATAAAATTGTCATTTGAGCATTTATCCTTCTCCATAATATCCCAAAGAAACATTAGATAACTAAAAATAGTCCAATCCAGACATTTAATCCCATGACTAAACAAACATAGGATACAAATTTAGTCCAACTAAATAGCCCGGGACAATGTATCCCAAGGGGTGCAAACGAGCCGAGCCGAGCCTTCGGCTCGAGCTCGAGCTCAAGCTTATCGAGCTCGTTTATTGAGCTCGAGCTCGACTCGTTAATTTTTGTCGAACTCGTGCTCGGCTCGATAAATTTTTTTTAATATTATTTATATTATTTAAATATAAATTTTTAAATAAAAAATATTATTTATATTATTTAATATATAAAAAATGCATTTATATTATTATTTATATATATATTTATATATTTTTAATATATAAATAATGTATTTATATATTATTTAATATATAAATAATATATTTATTATATAATTTAATTATAGATAAACGAGCGAGCCTCACCTCTGCGAACAAAGTGAGCTCGAGCTCGGCTCGTTTACTAAACGAGCCGAGCCGAGCCGAGCCCTTATCGAGCCGAGCCGAGCTTGTTCACAAACAGCTCGGTTCATTTGCAGCCCTAAGCAAGGTTCTGAAAAGCGGTTGCGGTCGCCGTAACGGTGGCGGTGATGCGATTGCGGTTGCGGGGTGTAAAGGCCATAGTGTAACGGTTGCGGTAACCGGAACCGTGATTTTTTTTATTTTTCGCACAATTTAAAAAAAATTTACTGATACGCATGTTTTTTTTCCATGATCATATTTATTGGGTTAAAAATAAATATTGATTAATTTTTGTAAATTTTTAAGTATGATCTAATAAATTTCATATTTTTAAATCACTATAAACTGAGTTTTTTACATTTTATTTTAATAATTAATGACTTTATATTTTATAAAAAATTAATCACTAACTATTATATATAAGATAAATAATGACAAAAGTAAGAGAATAAATAAGAGCCTAAATATATATATATATATATATACATATTTTAACTAAGCCAAATAGATAATGACCACACTTATTATTATTATTATTTTCAAACAATATATAGATAGACACACACAAACAAAATGGTTTAATAATAGCAGCTGAATAGAATAACATAGGTCTTATAGTTTCAACAAATCAATAACATGTTCTTCATCTTCCCCCTTCTCTCTCTCTCTTTCTTGCTCATCTATTTTCTCTCTTTATCTTCCCTCTTCTTTCTATCCCTCTTCTCCCATTTTCAGCTTTTTTTTGTGTGTTTTTTCGAAAGAAACAGTTTGGAACCGCTACGTCAAAGGCGTAAGTCACATAAATGTTATTCTGGCATATTCTGGCTTCTGGCTACGCACTGACCACACTGTGTATCTCAATCACACTGCAAAAGCGGCCGTACGGTGATCGCGGTAAAAACCGTTACGTAACGGCGTTATGATTGCTATGCCGCTTTAAAACCTTGATCCCAAGACTAATAGTCCGATAGATTACAATCCCCTCTTATAAATTATCCATAAATCAACACCTAATTAATGGTGCTTTACACCATGTAACCCTTCATTGTATGTAATTTTTTAATATTTTACAAGTAATGATACATAACTCTAATTTTAGAATTTTAATTGAGCTCTAATAATATGATAGGAAAAAAAAAAGAAAAGAAAAAGACCAAAATATCATATCAATGAGTGGGTTTCACTCCTAAAGCTCTCTTAGAGCTTTTGTTTTAGAGTTTCTAAACATTTTTATTTCCTAGAAATACGAACCATAAGGACATGTATAAAGAAATTAGAAATCAAATAAAGATGTTACGATCCGGGTATGGCAAGAAATATCAAATGTGATTTAATGCGTTTGATTAGACCTAAGTCTTTTCATGTATTGGTCGAATTAACAAAAAATTATATAACTGAATAAAACTGAAATAATGTCCAAAAAAAAAAAAAAACACTACAAGACATTATATTTTTGACGACTACATTTTTAATCGTCAAAAATAAAGTTTTAGTCACCGAAACATTGTCCCGACTAAATATTTTGGTTGCCGGATTTGTCGTGGGAAGATTGTTGGGGAAAGTATTGGCGACTAAAAACTATTCAGTCGCCAAAAGTCTTATAAATATAGACTAAATTTTTAGTTATCAAAAATAAAAATATTAGCGACAAAACTAATATTTAGCCGCTGATGAGGCCACATTGGCGACTAATCTATTAAGGGGGACTGGTACAATACAAGAGACATAACATCCATGATATATATTAAGGGGTAATTGTGAATAAGTGGAACTGTCATAAAATCGGGGTAAATTATAGTAAATTCCGTTAAACTATTATTTATTTATTTACATCTTTTTTTTTTTTTTTTTTTTGAATTTCAAAACTCAATAGTTAACTCCCTCTTGTTAAAGTATTATCTTATTTAGTTGATCCTTTTTGTTAGGATTCTGTTAGAAATTTACAAAAAATCAAATTATATGTAAAATACATGACATATTTATTGAATTTTTAAGACAATAATATCTGTTATTGATTGTTTTCGAATAATAATATTCTTATATGGTGATTTTATTTGTACTTTATCTATATCTTAGTGGCAAAGTGAAACATGATCACTAGATAAAGCCATTAAATGTATCATATACTTTACACATGACATGATTTTCTATAAATTTCTAATACAATTTAACAAAAAGGATTAACTATAATAAGATAATATTTTAAGAGGATTAACTATTAAATTTTGAAGTTCAAAAAGACAAAATGTTAATTGGCCATAATATAAGGGGATTGTTGGAAATGGTTATAAATTCTGGATAAAACTAGAATTTTATCCTAAGTTTGGTCTATTTTTTAGGTGGGCCCTGTGCGTCGATTTTCACGGGTCGAAGTGGTAACGCGTTCTATGCCGCGTTGTGATTCACGTGATATATTTGGTTGCTCAAAACCATTACCGAGTTAATGGGAAATTGAAGCCAAAGTGTGCTCCATGGAAATGGAGTTTTTGTGGAAAACCCTTAAAGGTTTGAATAAGGCTTGTCCCACATTAATTTAGTGGGAAGTTTTGAATGGGTTTATAAGGCATGAGTTTGGTACTTGGAGTGTGCCCCAAGGGGTATCCAAGTGTTTTAGAGGGAGAGATTATGGGCTAGACCTATTGGACCTAAAAATCACCACACGCGCGCACCGTCGTCCGATCGGGCTGGGTTGGGGTGTGTGGTGTGTTGGGATTGTTCGGCCCAATATTAATCTTTTTGGGTCAAAAATATTTGAATTTAATTTTATTTTTGTTAAAATAAAATCTAGAATTCAAATTAAACTGGTTTGGTTTTTCTGTACATCCAAACAGGGACTTTCCCGTATTAAACCAGAAATAATCTGATCCAGATTTACTGTACACCCAAACAAGGTCCTTCCCGTTTTTGTTATCTGTTTGAATTCAAAACCAATAGGTATCATACCTGTTTAATTCAAAACCTAGAGCCACTATTCCATCTATAAATAGGACAGCCCTCATTTAGATTTTTAGAACTCTAATTTTCGTCATTTATAATTCTGAAAACATTCTCTTCATGTTGCTGCATTATTTTCTTGTCAGAGAGAGTATAAACACTTAGTGTGTTCGTTAGGCAAACAATTTGTAGTGCTGTTATTGTTTGTAGTAAATCATTTTATCTTGGGAGATAGACGTCCAAATTCTGAAAGCACCGTGGAGAGGACGAATCTATCTTAAGGACACAGTGCCAAACACTGGACTTGATCAAAATTATTATTCGAACAATTAATCAAGTAAGTTGTTTAATTTATTTTCTGTTTCATTTGTTTATTTAAATCAGATTTTAATTTTGTTTTTGTAACAAAATAAAATATGTTTATATTTATTTATTTATTTTTAGTTTGATTTTTGTAATCAAACAAATTCTCTCCTTTCATTTATTTCTTTATATTCTTGTTGTTGTTTAGTACATAACAGAATTTAACTATTCAAATACAGTGAAGATTGTCCAACAATCTTAAGACAGAATATTTTTGGTATTTTCATTGTATTTAATTTTTTGTGTTTCCAAAGTAATATTCTGGTTGGAAAAACAAATAGTGATTTATGCTATTTGACAGATAGTAGTAATATACTGTCTCTTTTTTTTGACAACTAGTAGTAATATACTGGTGTCAATAACAATTGCAGAATATTATTTGGTGTTACAGAAAATTATTTTGGTATTTTATTTTTCTAGTTTTAGTAACAAGGAAAATAAAATTATTTTGTTGTCAATTATTATTTTACTTGCGTAGTAGCATTTGTTAAACCATAAATCATTTTATTTATATGGGGGTGTATCTCTTGCATTAGATGAGATATTTTAATTTTCTTCTGTCACAAATATTTTTTATGACAATGACATTTATTCGTCAATGAGTTACAAGTATGTATACAATCAAATGGATTTTTTGACTTGTTTGATTTTTAGGCAAAATCTTTATGAGGATATAATTTTATCAAAACATTAATTCTGATTTGTGTAATCATAATTATTTTGGATTTTTTGTGAATCATGTTTTGGAATTTATGAATCAAGCATATCATAGACAACAAGTGATGGATATTATATTTTGATTTATATTAGAAGTGATAGGGGTGGTGAATATGATGCACCATTAAATGAATTTTGTGCACAACCTAGCATTATTCACCAAACTACACCACCCTATTCTCCTCAGCAAAAGGGTATTGCTGAAAGAAAGAATAGAACCCTAAAAGAAATGATGATTGCCATGTTACTAAGTTCAGGCTTACCACAGAACTTGTGGGGGGAAGCAATATTGTCTGCTAATTATGTTCTTAACAGAATACCCCATAAGAAAACCAACAGCACTCCTTATGAATTGTGGAAAGGTCGACTGCCTCCCTATAAATACTTAAAAGTGTGGGGATATTTGGCAAAAGTTGAAGTTCCTATTCCTACAAAGACTAAGATTTGACCAAAAACAGTCGATTGTATGTTTTTTGGTTATGCTCAGAATAGTAGTGCATATCGGTTTCTGACTTATAAATCCGAAATACTTGATATAAATGTGAACACTGTTATAGAGTCAAGGAATGCTGTGTTTTTGAACATGTCTTTCCTTACAAGAAATGACAGGAATTAAGTTCACAGAAAAGAACTTATGATTGTACACAAAGTCAAGAGACTAATGACAATCAAACACAAGAGACTAGTAATGGTCTCAACCAACAGGATTTAACGGATGATGAACCAAGAAGAAGTAAAAGAGCGAGAACATCAAAATTCTTTGGTCCAGATTTTCTGACATACTTGTTAGAAAATGAACCTCAAAGCTTTAAGGCAGCAATGACAGGTCCTGAAGCACCTTTGTAGAAAGAGGCTGTTAATAATGAAATTGAGTCCATTATGCAGAATCATACTTGGGAATTGGTGGATCTTTCATTTTTCTCTTGAATAATGAAAGCAGATGGTTGAATTGACAAGTATAAAGAAAGACTTGTAGTTAAAGGTTACAGACAAAAATAAGGACTTGACTATTTTGACACATATTCCCCTGTGACAAGAATAACATCCATTCGCATGCTTATTTCTAGAGCAGCGTTGTTTAAATTAGAAATACATCAAATAGATGTTAAGACAGCTTTCTTATACGGTGATCTAAATGAAGAGATCTATATGGAACAACCCGAAGGGTTTGTAGTATCAGGACAAGAAAAGAAAGTCTATCAACTTGTAAAATCCCTTTATAGATTAAAACAAGCACCTAAGCAATGGCATGAAAAATTTGATCATGCAATGGTTACTAATGGGTTTAAGATAAACGAATGTGACAAATGCGTCTATGTTAAAAACACTGACCAAGGATATGTCATAGTTTGTCTTTATGTGGATGACATGCTTATCATTGGAAGCAGTTACAACATGATCAAATCAACTAAGCAAATGCTTAACAAAAGATTTGATATGAAAGATATGGGGGTCGCAGATGTTATATTAGGAATGAAAATTACTAAAACATCTAACGGATATGCGTTATCTCAGTCTCACTATATTGAGAAAATTCTTAATAAATTTATTAAGGATGATTTAAATTTAGCTAGAACACCTGTAGATATCAGTCTTTACTTATCGAAAAATAAAAGTGATGCAGTGACTCAGTTAAAATACTCCCAAATCATTGGAAGTCTAATGTATTTAATGAATTGTACTCGTCCTGATATAGCTTATGCTATTAGTAAATTGAATAGGTACACTAGTAACCCCGGAGAAGACCATTGGAAAGCGATCATTCGGGTTCTTAGATATCTAAGATTCACCCATGATCATGGTTTGAACTTTACTCAATATCCAGCAGTGCTTGAAGGTTATTGTGATGCCAATTGGATATCGGATACTAAAGATTCAAAATCCACAAGTGGATATGTCTTTACTCTGAGAGGTGCAGTTGTTTCTTGGAAATCCATGAAACAAACATGCATCGCACGATCCACAATGGAATCCGAGTTCGTTGCTTTAGACAAAGTAGGAGAAGAAGCAGAATGGCTTCGTCACTTCTTAGAAGACATTCCAATGTGGTTAAAACCTGTGCCAACTATTTGCATTCATTGTGATAGTCAATCTGCAATAGGCAGGGCACATAATCATATGTATAACGGTAAGTCACGACATATTCGTCGTCAACATAATACTGTAAGGCAATTGTTGTCAAACGGAACAATCTCAATAGATTATATAAAATCTAAAGAGAATATTGCGGATCCGTTAACAAAAAGTTTGACAAAAGAGCTAGTGTATAGTTCATCGAAGGGGATGGGATTAAAGTCTATTACATAGCAATCGTCATAATGGTAACCCTACTTATATGACTGGAGATCTCAAGAACTAAGTTCAAAGGGACAACTAAGTTATGTATGGTTCGCCAGAAATCACCAAGGGATTAATTTTCCCTATCCATTCCTATGGTGAGAGTGATATCTGCAACATATGTTGTCTGTAGGGGCATAAGGATAAGTTTCGTTTTTAATGATTACTTATATCTTGATTAAGGCATAAAATCAAGACGAGTATAAGGAGATATTCCCAATAAAAATCACCTATATGAGTGTTGAACTGGGGCCAGTTCTATGAGAATGAAAGAGGCTACATTCTCTAAAAACACTCATGAAAACCAGGAGCGTTCAAGGCCAAAATGAACACAACAGTGAGAACCACGATGTTTTAGAAGATATTTTGTGTGAAATCTATTGTCTTGGCTTACACAAATGGCTGAACAATTTAAGGCATCATGTCCATTGGTTAGCCAGCAAGTCCGATAGGTTATCACTAGGGAAGGTTCAAGGCCGAAAACTACCTATCCTGATGCAAGATATTTTTCAGTTATACTCTTTCGTTAAATCTGCATATTGTTGCATTTCCGTTGTCATCAAATTCCATTCATGTGGGGGATTGTTGGAAATGGTTATAAATTCTGGATAAAACCAGAATTTTATCATAAGTTTGGTCTATTTTTTAGGTGGGCCCCGTGTGTCGATTTTCACGGGTCGAAGTGGTAACGCGTTCTATGCCGCGTTGTGATTCACGTGGTATATTTGATTGCTCAAAACAATTACCGAGTGAATGGGAAATTGAAGCTAAAGTATGCTCCATGGAAATGGAGTTTTTGTGGAAAATCCTTAAAGGTTTGAATAAGGCTTGTCCCACATTGATTTAGTGGGAAGTTTTGAATGGGTTTATAAGGCATGAGTTTGGTACTTAGGGTGTGCCCCAAGGGTACCCAAGTGTTTTAGAGGGAGAGATTATGAGCAAAATGGGCTAGACCCATTGGGCCCAAAAATCACCACACGCGCGCGTCGCCGCCATCGCCTGTCCGTTCGGGCTGGGCTGGGCTTGTCCGGCCCAATATTAATCTTTTTGGGTCAAAAACATTTGAAATAATCTGATCCGGATTTACTGTACACCCAAATAAGGCCTTTTCCATTTTTGTTATCTGTTTGAATTGTAACCCAACAGATTCAAATCTGTTTGAATTCAAAACCAACAGGTATCATACCTGTTCAATTCAAAACCTAGAGCCACTATTCCATCTATAAATAGGACAGCCCTCATTTGGATTTTTAGAACTCTAATTTTTGTCCTTCATAATTCTGAAAACATTCTCTTCATGTTACTACATTATTTTCTTGTCAGAGAGAGTATAAACACTTAGTGTGCTTGTTAGACAAACAATTTGTAGTGCTGCTATTGTTTGTAGTAGATCATTTTATCTTGGAAGATAGACATCCAAATTCTGAAAACACCGTGGAGAGGACGAATCTGTCTTAAGGACATAGTATCAAACACTAGACTTGATCAGAATTATTATTCGAACAATTAATCAAGTAAGTTGTTTAATTTATTTTCTGTTTCATTTGTTTATTTAAATCAGATTTTAATTTTATTTTTGTAACAAAATAAAATCTGTCTTTATTTATTTATTTATTTATTTCTAGTTTATTTTTGTAATCAAATAAATTCTCTCATTTCCTTTATTTCTTTATATTCTTGTTGTTATTTAGTACACAACAGAATTTAACTATTTAAATACAGTGAAAATTATCCAACAGATTTATTATAATTTACCATAAAATAATTGCAATACAAATAAAATATTTTTTAATGCAATTATGACATTCACAAAAAACTTATACCAAATATAAAAATAAACTTATATCATACCCACAATAAATTTACACCAATAAAAATAAAAATTATTTCGCCACTCAAACACAATTTTAATGCAGTACTTATGCAACATGCAAGTGCAGAAATAAAGTCAAGGCAAAGCAGAGTTTACCACAGGTCATTGTTGTCAAAATTCAATTTTAGTTCGTGTTGATCTCGTGTTATTTGAGTTTGTGTCAGAATTATTTATTAACTTGACCTGTTTATTATTTTTATTATCGTGTCGTGTCAATTTTTTGTCCGTATTTAATTCGTGTCGTGTTAACATGTCATGTCAAAATTTTTTACTAATAACTAAAAATATCAAAATGCATGGAAAAAATTTAAAAATTTCTTCACAAATTAAATTTAATGAAACTAATCTCTATTAAATGAAATAATTTATAAAAATATTTGATTTCAACTTAATTTCATTTTCTTAATTTATAAAAATTATGTTTTATTATTATTATTTTTATAGATTTACTCAAATAATAGACAAAAAATACATTAAGTTCAATTAAAAGCAAAAACAAAACCCATATTAAATTTAAAACAACAATACTAAGTAGCTCAAAATTTTGTAGCTCAATAATATTAAAATATATAACTAATTCTTCAGTATACAGTTATTCGTGTTAATTTTGTATTGTACAAATTTGATATTAATTCGACCTGTTTAATATTCATATTATCAAATCGCACTATATATACGTTCATAACAGGAGATGACAAATATAATTTGCTAATTTTATATATAATTTAAATCATATTATTATGTCATGTCGTGTCTTAAATTCTGACCCTTATTAAGAAGATATATGAGAAAATGTTTGGGTAGGAGATAGTGTTTTCAATGGCTCACTGATTAAGCTTGGAGGCGTTGGGGTGCATGTCCAACCGATGAATTATTGAAGTAGCATCTAAGTAGCTTACCTACCTTATGTAAAAATCTTATATAGATGATGGAGAAATTGCACTCCAAATTTTAATTAGGACCCACTTTCAAAGGTAGAGTCAGGATTTTAATTGAGGTGGATAAATAGATAAATTATTAGGTCAAATTAGTTTAAAACACAAAGTTCATTTTTTTTAATAATTAAAAAAAAAAAAACTGTTCTAAATATCTCAAAATTACTCTACTATCATACATATCACTATAAAAATAAAAAAATAAAAAAAAATTTAACATTAAAATCTATGGAATTCTCAATTAATACAAAATGCAAGAAAAAATTGTCAAGTAAACACTAAGAAAAATATTTCTCAAATTTATTGGTGAATTAAATAAAGAGTCAAGCTTTGTTAATATTCTAACTAATAGTGGTTGGAAGAATAAGAAACAAATTAAAGGGTATATATATAATTTTAGAAGGAAAAAATGAAACCATGTTCAAAACTTAAGCTAAAACTGTAATTTCTCAAAAGTTGAGGAGGTTCCGTCCGATCTCTCTCGTTAGTGAAAATAATTTTGTTTTTGTTTTGTTTTTGTTTTGTTTTGTTTTTGTTTTTGTTTTTTGTTTTTTTTTTTTTTTTTTTGGGGGACAAAGATAACATTAGTATGTTAGCAATTAGATTACAACACATACCAATTTCTGTTCATTGACTTGAAATTGAAATCTCACCTTGACACCTAAGTGTCCTCTCCAGTACCACTTGAGTTACAACTCGGGACTAGTGAAAATAAAGTTTATTCATCCAAACAAGAAAATTGAATTAGCAATGTTGGTGCCACATTTAAACCATTCAGTGTGACTGCGACACGTGACAAGCAAAAGGTATTCAAATATCAAAGAGCCCCACATTCGAAGATGCTTACGTGAGCTGCAAATACAAGTCTTCAATCGAAAAATATAATGAACAGCATGTGAGAAGCACATGAAGAAGGAATTAAGAAAGAGCAGTTACGCACGCACAAAAAAAAGACTATGGCCTTAAGAAGTAGCAAGAATGAAGGAGATCATGGTGAAAGATAGTAGCCTAACCGCTTCGAAAGCGCCAAGAGAAGGCTATAAAATAAATAGAAGCAAAGACTGAAGAGGCCCCGGACCAAATTCAGACTCTACGTCTTTGTCAATTTCATGTATCTTTAAATTTTTGCTCCTTACTTTTATGCATCGCACTTACATTTTATAGGAGTAGATTAGCCTTATAATTCCAGAACCTGGTTAGTTTCAAAGCTTCGAAGTTGCCCTTACTAAAGGTAACATTTTGTAATTGTTTATTCAATTAATCAATTACAATTTTTACCTAGTCTCTCCTTTTCATTTTGATATGAATTTGAATTAAAGCTTTGGTTTATCTTTTCAACACAGCATAGTAAAGTCCTCTTCATTAAGGCTAAGAGAACCTGAACACAACCGCTTGATAAAAATTGACATTTATTATCTATAAGGACTTTTCAGATCCTTGTTGGCATGCTTGAATTACATTTTTAATCTTCTAAGTTTCAAAAATAGCTAACATATATTTTTTCGCATGCCTGGTGGGACCAATTTTGTGTTGAAAATATGGTTCGAACAAAGAACCAAGGTGAAGAACAATTAGACAACGAAGATGTTGAAATACAAGAAGAGGGTTTTTTGCTTCGAATAGAAGCCATAACTAACCCTCCTTTTACTACTGGTCTACCTTTAGATGGTTATTAACAGGTAGAAAAATATCCTTATCTAAGAATGGATACACTTACTCAACATGTTGGCCATTCGCACAGCCAAACTTATGAACATGCACCTCTCAAGGCCAAACACTTGGTCAGAGTAGTTGGAGCAGAAGTGAACCACTAATATTCACTCCTAGCATGTCAAATGAACAATAAAGTGGAATGATGTCCATAATGAGCCAAATAATGACTATAAACCTAAAAATTTGGTTTGATTCATTTAGTGTTTCACTTGGTCAAAGAATTGACAATTAGTTGGAAAATATAAGTCAAAGTATAGGTCCTATTTTAAGTAATAGGAGTCCTATTCAAACGTCAACCCAACCTAGGGCAATTCCTAGTAGCAGTCACAATAGTAGTGAACATAGAGTAAGAAATGCACAATCATTCTACGAACCAGTTAGACTAGCACCTCCAATTGGTTCAGGGCCTTACCAAAGAGTGTCTAATGCTCAAGAAACACATCCTGTGTATGTAGAGCTTCAGGTGTTACCTTCTAATACATCTGGTAATGCTAAGCATGGTTAGGTTCAAACACAAAATGCAACACGAATGGTGTCAAATCCAGTCTTTGAACCTATACTCAGGGGGTCAGCAGAACCTTTCAGGCCACCACTTATGCCACTTAGGGAAGAAGACATCATAGGGTATGAGCAAGCACTAAATCCTACAGTATATCCTTTGGACCGAATGGCTGCACCCTTGGTGTAAGTCGTGCCAAATGTATAGCCTCAAGCCGCTAGACAACAAATCTATCAAGGATATATGCCACATCAAGCCCAACAAGGTGTCCCTAATATTATTCCTAGGGACCAATTACTTAACATGGCACAAGAAGTGTGTGGTCCTATGGCTCAGGGGGGTGCAAACACCAGTTTATAGAAAGCCATACCTTGATTGGGTAGATAGGCTATATGAGTTTCCAAAGGGATATAAGGTCCCTGATTTTACCTTGTTTAGAGGGGATAGAAACCAATCAACCACAGAACATCTTTCTAGAATCACAGGGCAGTGTGGAGAATAGACAAATCATGATTATATGAAGTTTCAATTGTTCCCTAGTTCATTCATTGGCCCAGCATTTGCTTGGCATATTAGTCTATTACCTAGTACGGTTCAAACTAGGCCACAAATGGAGGAAATATTTCATCCACAATTCTTTCAAACTAAGCCAAAGGTCACAATGGCTAACTTAGCAAGGTTAGGCCAATGACTAGAAGGAAAAGGCCACTCAATTTATAGCCAGATTCAAGAGGGCCAGAAGTAAGTGTAGGGTGGTCCTTCTAAAGCCTGAATTTGTTAGATTGTCTCAAAATGGTTTAGAGTTTAGGCTTCGAAAGAAGTTTGATGCAATGAATTTTAGAGACTTAGTAAATTTGACTTATAAAGTGTCTAGATACGAGTCGTTGCTAGAATATGAACATAATAGAAAAGAATTCTTCATATAGAACCTATTATAGGAACCTTAATATGGAAATAGATGCTGCTGAAATTGTAGGCAAAAACCATACGTATGTGATGTCTCATTTAAAAAGGAAACTACAATAGATCATTAGTTAAAAAAGAAAGAATTTCATAGAAAATATTCGTTTAATATTTCTAAATTTGATGAAATATTTGATCATTTACTAGCAGCACAGTTTCTAAAACTCCCTAAAGGAGTGGTTATGCCAACTTTGAATCAGTTAAATAGTAAAATATACTGTAAATGGCATAATATTTGGTCTCATTCTACTAAAAACTACATTGTTTTTTTAGACAGGATTTAGGAGCAGGGACGGAACTAGGAGAAGACTATGGGGGGCCATGGCCCCCCTGTTTCTCTGAAAATTATTGTTTGCCATTGAATTTTGAAAATATATATATATATATATATCATTTTATACATAAAATGGCCCTCCAGTATAAAAAAAAAATGTCATTCTTCTTCCATCTTGAATTCTCTTTCTATTTTGTACCAAAAAAACTTCTTGATCTTATTAGAAATTGTTTCTATGGTATTTAAATTTTTTTATGTATATATAATTTATATATATCATATTATACATACATGTATATTTTGTGTATATGGTGAATTTTTTTTTTTTTTTTGGCCCCTCCGGTAATGAAATCCCGGTTCCGTCCCTGTTTAGGAGCAAATCAAATAGTTTCCAACCAAGATTGAGAAGGCAATAGGAATTGACAAAGATCCTTTTCTAGAGGTAAATGAGATGGAAGCCAATGTTGGAGTTCCAAACTTAATTATTCAATCTTTAGAAAAAAGGCTTGAATCTCAGTGAATTGGATGTTTTAGACGTCTAAATGAATGAAGTGAGGCAAAAACTTGCTTCAAAAGAAAGGAAGTCATCTCAGAAGACTAGAGAAATTAGCTTTTCCCATGGCTAAAAGCAGTCTAATCACTCACTGAACACATGTACTGTGGAGACTTTGATTGTCCAGAGTGTTAGCCCTAAGGCCAAAGAAGGTTACAAGTGGGTTAAAGGAATACCTGAAAAGGTCAATACCAAGGACAACACTCCAAGCTTTGTAACCAGGAGGCTTAGAAGTAGGTTATGCCAAACTCATGCCCGATATGAACTAGTGGCTCCCTTTCAAATGACAACTTGGGGTAAAAGAAGGGGAATGAAAGGATCATTCAGAGGTAGAACCCATGGGAATTCGAGAATGGATTGCCTTTACTAATCATATAGGGAGAGAAGACTTGAAAGAAGTCCAGAAGTTGGTCCTGCGAGGCCAAACACTCCTTACACAAGTAAAAGACAGGTGTATTCCTAGGTACCAAGAGCCCCTGATTGGTTTGTTTTGCAGACTAGGCCTAAGGTAAGTCAAACTGAACCTCAATAGGATCAAAAATTGAAGATGGTCAAGCCACTTTCTATAGCACCTAACCAGTTGTTCATGCTAAAGGATCCAAATAGCAGGCAGTCAGAATTGGTGCCCATTATCTCTAGATCACAAAGGAGAAAGATCCAAAGGGAATTCACCAAGCACCAAAAGTAACTCCAAGACTCTATCAAAATAATCCCAAGAGAATTGAAGGGTAGAGACAAGGGGATTGAGAAAGAGCATGTGAGACATCGTGCTCAAGAAAAGAGAGAACAATTGGCTTAAATTCATGCTGAATTAACAGTTGAAGAAAATGCTAGTCTAGTAGGCTTGTCTAAGGCCTTGATGGAAAGTGAATATAAGTTTGAAGATTCAGAAAGTCAGCCAGATGGCTTAGAGAAAATGGAAGATGGTTTGTTCAAAGTTATGATGGCTAAACAAACCAAGCCTGTAGATTTGAAATTGGCAATTCCCATTGAAATATAGGAAGTCCAGAAATCTAAAAGTAGTTCAGAACCTTCGAAGTGCTCAAAGGCACAAAATGAGTCAGACAATATCCAATTTGGCTTGTTACCTATTGTTAACATAAATATAGTGTATGTTTTGCCTCGCAGGTTTAAACCAGATCCCAAGCAAAGGAGAAGCCCGTCTATTGAAGAATTGGTCAAATCAGACGAAGAGGCTTTTGTCCCAAAGACTGAGATAGTGAAGGAGACAAAATTTGAAGAAACAGTGGAGATAAAGAATTAAGAGGCTACACCTTTTTATCCTTTTGAATACCCAACTCCAAGCATGACTTAGCATATCAAGCCCTTGTATACCAAGGCCCATTTTGATGGAGTATTAATGAGTAAGCTGTTTGTGGACAATGGAGCAGTGGTCAACTTGTTGCCTAAGGCCTCTTTGAAGAAATTGGGTTTACAAAACCCAAAACTCATTCTAATTAACACCTCCATAGTAGGAGACAAACAAATAGCCCAAGGGATCCTACTGGTCAACCTCAATGTGGGGTCAAGAAGCTATGTAGCGGCTTTCTTTGTGGTAGATAGCAAGGCTAAGTATAATGTCCTACTAAGAAGCGATTGGATACATACTAACAAGTGTGTTCCATCATCATTACAACAGAAGATCATCATGGCCTTGGGAGATAGAGAAATAGAGGAAATAGAAGTAGACCTTTAACCATTCATAACTCATGTAGATTTCACAGAGGTAAAGCTGTATGAATTGGGAGTGATACCTCTAGGTGTGCTAAAAACTCAGGGTGAGGATAAGGAACTTGGTACGGACGAAGAAGTGGATTATCTAAAATAGAGAATCCAAGATGGTTTTGATGAGCCAACATATAACAAACATAGTCAAACAACTAGCTCTGAATCAGAAACAATGCAACAAGCCTTATTATTGGCTTCAAATAATTATTGGCTTTAGATATTGAAACCATAATTCAGGAAGATGAAATTTTCTAGGCAAACTTTGCCTATGGAGATGATAATGGGAAACAACAAGAAGTTGAATCACCTGAAGAACTAAAAGAGTCTGAAGTCCTAGAAAGCTTAACAACTAAGGCTCAAGACCCTATGGAATAAGTGAACTTGGAAGGAAAAGTAGCTTTGAATTCAACATTCATTAGTGCTTGGATGGATCCAATTTCTAAAGCTAAATTATTGGCTTTATTGAAAGAATATAAAGACTGCTTTGCCTGGGACTATAGTGAGCTACCTAGATTGGATATATAGTACCCCGAGTTGAGGCCCAATCATTTTATACTTTTTAATTTTGGGTTTTGTATCTGTTAATGTTGTTGTTATCTATCATGGTTCAATATTATCATTTAAGTTGAGTTTTAGGGTGTATTTGAGTTATATTGAAGCAGGTGGGTGTAGACACCCCATTTTTGACTGCCCGCAAGACTCAGACACTTGGTTCAATGCACTCAATGATGAAAGTTGGATTTTGAATTCGCAATGATTCAGAATCAATCAGGCTTTCAAAATGACCTCACATCTTCCACATTTACCTTGTTTGAACCCTTGGGTTTCATTTCTGGACCATTTCTCACCCTAAGCTGAATTTGAACCAAGGAAAATAGGAGAGGCCATCAAGGCCCGGCTGTGCATCAGCGAAGACCGACAGGGGCTATGAATGGCTTCTCGGCCTTCGATGGCGATAAATATTGTTTTGGGCGGGAGGTCGCCAACTGTCCATTTTTGAAGATATTTGTCACCTTTTTGGCTCGAGTTCTATAAAACCGAAGCTTTGGGATTGTTTTGAGGGTTGAAAAAATATCTAGAAGAGAAATATACACCTTAAGAGCCTTAACTCCGCCTTCTTTCATTGCAAGGCATCTTTTGAGCTAACCTAGTTTGCTTACACCACCTATACACATCATATACAACCTTGTTTGATCATCCTAAAGCTTTGATTGATCTTGAGGAAGTGTATTTCAAGTTTGAGAGTGCATTGAAATTTTGTTGGAAACTCTAAGAACAAGCTAGCTTCTTGAAAAGTATAAGCTTGCTTTCTCTTTCCTTGCTTTCATTTCAATTCTTTACTCCATCATTCTTGCTGTCATGGTTGTTTTTGAGCTTGTTTGAAATGTTGGAGTTGAGTTTGAAGGGTTACCTTGCTCTTTCTACACCTTTATTTCATAACCCAAAATCTTCTCCTTTTCACTCTTTTTCTTTGGTATTCATACTGATTTGCAGAGGTTTAAAAGGGCTGAAAATCATGCTTTGAAACTCAAAAAATGGAGGGGTTAGCCACCCTCCTTATTCTTGTTTGTTAGCTTCAATTCTTATCTTTATTGCCTAGCTTTTCACCCTCTTTTCATGCATGTTTCACCTCCGATTTGCATGTATTTGGGACTGTTTTAAGATTGTCTAAGCTTTTCCATTTGGTTTATACCTTGTTAGATACATTTGAGGTTACATAGTTGGCATACTTGTTGCTTAACATGCTTTCTTAGTTCATTTCACACGCTTTGAGGCTGAAATTTGCTAATCAATCAATTAATCCATATCTTTCATTCATGAGAATGGTTTCAATCAATTGAGGTTACTCAAGGCATGCAAAGCAGATCTACACTTAATGGCTTAATTTCTTTGGGGATTCATCGTCAATGGTGTAGTCTGCTTCTCATGTTTTAGAAGGACCTCTTGTCTGACGTCACTTCTCGGTTAGAGGACTTTAAACATCACCATGGACAAATGGACTAATGAATGGAAAAGCCTAAAACAATTGGTTTAAAACTTGAATCAACACACTTAAAGAAAATGGCTAGAAAAGTTGGAACTTGGTCGGACTTCATGCTAAGTTCCTTATATCAAGGGTCATCAAACACCAATCCATGGTGTTCTTGATGTCCTTGAAGCGTCTCAACTTCCTTTTTTGAATTTATTCCATGACAAAAAGGGAAGGGTGGTCTTTTGCATTACATTCATTGATTTTTGGTCCAAAATGACATCCAAGATCATCAAGCGATCATATCGCTCATTGATGGTTTTAGAGTTAATCCCAACCTTCTCTTGAGGCTCTTCTATGACAGAGAAGGATGTAGGGACAAACATAGCTTTGAAATGCTCTATCTGCACTGATTTCACCTCAGAGCACAAAAACAGAGTTTGCACCAAATCAATGCACGGCCGGCCCTCTGTAGGTCTTGGCTAATATGATCTTGATTTGCGAAAGCAGCGATGTTGAAGGTGAAACAGAGACGATCTAGGCGACAGGCGACTTTTCAGGCGATGCGTATGCAACCTCCATCCATCTTCCTTTGTGCTCATATCAAATGCGTTTGATTGTTTTAATCATTTCATTAGCATAGCAAAATTGTGTTATAATATTTGATTAGTCTAATTAGTCGTAGCTAATTAGTTGATGTTGTAATATTTAATTATCTCAGCCTAATTTACTTTAATTAGCTTAGATAGTTAGTATTCATTTCAAGTGTTATAATAAATTAGTTAATTAGTTTAGCTATTTATTTAAGTTTTGTAATAATTAGTTCGCTTAATTAGCGTAGCTAGTTAGCCCTTATTCATTCGGACCTTCCTTCGCGAGGGCGTAATGTCGCAATAAGTGTGCATGTATGTGTATGTTTTCTAACCCCATGTCTTTCTCCTTTTTATTTAATCACTTTTGATGGTTAGATTAGGGATCATATTTCGATTAGCATATCGCATGCTTGCATACATTTGCACCGAGGCTCGGCACATCATTCAAACTGCATTGTCATTTCAATACTTATTTGAATACGTGTTTAATCGCAAGTTATCAAATCGATTCATATGCCATATTAGTAGCCGAGCCTCTTAATTGCATATTGCATGTGTTGTATTAGACATTTTGTATAGTTAGGATCATGCATCGTTCAAACCAGTTTCTGTTTTGGCTTGGACTACTAGGTAAGTTTTTATGCTTTAGCATACTTACATAAGTGAATGTTGCCATGATTAGCATGCTTGCCATGAGGCTATGTGCTTAAATGATTAACTGCATGAATGCCTGTAGATGAAGGCTCGTTGTCTGAATTGGAACGATTCAACAATTGTGAGTTTTAAGCCTACTTTGTTGAGTGGCAAATCATGTTTTTAGCCCACTTTATTTGGTAGCAAATCCGCAAATTTTAAGCCCACTTAAGGTGGCAATTTCAAACAATTTTCACAAACAAACATGAGTTGAATTGTTCCAAATTGAGCAAGCTAGTCTATACTTGCTTGTGCGCATCACCTAGTAAATGCTAGTTTAATAAACCGGAATAAGAGCACATAATGTTTATAAAAAATCATATCATGATTAGTAGAGGCCGATCCTTGATCGGGCAAGCGGGGGTGCTCAATTCATGACCTTCCCCTCTCGTACCTAAGTTCTCGAGCCGAGGCAACTTTGGTGATGACGGACACGTGGCCTTCGGCACGAGTCAAGGTTTCCTAAATTTTCCTAAAATAAAATATTTAAGTGGTAACTCTGTATTTGGCAAACTAGTCCAATTTTGGCACTTTTTGATTCAAAACCAATTTTTCAAAATGATCTGCCGGATTTGGACTTTTTGGTGTTTATCGGTTTCACATTGCAATTGTGAGACTAGATTCAGAACCGCGGGAGTCCGAACTATAGGGCTTCTTTTCAAACATTCTGAAAGGGGGCACGAAAAAGGTGAGTCCACAATGGGTGTTTGCACTCCTTAGAAATTCCTTTTGGCACTCAAGAAATCCTGCAAGTGTGAACACCAAAAAGCTTGTTGATTACATGCTGGCGTGCTAGAACTTATGAACCTAGTTCAAGGTGTATGAATTGTTGAATATTTCTGACTTCTAACACAGAGAAATGACTATGTGTGGTTAAAAAGAACCGTCACTAATTCGGATCTTGCCCCAATGAAGAGAACTTTTAACAATTTATAGGTGCCAAAAGATTATTAGACTAAACTTGCAACTTGCATTGATTAAAAATGAAGTAAAAGTAGTAATCTAAGATAACTAAGCTAAGAAGCTAAAGAAACTAAGCTATGAGGCTACGAAAAGAAAACTATGAAGCTAAGCTAAGGCAATAAAGCTATGAAGCTAAGATAAATGAGTTATTGAAGCTAAAATGAATTGAAAGATATGTATTAAGAGACTCTTGTCAAATGTTTGGTCGAGGACCTCTTCAATGTTGCACTTGGAGTCCTTTATATAGTGTTGGGAAAGTCTCAAATACTGTTTAACTGCCAGAAATGTGGCAGCTAATCCTGGTGACATGTGTCCTTGATGTTAATCTTCATTCCCCAAGATTAGGAACGGTTTTGATCTTCCAAGGGTAAGGCCTATCCTTATCACTTTGACTTGGTCCATTAAGCTCCCAGAGGCCACTACGTGTCCCTCAAGAATTAGACTTGAATTTATTCTACTTGATTTATGGAAGAACATCTCCTTTATTGTTGTATGGATTTCCTTCCCTTTGTTATGCATACCTATCCTCAAAAAATAAATAAATAAATAAATAAAATCCATTGTCTTACTTTGAAGATAATTCCTTGATTATAGCTTATTTTGATCCTTCATGCCATTCCAAGCTGCCATGTGTCCAAAGAAAATCAGTCCACCTTGATCTTGGGAAAAAATGACTTCATCTTTATAGATAATATAAATGATCTCCAAATCTTATAAGCCTCATCACTTATCAACTTAGATAAGGCTCCAAGAGATAAGATATAAACCTTAATAATAGGGATGAAGGTTTAATTTAGGAGATAAGCCTTCAAGAGATAAGCTTCAACAACCTCCTAATTATTAGGAATAGTTAAGGCCCGCTTCATCCTATCAAACCAAATCTAAATTAAATAATTAATTAACCCAATAACTTGGCTAATTTAATTAATTAAAATAAATTAACTCTAGCTACCATTTCCTCAACCTTGGCGATGGGTCCATAAAATCTTTTCATCTTCCCCCGCTACATGGCACAAATAATTTGAAGAAATTGCCATGTGGAAATTTTTTACAAAAAAGGGTACAAATAGTGGGATTTTGGGTTTCCTAGGGAGATTTTAGCTGGTTAAACTAGGGTTTCTTTGAGTGATAAGTTTGTCACTCGAGTAATCTTTCTTTTCTGCTAGTTTTTAAGTTTGCAATCTGAACGTCTAGGAATAGGGCTTTATTCGCTCCAGCGGTGTTTTGGTTGCTCAAGCGGTCTATTTTACATAGATAATCTTTTAGGAGTTTGGTTTCTTCACTCGAGCCTAGTTTTGGTTACTTAAGCGATGTGTTATGTCTGATGCTCAAGCGGTATTTTGTTTACTTGAGCAGTCTGTATGTAAAACACTACGAGGAAAGATCATTTTAACTCACTTTTTTGATTTCTCTCTTTCTTTCTCTCTACAAATATCTAAAACTCAAAAGCTCTCATCTCTCTTTAGATTTCTTCTGTAAATCTTCCGATCTACAACATCTGTGAATTTCTCCACCTTATTTCTTTGGAATTAAAAGTAGAGCTTGAGGAGAGAAGCATTTTAATTTGAAAAAGTTTGAGTTTCGTCTCCATCAGTTTAGGTGTTGTTCGTCCCTTCTTCTTCTTGCTTTCGGGGTAGGGCTTTTTTCATTGGTTTATATGTTACTTACCCTTGTTATGTGTTAGTTTATTAACCAAAACTTTGTAAAACTTTGGGTTTGATTGGGCCTTGAATTGATTCATAAAAGAGGGGTTTTTGGGGGTGTTTTATTCAAAAATCATGTTGGGTTATTAATGATTATAGTGATATTGGAATTGAAGGGAATTGTCTTCAAATGAGAAATATGTGTTATTTTTGGCAAAAATAGAAATTCTTGGTGAATCTTGATTCGAACCAAAAAAAGGGGAAAACTTTGTGGAATTTGGAAAAATGTTATGATCCTTGGGTGAGTTAGAAAAGAAGAGATTGAACATGTGATTGTTGCTTCTATGTTGAATTATAGAATTGTGAGATTATGGAATTACACGTGTCTTGAAATCTATATTTTGAATAGAGATATATGTTTTGGCTATTGATAGAGGATAGCATTGCTTGTTATAGAAATTGCATGTGAACTAGGTTAACTGGAACTTTTTCACTCATGTATTAAATTTAAACATTGGGTTTATGCTTATGCATTGAAAAGCATCGTTTTGAGAAATATGGGTGAATTCTTTCAATCTGGTTAGATGGTGTAGCTGTGGTTATTATGTTGGCCTTTGCATCCTTTGTGAATGTCTAGAATCGTGTGGTTAGGTGCTGATCCTTCTAGTTAGTGCCGGTAAAATAGCTTTTGGTGATACTTGCATAGCCTAGTTACAGACAAATAGAGATTCCTAAGGTGTGTATTTACCGCCCTATTTTTTATTTTGTGGCAACAGTTTATCAATTATGAATTGAACTTGGTGTAACATTGTTTAAAAAGGGAAAACACATGATTTTTTTTTTTTTTTTTTTTTTTTGTGAGGGCATTTCATATACATTCACCATATGACATTGTTAAGTATCATACAGATCATTAAATTTTTACTAGGCTTTAGTTCAACGTATGTGGAAAACAAATTTCAAGTGCTGATGATATGCCTCTACCAAGGGGATAGCTTGGGAGGACAGTGGAGTTGGAAGTTCATTTTTGTTTTGTAAATTTGTTTTATACAAGCTTAGGACTTT
Source organism: Camellia lanceoleosa (assembly GCA_025200525.1). Lineage (NCBI taxonomy): Eukaryota > Viridiplantae > Streptophyta > Magnoliopsida > Ericales > Theaceae > Camellia > Camellia lanceoleosa. The sequence goes on along the minus strand of CM045767.1, from coordinate 103,291,986 downwards.
ACTTGTTTTAGGCTTTGACCCTCCTTTATTGTAACCAAACGGTGTCTTGGAAATTTGTAGCCGTTAGGGCATTAACTTATCTTTATTTCCTTTTGTTTCTATATATCTATCGCATGCTATAGATTCATAATCTAGGATTGATGAGTGTATTAATGCATGTAATATCATTTTGTAATATTTTAAGGAAATCAATGAATAAATGATAGTTTTGGAAATGTTTCCAGTATTGAATGATTGTGGTTAGTGAGCTTCTGCGTGTATGTTTGAGAGTAGTGAGCATCAATTATCATTATGTTCAGGGCGTCACAACTTGGTATTAGAGTGTATTGGGTTTGAATCTTTTGGGCTCATGGGATGTGGTTATTACCACAAGGGGTTCGTCTTACGAAGTAGTAATAAATATATACCTGGTATGCTATTTGATAACATGTTTATGTGATTAAGTAGGTATGTGATTTAGTTTTTAGGATATTCTACGAATTTCTAGAACTCTCGTTAGAAGAGCACTTGATCACTTAATAGGAACTTTGGCAATGCCACGGAACAATTATTATCTAGGAAAAGAAATCCGTTTGTGATCACATAATTCGGTACTTACATGGAATGAATTATTGTGTTGTCCATTGTAGTAAGACGTGGGTGATTTAGTTAATGGCACATTTGTAAATATGCTAAGTCGTTTGAATTACCTTTATTTGGATGTCAAGACGTGGATGCGGGAGAGGTAAAGATGGTAGGCATGGTAGGCCTCAACTTCAAGAATTGTGGATTCAAGATGAGATTCTAACACAAGAGGAGAGAGTTGGTCGGACGAATGTAGTCGAGCCAGTGGGCCAACAAGCTATGGGTACTTTAGCCTAGGAAATGCCAAGAGCGTTGAGGGAATCTATGGACATTATTAGGGATGAGAATCAAGTCCAAGCCCATGTTAATGAGACAAGGCCTTCCTTTCTCAAGAGGGAGTTCTCCTAGTCGAATTCAGACTAGTTTGTGGGTGACCTGAAGGAGCTATTGAAGGCTGAGGAATGGCTCGAGCAAATGGTTAAGGCCTTTGAGATGCTTGGCATCAATGATGACGAGTTAAGGGTGTCATGACTCAAACCCGCCACTATAGGTTAGGATCATAACCGACCAGTAATCATGAGATTACCTACGGCCTTAGACAAAAATCAATTAAAACAATTAATAATATGGGGCCAGATACGGAAGCAGAATAATAAATTTTGTCCAATGAACTATGCATATGTGGCAAAATAAAAACCTTTCATGTATATATAATAACTCACACCCAACAGAACATAAAAAATTATACATGTCTATGACCATTCAGAAACTAGCAAGCCAAAAACCAAGGTTTATACAGACTTGGTTTGACATGACCATCAAAAGTAAACAAAAGAAAATCAAAACAAAAGCCTTGTGCGTAAGGCAACCTTGGCTGACTCCAAAATCTTGGTAATCTTTTATAGTCTCACTAAGGCTGGGGCTGGGCATCTTGCTACTCACCTACATATATATATATATATATATAAACAGTGAGCAAAAGCCTAGTGAATAATACCAGAGTAAAGAGGTTAATGAATAAGATTCGTATATAAATGCATCATACTTGTACTTAATACATATGAAACACAATTCTCATTCATAACAAACTTAAGCAAATCATAATGGAACGCCCTCAGGTCTAACGGATCCATACACAATTGACCATTTGGTCCGTCAAGACACGTGTACAAACAACCCCAGGTCCATCATTTCCAAATTCATATTCATGCGCACATTTATAATCATGATCATGTTCACATTCATATTCACATTCAAAACAACCTTTGGTCTAATAAATTCCTTGTTCAAAATGACCTTTGGTCCACAGTCATGATCATGTTCACATTCATATTCATATTCAAAACGACCTATGGTCCAATCAATTCCTTGTTCAAAATGACCTTTGGTCCATAGTCATAATCATGTTCACATTCATATTCATATTCAAAACGACCTTTGGTTCAATTAATTCCTTATTCAAACTAACCTTTGGTCCATTTAACAAACATACAAAATGACCTTTGGTCCAATTCATATATAAGATGACCTTAGGTCTATCTCGCCAAACATTCTAAATAGCCTTAGGCCTATTCCGTGTCATTGTCAAATATACCAAACGGCCTTGGGCCCATTTCATATTCTCATCAAACATACCAAACAGCCTTGGGCCCATTTCGTATTTGTACAAAATGACCTCTGGTCCAATCTTATAGTTTCGTGCTTTACAATCACTTTTTCAATTCATTCACGAATCAAATAGGTAGAATACTCACTCATAATACAAATTCATGAGTTCGGAAAACTTACCACATAGGTAGTGTTTAGAAAATAACATAAATGAAAATATTTTTACTAATATATTACTCATAGTATTTGGAGTGTTGATTCGTCTTCGTGGATGCTTTTACAAAATTCATAACATACACAAATCGGATCACAATGCTATTTAATCTGCACCTTAACTTGTTTAATCCTCTTAGGGTTCTTTCTAACCTTTTAATTCATTTAGAATGCACAATATATGCCTAAGAGTCTTCAAATCATGAACTTACGTGGCTTATCCACAACCTCAAATAATATTTAGAAATTCTTTCAAAAACATGGATTACAAGGTTGATGCTCAAAGTATGAAACTCAACGTTCAAACCTAGTGAATCTTTCCTCTCTTTCCTAATCATTTACTTATGTTGTTTCTTAGCTTAGTGGTCCTTAATAAGTCATAATTCACGCTTAAGAATACCCAGAAAGAGATGGGAACGAAGATATAAACTAAAAATGCCTTTTCAAAACATCTTGAAAATGAGCTGATGGCTAGAGCCATCTTTTGGTCGCTAGAGTCGTGTTCGCTCGAGCCACCATTTGGTCCCTCAAGCCAACTTTTGCAGAGTGAGAGCTCGCAATGTTGGCTCGAGCCACCATTTGGTCGCTTGAACCATTTGTGAAATTTCTAGGTTTCGAAACAAAAAGTTTGGCTTCCAAACACAAATTCAAAGCCTTGGGTCATGTTTGGCTCATTCAAAAACACAAAATTACTATAGAAAACATATATACATGACCCCTTAAAAATCATTTGCTTTAAATTTTCATCAATTTGGCAAAATTGAGCTTAAAACCTATGTATGCAAGACTTTCAAACTTTTTTCTCAACACTCAACTCCAAGGTGTATAAGCTTGCATGATTGAACCAAACTCTTGAAATTACATGGAAATACATATGCATGAGCTCAACTTGAAACCATGAGCCCAAAAGTGTTATAAATTGCCAAAATTGAGATCAAAACTTCTATACATGCATTAATTCAACTTCAATTCCCTTTCAAGACTTTCAAAACATGGAATTAATCTTCAAAACTTCATAATTCATGAATGCATGTAAGGTATGATCCTTAATTTAAACATGGATGACAAAACTCATACTCAAAATGATGGAATACAACAAAATTATGCATCCATGCAAGAATTGACTTTAGATTCTTCTTTTTAAACTCATTTCTTTCATTTAATCATGTAATCTTTGAAATCTCACACATTGAAGACTCAAATTCATGAATTAAGGTTCAATTACATACCTAGAGTCCTCAATTGCACCAATTCTAGCAAAAACTTGAGTTGTTCTTCACAATCCTTCAATCTTGCTAGCAATTCCAAGCTTCCAAGCCTTTTCTCTCTCTAAAATCAAGTTTTCTCTCTCTAGAGCTCTCTTTCCTAGCAGATTTTTGAGTCCAAAATGAGTTTAATCATATCTCAACACACACACACACACACACACATATATATATACTTGTAATTAACTTAGGCTAATTAAGTAGGTTTAAGGTTAACTAATCCCACTTAATTCTAATTGATTTAATCTACTTAATTCAGTCTGAATCAAATTTTAAGCAAACTTTACAGTAGGTTCTAAAAATTATGCTAATCACAATGGTATAGTCAATTTTGGTTTTTGTCGCCTCTAAAGCCCTCAATTTCAATTTATTACAGAATACAAAATAGATTTTCCTACGATGAATAGATATGAATTCAAAAACATGCATAATCACATGATTAGCATCCAAGATCACATAAAGCATATAATCACAAGCCTAATTACGACTTAATATTATAATACAAAACAAGGCTGTCACAAAAGGTGACCTTGGCAATCTTTCAGCTTATAAGAGACATGAGTCAGTGGTGAAAGTTTGCTATGAGTCATATCGGAGTGACTTGGGAGGATTTTGTTATTGCCTCTTAGGACAAGTTTCTACCATCCACTACGAGGGAGAAGTTGAGAGAGCAGTTTTTGAGGCTCAAGCGGCTAAGTTCGAGGCAACCTTTACTACCTTTTCTAGGTTCGCAACTGAGCTTGTGGTGACAGAGGAATGTCATTGCATCTAGTTCGAGAAGAGGTTGAGGATCGGGCTCATTTTTAAGGTTGTCGATTCTATGATTCGGGATTATAGCCACTTGGTTAAGTCAGCGGCTCATTTGGAAGTGGCGATACAAATAGAAGAGGAGCATATGAGAGGCTCCAGGTATAAAGAGCAAAAGTTGTAGGATGATGTGAGGGATAACAAAACGTAGAGAGAGGTTCTACTCAACAACAGTCCTAGAATCAGCAGTGTAGGTCCACCTTTTGTGTGTCGAGTTATGGTTTGAGAAGAGGTAATTAGGATGGTTTGACGTGCTTTAGGTGTGGTCAATTGGGTTACAAGTCTCTAGCTTATCTGCAGAGATGAGGAGGATAACAACCAGCGCTATCTTTGACTCGTTCTCAGAGTTAGGACCAAAGGAGAGGGCAACCGCCTACCTGTTTTCACTGTGGGTAGTCCGAGAAGTTGAGGAGATTTTGCCCTCAATTTGGTGGCTCATCAAGTGTAAAGTTCGAGACAAACTTAGAGCCATCTGTCAGCTCAGTTAGTTCAAGCCTCGAGAGCTAATCAGGGAGCCACTTTAGTTCATTTTGTGCATTAGGCCTATTCTCCAAGGGGTGAGCAAGTAGACCAGAGGCTTTTGGGGCATGTGCATGCTGTTACCACGACAAATCAGTTGTTGGTATCTCTTATTGTGAAAGGTAACTTTTTGCTATTCAATTCTCTAGCCAATGTGTTGATACATACTGGTGCATCTTATTCATTTATATCCTCTTCTTTTGCATCTACCTTGGGTTTGGAGTTTAATCAGTTGGAGTCTCCTCTATTTGTTGATACACTTATTAGGAGTAAGGTGGCATTGGGTTGAGTGTGTTGCTCTTGTGAGATTGAGGTCGCAGATTGTTGACTCTCTTTTAATTTTATCGTTCTTGACATGCATACTTTTGATGTGATTTTGGATATGAATTGGTTGACCTATTTTCGGGCTTCGATAGATTGTCACCATGGGAGGATGTCGGTGTGTACACCATCCGGGAATTGTTTCTACTTTTTGTGTGATCATAGTGATAGTTTTATTCCTCTATTATATGGCCTGAAGGGTCGAGGAGAGTTGAGTTTCCTTTTTGCCATCACGGTAGTTGATGAGGGTAGCATTGTCATAAGTGGCTTACCGAGAGTGGTTCGAGAGTATCCAGACGTCTTTCCAGAGAATTTTACAGGCTTACCACCATATAGAGAGAGATTGAGTTTTCTATTGACTTGGCACGGGGCATGGCTCCAATTTCCATGGCACCATATAGGTTTACGCCAACCAAATTGCATAAATTAAAGGTGCAACTTCAGGATTTATTATACAAGGGCTTTATACGCCCTAGTACCTCGCCTTAAGGAGTGCCGACTCTCTTTGTGAAGAAAAAAGATGGCACTTTGCGGTTGTGTATCGGCTACCGTAAGTTGAATCGGGTTACTATCAAGAACAAATACCTATTACTAAGAATCAATGATTTATTCGACCAACTAAAGGGATGTCGTTGCTTCTTGAAGGTTAACTTGAGATCGGGGTATCACCAGTTGACGATGAAGGATGAGGACGTTCAAAAACTGGCCTTCCATATGCATTATGGTCATTATGAGTTCTTAGTTGTAACATGCTTGGGGGGTACCCCGTGCGCGTTAAACAGTTCAGACCCTTGATCTCTTTGATCTAGTCTCACGAGTGCAATGTGAAACATAGATGACAGTCCATATTTGACAACTTTTAGAAAATCCATTTTATTGCACAAAAAAAATATTTGCCACAAATAGACTGTGTCATCAGATCTCAGAGTCACCACCTAATATTTTGAGAAATTAGGAAACCCATGACTCATGCCAAGGCCACTGTTCGTTATAACCAAAGCTCTCTCGATTTGAAACCTTAGGTATGAAAGGGGAAGGTTATTAATTGAGCACCCCTGCTCATCCGATCAAAAGATCGTCCTTTACTAAACCATGATATAAATTTTATTTACTTTATATATTCATATTTTATTATTTAATAAATCCAAAAAATCACTATGTGAAGCAAAGAAGTATATACTGCCATTTATTTTGGAATAATTTGATTTCATGTATTTTGAAAGAGTTTTGAAGATATACAACCCAAACAGATTGAGTTTACAAACAGAAAAATCATCATCATTCCAAATTAAGCGACACAACCTCCATCCAATGGCATTCATAGAGTTATATCACATAAGCAAATAGCCACATGCTAAAACATGCATGATCTTATATACAAAATCCTAATGCAATTCACTCATGAGATACAACTAAAGATTCAGCTTCTAAGATATGACATGTGAATGATCTCAAAAACATGAGGTAGTGCACATAATCACATAGGAATTGATTAAATCCACAAATGCAAACTTAGCCGAATCAAGATGCATAAAACATAGATGCAAAGCATGGATATAACGACAAAAAATAAAATAAAATAAACATGATGCATATTCACAAATAAAGAAAACAAGTAAAAGAACGGCATAGAAAGAAGTGAGACGGGAAATTATTACAACACTTTGAATAAATTATTACAAGCCAAATTAGGGGGGGTGAGAAGAATATTACAACAAAATAAACCTCACAATACACTTAAAATAAAATAAACAAAAGAAAAAAAAAGTTTCATGTGCCTTGGAAACCACTGAAAGTTGGTTAACATCGGAAGACAACGCCGTCTTATCCGAAAGAAGCTAACCGGCCGGCCAAATAGGTCAGCCGGCCAACTAGGCCTAGCAAAACCTGTCTTATTGCGAAACCAAGAAAAGGAACAAACAAGAAATATATAGATGGCTCAACTAACCACTAACAGTTAGATTAAAAACAAGAAAACAAATATAAAATAAAAAAAGTGCAAACTTACAACAGAACTAACATGAACCTAAAACAAGAAAACAAATATAAGGTAGAACATGCAAGATTATAACAAAACTAATATGAGACTAATACAAGAAAAATATAAACTAGGAAATGCAAGATTACAACATAATTATTATGAAACTAAAATAAGAAAACAAAAATAAGATAGAACATGCAAGATTACAGCAAAACTAATATGAACCTAAAACAAAAAAAATATTTTGAGGTAGAACATGCAAGATTACAAAAAAAAATAATATGAGACTAATAGAAGAAAAATATAAGCTAGGAAATACAAGATTACAACGCAATTACTATGAAACTAAAATAAGAAGGCAAATATAAGCTAGAACATGCAAGATTACAATAAAACTAACATGAACCTAAAACAAAAAAGCAAATATGAGATAGAACATGCAAAATTACAACAAAACTATTATGAAATTAAAGCAAGAGAATAAAAATAAATAAATAAATAAATAAATATGAGCTAAACAAATCACTTAGATTACAACGAAATACTATGAAATAAGAAACAAGAAAATAAATATGAGATATAAAATATAAGAAAATGAAAGACTAGAAATTCACCTTCCAAAGAAATATTAAACTTCTTGATTTCCAAACTTCCTTTTGATCACCCTCAAGTTTAGGAAGTGTGTTCCCAATCCTCAATTTGAAACTAGAATGGAACTTTGGGTATGTATGGTGGAAAAGTGGCTAACTCTTTTATTTTTTTTCACTTTCAACAACACTCACTCTTTCCTTTCATCAATCACTACTCAAATTTAGCCATTTCAAAATTTTTGGAGGAGTTTTGGGTGTAAGAAAGATGGAATTTCTGTTTTTATGGAAGGTATGGGGTGTATATGGAAGATATGAATGTTTTTGGCTCAAAAACTCAATCTTTCTCTCTCTTTTCACCCTTTTCTCACTCTTTTCTCTTCAATTTCGTGGTTGTGATAACCCTGTTCCATATTATGCTAATTGGTCCTTATTATGAACATGATTATGTGTGCCATTTATGTGAAAATATGTGGTTTTGAATTTCTATTTGTTCACCGTAGGAATATCCTTTTGATTATCTGCTTTGGAATTTAAATTAAAGGCCTTATCGGCCATAGAAACCAAAATTGACTGCGCCATTGTGATTGGCATAATTTTTAGAACCTACGGTGAAATTTAATTGAAAATTGATTCGGATCAGATTAATTAGATTAAATTGGTGCTATAGTGCTCAATTATTTAATATTGATAAATATAACTAAGGGAGCTTTTTAATAGGGGCATTATACAGTCACATTCATGGGTTTGAGTTCAAAAATCAGATTTTGCACATTAGAGTGAGAGAGCGTTGGCTAAAGAGAGAGAGAGTGAAGGAAATTGAAGTTTTGACCTTAAAGTTTGAGTAATTTGAAGACCAACTCAAGAATTAAGCATAAGTTTGGAAGATTAAGGCTCCTAGGTGAGTAATCAACCCTTAACTCATGAGTTTGATTCTGATTTTGTGAATTGAAAATTAAATGGTGAGTTAGATCATGAGTTGAGTTGATTAAGTTGAAATTGAAGTTGATATGTTCATGCATGCATAGAATTACTATGAATTGCCATGAATTTACATAATCTAACATGTAGCAAGCCAATTATGCAAGATTGGGAGTTTGATCATACATGCAAGCATGGTTTTGTTGAGTTTCATGAAAATAGACACCATTTGCATTATTTGAAATGGAATTGAAGTCAAAATTGGCATGCATGTTTGAATATTGAAGATATGGAGATTATACGAAGTTTGAATGCATAAGCCTTGGTTATACAAGGAAATGTTGATTAATTTTGAAGATTGGACCGTGATTTTGAATAATTGGCCTCATGTTGTTTACATTCATATGCTATATGATGTATTTGCATGTTGTTGGTGCCTTAATTTGAGCTTTAAAGCCTTTGAATGTTGAATTTGAGTTCAAGAACAATTCTGGATTTTCTAGAATTTGGGATGTCTGCTCGAGCGGGGAGGCGCCGCTCGAGCGGGAAATGCGAGCTCCCAGAACTTTTTGCAGACATGATGTCCACTTCAGCGGGGAAGTTCACGCTCGAGCGGGCAGCTATGTAGAATGACCTTCAGCTCGAGCGTTCGAGTTCATGCTCGACCATAAAAATGGGGCAACCAGTACTTTCGCAGACCTAATGGGTTCGCTCGAGCGGGAAAGTCCGTGCTCGAGCGGGGACCCCTATTTCTGAAATTTTGTAAATATGTTCTGCGTTTCATTTCTGTTCTCTTTCACTTCTAAGTATTCTTAGGTATGCATTAAGCATTGTAAATGAGTTAAAAGGATAAGAATGAAGCCTAAAGAGGAATATGTGAATTAAGAACGGATTGAATTGTTTGTAACCCATTGTGTTCATGGAATGTGTAGGGTCGAGCTCCAGGGCAAATCATGCAGCTGATCACTGTGAGTAATATCTTAATAAAGATATCTAAAGTATGTTATTTGTCCAATTACTTACTTCTATGTAAGTCTTATAAGTTCATTAATTCAAATAAAAGTATGAATGGGCCGAAGGCCAGTTTGACATGAATGAAAGTATGAATGGGCGGAAGGCCAGTTTGACATGAACGAAAGTATGAATGGGCCGAAGGTCGGTTTGACATGAATGAAAGTATGAATGGGTCGAAGGCCGGTTTGACATGAATGAAAGTATGAATGGGCCCAAGGCCAGTTTGATATGAACGAAAGAATGAATGGGCCAGAGGCCAGTTTGACATGAATGAAAGAATGGATGGGCCAAAGGCCAGTCTGACATGAATGAGAGAATGAATGGGCCGAAGGCTGTTTGACATGAATGGATTCAGCCTGAGGCCGTTCGATGTGTTTAGAACCCCAGTTACTTGACCTATGTACATATATATATATTAGATAGAAATATGAATTCGGCCCAAGGCCGTTTGGTGCATATTGTTCTAAGTACCGTTCGTGTAACTTCTTTATTTGATATTATTCACTGGGCTTTCGCTCACGCTCATTCATGTGTCTGTAGGTGAGCCAAGGGAGGTCCAAACCCAGCCTCAGTGAAGTTTGTGGGAAACATCCAAGGTTTTGGAAAGTCAACCATACGTCTTACGCACGAGACTTGTTTTCGCCTTTTGCTAGTTTGCTATCTTTCGTCATGTTGGCGAGAACTTTGGTTTACAATTGTATATAGTTTTGATTGGCTGACTTAGACTTGAATGATGCTATATGTACAAAACTTTATGTTATTACATATCTTGATGTGAGTTATTAACATGTGTACGTATGGATTGTTATGACGTGCCATGTAAGCACAACTCTATGGACAAAAGTTTGAAATTGCTTCCGTTTGGCCTCTTTATTCTGATGAGTTCTGTCTTGTTTGGTTTGAGGCAGTAGGTAATCCCTTGATTATTGGCCGGTTATGTCCTTAACCCATAGGGGCGGGTTCGGGTCATGACAGTGGTCCTTCCTCTTTCTTACAATATGATCATTCTATATAGGCAATGAGGGAGAGTAAAGATCAAACAGAAGGTGGGAGACAAGGTGGGAGACAAGAATGTGATAAGAGGGCAAATTTTCAATGTGGTTGCATGGGATACTCCTTTATGGATACAAACAAAACCTCTTTTTGACAATAGGGGATGATTAGGTATAATGGAAGATGAGTGGGTGCACTTGAATAGATCAGAAAATAGGTAAATGGGGTGTCCCAACTGAGCCAAAACCAAGAAAAATGGGGTTGCTACTGTTTTGGGCCGAGTCAACAAAATCTGCTTTTAAGCCCAACTTCAAACGAGCATATCTCCCTTATCTGCTTTGAAGTTGAGCTTAAAAGTAGATTTTGTTGTGTGATACATCTTGAGAAGGGTTAGGTTGTGTGTTGATCCAGTAAGGAGATGTTGTGGCATATGGTTCTTGGCAATTGAAAATCCATGAGAAAAACTATTTCACGTATGACCTAGAGTTAGCGGCGCTGATCTTTGCCTTAAAAATCTGGAGGCATTACCTGTACGTGAGAGGTTTGAAGTGTTTTCTAATCACAAAAGTTTGAAATATCTGTTGTCGCAGAAAGACTTGAATTTGAAACAAATGAGATGGACAGAATTTGTTGAGGATTATGATTTCAAATTGCATTATCATTTGGGAAAGGCCAATATAGTGGCCGATGCTTTGAGTAGAAAGTCTGTAAGCAGTGTAGCATGTATTGCTATTCGAGAATAGGAGATGTTAGGTGTTATCTGTGAGTTTGACTTGTATCTTGGTGATATCGTTGAGTTGGCTACCTTGTTTACCATTGTTGCACAACCTACCTTGGTTAGTCGATTTATTGAGGCACAATGACATTGTCGTGAGGTGGAGATTATTTAAGGAAAGATCTCCAGTGCGAAAGTAGATAAGGGTCTGAATGTTCATTCTGATTTACGTGTGAGATATCTAGACCGTTTGTTTGTGCCAGAGTCTTGTAGAGAAAATGTCATGACCTAAACATGCCCTTATAGGTTTAACATTGTAACTGGCCAGTAATCCTAGGATTACCGAAGGCCTCCAAAACAGATTAACACAATAAGGGCCTAGCGGAAGCAAATAACAATATATATAATGTCCATAGAGCTATTCAGACATACATGGGATGGATAATTTAAAAATTTATAGACACATTTGTGGTGTCATATATACATACATTAGTCTTACATCACTACTGTCATAGACAAGCCAAAACGAGTCTTAGCCCAAAATACAGAGAGTACAAGACCTTGTTTAGATTAACAAAGAGGTAAAAGCCTTAGACATGGTTCACAAAACTTAACCACTTCTCAAAACGGAAACCTTTTCTGGAGGCACAGTTGTTGGCTGACAAAACAGATCTCCAGGCAATCATCACTAAGTCTTATTGGCTCAAGACAATCAAGAAGGCAAAGAGCAAACAATTTATTACCTTGGTGGGTTTTTAAATTCTGTGAATGTAAATAATCAATTATTGAAAAATTATTTGACTTTATATTTTTCTACGATCAAATTAAGATATTACCTTGTTGCCTAGAATTGTACATGTGACTGATCTATTCAAGTACATGGTGACAATGCCTATCTTGAGTGGTAGAATTGGTTAGGGGTGTGCACAAGTCGGTTCAGCTCGAGTTTACCATTTATCCATCAGCCGAATCGACACCTTCGGATTAACAAATCAATGATCCATTCTTGACTGAAGTGTATTTCGAAATCGACCGAATTAAAGAATACGGTTTGACAGTCAGTTCGCTTAATTTCAAAAATCTAATATGGGTGAATTGTTTTTTTGAAAAAAATGAAATTGAACTCCTCATACATATACATCTATCATAGACTGGACGAAAGAAAATGGAGAAAATATGAGAGAGAGAGAGAGCACTATCACTAATCACAGCTGCAACCATCGCTACTGCCATCATCGATCGTCGCCGTTGTTTACCTCATTTTCCATCATAACCATCACTATTGTGGTGGCCGAATAATTAGGCGAGGATAAGAGAGGTATATTTCAGAAGCTTCATGCTAGACGGCATATATCCCGCAAGAATACGGGGCCGAATAGGATAGATAGGCCGTATTTGGACCCCTCCCTAGAGCCGAATAGAAGAAAAAAATAATTATTGAAAAAGTAGGCCCAGTCCCCGAGGCCCAGAGAATGGATATAAATACAAGAGCTTCAGATTTGTAAAGGTACGTAAGAATCACTTCTGAAAACTTAGTAAACAAGCTCTCTTGAGCAGAGGAACTGACTTGCCCGTCGGAGTGCTAATTCCGGCACCCCCGACCGGAGTGTTCGTATCTTTTCAGGTGACTAGCTGAGGATCATTGGCGTCTTTCAGGATCTAAAGAGTATTTCCAAACCCTTTCACCACAATTGGCGCCGTCTGTGGGAATACTCAAATACATCCATGGAAGGCGTGACCGAAGATCCCCCGATAGCCACCAACGAGATAACACAGGAAGACGACCTCACCCCAGCTAATATGCTCGGAAAAGAAACCATCCCGGCACGACGCGCCCTGAACTTCGATTCACCAACAACTTCAGCACAAGAAACAATGCAGGCTATCATAGAACAAGCAAAGCAGAATGAACATAGGCTCGAGAACATGATCGCTGAGAACGAGCAACTCCGTCAAGATTTGGCCCTAGAGGTAGCAAAGTCTAAAGAGGCCATGCGCCAAGAACCAGAGCGATCCCCGAGGGCAGACGGACAAAGACCTCGGGCTCGCCCGAAGGATACCGATAGCAGCTCCAACTCATCATCCACGGAGCTCGACACAAGGGGACGATCCGAGACCTCCAGCTCCTCCGGAAAGGATCTGAGAACGAAGAACAAGCGCAGGAGAAGCAGCTCACACGAGGAAGACCAGCATGATCCTTTTGTTCGACGGATCGCAAGGGCGTCCCTGCCCAAGAAATTCAAAGCTCCCTCGTTCACTCTATATGACGGAAAATCAGACCCCACTGATCATATTCGTCATTACAAAGCGAACCATGACGCCTTGAACAATGAAGCCCTCATGTGTCGAATATTCCCTAGCAGCCTAGCTCCACTAGCCGTTAGGTGGTATTACAAGTTGGAGCCAGCTTCGATTAAAAGTTTCCGACAGCTGCAGAAATCCTTCAGGGCCAGGTTCATCACCAACGAGGTATAACCGAAACAGGCCGACTCCCTCTGGGCTATGCAGATCCAGTCAGGAGAAACGCTTAGAGCGTATTTGGCACGATGTTAGGAGTGCTTCAACCTTGTTGACAACGCTTGCAACGACTCCATGGCCATCACCGCCTTCAAAATGGGTTTACATCCTGACAGTGCTCTGCGCAGTTCCCTGACCAGAAGGCCCCCCCCAAACAATCTGGGCATTGATGAAAAAAGTTGAAGAATATTGTAAAGTCGAAGATGACGCCCTGAGGATAAAAGCCGGACAAACCCCCAGCAAAACGGCCTTCCCCGAAACCGCTCGACCAATAAGCTCCGTGCCGCCGCCGAGCCCTGAGCCCCGACAACGGACCAAGCGGGATAAAAGGCGAGACTCCCGCCGATCAAGCGATCAGTGCCCCCATCGAACGAATGAACAACTACGAGTCGACAGCAGACGCTTGAGGCAAACAGACAAGAAGTATACAGAGTTGACAGAGCCAATCACGACAATAATGACCAAAGTCCAGCATCTTCCATTTTTCAAGTGGCCGGCGAAGATGGTGGGGCCTCCTGACACACGGAGGAGGGACAGACGATGCGAATACCACAAAGATCACGACCACGAAACCGAGAGTTATTATGCGCTAAAGGATCATCTGGAGGAACTCGCGCAAGATGGTCGATTGCAGTAATACGTGAGCAAGGGAAGGCCAACCAAAGCACTAGCCTTGAGACAGGATTCACCTCCGCTTGGCCTGATCCACATAATCTACGGTCGCCAAAGATCCCCGTGCATACCGGTCGCACCCAATTCCCCAAAAAAATAACATGTCGACTGGCCGGCCCAAAGAAGCTCCGACAATTAAGTTCGATGACTCCGACCTCGCCGGAACGGCGGCTAGCCACGTCGATCCTTTGGTCGTCAAATTACGCGTACGACAGTTCAGCGTTGAACGCATTCTCATAGACCCAGGAAGCACTTCGAAAATCCTGTTTTACAGAACTTTTGTCGAACTCGGCCTCAACGAATCGGACCTATCACCGTCGTCTCAGGCGTTGATCGGCTTCAACGCGAATCCAGAGTATCCGTTGGGGAGGGTCGTGCTACTTGTTTGAGTGGGCTCAAAGACAGTTGACGTGGACTTCTTGGTTGTGAAGCTTCCGTCGCCATATAATGCCATCATGGGGCGCCCCTGGTTGCATGTCATGAAGGCCGTCCCAAGCACCTACCATCAGCTTATGCGCTTCCCAACAGCCCGTGGCATTGAGGAGATCCGCGGCTCACCGCAGTCCGCGCGTACGTAGACTATGAACATAGACTCCATTTACAGACCTGACTTGTGGGATCCGATGTTTGTACTGGTCCCACGTTTTAATGAAAATTGATTTTCTCTGTCGTTCTCCTTCAAGCCCCTTCGCGGATACCACGATCGGCCAAAATAAGCCTCCGAATTCGGAGCCCCCTTTGGTGCATGACACCTTAGGGCCGAATAAGCCTCCGGATTCGGAGCGCCCTTCGTGGATATCACGATTGGCCAAAATAAGCCTCCGGATTTGGAGCCCCCTTTGGTGCATGACACCTTAGGGCCGAATAAGCCTCCGGATTCGGAGCACCCTTCGTGGATATCACGATTGGCCAAAATAAGTCTCCGGATTCGGAGCCCCCTTTGGTGCATGACACCTTAGGGCCGAATAAGTCTCCGGATTCGGAGCGCCCTTCGTGGATATCACGATTGGCCAAAATAAGTCTTCGGATTCGGAGCCCCCTTTGGTGCAAGACACCTTAGGGCCGAATAAGTCTTGATTGGGCGCCCGCCGTGGATATCACGATTGGCCAAAATAAGTCTCGGATTGAGCCCCTTTGGTGCATGACACCTTAGGGCGAATAAGTCTCCGGATTGGGCGCCCGTGGATATGACGATTGGCCAAAATAAGTCTCGGATTCGAGCCCCTTTGGTGCATGACACCTTAGGGCGAATAAGTCTCCGGATTCGGGCGCCTTCGTGGATATCACGATTGGCCAAAACAAGTCTCAGATTGGGCCCCTTTGGTGCATGACACCTTAGGGCGAATAAGTCTCCGGATTCGAGCCCCTTTGGTGCATGACACCTTAGGGCGAATAAGTCTCCGGATTGGGCGCCCGCCGTGGATATCACGATTGGCCAAAATAAGTCTCCGGATTCGGAGCCCCCTTTGGTGCATGACACCTTAGGGCCGAATAAGTCTCCGGATTCGGAGCGCCCTTTGTGGATATCACGATTGGCCAAAACAAGTCTCCGGATTCAGAGCCCCCTTTGGTGCATGACACCTTAGGGCCGAATAAGTCTCCGGATTCGGAGCGCCCTTCGTGGATATCACGATTGGCCAAAATAAGTCTCCGGATTCGGAGTCCCCTTTGGTGCATGACACCTTAGGGCCGAATAAGTCTCCGGATTCGGAGCGCCCTTCGTGGATATCACGATTGGCGAAAACAAGTCTCCGGATTCGGAGCCCCCTTTGGTGCATGACACCTTAGAGCCGAATAAGTCTCCAGACTTGGAGCGCCCTTCGTGGATATCACGATTGGCCAAAATAAGTCTCTGGATTCGGAGCCCCCTTTGGTGCATGACACCTTAGGGCCGAATAAGTCTCCGGATTCGGAGCGCCCTTCGTGGATATCACGATTGGCCAAAATAAGTCTCCGGATTCGGAGCCCCCTTTGGTGCATGACACCTTAGGGCCGAATAAGTCTCCGGATTCGGAGCGCCCTTCGTGGATATCACGATTGGCCAAAACAAGTCTCCGGATTCGGAGCGCCCTTCGTGAATATCATGATTGGCCAAAATAAGTCTCCGGATTCGGAGCCCCCCTTTGGTACATGACACCTTAGGGCCGAATAAGTCTCCAGATTCGGAGCGCCCTTCGTGGATATCACGATTGGCCAAATTAAGTCTCCGGATTCGGAGCCCGTTTTAATTAACTCACTAATATGGTCCGGGACAAAAGTACCTTAAGCCCACAGTAAGACCCATTCCACCAAACTCGCACCCGCCTAAAGGCAAGGGCGATCTAGAATCTGAACAATATTTAAGCTAAAATATCTAAGCCACACAAAAGTTGCACTAGCAAACTATTGAACCATCTAAAGCAGGTACTTAACAGGGATCGGGAACATTCATTGGCATTGCTAAAACAACACATTTTAGAATAAAACTCAACTATATGAAATAACACTTTACTATATGAAATAACACTTTTTATTTCATTAAAAGGTGTTACATAGGCATAATCGCGTTGAAACATTACAATATCTACCTCTAACTTCTAAGACAAATCAACCCATCGACTCGACCCTTGTCATCAGAACAACCATGCCGCCAGGCCTCTGACACCATCGACAATGTCAAGGCCAAGATCCAAGACAAGGGAGGTTAGGAGTAACGGTCGTTGTGCTTCCTTTCGGAGCGATCTGCTTCGACGACTTGGAGATTAACATGTTTCCAGTTTCTCCTCTCAGCGGTCCACCTCCCACACTGGAGAATCCTCCGCCGCAAACCATCCGAGCGCCAAGTTCGGCCGGAATTTGAGCTCCTGCAACTATCATCACCATCCGATGGTAAGAACTGTTGGTCATCCCACGCAATAGATGCTGGAGAACCAAATATGCTTGACTGCATGAGGCGCCTGCCGCTTTTATTCTCAGTAATGGCCGCGATCTCGAGGCCCAAGTCCCGAAGTGATTTTATTAACACTAAACTCCACGAACACAATCGTCGGTCAACATTCTCCATGACCTAATTAACCCAACAATTGGCTAAAACGCACGTGCATAGGCTGCGCAAGGGTAAAAAATTACCTAGCCCAATCGGCTAGACATCTGGCATTCAAGCCAACTCAAAGCGCCGTAGCCCCTCCTATCCCTGACTCACGGCTAGACACCTTAGGCTTTGTTCAAAAGATTAAACGACCATTATATGGAGGCCGATCACGTACAAAGAATCGGCGCCTCGACATGCAATCAAATTAAACACGCGTCCGATTGATGTATTTACGTCTCCAAACATTTATGCAATCAAATTAAAAACGCGTCCGATTGATGTATTTACGTCTCCAAACATTTATGCAATCAAATTAAACACACACACGCCGAATGCGGGACACAATTTGACATTTTCAATAAAGCATCTTTTATTTAAAGAATCAAGAAATTACATAATTGCGAACGCGACCAACATTCGAACCTTACAATAATTAAATTCATACGGCATCGCCCTCATCCTCACTCTTCTCAACCTCGAAAGCAGAAAACGGAAAGTCCTTACTGTGATAGAGAGGTGACGCCGAATCGATGCCTGACAAGCGAAGAGATTCGGCGGCCTGAGATGCCTTGATCCAACCATGCCTGAACCCACGATTTTCACATCGGCAAACCTCTTCGGCAAGCTTCTCCTGGGTCTTCTGGATTACAACCAAGCGTCCTTCATGAAAACCTTTCTCATAAGACCTCCCCTTGGCGGACTCCAATGCGAACATGCTCGCCGTTTCACGATCGACAATGGCAGCGCTTATAAGCCGATTAGCAACCCTCTCTTCCACGACTGGATTCACCTGCCTTGCTGGTTGAACTTGAGCCGTTTTGATCTTCCTTAATTCACGTTCAGCCGCCTCTACGCGAGCCTCCAAGCTGCGGATATGCTCATCCTTTTTCTCCATTTCTCGGCGGGCGGCGCGCAATCGCATCCCGACTTCATAAGCCGTATAGAGCCCTTTCACCGCCCCATGAATGCCCTCGCGAAACACTTCGTAGTCTTGACGACCAACCATTGACTGCTGAACTTCCAGAGGAAATATTTGTCGAGCAAACTCGACCGCCACGTCTGGATCTTGCACGATCGAGTCCCCTTCCATCATGGGCTTGTTCTTCACGAATACTGCAAAACTTAACGGGCACGGATTCGCGTCTGATCTCCTTTCAACTTGGGCGTGTGGCGATCTCCCATGAGACTGCCTGTCCCGTTTGGGCGACCTACTACGACGTCGAGGAGATTGACGCCTCTCTCGACCCATAGAACTCTTACTCCTAGCACGCAAGGCGCATATGATGTTCACTTCGATCCATATCACCGCCAAGCTCGGCCAATGTCTTGGCTTCCCTTTCTTTGTTAAAGAAGAGTTTGTTCGACATACGCACAATAGATTTTCTCTCACGAGTCTGAATCAGATACCTACCACTCTTAAAAGTTGTGCCCTTAATCATTTAACACTCACAGAGGCAGCACGATCGAGGCAAGTTCATTAGTCGCGAAACCCAATCGCCTGACGCCGAATAGGCCTACGGCAGGACAAGCTTTTGGCTCAAGATATTGACCAAAGTCGTAGTACTCCAAGCTCATGAATTGATCGCCGTGGCGAGTTCCTATGATGAACCCACTAGGGCAAGGGCAAATCCATCAATCCAAGGACACAAGATCAGTAGGCAGCGAAATTGCAAATGGTGATTTTGATGAGATATATATGAAATCTGCAGGCAGATCCATCAATCCAAGGACACAAGATCAGTAGGCAGTGAAATTGCAAATGGTGATTTTGATGAGATGTTTATGAAATCTGCAGGAACCCAAATATTGACCAATCTTTTCCCCCCTACCTTCAGTGGTTCTATGAAATTGCAAATGGTGTTTAGAAGAGTTCTAGATAAAATCATTCGTGCCACAGCAAAATCATCCGGCTCATGAGTTGACTGGCAAGAACAGATTTATCAATCTATTCGGACCATGTACCCAATAGCTCACAAGTTGATTCGGTAGCTAGAATTCTTTTTATGAACCCTTGGGGCAAGGCGATTCACAAATCGGGGTTTCCCAGGTATATGCAATTCCATTTTACCAAATGCATTGACAAATACAGAACTCTTTCATTAAAAGTAAAATTACAAGAATTCTGTCATACAAAATGTGTGATGGTAGCAAAAACCACAAGGTTCCATTTTACCAAATGCATTGACAAACACAGAACTCTTTCATTAAAAGTAAAATTACAAGAATTCTTTCATACAGAATGTGCGATGGTAGCAAAAATTACAAGGAAATTTTCATTAATAAATTGCGCGCCGATGCTAACCAATTTATACATGAAACTACCCTGAACCAACAAATCACTATCCAAAAAGAAAAACAAAAACAAAAAGACGCCTACACGGCTCCCAGCTCATTCATCGGTATCGGACTCAAGTGGCTGAACGTCCACCTGCTCATAAGGAATTGGCACATCTAAGGTAACCTCAGCGGCAGCAAGGGCTTTGAGCCACCCGTGTTTGAACCCGCGATTCTCAAATTTGGACACTTCTTCAACATATTACATCGGGCGGCGCCTCTCCCGCCTCAAAGGCCTCGATTCGGCTTTATCGCTGGGGGCCTTAAGCTCCTCTAAGCGAGCTTCGCTTGACAAGTGCTTCCTTTGAGAGTTTGAGCGATTCTCGCTTGCATTTGCCTACCCTCGGCATCAACACGAAGGCTGTTCGGCCTTGAGCCCTCTCTTTCTCTCGCTTGGCTCGTCGCTCTCCATTTCAGCTCTCATAAGTTCGAACTCGACCCGACTTTTTCGACCTGCAACTCTGTTTCCAAATGGTCAATTCTCCGGCGCATCACATAGCGGCGACCCAATCGGTGATCCTTCCGATCGTGCGCAAAAGCGATTGATGCGATTAGACACCTTTAACAAACAAGAGCGAGATTAAGGCAACCTACCAGAGTGCCGATTGAGCGATTAGAACAACCATAACGTCGAACGCGGCACGAAGGCTTTGTTGTCGTGAGCGTGAAATTGAAGCCGCCGGTTTCAAAGCCTGTTGGATCTCGGCGGCGGCGTCGGATAAAATGGGCACGCCCCTGATTTTCGGCTGAATAACAAACGGCGCGATCACGTCCGGTTCTTCAAGCCAAGGCCGTTTGCTAGCAGGGCCAATTTCTGAGCTCGTCTCTCCCTCGACACCACGCTTTTGGCCGTGCTCCAGAATCAGCCGTTCCCCATCGGCCTGCTCTCCACCCTCTTTCTCCGCATCGGACGCAGCAACCTCAACCGTTCCCTCAGAAACGGGTACGAAGGGCTTGATCAAGCTGGAATCCGATGCGGCGCATTCGGCCTTCTTCCGGGCAGCCATCCGCTCGGCATTTCTTCTACGTGCCATCTGCGTTAGGCTTTCCTTCGCCATGCCCTCCAAGAAATCGCCAGGTAGATCCCCCAGATTCGCAAAAATATCCCCGAAAGAGAGATCCGTTCGTCCTGAGGCGAATGGCTCGGACCTCGAATCTGCGGCGTCTTGTCGCCCTCTACAACCCTCGATAGACCTTCTAGCCGGATCGTGATCACCTCTACAACTCGGCGTCTTCCCCGAATCAAAATCTCTGAGACCAATCTGCTAAGGTTTTTGAAGCGGGGAAGATAAGGGCCGAGAGTGATATTTTCTTTGGAATCGGGATGTTATCTGCGGTAGAAAGTAGTGTAAGTGGGTTAAATCGAAGGAGAATATGGGCGGCTCTCCTTGCTTATGCGTTTGGGCGGCGAAATATCTGATCTTGATTTCCCCAAGAATCACGTCGTCAGCAAGTCAAGATTTTCTTCAACCTATTACTGCGAGAAGAAAACGATTTAGGGAAAGGGCGAATAAGAGATAGTCCGACAAACAAGACATTGCGTGGCAACACAGGTCACCCTTATGCGGGAATAGGGTCCAGCGATCCTCCCCATCGGCGAACTCCCAATTACCTCGGCGTTGACCATCGCGTCATCAACCGTTTACGGAATCGGCAAGCATGGTCACCAAGTGATGGTCAATATCTTTGTACTGAGAAAATATCGCCCCGGTAAATGGGAGGATTTGGCTAAGGCGTAGTAATGCCGAATGGCCGGAATCCCGAGGTTGATCCTAAGGCGTCGATTTAACTCTACTACCCCCATGATGATTCGAAAGAAATTTACATTGGGTTGAGAAGGAATCAAACCCCAATAGCGGAGAACGGCCCTCAGAAGTGGGTGTAGGGGGAAACGAACTCCACCCTCAGCAATGGATAAAAGAGGGAATACTATAGTGTTTTGGTCTTCCCTCTCCATGTCGAGAGCGTTGTCCGTTACAAGGGATAAATGGACGTCGTCAGGAATAGAGAAGTGTTGCCGGAAACCAGAGATACGACCCTCGGAAAGGAGGTCTTTCAAATGTTTGGCCATCTTAACAGAGAACTAAGCGTTTACCGGAGCCAAAATAACAAATGGAAAATAGGATTACAAAGAAGGGATAAGGAAACTTACGAGGAGCAGATGAGACAAGGGAAGACGGGAAGAAGTTGCAGAAAACACGAGTCAGCGGAGGATATGCAGCAGCGATCCAAAAGTCTCACAAAATCGACGAAATGAGAATTTGAAAAGACCGAAGTTTCAAATCGCAATAAATGCTGAGATACACATGAATAGAGCGGGAAAGCGTAATGATGAGTAAAAAGGTGCGCGCCTCCTGACATATATTGGGGCACGCGAAGCCGCCTGACGCTAAACTTCTCAAATCTGAACCAAACTCGCCGGTTAACTGCCGTCAACAGGGAGTTTGGAGGGCAATTGTGGTGGCCGAATAATTAGGCGAGGATAAGGAAGGTATATTTCAGAAGCTTCACGCTAGACGGCATATATCCCGCAAGAATACAGGGCCGAATAGGATAGATAGGCCATATTTGGACCCCTTCCTAGAGCCGAATAGAAGAAAAAAATAATTATTGAAAAAGTAGGCCCAGGCCCCGAGGCCCAGAGAATGGATATAAATACAAGAGCTTCAGATTTGTAAAGGTACGTAAGAATTACTTCTGAAAACTTAGTAAACAAGCTCTCTTGAGCAGAGGAACTGACTTGCCCGTCGGAGTGCTAATTCCGACACCCCGACCGGAGTGTTCGTATCTTTTCAGGTGACTAGCTGAGGATCATTGGCATCTTTCAGGATCTAAAGAGTATTTCCAAACCCTTTCACCACAACTATCAAAAGAAAGAGAAAAGAAAAAAGAAAGAGAACATATGAGGGCGAGAGGTAGAGATGAGTTTGTCTTTGAACGATAGAGAAAAAAAATGAGAGAAAGAGAAATGGCAGAGATAAGAATGAAGAGAGACTCTTCAATTTTTGATCTACCTAGGGTTTATGAGAGAAATAAATTTGCTACAGTTGAGAATGAAGAGAGAGAAAAGAGACTCTTCATTTTTAGTCTTCCTAGATATATCACAAAAGAAAAAAAAATTTTAAAAAAAATAGAGAGAGAGGAAAAGACGTAAGAAAAGAGAAAGTGAGAGACTTTTCAAGTTTTGGTCTTCCAAGATTTGTGTGTGTGTGTGTGTGTGTGTGAGAGAGAGAAAGAGAGAGAGAGAGAGAGAGAGAGAGAGAAAGAGAGAATGTCTTTGAAAGTGGGAAGTAAATTTTGGTGCTAGACTGTATGCATATTTCCAAGGCTATATGTCACAACCCGAACCTTGCCTCGTAAGGGTCAGTGAAGTGAACGGCCAGTAATCCGTGATTACCAAAGGTCTTCCTGTACAAATCAAAATAGCCGAAGCTAGCGGAAGCTTAATATAAAGATAAACAACGAGTAGTCCAATGAGTTGTGAATCTATATGAAAAGACATATACACATAACGTTAATTTACCTATCCAGTATTACGTACATAATATTGTAGACGTCCCCGAATGCCCCGGGAGGGATGAGTCCCGTTCAGTTCATTTTGGGCTCACTACAGTTCGGACTCAAATTGTCACGGTTCTTAATCTAGACCAAAGAGTCCAAATCCGGCAAATCGTTTTTGAAAATAAATTTTTTTTTTGAAAGAAATGCCAAACATGGACTGTTTTGCCAGATACAGAGTCGCCAGCTAAATATTTTATTTTTGGAAAAATTTAGGAAACCCTGACTCGTTTGCCTAAGGCCATGTGTCCGTCATCACCAAAGTTGCCTCGGCTCGGGAACTTGGGTACGATTGGGGAAGGTCACTTCGTGAGCACCCCCGCTCGCCCGATCAAAGATCAGCCTCTACTAACCATGATATCTAGTTTTAAAAACATTATGCGTTCTTGTTCCGGTTATTAGCCTAGATTTACTATATGATGCGCACAGCATGTAAGTATAGACTGGATCGCCTGAATTGGAACGAAAACATCTCATGTTTATTTTTGGAAGATGGTTTGCTACTCGCAAATAGGCTTAAAATGCAGATTTTGCCACCCTCGGGTGGGCTTAGAAAAGATGGTTTTGCCACTATCTAGTGGGCTTAAAACTCACGGTCGATGCATTGTTCCAATCCAAATAACCCAACCTTCACCCACAGGCATTCAAGCAGGTATATCACATAAGCACATAGCCTCATGGTAAGCATGCTATCATGGCAGTCACTTACACACATGCAAGGATGCTAAAGCGTAAAAACTTACCGAGTACTTCAAGCCAAAACAGAAACTATGTTAGAAATCCATGCATGATCCTAACTATACAGAAATGCCTAATGCAACACATGCAAGAATGCAACTAAGATAGGCTCGGCTATTCTAAACATGGCATATGGAATGCTACAGCTAACAAGTATTCAACTTGGAATTAAAGTACAATGCAGTGAGTTATGATGCGCCGAGCCCGGTGCATGCAAAACAGATGAATGAATGCAAACATGCTATCATACTGTATGCTAATTGAAACATGCCCTAATCTAACCATCATAAGCTGGTAAATAAAAGGGAGAGAAAGACGTGGGGTTGAAAGACATACATCACACCCACGCACGTTTATTACAATTATGCCCTCACTCGGAGGGTCCAAATAAATAATATACAGTCCCAAATGAATAATACAGTCCCAATAAGTACAAAATCCTAATTAATTAACAAATTAATCTAGGAAAGCAATAAATGGCATGCAAATCCATGGACCGCTTCGGCTCTGTCCCAAATGATGAATGATGCATGCTCGGGTTGCTTGGTGCAGAAATCCATTACGATGCCCCAATTAGCCTCCGTTTACAATTAAACCCGGAGTATTGCGTGAAGCCCCCAAAAGATTGCCGGTTTCTGATTTGCTGCAACAGAGAGCAGGAAAGGGGCATGGCAATATATTTTCAGATATGTATGCTTGACTACTCTTCAGGGAGCATAGTCCTCATGCTACCAATCACGCATATCGATGCATGATGGCCGAGGAGTCGAATTGCACGACTTAATATGAAATGAATGCACACGTCAACACAACAAGACCGAGACTCCATCCTGGATAATTCGGAGTGTCGGTGACCGGGAATTGAGACACGTTCCGTCACTCAAAGTACGAAACGTCCCTCGTTTCCCATGCTTGAGGCTAACTCCTATCCCAAACACAATGCAATATGCATGACATGCATGAATGCAACTAATATACAACCTAGCATACGCAATGCTATGAAATGGCATACACAATGCTTGATATAACACGACATACAAAATGTTCTAACATGCAACCTAGCATACGCAATGCTATAAAATGAAATGCCATACGCAATGCATGATGGACTTATGCCAACATGAGTGGACCTCAGCCACACTCACATCAGCGGCCATGAGATGAAAATGAGACACTCGAGATGCGTGCACACATGCACGCAAACCGAGGATCGATCCTAAGGCACAAATGCCACTCTAACAAGGCATGGCAAGGCACGAAATATGGCATACAAACATGCAAGTTCCAGAATTGAAATGTGATGCAAAATCACCCCGAAACATGGAACCATGGCACCTGATGCATGGAATGGTACCGAAACAAAAAACTAGGCACATGCATTGGCCTATAGCTATACAAAGCATGCATTATTTGACCATGAAGCCTAAAGACAGAACCAAGGCAGTCCCAAAACATGAACATTTCTAGTTCAAATCATGGCCAAAAGATGCTAGCAAGATGGACTAAAATAGCATGCAACTTTGACTAGCAAACATGATTTACATGGCATGTATATGAAGCAAGTGAGAACTCATCAAACTAGAAAAAATCAATGAATAAAACATGCCAAAACGTGCCCAAATAACCTCTGAAATGCAACCAACACATGCACAACTGATGGGTTCTTTTAGAGGGCATACAAAGGGGTTATTAAGCACATGCATCATGGACACTTATCATGGCACAAAAAACTCTGAAAATCAAATATGATAGCCCTAAAACTCACCAAATTGGCTCTGAAATTAGTCAACAACCCATGCAAGATAGGGCCTCTTTGGAAGGCCAAAAAGACCATCAAACAAAACAAGGTGAGAGAAGGTCACCCCCCTCTGATTTTGAGGCTCAAAAATGCATCAAGGCCACTAAAAATCCACTGGATTTCAGTGGCTAAAAGGCCAAAACAAGGCCAATGCAAATGCTCACATGTATGGCCCTAATCATGAAGAGATGAAGCATGCATAGGGTGAAGATGACCCCAATTAGAGAATGGACCTTAATCAAACATGAAGATGATGTCAAAAAAAGACTATTTTTAGTTTAGATCGAGGCCCAAAAGAGCTCACAAATAAGGCTAATATATCATGCAAAAATAGCCCTAAAAGAGAGATTAGAGACACGGGACAGTAGAAGGCCTCAAACAGCAAAGATCCCCGCAACAAAGTTGAAGAGGGTCTCAAAAAAAGATACTTTACAGTTTATGGAAAGTCACAAAAATAATCACAAGTAGGGCTAAAATATCATGCAAAAATAGGCCTACAAAGAGAGATAGGAGACAACAGGTAGTAGAAGACCTCAAACAGTGAAGATCCCTTCAACAAAGTTGAAGAGGGCCTCAAAATAAGGCAATTTACATTTTATGGAAAGTCACGAAAATAATCACAAGTAGGGATAAAATATCATGCAAAAATAGGCCTACAAAGAGAGATAGGAGACAAGAGGTAGTAGAAGACCTCAAACAGTAACGAGTTCTTAATCAAACATGTAGAGGAGCTCAAACTATGATCTTTTTCAGTTCATAGAAAAGTACAAAAATGATTTCAAGTATAGCTTATAAATGAAGCAAGAAAATACAAGTTTAAGAGAAATAGAGACTTACCCTAGAAGAGCAGCAAATCAGGGGCTTTTGGACCAAAATTTTGAGCTTTCAACCTCTTCAAATGGCCTCCAAGGTGCTGGAATGGAGTGTGGAGGTAGTAGGCTTGGAAGTGTAGTGTAAAGGTCAAGAAGAATGGGTGTTTTGAGCTTGGAAGAGAGAGAGCTATGGAGGAAGATGGGTGTGTGTCTCAGCTAGTTTTCTAACCTTTGAAAATGAAGCTTAGGTGCTGGCTTTATAGAGGGAGAGAAGCAAAGAAAATGGGGGGGAGGCGGAAAAAACCAATTCAAATTTTCCCCCAAAAGGGCAGACCCTCAAACAGTGGGTCAAGTGCAGAATAGCTGGCACAGTTGGAACACATTCAGGAGGGCAAAAATGGCCAACCAGGTTCACAAGGTTCAGGTGGCTGGCCGACCAGGTCAAAAGGGTCAAGGTGGTCGGCCACCCCCTCGGATAATGCCCCAGAAGTTAGCTTTCCAATGCCGCAAACTTTGCATCAAAATTCCTCCTGTGCAAAAAGTTATGCCTGTTTTGGTGAAGCCGCGCAGATTCGGTTTAAATGAATTTCAACCAACCATATCTCCTCCACCTAGACTTAGCTCTAGAAGATTCTTGAGTGAAAAATGAAGCCCCGGAAGTAAGATTTCCAATGGTGGTGGCCTCATATCTTAATTCCTCCTGTTCAAAGAGTTATGTCCGTTTTGGTGAAGCCGCGCAGATGTTTTCCTCCTTCCCAGATTCATGCTAAATCACTTTTGACCAAAAAAAGCTGGATTTTCAGAAAAATTGCTGGCCTCCCACTCTCCTACAACCTTTCTAACAATGAAAATAAGGTCTCCACTAAAAATGAACCCAAACCAATGCAAAACGAAGGTTCGGGGGCCAAAACGCGCGGCCTAGGGGCCTGAAAACCGACTGTTAAGCACCGAAGGTGGCGTTTGACCACGAAGTTGGTCTCTCGAGCCACAGTGTCCCTCAAAAGGGAGGGAACAAGGTGCATGCCAAAAATTGGAGCAAACGGAGGTGGTTAAGCGGTCCCGAACCGAGGCACACGGTCGACGGCTCCGAAAACTAAGAACCGGGCTCCAAACGGGAAAAAATGGCCTACGACCGCGAAACGTAGCCTACGGCCACTGAGAGATGGTCTACGAGACCTCTCCCTCCCTTCAGAAAGAGAAAATAGAGAAAACGGGACCCAGTTCGCAAACCGAGGCAAAGCACAAAAGAGTCCAGAAGTCCGGAGGCAAGGCTCATGGCCGAGATTCCACAACTTCAGAACGAGCACAATATGCAACATCAGCAAGTTCTCAATCGGTGACGTCTGAGTCTTAAGGTCGGCAAAAAATGGGGTGTCTACAAATATCTTATACAAAACATCTTTATATACATATACACATGTATCAAAAAATTCAACATAAATAGGATCAAACTTGACAACAGTCTTCCAGACCTAGCCTCAACTCAAAGGCACCAAAACAGAACTTCAAAGTGGCTCGGCTAATGGATTCCTTTTGGGCTTGTGCTTCCTAATGCTCACCTATACATGTACATATACACAGTGAGTTAAAACTCATTGAATAACATTAAAGTAAAGAGGTTAGTGAACGAATTCCAAATCATATCACATACAAAAAAAAATCAATCATACATATCTATCATATTAGTCTTATATCAGAACAAAATAATGGTACATCCAAAGGAACATTTTGTAACGTCTTTCAACTAGAGTAATCAGTCTCGGACACCGATTAAACACATATCACCACAATGAAGTGGCTAACGAGATCTCGTAATCACATGTATGTCATGGACCCGCACTAACATTCCATCCCCCATGACTTGGGCTATCCTTGGATGCCATACTAGATTCGCAAATCGAATATTCGTTGACAAAATTAAAATCACATTTCAAACATATATCAGATCATATAGCATTTCATATAACATTTCACATATAGTGCATATCAACATATCTTTACAGAAATGTTACTCATAGTGGTTTCGTGAACTAGTTGCTCGGTCTACGAACTTTGACCTACAAACACAAACATTCATAGCACAACAATTCAATTCGGTTCGATTCATCGTTACTTGTTTATTCGTTAAGTTCAATTCATTTTCTCATTTATTTCATGCTCATGATATGCGAATGCATGTGAAAAAAATATGCGAAAACCAAGCAAATAGAGACCCAGAAGTTCGAAAAATAGAAAGAAAACAATTCCGAGCCTGCCCTGAAAACCACACGTGCGGGGGCATTGGCCGCACGTGCAGAAACCCCACTGCACGTTCACCCACACGTGAAATTAAAGCAGAATGCAAGCTTTGGTCTGTTCTGTGTTTTGCACGTGCGGGGCTCCCCACCGCACATGCGGTTTTGGGCCAAAAGCTATCCGAAAATCTTTCATGTTTAAGCTCAAAGTTTGTAAGTCTAACTTCATTTTCATGCAATTCAAGACCCAAAACCTTCAAGAACATGTTGAGTTTACCATCTATAGCTTCAAACAAAATCCTAACTTGAAATTGAAACTCAAATTCCATGAAAACAGTTCAAACCCTTGTATTCAAACAACAAATCATAACCTTGAGCTTCAATCTTTGAAATTTATGGAGTTCTTTTTCTCAAATCACAAAAGCATACAAGGAGGTAAGAAAGGAAAAATGATTTTCATGAGAATATGCATGTATGTCAAGATTTTGAGTTTAAATCTTCCAATTCTTCACCATAGATGCTCATATAACTCAAACCTTTCTTACAAAACACTTAATTACACATAAATTCAAGAGGGCATCTATGTAGATGACTCAAATCAAAGAAATTATAAGGAAAATCATACCTTAGATAGATGATTTATGGGGATTTGCCTCTAAGTTTCTTTGTTCTTCTTCTTTCCCTCTGCTTCTCTCTCTCTCTCTCTTTGTCTCTCTCTCTCTCTCCAGATTTTTCTTTCTTCTTTTTGTTGAGTCAAAGTTATGCTCATAAATATAGATATACATATATAAAATATTTGATTAAATTCATTCTGAATCAGATTTTTACAAAACTTCATATTAGGCCCTCAAAATTACGTTGATCGCAAATCTGTAATTAATTTTGGTTTATGATATCTCGAAGGCCTTCAATTTCTAGTTTAAAGTTGTAATTTCAACAAGTTTTCCTACAATCAACATATATAAATTTAAATCCGTGTACTTCATACCAAACACATAAGCAATTAACACATAAAAATGCAATTGGATGACTATTTAATCAAATACATGTCCAGGTCGTCACACTATGCACACATACTCCCAAGATAAATATAGGAATATTATATAGTTAACATTTTTTGGTCAGGCCTAGTTGGTTGGGAATGCATATGAATAATTCGGTACCGACCGTGAATCTGTGAAAATTAATGCAAAAAACTTATAGCCGACCATTCAGTTCTTTGAAACTATCTGTGATGGTTTGAGTCAGCCTGGGTTGAGTTGTTTGGGCGAATATTCGGTCTACGTGCACACCCCTAGAATTGGTAAATGGGTTTTAGCTTTGTCAAAATTTTGCCTCAAATATGTTCCTCAAAAATCTGTAAAAGAACATGCTTTGGCAAATTTCTTAGTTGCTTACCCATGCAAGAAAGAGCAAGGAGACCAAAATGACAAAAGACATAGCTAGTGTTATGCCTTGAAAAATATGATTTGATGGTTTAAAAGCCAACGGTTTGGTTAGAGTAAGAGTTGTAATTGAATCTCCAATTGGTGTGCAAACTAAACATGATTTTAGAATAGATAAACCAGATTGCTCTAATAACCAAATTGAGTCTGAGCCCTAATCATAGGGCTAGAACTGTTGTTAGGATTAAAGGCAGACATTGTAGAAGTTTTTGGGGATTCCCAATGGGTGGTAAACTAGTTAAATGGTATTTTTAAGTGCCAAATCATAGTTTGCTACCATATTATGTGGTTGCTTTATACTTAAGTTCTCATTTCAAGGATCTGGCAATATCACACATCCCTATATTTATAAATGAACAGGCTAATGAAGTAGCACAAACAGCTTCGAATTACAAGAAAAGAGGTGAATATGAGACAAATTCATCTCATGGTTCTTTTAGAAAAAGGCTTCTACCTTTGGAAGAAAGCAATTTAGTTATGGAAGTGTATGCATGGATATGCCAAAAGAAGATTAGAGACACCCAATTATTTAATATTTATTCAATCCAAAAGCGAAAGTTAGTAGAGCTCTCAAGTTGAAATCTATAAATTATATTTTATATGATGACAACCTCTACAAAAGAGGAGCAGCTGGACTCTTATTAGAATGTTTGTGTCCCAAAGAAGCTAAAACAACCATGGCTGAAATTCATAAGGGCATTTGTGGTCCTCACTAGCCAAGGGTTAAAACGAGATAGTTATTGAGAACGCATTTATATTACTGACCAAACATACTTAAGAACTGTATTTAGTATGCAAAGGGTTGCCAATCATGCCAAAAATATGGAATGATTAGGCATGTGCCAGTAAATGAGTTGCACTCAATAGTCAAGTCTTGGCCCTTTAGGGGATGGGCAATGGACCTGATTAGAAAGATTTATCCTTCATTTTTTAAGCATCATTACTTCATTTTAGTGGCCATAGATTACTTCACAAAGTCAGTTGAAGCAAAATCTTATAAATCCATAGACCAAATTGAGGTAAGTATCTTTATTGAGGATTTAATTCATAGGTTTGGAATTTCCTAAACTATCACTATTGATAATGGAACAGTATTCGAGGGTGGTCTAGTAAAAGCTTTTGCTTGGAATTTTGGCATAAGCATAGTTAAATCTACTCCTTATTATGCTCAAGTTGATGGACAAGCAGAGTCATCCACTACAACCTTTAAAAAAGGAATTCAAAAGATAGTTGAAGATAATGTTAGGAATTAACATAGTATACTCTCAGAAGTTTTATGGGCTTATAGAACTTCTAAAAGATCAAGTACTACAGTCACACATTTTGCCTTAGTATATGGACATGATGTTGTACTTCCAGTTAAGATCAACATTAAGTCTTTGAGGGTAAAGGACAAGAGTATTGTGACAAATATTAGTATAATCAAAGCACGTGTATGGAATTGAAGGACATTGATGAAGCCAGAATTTTGGCCTTCAACAAAATATTAATCCAAAAGCAAAAGGCTACAAGGTGCTACTTTAAGAGGGTACATCATCAAAACTTTGATGAAGGTGATTTGGTATGCAAAACTGTTTTACCCATTGGCATCAAAAGTCACAAATTATTGGTAAATAGTCACCTAATTGGGAATGACCATTTCAAATCCATAAAGTGTTTCCAAATAGGGCTTATCACTTAAGGAATCTTACTGGTTTCATATATCAAAGGAAAATCAATGGTAAATTCTTGAAAGCATATTTTTCAACTGTTTTGGAAACTTCATGCAACACGGAATTGAAAGTTGACAATGGATAAGCACAAGTAAAACAACACAAGACAAGTTGATAAGCATAATTTTCATTCATTTGGTGGAAATTGTACAAAGTCCTATAATTAGGTCCAAAATGTGTTACATTACTTGAGTTGTTCTTATACAATAAGCTTCCTATTATCTATAAAAAGAAGCAGCTCAAGTGACTTGGACATATCAGCCTTAAGGTCCACCAGTTTAGTACTACAAGTCTGATTTTCTCATGACCAAGTCTGCTTTCACCTTTGCAAGTTCCTTCTCTAAGGCTTCTTTCATTTCCAAAAGAATCTTCTGTTGAGATAAAGCTTCTGCATACTTTGTTTTGAGAAGTAATCGTGATTTCAGTTGAATTCACAAGGGCTTGGTCTTGTTTATGCTATTGTCGAGATTGTGAAGTAAGCTCATTAAGGTGAAGGAAAAAGTTCAAAGATGACATGGCTCTGTAGAAACACTTGATGCAAAGGTGATTGGTGATGGATTAAAGACTGGCAGCACAAGATGAACCCTTGTTTGAAAGTGGGATTCCTTAAAGACAATAAAGGGATTCTAGAGAAATCCTTCAGTAGCCTAGTGCAGACCTCAACACTTAAATGTTAAGAAGCTGAGGTTGAGTCAAACGAAAGTTGGCTAATGAAAGAGTCTGTTAATAGAAGAAGGTCACTCTCAATAGTTAAGGGCATAAGAACAACATGTGTTATAAGTTGTTGAACTTCTTGTTCAAATGCCAATAACTCTATAGCTTCACTAACATTTGTTTGAATGTGGGAGCTCTCTCTCATTATATTTAGCTCTTGCATCTAAGAGGTAGAGGTGATGCGAAGAGAAGGGAGGTCTTCTTATTGAGAGGTCCCATCGAGATTAGTCTCTAGTAAAACTTCAGAAGTAGCAATCTCTGCAAGAGTTGTAAGAGTAGTAGCATCTGGTAAACCCTCGACTGTGTCAACCTCTTACAAAGAAACTCTTTCCACTTATGGTTGCACTAATGGTTGAGAAGAAGAAGAAGTAGTAAACTCTATTGGAGTTGAAGTTTCATGGCTAAATGGAATAAGAGTTTCTGTAGGCCGCAATATGGGTTAAGTTAACACTTGAGGCTGTTGATGCACGAGTAGTAGCACACAAGTAGTAAACTCAAAAGTTGCATCAATGGTAGTACTCACATATGAATTGAAGACTAGAAGAGAAGAGTTAAAACATGAGGGTTGTTTAGAGAAGAGATAATTAAATACCTAATGGGGTATGAATAGAAGGAAAAAGTGATTCAATGGTTCTTCTCCTCCAAGTAATAAGGGAGGCATCATCTATTATTTCTTCTTATTATTACTATTCAATTAGTGGTTCTCGGGGATGAACTTTCAGAGTAGCTTGAATACCACTATGAGTAGACTCACTACCACAAGGAGTGGTGCCTCTATTTCTTTTCTGTCCGTTTTGGCCACAAGTTGTGCCAATGCCTCTTGCCTATTATAGACACCATATTAGGCGTTTCTTTTGATTACCCGATGATGAAACTAAGAATGTGCTATCTCATAAAATCCTCAGAAAGAATGATAGAATTTGAGCTTTACTTCCAACCCTAAGCCTATTTTGGCCAAGTGTTTAAGTCCTGTCTAACAGTCAGAGTAAAGCTGGGCTAAATTGGAGGGAAACGGGAAAAATTTTCACAGACCAGTCGACCGGCTGGTTGTCTGCCTGGTTGACAACCCAAGGAAATTTTTTTCACTAACCTAACTAACAGGTCGACCTCCCGGTTATCTGGCCTATCAATCCCGCAAGGACAGTGTAGACCCGAATTTTGTTGGCTCATGTGGGGCATTCTGTTACCTATGTTTTTGAATTATTTGTGCATTGAATGCATATATCTCACCCTCCATTGCCTAGTGCTTGATCCATTGATGGTAATGCTCCATTTTAGTGTTCCATTAGCTCCATTATCTTCATTACCATTTCTCCACTTTCATTGCCTATAAACACATCAGATGGTAGAGAGAAAAAGACTAGAGAGAGGATAAATTGATTGTGAGGAGAAGGCTAGAGATAGAGAAAAAGAGAGTCTAAGCTTTGAATTCAAAAGTTAGCCAAAATTGAGTGTTAATTGTGAACCTCCATTTTCTCGGGCTATACACTATATCTCATCTTCAATTACTAAAGTCATCCAAGCCATGTTATTGTAGTCAAATTCTAGAACTTTGATCAAAGAGAGAATGATTGTTGCTGAAAGGGAGAAAATCAATGAGTTCACCAATTTTCCCCCACATGTAGGGTTATACAATTCAAGTCATCATTCTAGCTCAAATTCCAAGTTTTTGAATTGAGGATTGAGAACATAATTCATAACATTGAGGTTAATCAAAAGGAAGTTCGGAAATCAAGAAGTTCATCCTTTCTTTGGAAGGTGAATTTTCTATTTCTTTCACTTTTCTTGTATTTTCTATCTAGTAGTTGTTTTTCTTGCTTTAATTTCATATTATAAATTTGTTATAATCTAATCCAAAGTAGTTGGTTGAGCCACCAACATATCTCCTATTTGTTTTTTTTTTGGATTTGTTGTGAATCAAGTATGCCAGGCCTTATTGGCCGGCCGACCAATTTAATGGCCAGCCAACTAATTAATTGGACAGAACAAAGCAGTCTTCTGGCGTTGATGTAGACTTGACTTTCTCTGCGCCCCCTTTCGAAGAGCTCGAATTGGTCCTACAATTCGGACTCCTGTCACGGTTCTGAATCTAATCTCACAAAGTGCAATATGAGACTGATAAACACCAAAGAGTCCAATCCGGCAAATCATTTTGGAAAATTGATTTTGAATCAAATAATGCCAAAATTGGACTACTTTGTCAGATTACAGAGACACGCGTCCGTCATCACCAAAGTTACCTCGACTCGGGAACTTGGGTACGAGAGGGGAAGGTCCTGAAATGAGCACCGCCGCTCGCCTGATCAAAGGATCGGCCTCTACTAAGCATGATATGTTGTTTTATAAACCTCATGTGTTCTTTTTCGGATTATTAGCTAACTTTGCTATGTGACGCACACACAAGCAAGTATAGACTAAAATCGCAAGAATTGGAACAACTCAATTCATGTTTGTTTTCGAAAATAGTTTGAAAGTGCCACCCTCAAGTGGGCTAAAGCGCGGATTTGCCACCCTCAAGTGGGCTTAAAACATGATGATTTGCCACTTCGCAAAGTGGGCTTAAAACTCATATTTATCGAATTGTTCCAATTCAAGCAACAAAGCCTTCATCCACAGGCATTCATGCAGTTGATCACTTAAGCAAAAAGCCTCATGGCAAGCATGCTATCATGGCAGCACTCACACTCATGCAAGTATGCTAAAGCGTAAAACTTACAGTGTACTCCAAGAGAAAACAAAAGCTAGTTAGAAATATGCGTGATCCTAACTATGCTAGATGCTTAATGCAACACATGCAATAATGCAATTAATAGGCTCAGCTACTAATATGGCATATAAATGCAACAATTTGATAACATGTATTCAAATAAGTATTGAAATACGATGCAGTTTGAATGATGTTGCGCCGAGCTCGGCGCATGCAATACAAATGAATGATGCAAACATGCAAGCATAAGGTATGCTAAACAAAACGTGCCCTAAACTAACCATCGAAAGCGGTAAGTAAAAGGAAGAAAGAAGTGGGGTTGGAGGACATATACACACACACGCACACTTATTACAACATTGTGCCCTCGCGAAGGAGGGTCCGAGTAAATAAGCTAAGCTACACAAAGCTATGCTAATTATTACAAAACAACTAATTAACTATTCTAGCTTGTGGGAGCCGGATAATTGGAATAATCCGAAGCATACTCTAGAAGACAGATATTACACGGCTCTACCCTGCACGATAAGGATGCCGAATATAATAGATAGGCCAAATAGATACTGAACTATGGAGCCGAGTAAATAAGAAGATAATGAGTGACAAGTGGGCCTTGCCATGAGGCCCATGAAACATGTATAAATAAAGGAACAACAGACTAAGAAATGTAGGTGAGAATTATTGTGCTTAACTTAGAATACAAGCATTCTTGAGTGTAGAAGACTGACTTGTCCGTCGGAGTGCTAATTCCGACACCCCCGACCGGAGTGTTTATTCCTTTTCAGGTGACCATCAGCAGATCTCGAGCGCTTCCCAAGATCAGAAGAGTATTTCCAAACCACATCTCTACATAGCTAATTAATTACAACACAATTGAAACTAGCTATGCTAAGCTAATTAAAATATTACAACACAGATTGAACTAATTAAATACAACACATGTATTAATTAATTACAACTAGCTAATAAAGCAATTAAGCGGCCTCACGGGTGAGGGAGACATGCATGCTCAGTTGGCTTTCTCCCGAAAATCCACCGCCTTGCCTTTGGATGCCTCTGTTTGCACTTTGCTTTGATCTCTGAACCTTGCACCAATTTGTAGACTGCTTTTTCTCCAAAACAGAAACACTTTGAACAACTTTTCAACTGGTGGCCGGTTGACTACCATAGGTGGCTGTCGGCCACTACCACTGGCCGATCGGCTACTATTTGTGGCTGTCGGCCACCCTTTTCCTGGAATTCTCCCTTTTGCTGTAATGAGAGCAAACAGAGGCAAAGCAGTGTATTCTCAAACAATATATGTACCATTACCCTTCTTATCATTTCTCAAGCTCAAAGGAGTGTAATTCTTGGCTCTCAAGCCACTAACCAAGCATTTTCAATGCATGATGACCAAAGATTCAAGCTTGTACAAAGTTAATGAATGTACAAATAAGACTCTATGTACCGCCACCCTATCATGCATGATCAAGGGTGATGGAGACAAAGGAGATTGGCTCATTTCATCACTTTGAGTATGAAATGGACCAATCTTCCTTGTGTTCAATATAACGTTCGATTGAACAAAATACAATGCAAACACAACATGCTTATCTTGGTCATGTTTTACTTGTCCAATTCTTGTTTACACATTTTAGCGTTACCAAACCATTCTTTAGTCAGTTAAGTCTAATGTGAAAGTCCTCTAATTGGAAAGATAGGCTAAGCCACAAGTGTTTTGAGCATGAAAGAGGTCTCATGCTGTTAGCTAGTAGAAACCCTCAAGAGAGGATTAAAGCCATTAGGCATGAGAGCCTCAAATTCACACTCAAGCCAATAAGGGGTTCAAGACCACTTTCAAAGAAAACTGAAAAGTGAAGAAG
Source organism: Camellia lanceoleosa (assembly GCA_025200525.1). NCBI lineage: Eukaryota > Viridiplantae > Streptophyta > Magnoliopsida > Ericales > Theaceae > Camellia > Camellia lanceoleosa. The sequence goes on along the minus strand of CM045767.1, from coordinate 103,254,305 downwards.
AGAGGGAGATGGCAGACTTTTCAGTGCTGAAATGGCATGAAAAATAATGCTAAAACATGCAAACAACTCATGTGCAACATGTTAAGAGCGAAAAGTATCAAAGCTAGTGAAGAGCACTACACTAGAGGCATGCAATACTAAGCTTAAATGACCAAACCATCTCTGGATAGAGCTTAAACATGCCAAAACAGTGGCTAAAATATGCTGAGATAGAAGCATAAATGGCATGAAAAACATGCTCACATGTTGGCTCACAAACAAGATACAAAGCACAACTCTCAAAAGCAATGAAAGAGTGGAATATGTGAGAGTGTGACAGAGCTACATGAATTGAAATCACATGTAAAATGATGCTATAACATGCAATCAACACAAGCAAAGCATGTTAGAGGCCTTGAAACACAAAGCTAGTGAAGTCATTTAAACTACAACCATGCAAAACTAAGCTCATATGACCAAGACCACCCAAAATAGAGCTAAAGCATGCTAAATCAATAGCTAAAATGTGTTGGAGTCAAGCTAACACAAGCTAGAATAATAGGCTAACTCATTAGACATGCTAGACAAGTAAGCATAATTGCACTACAAGTGCAAGAAGCAAACAACAAGTGCTCCAACCAACCAAAAACAGAGTTGAGACAGGTCAAAATAGAGCCTAAAACATGCTTGAAATAAGCTAACACAAGCCACAAAAATATGTTACTTTGTAATGCTAACTAGGCATGGAAGAGAGAGACAAGGAGGGAAGGCTAACCCCTCCATTTTTGGTCCTCAAAACTAAGTTTTTGCCACTAAAATTCCCCTGGAATTCAGTGGTTAAAAGGCCCAAAAAAAAAGTTGTTTTAGAAGCTTTGAAAACAAGACACAACACTCAAACAAACAAGCTACAAAGATGGTGGACCACCCCTAACTCCAAAACAAACCTCAAACCCTCATTTGTGACCTTAAAAACAGAGTTTTTAGAAGTTAAAACCAGCCACAAAATAGTATGCAAAGGTGGCCAAATAAGTAAATAAAACAAATCTTGAAAGGGGTAAGGTTTTACCTTTGAAGCACAGCAACAAACAACAAAGATTCTGAGCCAAAACCAAGCTTAAGACCTCAAACCAAGCTTCAAAGGACCTTAGCTCCAAGGTGAAGGTGTTTGGCTAGGGGTCTTAGTGCAAATGTGTAGAGAAAACTCACTTTCAAACACAATATAGGAAGAGAGAGAGAGGATTCTAGAGAGAGAGAGAGTGAAATTTTGCTCACAAATTTTCTAAACCCTCAAAATGGGGGAGAGACCCCCCATTATACAGAAAAACAAGCCAAAAGCTTGGCTTCATATAGAGGATGCACTCAGTGATCAACAATTGGCATATAAAATATCCAAAAAATGAGAAAAATGGCCATCAGCCATCAGTAGTGGCCGACCAGCCAGAGATGTAGCCGATCAGCCATCAGTGTGGCCGATTGGCCAACACTGATGGCCGGCAGGCACGAGCCATGGCCGATGGACACTGAGGATGGCCGACAAGCCACCCTCTCCTCCAGATTCAAAGCAACAAGCTCTTAGTCCACAACCAAGCACAAAACAGACAAGTTGAGAGACTCCAAGGCAAGGTGCTTAGCCAAGACCTTCAGAGACTCAAAACAAACACGAGCAAGCACAATCATTGGGTGTTCAAATGATAACGTCCAAGTCTTGAGAACGGTCAAAAATGGGGTGTCTATAGTTGAGCGTAACAATTTTTGGTGGTCTCCGAGGCACATAAAGCTACTTTTTCTTCCTTTTAATTTGAGAGATTTGTGAGGTTTTTATTTTATTGTAATATTTTCTTCCTCTTTTCCCTTTTATTCGGATATGTAATTATTCGGTATTGTAATAATTCCCTACCCCGCTTCTTTCTATCTCATTCTATACTTGCTTTCCTTATTTGTACATAAACATCATATTTTATTTTTTCATCATATCCATACTTTGCCTCCATGTTTCATGCATCTTTATTCGGCTAAATTTATAATTATGGATTTAATCAATTCTTATGTGATTATATGCGCTACCTCATGTTCTTGAGATGATTCACATGTCATATATTAGAAGCCGAATCTTTAGTTTCATTTCATGAGTGAATTGCATTAGGATGTTGTATATAAGATCATGCATATCTTTCTAACTTTGTTTGTAAGTGTTCGTGGGACATTGATAAATATATAAGTTTTTATGCTTTAGCATCCCGCCTGTGTGTGTTTTCCTTACTATGTTTAAGTATTCTACCATGAGGTTTGTTTATTTGATATAACTCTATGAATGTCGGTGGATGGATGTTATGTCGCTTAATTTGGAATGATGTTGATTTTCATGTTTGTAAACTCAATTTCTTTGAGTTGAACATCTTCAAAAACCCTTTCAAAATATATGAAATCAAGTTGCTCCAAAATGAATGACATAGTCTATACTTGTATGTTTTACATGGTAAATTTAAGGATTTATTAAATAAATCGGAACATGAACATATAACGTAAATAAAGCTCATATCATAGTTTAGTAGATGCCAGTCATTGATCGGGTGAGCGGAGGTGCTCAATTAAAGACCTGCTCCTCTCATATCTAAGGTTCCGAACCAAGAAATCTTTGGTTATAACAAACAGTGGCCTTGGCACGAGTCCCAAGTTTCCTAATTTTTTAAAATATTAGGTGGCGACTCTGAGATTTGGTGATGCAGTCCATTTTTGACAAAAGTTTTGCAATAAAAGGATTTTCTATGAAAAGCTGTTGGATTTGGACTCTTATCTATGTTTCACATTGCACTCGTGAGACTAGATCAAAGAAATCGAGAGTCTAAACTATTTAGCATGCATGGGTACCCCCCGGATAATGTTACAATTTCTGGCTACTCCGCTAGAGATATTAAAATACCTTGACTCGAACTCCATAATATGACTTTTATTTTCAACTATTTGTTCATTGCATTGCATGCATTAGTGCACTTAAAGTCCCTGTGTTGCCCAAATCCTAGTGGGAGCACAGACAAGTTTTTTGTGACACTATACCTATCTCCGCCTTACTTTTGAGACCTTATGTTAATACCTTTTAAGATCTATCAAAAAGGTAGCTCTATTATCTAAGTTTATTCGACTTAGAAGAGAGGTTGTATTGACTTTTCCGACTTCTTGGGATCTTAATTGGTTATTAACCAAAGGGCTCTTTAGTGACGTCACCTTGACTTCAACCCCTAAGAATAGAGCTAACATTGTACATATAGTGAGCTATAGTACCTTTCAAAATTAGGACAGGATATTACCCCATTCTAGAAAGTATGATGCCATTTGTTTGAATAGTGAAACCCTAGATCATTGCAAAGTTAGGACATGGTAACCCTACCCCCCCATAAGGGTATTTGTTCTCTTTCTTGCTATGTGCAATGTATGGGATTTGTTACAGGGGTTCTCAAATTTCAATAAATGGTTCAAGCATATCATTTTGAGGGGTTGAGTTCAGTGTTTCAGCATGCTATACAATGATCAATTGAGCCGGAATGCAATTGAAATTTGATTAGGAGTTCCATTTTTGTTTTTGCTAAGAAGTCGTAGCACTATAGCTTTAGAACGGTCTAATATCCCCTACGTTTTGTGGACTCGCACTGGTAGACTTAGTAGAACTACAGATTTGGTTCAGGGACAACTAGTGCTAGTTTCTCTACCGCCAGTTACAAGGAGAAAGGTTAAAACCTCATTGTCAGTACCTCTCCAACCGGAATTTCTAGAATTTGTGATGGATCCACTTCCAGTGGTGATAGATCAACCTCTAATAGTAATGGAAAAACCTCTGGTAGATATAGCAAACATATTTTTATCCCTTCAACAAAGCATGTATGTTATTACCAACAAGGTTGCTGCAAACAGTGAGGTTCTTCCCGAATTGCAATGCCCATCTGGAGCTTTTACATCTCATCCACCTCCAGTGGTTCATCAAGTTATGAAACCACCTTCACTAGTTGAGGAACTTCATGAACCTAATCTACAAATAGGAGAACTTTTTCCCATAAATATTGATGAAGTTGACCTGGCTATGCTAAAAATATCCAAATTAGAGAAAATGTTCAAAAAATCACAAGGGATCAACTCCGTTCCAAACATTGAGGATAGGTTTACGAAAACAACTGTGAGGTTTCCCAAGCGGTTCAAAATGCCGCACATAGATAGATTTGATGGGGCTCATGACCAAATGGTTCATATCTACCTCTTTTTTTCCATTCATGGGCCTATCTCAGGCTCAAAAGCTTTCCTTGTTTGGAAGAACCTTGTCAAGAGTGGCTGTTACTTGGTACGCCAAGTTAGATGATTCGATCAAGCTAAACTAGGAGGAGTTAACTAAAACATTTTTCATACAATACTCCTATAATAAACAGATCGAAGTAACCACTCGGGAACTAGAGGCGACCCAGCAAGAGCCCAACAAGAGCTTCATGGCATTTATCACCAGGTGGAGGGCAAAGGCGGCCATGATGACAAACCGACCCTTGGAAAAAGATCAAGTCCATATGGTTGTCAAAAATTTGCATGAAAGATTATTGCAGAAGATAATAGTTCTTCCAATTTTCAACTTCAAGAACCTCCATGAGATTGGGGTTCAAATTGAGAATGTTATCAAATATGAAATCATTACAGAAGGAAATGAGCCTGTGAGAAAGATATTCACTCACAGTTCCAATGCTACTCCCAGAGTAGCATAGTTGCTAATTCCATACCTTCAGAAGTCAACATAATCATTGCCACCACTCCCAAAACAACCAATCCGTTCGCCAATGGTAGCCCACAAATAACCAAGTCAACCTAACCCTCAAATAAGCCCTTCCATCCACTCTACATGTCTCCAACTCGTGTTATAGAAATCCTAGTAGAAAAGGGTCACCTCAAGCTCCTTGATCCCGAACCTCTCACTGATATTCTACCAGCCAAATATGACCCCAACAAATACTGTTCCTTTCACTAACAACATGGTCACGAGACTGATCGTTGTTTTTGCTTACGCCATGCGATTCAAGATCTCATCGATAGCAAAACCATAGCCCCACCTCAACCCAAAGAGCCAAGGTCACCACTAACCCATTGCCATCACCGCCTTCTCATCTCGACATCATTCATACCCTATCTACCTTCAACCCAGGCATATACATCACACCTTCCCATTTGCCCAAGCTTAAGGTGCTAATATTGGAGAGCACTAATCTATTCATGATAAGTGCACCTCGATCCAAACCAAAACCCCAAAACTCCATGGTTGCATCTAATTTGGAGCTAGAATTAGATATTATGGCATATATTCTCACAATACGCACTCCCTCTTTATGGTTTTCTTGAGCCATGGAGTGATCAAGAAACAAAGAAACACAAGCGAAGTTCTAAGTCTGACACTACTTGAATCTGTGATAGATATTGAGACTAGTGCAAGGCCAGTAAACTCGGGGGATATTATGATCAATTCTGTGATCGAGGATGGATCACATGTGAATTGCATGAATTTCATTTCAGACGCAGTTGATGGCCTGCACTTTTACCATTAAGAATGGTTTTATTCTGAGTTTTGAATTGATTGTTGAGTCTGAGTTTGATTCCACCAAGTCTGTAGAGTTGGGATTAGGTTCGAGTCATTCTAGTAAGTCTAAGTTTGGTGATTTCGAGGGTGATAACCTGGACATCAATGTCCTATCTGTGTCTGTCTTCTCACTTTCTTTCGAGTATGTTTCAACCATTAAGCCAGAAGTTCTGAACAAAAATGCAGTAATTTTCGCCTACTTTTCTGTGCCTTTAAATCATTGCATTGACCAAAAAATTTTCCAAAACTTTGATGAACATGAAGTGGAAAAAGTTCCACGGGATTTAAAAATTTTGATCGACTAGGAGGAAGAGAGATGTGTTAAGCCCGTAATTGATGAGATTGTTTCAGTTAAATGTGGGTACTGAGAAGGATTCTTACTTGGTCCAGATTGGTTCTACATTGTCTTCAAAGGAGCGCGAGTGATTTGTCACTTTATTAAAAGATTTCAAAATATATATTTTTGCATGGTCCTACAAAAACTTGCTTGGAATTGATTCTCATATTGTACAACATAAGATCCTTCTTGACCTGAGGCCCGACTCCCTAGCTTTCAAACCTATTCAAAGTGTTCAAAAATCAAGCAAAATATAAGGTGTGTATAGTTGGAGTAGAAGCAACCCTAGAACTAGAGGCAATGAGATTGGATGTGATTAAAGATTCAAACTGGATTGTTTCTTAAGCCAATGGAGATTGGCAAAAAAATTAAATCTTGGAATCTAAGAGAAGAATATTTAGTGCTAAAGGACAATCAAACTCTTATTCATAACCCTAGGGGCAAATTTAAATCTAATTAGTTGGGTCCTTGCATCGTCAAGTCTATTTGGTCAAAATTAACAGTCATTCTCATGGATTTAGATGGCCTAGAAATCTAACAACCAATCAACGTGAACAAGCTAAAAGGTACTACCCTTGAGAGGTTCGCTAGGCCAAATATCCAAAAGGGCGACCTAGGCAAAAGTTGGAGCAAAAAAACAAAATAAAAGAAGAAAAATGAAAAAACTGAAAAAGAGGTCGCAAGGTCGAAAACCTAGAAAGAGCAATTTTGGCAAAAATTAGAATGCAAAAGGAGAATGTTAATACCCTAAGTGAGCCTTAGCCATGAACTGCATAAATCCTAATTCCTATCTTTGGAATACATAGGAAGCTTCATTTTGAAGTTCGACCCTAACCATTTTCAACTCACTCATCCCATCCATGCTTGATTGATGTATCTTTATTCGATTCAACTATCTTATCCAAGTTTGATTGGCTTATCTCTGTTCAATTCAGTTGTCTTATCTCTTTTTTATGGTAGATTTAGTTGCAAGATAGATCAAGTTTGGGTTATTTGATTTTGGGGTTGTACATCTCAAAGGTTGATTTCATGTTAGTTGGGTAACGGCCATTTGGGAAAATAAATTGAGGACTTTTAATGAAGTTGACTGATTTTCTTGAAAATTATTCTATTTTTGCAAAACCTAGGCCATTCTTTGGGACCAAAAAGGGAAAATTTGCAATGCTCATAGATTGACTTACATGACTTCAAAATAGAGATTGAAACAAGCATGCTAACCTAACTCTCATGTTGATCAAAACCTTTTTACAAGAAAACCAAAAAATAATAGTCAAAATGATGAACTAGGGGCACAGTCGAGTCAAGGTTTTTGTCTTTCTCCCGTATTCTCAAAAGTCTCCATTTACATTGTTAATCACTCATTGGAAGGTGTATAATAGTTGTCTCTGACAATGAAAACAGAACCTTTCAATTGCCTGGTCGTCCGAGAGGTCGATCGGGCAATTGTCCGAGCGATCAATTGGGCGGTCGACCGATATTTTTTTTTTCTCTTCCTTCCAACAAGTATAAGTATTTGTCTTTAGGTCATTTTTGCTTCTTTTTTTTTTTTTTTTTTTTTTGAGTCACATTTGGTGTTTTGGTCGGTTGTATGCTTAATTTTCAATTCAAAACTCATTAAAATGCAACCATTCTCAATTTTAATTTTGAAAAAAATGTTTCCACAACCAGGTTTTGTGTCATTCATGCCATGATGTGCAAAACAAATTCTTTTTATTAACCTCAGCGATCAAAGTTGTACAAAAGAGAGTTAAAGCTATAGGTTCCCACTCCCAAGAAAAAATACAAGGGAGGGGAAAAAAAAAAGAGAATTTTTTTTTTTTAGAATACAAAAAAATAGAGAGAAATTTTTCTGAAATTCTAGCAGTAAAGATTACAAACCAACTTCATTTGCAAACAGCTTCGTCGCTGGACTCTACCGTCGATTGCCTTGCCTTTCATTTCGGAGAAACCTTCGAAGCCCCTGTCTCAGAATTTGCAGGATTTTTGAAAAATATCATTCCCCTTTGGCCATCGAATGAGGTATACCAAAGCACCAAAAATCTTTCTGTATTTGTTGTCTGGAACTTCAATTCCTTGTTCTGCCTCTTTAAATGACTAATCTCCCACTGCAGATCCTGATACATACATTGGAACAGAGAGTTGTACATTTAATCGATATACCTCATTTGTTCTACTCTACAACTGACGGGACAAATTAGAGATCGCAGTCATGGTCTCTACATAGGACTTCAATGTGTAAGAGTTGGCATCAATGTCAAACTACGCTGCCATCATTTGCCCGACTAACATCGTAGGGAAACTAAAAACAAGAGTAGAGGCAAGGGCACTCTATCGAGGCTTGGAGGAGTTGGTGTCAACAATCTTTATCAGGGAATCATTAAGGTCAGGAAAGAGAGAAAGAGGACGGCGAGAATAGCCCATGACAGAAATGAAAAAGATTCAAGCTATAGCAGATTGAGTTTTGCAGCCTTTCGTTTCTGCTCAGTTTAGCTCTTTGCTCTAACTCACAAGGCTCATTTAAGAAGAGGATGAAGGAGAAGAAGAAGATAAAGGGGAAGGTCAAGGCGATTATTGAAGGATTTAGGTTAGTCCAGTTGTTGTTGGTCAGGTGCCACTATTGTTAAAATCGCGCTGCAGACATGGTGCTTAAAGAAGATGAAAGGAACAGAGAGAAACAAGAATATGAGAGATGTATGTGTATATATGTATTTGTATATCGTACGTATATAACATGTATCTGTATATGTATATAGTTTGTTTGTGTGTATGTATATGTAATAAAATATGTATGTATACGTAGTACGTATTTTGTATATTGTTGGTACATAAATCAATCAAAATCAAAATCACAAAAAACTAGAAAAGCAAGAAAAAAAAAACAATTAATTTGTGTCTTCATCTATTGTGTATCCACCATATTATTGTTGTGCATTTATTACATTGCATATTGTATGTTTCACATCGCACCTTTCATGTTTTTGCATTCATTATCATACTTGCACCAACTATTACATCTATCATGCATCGTTACAACTGTCATACTGTTGCATTACTTGGCTACAAACTACTCACATCACTTGGTTACAATTGTTCAAACATTTGATTACAACTTTTCTCCTTTACCTGGTTGAAACCAATCCTATATTTCGTATTGAGGTACGGTCTAGGTTACGCTTGTTGGTTAAGACCCTTTTCTCCTTTACCCAGTTGAAACCAATCCCCTAATTCATATTGAGGTATGGTCTAGGCCTTGCTTATTGGTTAAGACCCTTTTTTTCTTCTTTACCTGGTTCAAACCAGTCCCTTATTTCGTATTGAGGTACGATCTAAGTCTCCCTTGTTGGTTATGACCCTTTACTCATTTTCTTGGTTGAAATCAATCCCTTATTTCATATTGAGGTGTGGTTTGGGTTTTGTTTATTGATTAAAACCCTCATTTCCTTCTCTCATGTTAGTATGCTTGGATTGTATCCTTTATTATTCTTCTTTTGCATGAGGCTTGTCTCACCATTGCCATCCTTATACACTACCTATTGCATTGCATAAATCATGAACTTTCAAAAAGGAGAAAAAAAAAAAAAAAGAAGCAAGTAGCTTCGCGAAGCATACAAGTCCAACTTTCAAATTGCATTAGCATATCATTTGTTTCTTGCCTCTGACCTACGCTAGTTTGATTCCTTGCAAAGGGATACGTGGACAACTCTCGAGTTCAACCAACTGTATTTGCATTTTGTTTATTTGCCCAAGTCTTACAGCCATGTCAAAAAGGTCATCTTTGAGCTTTGACATTCACTTACGTCATGAAATGACTTCGAGCTCTGTCAAAGAGAGACAACTGTAGACATCACATTTTGATTGTCCCTAAGACTTTGACACTTTTTTTTAATTGTCCGATGATAAAAATAAGAATGTGCTATCTCACAAAATCCTTAGTAAGAAATATGGAATTTGAGCTTTACTCCCAACCCTAAGCTTGTTTTGGCCAAGTGTTTAAGTCATGTCTGACAATCGGAGCAAAGCTCGACTGAACTAGAGCAAAACAGGCAAAATTTCCATTAACCGATCGACCAACCAGTTGACCACCCAGGGACGGATTGTTCACTAACCTCACTAACCGATCGACTGCCCAAGGACAGTGCAAACCCGAATTTTATTAGTTTGTGTGGGGCATTCCATTACTCCATTTTTTGATATATTCCTGCATTGAATGTATATGTAGCCAACCTCTATTGCCTAGTGCTTGATCCATTGAAAATAATGCTCCATTAGCTCTATTATCTTCATTAATGCTCCATTAATCTTTCACTTTGTCTTCTACCATTTCTCCACTTGCATTGCCTATAAACACATCATATTGTAGAGAGAAAAGAGACTAGAGAGAGGATAGATTGATTGGGAGGAGAATGCTAGATATAGAGAAAAAAAGAGTCTAGGTTTTGAATTTAAGAGTTAGCCAAAATTAAGTGTTAATTGTGAACTTCCATTTTCTCAAGCTATACACTATATCTCATGTTCAATTTGTTGTAGTCAAATTCTAGAGCTTTGATAAAAAAGAGAGTGATTGTTGTTGAAAGACAGAAAATCAAGGAGTTCGCCAATTTTGCCCTACATATAGTGTTATACAATTCAAGTCACCATTCTAGCTCAAATTCCAAACTTTTGAATTGAGGATTCATAACATAATTCACAATCTTGAAGGTGATCAAAAGGAGGATTGGAAATCAAGAAGTTCATTATTTCTTTGGAAGGTGAATTTTCTATTTCTTTCACTTTTCTTGTATTCTCTATCTTATAGTTGTTTTTCTTACTTTAATTTCATATTATAAATCTGTTATAGTCTAATCCAAAGTAGTTGGTTGAGCCACCAACATATCTCCTATTTGTTTTGTTTTGGATTTGTTGTGAATCAAGTTTGCCAAGCCTTATTGGCCAATTGACCAATTTAATAGCTGGCCAGGTAATTAATTGGACAGAACAGAGCAGTCTTCCAACATTGAGCATAACAATTTCTGGTGGTCTCCGAGGCATATGAAGCTACTATTTTTTTTTTTAATTTGAGAGATTTGTGAGGTTTTTATTTTATTGTAATATTTTCTTCCTCTTCCTACTTTTATTCGGATATGTAATTATTCGGTGTTATAATAATTTACCACCCCTCTTCTTTCTATCCCATTCTCTACTTGCTTTCCTTATTTGTACATAAATATCATATTTTACTTTTTCATCATATCCATGTTTTGCATCCATATTTCATGCATCTTGATTCAGCTAAATTTGCATTTATGGATTTAATTGATTCTTATGAGATTATGTGCATTACCCCATGTTCTTGAAATGATTCACATGTCATATATTAGAAGCCGAATCTTAGTTGCATTTCATGAGTGAATTGCATTAGGATGTTGTATATAAGATCATGCATATTTTTCTAGCTTTGTTTTTTAGTTGTTCGTGGGACGTTGGTAAATATGTAAGTTTTTATGCTGTAGCCACCCACCTGTGTATGTTTTCCTTACTATTTTTAAGCATTCTATCATGAGGTTATTTGCTTATTTGATATAACTCTATGAATGCCAATGGATGGAGATTATGTCGCTTAATTGGCAATGATGTCGACTTTTATTTTTGTAAACTCAATTTCTCTGAGTTGTACATCTTCAAAACCCTTTCAAAATACATGAAATAAAATTGTTCCAAAATGAATGACATAGTCTATACTTGTATGCTTCACATAGTAAATTTTAGGATTTATTAAATAAATCAGAACATGAGCATATAAATAAATAAAACTTATATCATGGTTTAGTAGAGGCCAGTCTTTGAACAGGTGAGCGAGGGTGCTCAATTAAAGACCTTCTCCTCTCATAACTAAGATTTCGAACTGAGATATCTTTAGTTATGACGAACAATGGCCTTGGCACAAGTCACGGGTTTCCTAATTTTTCAAAATATTAGGTGGCAACTCTGAGATTTGGCGATACAGTCCATTTTAGGCAAAGGTTGTGCAATAAAATCGATTTTCTATAAAAAGCTACCAGATTTGGACTCTCATCTATGTTTCACATTGCACTCGTGAGACAAAATCAAAGAAATCAAGAGTCCGAACTGTTTAGCGCTCTGGTTCACCCCGACCGATGTTACACCTACCAATTACAGGAGCCAGTTCTACAAAGGAAAACCAATAAGATAATAGCATTAGTACCTTTAACATACATTCAAATGTGAATATTAAACAAGCTGGGTAATGTTCGAATTTAGAATGATACTTGCTCAATATGGAAGAAGCCCTTGTGGCTGAAGCATAAGTAGCAGCATGTGTTAGTGCAACTGCAAGCTCAAGTTGTTCCAACTCCACTTCTCCTATTAGACTCACTTTGAGAGAAGTGAAGTCATCTTTTGAACTAATCTCAGTAGGGCTCAAGTCCATCAACATGTAGGGAAATGGCAAAGTAAATTAAAGGTTCATGCTAAGCTTCCACCATCGCTGGAAAGAATAAGAGGCTGTAGGGGATAAAACAAAGGGAGACAAGCTGAAGGTAGCTATGTTCTTGCACAAGAGCTCCATTGAGTCATTAATTTTGGTTGAGGCCACCCTTAACTCTCGATTCTGTAATTGAGGATTGTTGGAGGAGCAGTAAAGAGCAAGGACAAGTTGAACTAATCCAAATTGCCTAGCAAATTTAGTGGGGCAACAAGGTTTAACAATGCACTTATAGGCTTTGGGGTTTGGATTTCCAATAAAAAGAGATCTAGCAGTGAGAATAGATACCCAACATTCCTTATAAACTCTGTTTGTGCACTCCTTATCTACCAACAGGTCCTGAAACCATTGAACACCTTATTTTGGGTCGAATGGCGTAAAAAATTCAAGTTATAGGTTCAACGAAAGTTCAAAGAAGGATTGGAAGTAAAACTGGAATATAGATCTACATAAAGTTACTCTACCATACAACTTTCCATATGTGACAACATCTGTATCATTAGGGTAACCGATCAATCGAGTCCTTGATTTAGGGAAGTAAACGAATAACCATAACTGAAGAATCCAAATTAAGCCTCCTAGGTTGGGGTCCAAGGGCTTTTCACAGAAAGAAGAACATAACCTATAAAGATGCCCAAGAATGAGGCAAGGGCAATGGAATTGCCCGAAGCAAGAGCTTTGACCAAAGGAATGAATTTGATAACAATCTTCTATGAATGTGTGCACATTACAAACTTGCACAATCAAAAAATGAGAAAGTCAAAAAGTTCCTGGTCACTAATAGAACCAGTTCCTTTGTTCTTTTTATTAAGGAAGTCTGAGTAAGATAGGTTACCAGTAGGATTTTGGAGGTCAGGATCAATTTTTCCTTGATAGTCCAAAAAATTCCCCAGTAGGCAGTACGGCAAGAAGATGACATAGGTCAAGAATGGTAGGGGCCATCATACCACATCTAAATTGGAAGAAATTAAATGCAAGATTCCAGAAGCAAATGGCAGCATAAATCAAATAGGGATCTTGGGGGATGGAGTATTTAATTATGTGGAGAAATGAAAAAAAATACCTGTCTGAGATAAGATTTCCTTTCCGAACTCTTTCATACCAATCAATCCATTCACCGTTAATCATTAGCCACATTCAAAATGGTCTATCATTGGACCAAGAATCTCAATGTAACTAACTTTGGTATTGAAGAATATGATCTTCAAGGCGAGGATACAAGAGCGCTATCTCAACTAGAGGAGTACCTTTAAATGTTGGACCCAAACCAAATATCCCATCAATGTCGTGGGAAATGAAGATGAGAGTCTCAATAGGGCTTGTAACAAGATTAGCTTCTGAAGTAAATTCAAAGGTTAAACGTCGGAGTTCCATGGATAGGTTAGTTTGAGAACCAGACGCTATTATTTAATATGAAAGTTAGGGTTTGAAAGCAGAAGCGAAAAATGCAGAGTAAATCTTGAAGAGGAAGTGTAAGTGAAACTAATACAACAGTTGGCTATTTACATGTTTTTCTCTTTAAATGGGTCAGGTTATTTCACGAAATACCCGCATAAAAATAATATAAGGTTTAAACTAGGCCAAGCACTTAAATATAAGCTTCCAAGTGAAAGTGTGGTTTTAAGCCTGGAACCTTGTGGGGTATCAAGAATATGTTTTTTTGGCCTTTAGAAGATAATTTTGAAACTGCGAATTGTTTCAAAACCATGAAAAACATTAATTGTTCTAATTGGTAAGATGATTCCTAACCTTCAAATTGCAGAGTAGTGCAAAAATTGGACTAAAAACAAACTTGTGCATATAGAGTTCATGTAATTGAAGAGAGCCTTGATTTCATTGAATGATTTGAAGGATTACAAAAAGATGTTTTCAACCTTATAAAAGTAAGGAAAAGAAAATTTTCAAGATCATGAAATTTGACCTAAGAATTCTTTATGAGTTCATCTTTTTTCTTTAACCTCTCTTTAATTTCGTCTGCCGCAACTTGTTGAGATTGAAAATACTTTAGTTTCAACAGAGACTCTTTTGCTTGGTTCTCCAAAGACTCTCGCTTGAGCTTTTTGAAACTTGCATATTCTTAAAATTCTTGGAGAGAGTAATGGTCATCAAGTTTAGAAAATTAATTAAGATTTTCCAAGTCAAATAAAATCCCAAGGGCCTCATACTTGGCACCCAAATAAGAGCTATCTGCATCCTTCAAGGTTTAGCATTCTGTTTTAGATAAGGCATGCTAGTTTAAAAGGGATGGGAAATAGTGAAGGAAAATCTTAGCTTCAATCAATGCATCAGAATTAAGAGAATGGCTTCGAACGAGCACCTCACAAGCCCAAAGAAAGTTATTGTAGGGGATCTCATCACGGAGGATGTCAAAAGGGAGATAACTGAAGGCTGCTAAGAATCCTTTAGCCTTAGACCTAGCATGACCATAGGCAGGGTATGATGGTTGAGAGGTGTTTAGGATGTAATCTTTAATGGCCATTCGAAGCTCAAAAATCCATTGGGGTTGGTAAGGGAGGAATGGTAATGAAGGTTTAATTCGAAACCCAATACAATATCGTTCCTCAGTGACGTATTCAAGCCAACTAAAGGGGAATAATTCAGCTTGTTTGGTCGGCATGGTAGGGTCTAGCCCCAATGAGGCCTCATCAAGAGTAGGAATGAAACCCATTGAGGATCCATTAGAAAATACCTTTTTGTTAAGTCGAAGAGGGGCAGAGGGCAAATGCCAAGAATAAAGAAAATCGTTTTCAAGCTTGAAATTCTCAAATCGCGGCTAGTAAGGGTACATAACCTTGCTTTGACAGTTGGATGGGATGGTGCTAGGGTCCACTCGCTCTAAGAAATGATGATGGATCTTGAAACGAATAGTAGGCACTACAAATGGTTCCCAAGTATCCTATCAAGTGGAAAAGGGAAAAGACCCTAGCCAGGGGCAGTGTCAATCAAAGGAGAAAATGAAGGTACTTCCTAGCCTGAGTGAAGTGATTTAGACACATCAAGGTGCTCTGGCTGTAGAATAGAATAAGGGAAAGTCACATGAATAGCCTTGAGATGAAAGTCTAATTTTACAGACACAAGACAATCAGTTATATTTTGCATCAACCTCCATAACCTCAGCATCAACTTTTCTATACCCAAGGCAGTCATTTCTTTGAAGTCTTTGAAGTTGATAGGTGTTGTTTTTCAGTTCGAACCTCATTAAATACTGAACCTAAGATTGCAAGCCAAGAGATTGTAGAAAAGAGGATCATTCGTAGTGAAGGCTACATTTAAGGACTGACGATCGTGAGAGAAGAGCGACCACCAAAAGTTATGTTCGCTAGTGTAACCATTATGCTTACACTAGTACAGGGGGTATTGTTGGCACCACATTTAAACCATCTAGTGCGAAGGCAATGTGTGGCAAGGGTATTCAGATACTGAAGAGTCCCACTTTTGAAGATACCCACATGAGCTTTGAATACAAGTCTTTAACCAGCAAATAAGATGAGCAACATGTGAGAAGCGCGTGAAGAAGGAATTAATAAAGAGTAGTTGCTAGCAGTTACACACGCACAAACAAAGGTCTATGGCCCTAAGAAGTAGCGAGAAAGAAGGAGATCATAGTGAAGGATAACAGCCTAACCACTTCGAAAGCGCCAAGAGAAGGCTATAAAATAGATAGAAGTAAAAGATTAAAAAGGCTCCAACCAAATCTAGACTCTACACCTTTGTAAATTCTATTTATTTTAAAATTTCTACACTATACTTTTATGCACCGCACTTACATTCCGTAGGAGTAGATTAGCCTTATAATTACAGAATCCGGTTGATTTAAAAGTTTCAAAGTTGTTCTTACTAAAGGTAATATTTTGTAATTGTTTATTTAATTAATCAATTATAATTTTTGCCCAGTCTCTCCCTCTTATTCTGTTACAAATTTGAGTTAAAGCTTTGTTTTATCTTTCAACACAACACAATAAATTCCTCTACATTGAAGTTAAGAGAGCCTTAACACAATTGCTTGATAAAACTGACATTTATTATTTATAAAGAGTTTTCAAATCATTACTGGTACGCTTGAATTATATTTCTAACTTTCAAAGTGTCAAAAATAACCAATAAGTAGTTATCAATTTTGCCATTACCTTTTTTTGAAAAGTGATTTTTGATTTTGAGCACTTGATTACATTATAAAACATTATTTCTTTTCTATCCCAAACAAGAAAAAGAAAAAAAAATCATTCTCCCTTTTTTTTCCAATTCACTTATAAATTATCCAAATAATGAGAAATTCCACGATCTTTTTTTCTTTTCTTTTCTTATCTCATATTTAATCCTGTATTTCTCATATCTCCTAGTTTTTTCAAACACCTTTC
This sequence comes from Camellia lanceoleosa, assembly GCA_025200525.1. NCBI lineage: Eukaryota > Viridiplantae > Streptophyta > Magnoliopsida > Ericales > Theaceae > Camellia > Camellia lanceoleosa. Next base: position 103,237,551 of record CM045767.1, on the reverse strand, counting down.
TCATTCTCCCAAAAATGCCAGTCACCGCCACCCAGTGGAAAAGGCACATAGGGCCCAGGAGCGTCACGTGCCCCTTTGAGTTTTGGGATTTTTTTTTTAAATATAAAGAAAGTATTTTAAATAAAAAAATTTTATAAAAATATCATTTAAAGTGAAATGTTAATGACATTTTTAAAATTATGAGAACAATATTTGTTATTTTGATTGAAAATAAAGAGACTATGATAAGTTATACTATTATCTATGATAATGATGATGTCTATCATTATTGACATGCAAATATAATTAATTTCAATGAAGATATGTAATTTATTGAATTGTTAGTTACATTTGATATGTGAAGTTTATCCTCCATGTGTTTCTTTCCATTTATAACTAAAATGACTACTCTATAAATTATAATCAAGCAACACATCTTCAATTATAAAAAAAATAAAAATAAATAAAAATAAATTACAATAGGTCATAATTAATATCAAAATGAGTCATAATTAACTATTGCTTGATATATAGTTATAACCAAAATAATCACTACAATAAGTTATAACTAAATCATATCTAACACTATAATGTGTTATAACTAAAGACTACGAAGATCATAATTGCGACATATGATGGAAACTTTTTTGTGGTATGTTTTATAGAATTTCTCTACTAAAATATATCATTTCTATATCAACTTATCTTCTTTTTTAATTTTCCAATCCACTTGTAAAATAGTTACTCCCCAAATCCTTTAATTTGAAATTCACATTTATTCAGATGAACTATTAATATTTAAGTTTAGTAATATCTCATTATTGTTTTTTATGAAAAAAAAATTAATATTATCATTAATTTGTGTCTTCTTCACTGAATTACTACACTACAAGAAACTACACATTTGGCGACTAAAATTGACGACCAAAACAATTTTAGTCGCTAAAAATAGTGCTTTGGGCGACCAAAAGTTGATTTAGTCGGTGTTGATCACATTTTTTAGCTACTATATTATTTTGGTCAACGTAGAATTCTTATTGGCGACCAAAAATAGGTTTAGTCAATGTTTGTTGTCATTTTACGCTACTAATTCTTCATTTAGTCGGCGTATAATGTCATTTGCCGACAAAAACCAATTTAGTCACAAAAAAATGACACATTTTTTTACGACAAAAAATTATTTAGTCGTTGTATATTAAAGATTGCCGACAAAAGTAAACATTAATAGCCAAAAATGTTACCTTTGGCAACCAATATTTAGTCGTTGTTAATGAGTATTAGCGATAAATAATCGTTTAGTCGCTAAAGCTTCGAAAAAAATTTATAGGGAAAGTCATTAATATTTGCGCCCAGTATCCCATTTACAGAAAAACACATTTCGGTTTTGTTATGTCTCACACACCAACATAGACAGCAGTCGATACCAAACTTCACCGCCGCTCACCACCGCTGATCATCACCCTCGTTGGCCACCGGCGCTCGCCACCACAATCATTGCAAATCAACACCACCACTGATTACAGGTGTTTGTCTCTCCGTCTCTCTCTATCTCTGTCGATCTGGTCTCGCTCTTTCTCGTTGTCTCTCCCTTCCCCATTTCTCCCGCTTTTTGTAGGGGTTTTATATGATTTTTTTTCTTTCATTTTGTATTGATTTCGTAAATGGTTTTTTAGGGCTTTATTTGATTTCATGAATGGGTTTGGTTGAAGTGGTTTTATTTCGGATTGTGGATTTTGGATTGTTGAAATTTTAATATTGAGTATTAGGTTTTTCAGAGTCAATTGAGAAGAACAAGTTTCTCATATTACAAATGCTAGGTATCCAAATAAAAAAATATAGTGCAATATCAAACATTTGGGATCTTGTTGGACTTCGACTTGTTGCTCTGTCTCTCCACACTCATTGGTCTGATTTGGGTGCAAAATTATCGCACCCATGGACTCCTCTGACTTGAGTGTGATTTAAATGACCCAATAGGTGAGGGAAATGATGATGCTAGAGAACGTGCCAAGCAGCTGGAAACAAAACTACCCCTAGGCACTGAATTAGTGAACTTTGATTGCAAAATTGTCAATTAACTATAAATTGTTGGTTGTGGTGGCATTGATCTATATATTGTGAGAGTATTTATGTTGTGTTAAAGGTATAGTATTATCCAATAGAGTTTTATAAAGTTATGTATTATGATTTTGTTAAAGAGTGAGCTTTGATGACGTCTTCTTTTATTTGCTACCAAATAGTGATGATATTGTTTGCATAATTTTTACTTGATTACTTCTGATTGCTGTGGAATGGCCATCTAGGTTTGCTGAATATATTTTAGTTTCTTGGGTGTCTGTCTTGCCACGGCTGTGAGATTATGAACTGTCTAGATGATGATTCTATGGTGGTGGCAGCCCTTTTTGATTTTTTTTTTTTTTTTTTTTTTGTTGCCCTTTTTTTTCCCCACATAAATTATTCTTTGTCTGAGCTTATACATCAAGCAGAAAACAAACTATGACAATGTTGCAAAGTAGAAATAATTTTAAAAAAATAATTCAAAAAAATGTGCATACCCTATGTACTTACTTTTTTCCTTCATTAAATTTTTTTTTTAAAAAAATTATAGTTGCATTGATTTGTAACATCACTAATTTAAAATATCATAATAGTTTGCAATCAACACGAATTTAAACTATAATTTGCATATGGCATGTTGTGCCTAGATATTTCCTAGCATTAGGTATGCGCACATGCACTAATGGATATGAAACAATCTTAATTTCGGGCAAATCAATTACCGTAAACCAAATAAAAGCTGAGATAGAATTGTCTATTTGCAAATATTATTATTTGAAATATAATATTTAAACCCTGTTTTGAGTATGTTTAACTCTTAAATAACTGAAAGTTTTGGTTTGAGAAAACAACAGTTAAATTTAGAGGTTTACCATTGTGTTTAAGGAAGGTGTTAGTTTACTGTGTCCTTTCGATGCTTCTCTTAGCTTGATATATATATATATATTATCGGTGAAATCAATCGTTTGATTAGCACTTATTGGAATTAGCCTCTCCACCCTTGCAAAGGACAAAGTGTTTATCCATTAATTCAAAATTCAATAGTAAATTACTAGTAGGTCCTAATAGTTAGGCTTAATTTTCATTAAGTCCTATCAATTCTTCATGAAAGTTGGTTCTAGCAAAAGACGATTAGTGGCATTTTGTTGTGCCAATTTTTATTAGGACTTACATGTAAGTTCTCTTAATTCAGCACCACCTGCACAATAACCCATCACCACTGCAAATTCCATCTATGATTTTGAATTTAGTGAGTCCAACTTCTTTACTGCTATTATATGTTTGTTTCTGCGTTTATAATAGAATTGTGTTTGGATTGGATAGGCGTCATATATGTACACCCTATAATAAATTATTAGGGTAATGACATAGATTAATAAGTGGAGTACATTAATGATTTTAGGATTTAAAAATTTAGGATGGTTTCTGAAATAGGGGAGAGGTCTGTATCTATTGACATGATGTTTCATCTGTTTGGCTGCTGCATGTAATTGCAATTTGTAATTGTTAAGCTATGTTAGGCATTGGGGGTGGTCCCCCATCCATCCTAAAACACACTTAGATTCGAAAGTGAAACTGAAAGCCCACTATATGACCAAATGTGTCTCTGTTTCAGCTAAATCGGTTCATTAATTAGTTAATTAACTATTGATTAATCAATTGTTAATTAATCAACATGCTAGCCTCACTTCTGAACCACTGTATGAATGGAACGGGTAGTTTTCTCGTGTCAAATAGGACCTGTGGGGACAGACGGGACGAAAATAGCACACATACATTGGAAGTTGGTGTGAAAAACGCCATAAACTTAGCCGAAAAAGGCCTTTCGAGGCCGAAAATTGAAAGTAGGTATATTACCTAGAAAAAAAAAAGGACAAGTAAATGGTTAAAACAACTGACTAACTAAAAGAAGAATCATTATGGTTAAGGACAGATATATTACCTGATATAGCTCCTGCTTGGGTTCCTAAAAAAGCAAAGACATCTTAGATACTTGGTTAGCCATAGTGATCAATCATATATCAGTAACTTTTTGTTTTTATTAGTTGAGAAAACCAGTATGACCAACTTGAAAATGCCTTCAATCCACAATATCTTGTCCCCAATTTCAAGGAGACCTTGTAAAGTGTTAATGATTGGAAGCCCAGTTTCAACAATAGCTTCATAGAAGTAATGTGTATAGGATCGCCGTTGAAGAGCTCTCAACCTCAAATACTGGGATTTGGACAAAGTCCAGTCATGAAAGCCCCTTGATGAGTTTTTCAGAAAATGAAACAGAAAAAAAAATGCAAATAGATTTTCTTTAAGTATTGATTAATTAGTAAATGAGAATACATCATTGGTGGATCACACAAATATGCATCATATTATAGCAAATTTATTGAACTAAAGCCAATAATGATCTAAACTAACAACCATTTCACTTGTAAAATCATAACAAGGGTACACTAAATCATAACTTCCAAGGAATTTTCGATTCATACACAGAGAGAAATTTTCTTCTAACTTTCAAGGAATCCTACTTCTCCAAAATAAAAAGATTAAATTGTTATCAAATTCGAAATTAGGAACGAAAACCTAGTTGTGTTAATGATACACTATTCCATTATCCACAGTCACATATACTATTCAAATGGTAATTTATATTATTCCATTATACAAAATTAAACATTAACATAATAGCTTCTTTCAGATCAAAACATATCAACCAATTTGCATGACCAAGTTGAAGAATGTTAATGCATCTTAATTCAACGACATCTACATCACATTCGTAAGCTTATATATTCATGGAACTCACCATGAAAATTGTTCACAGCTTTATTGGCCTCCTCAAGTGTTGAGAAGCAACCAAACCCAAGCCCTTGACAACCCCGTTTGACAAAACTCCTTTCAGTTGTATTTGTTTTTGCACTTTTATTTCAGTGAGGCTATGAGTTTATTAGATGCGAATCCAACCCGAATCGAGCCTTGCAGAGAAGTTTGTGATGTTAATGCTTTCAAGATTGCCACTTCGCTGATTATGACAGGGTCGAGTTTTGCTCGCGCTACGGCTCAAATGCAAAAATGCATTCAAAGTTGCCTGTCCGCTCGAGCGGACAATCCCCTTCAGCGAGAGAATCTTTGGGTTTGAAGTTTGTTCGCTTTGCAAAATCTTGGATGTTGTTTTTTCCGCCGGCGGAACTTTCCGCCTTCGGCGTGAGTCCGCTCAAGCGGAGATCGCGGGACAGTTTTCTATAAATTCGTGTTTCAGTCCAATCTAGGATAACTTCTCCAGATCTTTTTTTTGGGTTCTAGGGTTTATATCTGGGGATATTTTGCTAGTTTTCTTTAATGTTTTGATTGAGTATTCAATTCATGGTTTAAAAAGTATACATCAAAGGATTATTTGTTTGTTCTACACAAAAGAAAGAGTTGTTCTTCGGTGGATTCTGAAGAATTCGAGCCTGAAGCTTTGGTGGATTCCGGAGTGGTTTATCATCAAGACAATTCCGAGGTGAAGACGGGGTTGGAAGAGGCACATAGTGGTTGGTTCAATTCGGGCGTGGATTCGCTAGGTAATTGAGAAATACCTGTGTAATTCCTTTATATCTTCTTAGTGGATTGTTTTGTGGCTGTTGCCCGTGGTTTTTTTTATCACAATTGGAGGTGTCCAATTATGGTTTTTTCACGTAAAATCGTTGTGTCTATTTGTCTTGATTGTTTAATTGGGATTGTTGTTTACTACTTAAAATTGATACATAATCACAAATCAATTTCTAGGAGATTTCTAGATTTTTCAGTTCCTTTTTCATCTCGCATTAGTTTTGCAGAGGTGATCGTGCCACACTGGCTAAAGTGTTCTCGCAGCTTGTCATCAGTGACATCATCATCAAAATTCTTGACCTAGATATTTGAACCATACAATTAAAAAGTGAACAATAAAATTTTACCCCCAAAAGAAAAATTAAAATAAAAGTACATAATCCCTCCCAATGAGAAAAATAAGCAGCAAGGATACCTAGTATTTCATTATTTGCTCCTTTCGTTTCTCCTCAAATTGACGACATAAAATCTACACATACTCTTCTTTCTTCTGTGCTCTACCAACATAGATAACCTTGGAACCTACTTAAAACATGCCACTGAAAACAAGTAACTTTGATCTTTTCAGCAAATTAATTTCATTAAGAAAACATAACCTATCAAGTTGTGATCCATTCATAGCTTCTATTTCCCTCTTGGTGTCATCTGCACTGTCAAAATTCACAAATCCAAAACCTCTAGAGGCCTCATACTCATCCTCTGAGATAATTAAGCTGAGAATTTTACCAAACTCAAAGAATTTCTCCTTGAGAAGTTCTTCTGTGACATCTAGATCCAAATTCTTCACATACAAATTTGTATATCTAGCATCGGGACTAGGTAAAATCCCAAGAATATTTCTCTCTGTGTATGAGTTGTTCTCATATTAATCTACTCTCTTTTTCCTTCAAACAGGAGTGAAAGAAAATGATCAAAACTTTGGTTTACAATCACATTTTAGCAGCCATACATGCAAATAAATACACAATAAATGTGTATGAGTTCTTCTCTCTTGTTTCATGATATCCTTTCTTGGGTCTAAAGGAACAAAAAATAAATTTATTAAATATTAAAACCCAAACCAATATGTGATTTCAGAATACAACAGAAGCAGTAGAAGAAGAAGATGAGCAAAGATAGATAAATTTTTGATTCGGACATTACATCAGACAGTTGGAGGGCGAAAAATGTAAAAATAAGAACAAATTCATGGGAAAGAACAAATGTATTTAAAGTACAAATCAACAACCACGAATCCACATACCTACCCAAAAAAATAAATAAAATCCCAAACCCTATTATATTCACACCAGTAATTTAACCTCTATCCTTTCATATCTATTAAATGAAGCTCAATGGTCCAATGAAAATCAAATCAGGGCATAATCTTTTCCGTACATTTAACCCCCAAAACAACTCTGTAATTCAAAATATTTTGGTTACTAAAAATTCATTATTTTATTAGAAGCCATTGCTTACCTAAGATGATGAAAGTTTAAAATAATATTCAATGAATTTAATAGTTAAACCCTAAGTGGCGCATATATACACCCATACATTCAACTTTGAATAGGCATGTTCAAATCATTCTTCCAACTAAATTTAAAGTTACACTCAAATCAATGCAAGCATACTACTCTATAGCAAGCTCCATGATAAAATTAAACTAAGAAATCAACAATTATATATATGTATATATATATATATCTTCCATATACGCTTTTTCTTATTCTTATATTGAAAAATCTAGAAATCCTCTAGATATTGATTTGTGATGATGTATCAATTTTAAGCAGTGAACAACAATCCCAAACAAACAATCAAGACAAATCGACACAATGATTTTACGTGGAAAAACCACAATTGGACACCTCCAATTGTGATAAAAAAAACCACAGGCAACAGCCACAAAACAATCCACTAAGAAGATATAAAGAAATTACACAAGTATACTCTCAATTACCTAGCAAATCCACGCCCGAATTGAACCAACCCCTTTGTGCCTCTTCCAACCCCGTCTTCACCTCGGAATTGTCTTGACGATGAGCCACTCTAGAATCCACCAAAGCTTCAGGCTCGAATTCTTCAGAATCCACCGAAGAACAACTCTTTCTTTTGTGTAGAACAAACAAATAATCCTTTGATGTATACTATTTAAATCATGAGTTGAATACTCAATCAAAACATCAAAGAAAACTAGCAAAATATCCCCAGATATAAACCCTAGAACCCAAAAAGAAGATCTAGGGAAGTAATCCTAGATTTGGAGCAACACGCGAATTTATAGAATCTGAGATCGCGCTATCCGCTCGAGCGCGGGAATTCCCGCTCGAGCGGAGACTTCATATTCCGCAATTCATATAGGCTTCACGCTCGAGCGTCAATTTCGACGCTCGAGCATCGAATCACACCATCCAGTACCTTTTCAGGCATAGCAGAGACGCTGTGAGCTTGTAAACCCTTTCGGCGGGAGACCAAAATGAATGCATTTTGCATTTGCTTGACATGGTGACGGGCAGACTCAACCCGTCATAATCAGCGAAGTGGCAATCTTGAAAGCATTAACATCACAAACTTCTCTACAAGACTCGGTTCGGGTTGGATTCGCATCTAACAACTCATAGCCTCACTGAAATAAAAATGCGAATAAAATTACAACTCAAAGGAGTTTTGTCAAACGGGATTGCCAAGAAATAAAACCTAACAATCTCCCCCTTTGGCAATGCCGGGACAAAACACACCTAACAAACAAAATCCTAATCACCCCAACCCATTACAGCCAACAAACACAAACTTCTTCAGGATCTACAAAACAACTATTAGTCCCACATGAGTATATAAAAAAAGCAATAAACATATGATAAGATTATCTTAAAGCATGAGATAGAAAACATGAATAGATGCAACTTGGAGATTTTAAGAACATGTAGTATGAATAGATAAAAACTAAGACACATGCACCTGACACATGACATGAATGCATGAAATCCTAAGACACATGAAAAACAACTTTCTCCCCTCAAACAACAAAAGCAAGATCATAAACCACACATGCAATGATATGATGATGTAAATATCAGGAGCATGCAAGACGAAAATAATGAACAAACAGTGCATAGCAACATGCAAAACAACTATAGCCAATCTCCCTGACCGAACAAATCAAAGTGATTATGCTAACAAACTCTTGTAATGATAAACCAAACTCCCCCTCACTAAAAGCAACCACAAACACTGTACTGAAAACAATGAACAAGAACAAACTGACAAAAATAATATGGTGGAGCAAGCATGAAATCTCAGATTTGTACCTTAGAACACACAAGATTATCCAAGAAGCATAATTACATAAAAACACAATGTGCACAGCCGCTAGAATATTCCTCATAAAAGAAAGTGATGCATTATGTGAAAAGCATAGATCCCGTGATAAATGTGTGTGTGTGACTCTTGGAGTTTGACAAACACTAGATTCAATCCTAGTAGTGATATCAAAACTGGACCTTCAACAAGAGAATCTAAGCACAACAAAAGAAAGTCAAACCACTAGGAATCAAGGGGTATTTGGTGAGTAAAGGCGGAGGCTCCGCCTCAATCAATGAATCTTTTCTTTTTCTTTTTCTTTTCTTTCTTTTGCACTTTTTTTTCTTTCTTTTGCATATTTATTCTTTTTCTTTTTCTTTTTCTTTTACACACTCATTGGTGGCTGACATGCTCAAGAGTATGGAAACCGAACCAGAGAAGCATGGATATAATAAGGATAGCCAGGTTGGTGACTCTGAGGTAGCCTTTTCCTCATGACTGGACTGCAAAGAATAAAGGGGGAAAGCCATGGAGATGAAAAAAGATGGAAGGTGGTTAAGAAACTCAACATCACCTAAGATATGCTAGTATCGGTCAATTCATGTAGAAAAACAAAAGATACCATGCCAGAAGTCCATAGAAAAAAAATCACTAAGGCGGAAGACTCCAATATTTGCTAATCCAAGAATGTGTACAGAATGAGACATACTAATCAAAGAACACACACTCCGAAATGAGTAATGACCACAGAAAGCACACACATATCAACATGTAATGGATATTCTTATCAATTCCAATATGCATCAAGGACCACTCAAAAAATTTCAAGCTTGCAAAACCATACTAAGAAAATCTTTTTGGAATTTTTTTATTTTTTTATTTTTTTTCTTTAACCAAAACAAGACAAAAAATGAACAAGCACACATTTCTTTTTTCTCATTAAAAAAAAACACACAGAAACCCAAAAGCTAAAACAAATAAACAAATTAACACAAGTCAAGTTTTCTCACCCAAACCGCTTTAGTATAAACAAAGTTGTAAGCATTGCAGTTCTTGGATGGTGTCTTGACGTTGTGGTTCTCTTTGCTTTCAATGGGAACCCGTCTCGACTTGGTTTCCAACTTCCTATTTCTAGGTCTAGGCAAATACACTCTCCCATGCAACTTATAACAATAAGGGCGAATATGACCATGCATACCACAATAATGACAAATAAAAATAGGGTGTACCTTCTTTTCTTTTACCTTACCAACTCTAGGAAATTTAAGAAGTCTATCCTTATGTTGAATTTTTTGTTCTCCCTTTCCTTGAGTTCTTGTATCATAAGATATAGATGCACTCCGTTTTTGCTCTTTGTTATCACCAAAGCCAATGCCACTCTTGTCAGAACAAATTTGTTGAGACCTAATGATATTGTTCAAAGTCTTTGATCCTTTGTTCCAAAGACCAATGGTAACCATGGCACACTTGAGTTCTTCCTCTTTCTTGATCATTAGTTCTTCCAAAGCAACTTGAGACATCTCGAGAGTTTCAATTTTTTCTTCATATGCTGCATAGATTTGTTGTAGCTCGTTCCTCTCTGTCTCACAAGTCAAGAGTTTTGCACAAAGAGCTTGTCGATCATTAGCTATCTTGATGGCATCAATCCTAGCCTCGGAAATCTCCTCCTTTAGTTTGACATTCTCACTTTCACATGCTGTGAGTTTCATAGTGAGTTTGTCATTCAATTTGGATAACTTAAGAGATTCCTTATACAACTTTTCATAAGCTTGCTCAAGCTCTTCATCATCACTTCCCGAGAATTCATCATCAGTGGTATTCTCAACCGAGCTCTTCGGATACTCTGTTTGTCCTTCAGTTTCAGAAGCTGCCATGAAAGCAAGGAATTGTTTATATCCCTCATCACCTTGATCTTCATTGTCACTTTCATCTTTATCAAATTTTGATTCATCATCCCAAGTGATAGCGATGGCTTTTTTCTTCCTCAACCGAGTGGGGCATTCTTGAGCAAAGTGGCCAAATCCTTGGCATTCATAGCATTGGAATCTTTCAGAGTTCCCTTGTATCTTTCCATTCTCCTTCTTGGCTATAGAATTAATTTTGAGTTTATCTTTGCCTTTAGATTTATGAGTATGAGTAGATTCCAAAAGATTAGGATTCTTTTTTTAAAAAGATTTTTTAAATTGTTTAACAAAAGCAGCCGTAATCTTGGAATCTATCTTACAATCCTCATCAGAATCCTCTCCAACTCTATGAGCACTACTAAAAGCAATATCTTTTTGTTTCTTTTTGAAATTCCTATGTGCCTCATAAGTTTGGAGATTTCCAACCAACTAATCCAGCTTGAGGTTGTCAACATCTTGAGCCTACTCAATAGCCATAACTTTTGGTTGGAACCGATCGGGCAAGGATCTCAAAATTTTTCCCACAACTTTGGATTCTGGTATTTTTTCACCTAAATTGAAGCTGGAATTTACAATGTCACTCAATTTCGCATAAAATTCATCAAAGGTCTCACTATCTTTCATTGAAAGGTTTTCGAAACTAGACGTGAACCTTTGAAGTTTTGAGTGTTTAACAGAAGGAGTGCCCTCATGAATAGTTTGTAAGATATCCCAAGCCTCTTTTGCGACTTCACAATTACAGATATGACTAAACTCTTCAGGTGTGACAGCGCAAAAAAGAGAATTGATAGCTTTACTATTCCAGCTACTATTTTGGTAATCAATTGTGTTCCACTTATCAATTGGTTTGGAAAAAGTTACTCCATCAACGGTAATCATTGGTACAGTTCACCCATACATGACAGATTGCCAAACTTTTTTATCAATAGATTTTAAAAACGATCTCATCCGAGCTTTCCAAAAAGAATAATTGGATCCGTCAAGTAGGGGTGGTCGAACCATAGAATTTCCCTCACGAATTGAATCCATTATCACAAATCAAACAAGATCTCGGTCTAAAGAATTTTTTTAAAAAAATAGAACTACCCGCTCTGATACCAATTGAAAAATCTAGAAATCCCCTAAATGTTGATTTGTGATTATGTATCAATTTTAAGCAGTAAACAACAATCCCAAACAAACAATCAAGACAATCGACACAATGATTTTACGTGAAAAAATCACAATTGGACACCTCCAATTGTGATAATAAAAAAAAAACCACGGGCAACAACCACAAAACAATCCACTAAGAAGATATAAAGAAATTACACAAGTATACTCTCAATTACCTAGCGAATCCACGCCCGAATTGAACTAACCCCTTTGTGCCTCTTCTAACCCCGTCTTCACCTCGGAATTGTCTTGACGATGAGCCACTCTAGAATCCACCAAAGCTTCAAGCTCGAATTCTTCAGAATCCACTGAAGAACAACTCTTTCTTTTGTGTAGAACAAACAAATAATCCTTTGATGTATACTCTTTAAACCATGAGTTGAATACTCAATCAAAACATCAAAGAAAACTAGCAAAATATCCCCAGATATAAACCCTAGAACCCAAAAAGAAGATCTGGGGAAGTAATCCTAGATTTGGAGCAACACGCGAATTTATAGAATCTGAGATCGCGCTGTCCGCTCGAGCGCAGGAATTCCCGCTCGAGCGGAGACTTCATATTCCGCAATTCATATAGGCTTCACGCTCGAGCGTCAATTTTGGCCTTCGGCGTCAATCACCATCGATACTTTTGAGACATAGCAGAGACGCTATGAGCTTGTAAACCCCGCTCGAGCGTCACTTTCCCCGCTCGAGCGGGGAGACCAAAACTGAATGCATTTTTGCATTTTGCTTCGACCGCGAGCTGACCGGACAACTCGACCCCCGTCATAATTAGCGAAGTGGCAATTTTGAAAGCATTAACATCACAAACTTCTCTGCAAGGCTCGATTCGAGTTGGATTCACATCTAACAACTCATAGCCTCATTGAAATAAAAATACGAATAAAATTACAACTCAAAGGAGTTTTATCAAACGGGATTGCTGAGAAATAAAACCTAACACTTATATTGTGATCTGCAATTTTGCTTTCTTTTGAACCACATAGCTGTTGGGAGTTAGCGCAAAAAACGCCATAAACTTGGCCGAAAAATGCCTTTAAGGGCCAAAAATTCAATTCAACCCCCAAACCACTCTATGGATGGCACAGGTGGCTTCCTCATATCAAGTAGGACCTATGGGGACAGACGGGACGTAATTAGCATGCGTACTTTGGGAGTTAGCGTGAAAAATGCCGTAAAGCTTATAAATATATATGTTCTATAAGCATGTCTATATATGTATTTTCATGAATAAAATATATATATGTTTACACTTTAGACTAAACTTGACTTGGGGCTCATGCCTGACTTGGGAAATTTCTTTACATTTTAGACTAAATTTAAATAAACTCTCAACTCAACCGAACCCATCTGAATTGTAACCTATTTGAGACTTTCCTAAGTCTAACAATGGAAAAACTAAAATTGTGGATTAACTGACAAAAAATGATAAAAGTAGCACCCAATTTTGTGTGTTAAGTACTTATTAATTTATGGAGTAAATGAGTATTTAAATGGTGTAGCTAAACTATGTGTTTTGGTTAGATTACTTTTTTGAGGTGTAAATGCAAACTTGCAAATAATATATCTATGCATTGAGTATCGTTTGATTGTGAAAAACCGTACCAATGCATTTAAGTAAACTTCTGTCTATATGTTCTATTCTATGTAAGTCCATTCAATATAAATGTTATACATATAGCTTTGCATTGAATCCCAAAAGCCTAGAAGCATATTAAATGTTACAATAATGTCAGAAATCAAGAATTCAAAAAAAAAAAGAAAAAGAAAAAATAATATGTGATTCAACATAGGAGCTGAAGTTAACAAATATAGTTGATTACAGACCCGATAAAGCAACTTACAGAAGCAATAATCCAAATAATTTAATTGAGACAATTGTATTAAGAGGAAAATTGAAAATTGACAAGACTTCAAAAGTGGGAAACACCAAAACATTATTCTCTGTTTACAATAATGGAAATTAGGATGCAAGAAAAATAGATGCTTTGTCCGCAAAAGTGATAATTAACATTTTATAATACTCTCTTCATCTCATTTTATGTTTCCAACTCCCCATTTTTGAAAATTCATTTTATGTGTCCTAGTTTGAGAAGTTAAAAAATTTTAACCATTACTTCCTTAATTCAAACTTTATTTAAATAGAATTTCAATTACAATTGACATTCTTGCAATTTTTGTTTTGTAGATGGCTGTAATTTTTGTATACAATGGAACTAATGAATGTAATTTTTGTTTTGTAGATGGCTTTTGATATTGACATGTGGATCTTCTATTTTTTTGTACGAAAGATAATTTATACTTTTGAATAGTTAGGAAGTTTTTTGTCGTCCTTTACTTTTTGTGTGGAATTTGAATAAATTGTACATAGATTTGTTGGCGGGGTAAATAATATTTTTGACATGGTTAATGATTTTATTACCGTGGTATATATAGATTACCTTTTGTCATGGTACATATTATCATGGTAATTTGTACCATGCCAAATGGTCATTACAATGCATAGTATAGTAAAAAAAAAAAATTCTGTACGAAGGATATTATTTTGATAATGTATTTGTTATGTATGACATTATTTGTAATTGGAATATATATAATTAGTTTGTATATAAGTTAAAATTAAAAGGTATTCTTTTTTGTTTGATGTTTGTAAGTAAAATATGCGTTGTGGAATAGGTGATAATATATACATATTGTTTTGTTTGTATACTTATTACAAGTTGCGGTGGATACATACAAGTTGTGGAAAAATCTATTAAAATGAAAAAAAAAAATGAAAACACAAAATGATGTTTTTGGCGACAAAACAATTGGTAGCCAAAAATGGAGTTAAATATTTTTAGTGACTAAAAAGTTAGTAGCGAAAAAAGAATTAAATCTTTTGGCGACTAAATATTTAGTAACCAAAAAGAAGTGAAAACAGTTTAGGCGACTAATAATTTAGTAGCTAAAAAGAAAAACACTTTTGGCGACTAAAAATTTAGTCACCAAAAACATAATAATTATATCATTGGCGACAAAAACCTTTGGTAGCTAAAAAAAACTAGACTTTCGCCGACTAAACTGTGTAGTAGCTAAACAAGTAATCGGACTTTCCACGACTAAACATTTAGTAGCTGAAACAACACTATTGGCGACTAAAACTTTGGTCGCCATAGATATTTGAAGTTTTGGCAACACAAAAATTAGTAGTTGAAGATGTGATTTAAATTAAATTTAGCATCCTTTGGGCGACTAATAGTTTAGTCGCCAATTTTCCTCAACAGCGACTAATAGTTTAGTCGCCAATTTTCCTACTAAAACATTAGTCACCATTTTATAGGACTTTTGGTGACTAAATTGTTTTAGTCGCCAATCCCTTCCCCGACAATCTTCCTGCTACAGATCCAGCGACTAAAATATTTGGTCAGGAAAATGTTTCGATGACTAAAAACCTTACTTTTGGCGACTAAAAATTTAGTCGCCAAAAGTGCAATTTCTTGTAGTGCTGGCTTCACCACTGCCGCCACACACTCTCAAACCCATGCCTTTTTTAGCTTCCTTAGTTTCCCTTCACAGCCCCGCAATCCATCATCACTCATTTTCAGGACAGCGCTGCCCCAAGGCGATTGAAAGAGAGAGATCGCAGGGCACTGCCAACACGCCCTGACGACCCCCCTCTCTTCCATCACACCAACACAACCCTCAGCCCTTCCCTCGCGTCATCGTGACCTCTCTCTTCTTCTCTTCTTCTTGGCTCTCTCTCTCTCTCTCTCTCTCTCTCTCTCTCTCTCTCTATAGATCAACTGATCAATCTCAATCCATGATAAGGGTTGTGGTGGCAGACATGAAGGTTGGGAGTGGCAGTTGCTAGGGTTGCAGTGATAGTAAATAGGAGTTGTGGAGGTAGCAAAGTGGGGCGGGGTTGAGGTAGAGAAGGGCTGAAGAAGTGTAGAGGGGACGATGGCAATTGGGATAGGCTGTGGAAAGGTGGGCAAGACTAGGGCGGAAAGGGTGCAATCAGAGCTGGTGGTGGGGTTGGCAGGTGCATAGGTTTAGGGTCAAGATATTTTGGACATAAGGTGGTGTGAGTTGAGAAAATAACAAAAAATGAAAATAGTGTTGCAGTGTGTATTGAAAAAAAGATATGTATGGAGCTACACTATGTTGTGCAAATAAAAACTCTCATTCAATGAAATTATATCATTTTATATACAAATTATGTATATATTTTTATATTTGTATGTCATTTCACTTATTTAATACTTTAAATTACAAAAAATATGGCTGCAATTAGTGTAGCAAGGAAAAAGAATCAAATCGTTCTAATAACACAAGAGGTCCGAGTCGAAACAGGGAATATCAAGACGAGTGAGTTCGAAGCAAACAATATATAGCCCACGAGGAACCAATCCCTTGGGCTCTTACTCAATGAACCCATTCATTATCCATAACAATCAAATAAAAATGATAATTTTAACCCAAAAGAATTGAGTAGGTTTTGGCCCATTTTGAATGAAAATTATTAAGTGCCATATGGAGCGTCACTTACTCAATTGTGTGTGAACAATGAACGGTTAAAATTCATTTATAAAATGACCATGATATTAACATTTCTCCCTAGGCATGTCCAGGGACGAAGGCATAATTGGGCCAAAGAGGGCCATGGCCACCTTTGAGGTTTTTTTTTTTTTGAAGTTGGTCATTTTAAGACGAAGGCACAATTGGGCCAAAGAGGGCCATGGCCACCTTTGAGGTTTTTTTTTTTTTTTTGAAGTTGGTCATTTCAAATTAAAAGATCATTTGGGTTTGGTAGGTCAATTTTGAAATCAATTTCAATGATTTGAGCCATTTACTTTTTGAGATTTATTGAATAAAATATACATGCAAAAAATTTAAATAATCAGATATTTATAATTATAGATTTGAATCAAATTTATATTACAAAAATTAGAAGACTATTCTTGAAATTATATTTATCATCCATTTAGATATATATATATATATATGATTCAAATATATAACTACCGATTTTCAATTATCTTAATTTCTTACATGAATATTTTAGCGGTGGTGCTACATGCACAAATTAGTGTACTAACTAATGTACCAATTAATGATGTGGCATAATTTAAGAGATTTTTGAGATTTATAACGTGATTAATGAGTAAGGGTCAATAATACCATATAACTAGGGTTGGTACACTAATTAATACATATAGCATTATTCATATTTTAGACAATAAATTCTAAAAAGTAAATGGTTCGAATTATCGAGCTTAATCATAAAATAGACTTACCGATCTCAAACACTCCCTCAAATTAAAATGGCAATTTAAGAGAAACCTTTTTTTTTCTTTTCTTTTTTGTCTTTTTTGAAGGTAATGGCCCCTTCTAAGAAGTGCAACCTAACCTATACTAAGGTCTCGTTTGGGAATATGTTATTTTAATAACTTTTTAATTTTTTGGCTAAAATATGAGATAAAAAAAATTAGTATGTTTGGGATAATTTTTTAACTTTTTACGAAAAAATATACAAAAAGTAAAGAGAATAAAATCTTTGACTTTTTAATATAAGTTGTTTGCTTTTTAATTTTTTTAGTAATTTTTTAGTTTTTAGGCTAAAATAGCCACTTGCCAAACAAGACCTAATTTTCTGTCATTTTTGTTTTTTGGTAAATATTATTTGCATTTTCATTTATGATTTTCTTATTTTTTGATAAATTATACCGATGGTTTATATAGTTTGTATGTTGTGTCAATTTGATTTTTGTAATTTTAATTGAATAATTTTCCCTTGAATTTTTTATAGTGTGTTAATTATGTTCAATTAAAACTTTGTTTAAAAATTGGATTAATTAATGGGTAAAATAGATCATTTATTTTTTGAAAGTAATTAAGAGGTTGATATTCAGTTAAAATGATCCATGCTCGTTTGAATGAATTATTTTATCCATGATATGTCAAATTTATTTACACATATTATCAATTAGACTAATACAATGTAAAAAATTAAAAGACAAAATTGATATGATTAAAACTACAAAAACAAAAGTAACACAAGAGACCAGCAACTTACAAGAACCGCAATTAATGGGTAACTCTTTTTTTTCATAATAAGTTGTGAAATTTTCGTCATAAATTTTTTATTTAATAAAAAATAATTTATAGAAAGTATTTTGAAATAAAAAAATGTATATTTTGTAAATACACTTTTATTTTTTGTGTAGATATACACTTGACCCTGCAAAGTCGAAATATTGGCTTCGTCCCTGGGCATGTCACATATAGCGCCACTAACTTAATTTGGTTATTTTTAATTTAAAATTAAAAAATTAGGTTGCGTTTTATAAATTCGTTTTCTCTTGAAAAGACAATTCATTAAGAAAATGTATTTTGTAAATACGTTTTCTTAATTGGAAAGCGTATGCACAAAACACATTTTCAACATAATTTTTTTAAAAAAAAAAATAGTTAATAAAAAAACTAAAATCATAATTTTTTAAAAATAAAAAGCTGAAAACGTATTAAATACGTTTTCATAATAATTTGTGAAATTTTCGTCATAAATTTTTCATTTAATAAAAAATAATTTATAGAAAGTATTTTGAAATGAAAAATGTATATTTTGTAAATACACTTTTATTTAATTTTTAAATATTTAATAGTGTTGTATTTTTGTAAATACATTTTCATCATAATTTTTTTTAAAATAATTAATAGAAATTAGATTAAATAGAAAACATGTTTTGTAAATAGGTTTTGATTTTTTTTTAAATAATTAATGAAAGTTTATTTTTTTAAATATGTGGTTTTTTTACGACATATACTTTCAATATAATTTTAAAAAATCTATAGTATATCTATGAAAGCAAGAAAAATAAGTCTAACACCCTTGCATCAAACAAACTAAAAAATGGCAAATTCACCCTCCATGAAGGTTACTTGGCAAGCTGAACACTTTCAACATTTTATTGCCGTTGCTTAAAATAGAAGCAACTTTTCAACATATATTTTTATATAGATTGTTTTTCAACTTAAATTTTTTTTTATATTATTATTATTATTTTTTTTTTTTTTTTTTTTTGAACACTTCAGCATTTTATTACCATTGCTTTCATACAAGTTTTTTTTTTTTTTTAATATTAATTTCCCGTACAAGTTTTTTTTTTTATTTTAAGAAGCACAATAATGATTTTATTTAAATATTTTTTCAGTACAACTTTTTTTTAATTATTTAAAAAATATATATAATAAAAACATATTTTATAAATAAATTTTCACAAATAATTATGAAAAAGTATTTACAAAATACATTTTCAGCTTTTCATTTAAAAAAATATGATTTTAGTTTTTTATTAATTATTAAAAAAATTATGTAGAAATATGCTTTCTAATTAAGAAAACGTATTCAAAACATACATGTTCTTAATAAATTTTTTTTCAAAAGAAAATATATTTACAAAATACATTTTCATGAAAACATATTTGTAAATAGTTTTGACCCATTCTGGAAATTAATTTAAAAAGCAACCATTTTTTTTAATTTTAAATTTTAAAAAATCCAAATAGGTTAATGGCCCATCGTGTTGTTATAGAAGGATTAAAGAATGGGAATATTACTAGCCGGTCCTATTTTATCAACTTATTTCCCATTAGACCTAAAGACTTTTCACATGCATCACTAAGTTCTTAAATGCCTTTAATACCCTTATTAAATATCTTCTCTTTTATTCTTTCTAATGTTTTTGATAAAAACTCTCTCTCTCTCTCTTACATGCGCGCGCACACACATATCTTTCTACCATTTTTGAAACTTCACACCACTACCATACATCACCACCATCACCATCTACAGTTGGTCGCCACTGCAACAGCTCACACCGTTGCCTCCATCGTCTACCCGCCATTGTCGCCACCACCTCTTTGCTCAATTTCCCCATCATTCACCAATAAGTTCCACCATTTTTTATCTCCACTGCCACTGATATGTACTTCACCATTGCCAATCTATACTATACAACCTTTGATCTACACCCCACCATTACTGATTGACTACTACTACTCACCAGCCACCTCTATTGTCACTGATCTACACCGTTGTTCATATATGGCCATTTACAATGTCGATCTAGGACTATAGCCACCTTTACTGTTAAGATGAAACCATTATATGGTCGTTGGAGCTCTTTCTAATGAGATCTGGTCTCTCTCTCTCTCTCTCTCTCTCTCTCTCTCTCTCTCTATATATATATATATATATATTATGAGATAAATTTCCATAATATAATCTGAATAAATTTATTAGTCTTACACTTTTTTGTATGTGTAAACGTGCGACTGTATTTGTGAATAAATATGTAAGTTAAATTGTATGTACGTAAGTATGAATGTAAGTGGTTTGGTTATTTATCAGTGATAAATTTAACCAAACCATTTATTAGTGATAAATTTAACATTGATAATTTTTTATCCTCCCTTTTTACTTTCTCTTGTTGTGTAAGTGTGTAAATTTGTTTTTGTGAATGAATAAATGAATGGGTGTGCCTCAAAGTAAGAGATAATTATTGATTAAAATGGTCTAGCAAATACTAATAAATTTATCACTGCTAAACTTTTCTCCTCCTTTCTTATTTCTATTGTCATATCATATCTAAAGGGGTGGTGTGAGTGGTGATGTAATGGAGATGAGAGTTGTTTTTTATGCAAAAATGGGCAAGGAATTGAAAAAAGAAAAAAAAACAAAAACAAAAACAAAAATCACCGGAGGTGTTCGCCGAAAAAACTATTTTCTGATGTGGTAGTCAGAGATACTAGCTGGAAAATATCATTACAGTCTAATGGGGGTCGGAGATGGTGGCTGGAGGTGATCATCGGCGACTGGAGATGGTGACCAGAGGTGGTCGCTGGTGACCGGTAGTGGTTGCTAGCGGAGGAGAAAAGTGTTGATAATAGGAATGAACAAAGTAAAGAAAGGGTATTTTAAGGATATTAATAGGTGAAAAAAGGAACAAGACTTGTAGATAAATAAGTCTACTCAATATGACCGACCCTTAAGTCCCCTTTAAAGAATCTTCTTTTACTACTCACAGCATGACAATATGAGAAATAATGTAGATGGTGTGATAAAATTTAAAAATTCTAACTTATATATCCTTAAAAAAATGTGTATCATATGTATCTTTAGTTATATTATTTTTTTATTTAGTTATGACATTATTTTAGTTATGACTCATGAATTCTTTAGTTATACCTCATATTGCATTTGGTTATGACTTTTTTTTTTTTAATTATGATTCAAAAAGTATGAAATTATTAGTATTTTATTCTTTAATTATAAGGTGCATATGATATACACTACTATAGTGTTTCTCGATAAAACTATACAAAAAAATTTTAGCAAGATTAAAATGATCCGGACTAATATAAATAATGTAAAAGCATGAACATAAATAAAATAAAAATACTCTTTTCAAAATAAAATAAAATATACATTTTGGTATAAAAAGATGATAATACTAATTTTTCTACCCATACAATTAACGAATTACTAATAAAAATAATACTATATATTATATGAATTAATTTTCAATGAATTCAATGTAATCATTTTTAAATTGTACAACTTTATATGTATATATATATATTTAAATATTAGGAGAGATTAGTATCATTTGTCAAAATAAAAATGTGAGAAAACTCATAGAAGGAGAGTAGCTATTGTTATTATTATTATTATTATTATTATTATTATTATTATTATTATTATGGCTGTGAAGGTACATTTTGAACAATAGAAAGTGAAAATGACAGAAAAAGCAAAAGGTAATTGATAGCTCTGTAAATGGCATCATCATCAGGCATGTCGATATACGTTCTGCCATTGCTGAAACTGTTTGATAGGGTGGTGTTGATGTTAAAAGAGTGAGATTGTTAAAATTAGAATCTTATATTGGATTATTGGGAAAGATTATAAGATTGAATCGATCCAAGATTGTAAGATTTGATTTGTGACAAATTATAAAATAATTTAATTTAAATAACATTTTTTATAAATATATACAAAATAAGTCAAAATTATATTAAAAAGATTTGAAGATATTGATAAAAATATAAAATTTCATATAAAATGTAAATATAATATTGTATAATAAAAAACTCAATAGTAAAAGTCTTGCATTTTATCAAAAAAGAAAGTGAAGAAGAAGAATTTTGTAGCAGAACACTTTGCAACCTACAATGATAAATAAAAAATAAAAATAAATAATTAATAAAATTAGATATAAAAATAGATTAAGAACTGAGAACAGTATGATCATGTTTGTTGTTAGCTTTTTTGGAAGAGTGAGCTTGAGTCACAAAAATAGCCTATGCTAAGGCTAAGTTGGAGAAACGTGTCATACATCTGATCTTTCTCCGTTAAAGTTAAAGTTTTTTTTTTTTACTATTTAGGCTCGTTTAGGAATTCTCATTTTTAGCTAAAAAGTCAAAAAGTTATTAAATTAATCAAAAAGTCAATAATTCATATCAAAAAGTCAAAAATTCTCTTTTCTCTTTACTTTTTGCACATCTTTTCATAAAAAGACAAAGGTCCCATTTGTTTTGGGTGAAAGAGAGGGTATTGGGATTGCTAATACCAACGTATTAGTAATAGTCTTGTTTGTTTTGGGAGAAGGCATTGGGACTATTAGTCCCTTGGTATTACTAATACCCTTTGAGAGGAGATTGGTAAGGAGGAGGTAGAGATGGTATTAGAAAAATAGTGAAGGGATTAGAAATTTTTTTATTTTTTTTATTTTTTATATATTGGAAATTTTTTTTAAAATATAATTTTTAATTTTTTATATTTTTCTATTTGTTTTATTATTTTATATAAAAATAATTTAACAATTCCTCACTATTAATCCCCTCACTACTAATCCCCTCACTAACAATCTGCTCACTATTAATCCCCTCACTATCAATCTCCTCCATTCTATCTCCCAAAACAAACGGGCCTAAAAAGTAATCCCAAACATACTAGTTTTTTTTAGCTCATATTTTAGCCAAATAGCCAAAAAGTTACTAAATTAGCATGTTCCCAAACGGGACCTTAATTTTCTTAAATTAGTATAAATTGTGAATGTTTGTTTTCCTAATTCGTTTTTCGTGGTCTATTTGATTCAATATTACTTCTTCTTTTTATTCATTTGGACAACATAAATTGGTAATTAAACAACAAACATAAAAATTTATAATAAAATAAGACAAAAAATACAAAATAAGGTTTACAAATTGAATCAGATTGGGATTCCACAATTCAATTATTAAAATTAAAAGATCCTATCTATAAGAGATTTTTTACATAATCCGGTTCAATTATGTCCAAATAGATCGTAAAATCGTAGGATCCTAAGATTCTTGTCCAAATTTTAACAACCATTAAGAGAGGCCAAGGGTCCTTTTTTTTAATTTTTTTTTTTTTTTTTGGGGTAAATCGAAGATATATAACATATTAGATAAGAGTTTTCTGATTATAAATCCGGGGGTATTTCACCCTGGCATTATCATAGAAAATGGGATAATTGTGTAAAATGCACACTCTTTCAACGGTATGATTTGCTTCATTTGTTATTAGATTGGCGCATTTATTTCCCTACCGATAAACATATCTACAACAATGATTCATCCCACTAAAAATATCACCACTAATAGCACTAATGTATTAAAAAAGTAAAAAAAAAAAAAGTACAACTCCAAGACCAAAACATCACATCATTACTGGCGAAATCCACTGTCACCTAATTAGTGGGAGCACTAATTAGTGCTCCCAAACATTTTTCATATATCTAACTGGTAGGCGGCCCAACTTGCAAAGGAAGAACCTGCCATCACAAATCATATTACAAAAGTAATGCTAGAGAGTCTAAATAATTTATCAAAAGTTTTATCAAATTTTTTACATGGGTGTGGAATCGATACACATGTGATTTGTGTAGGTTTCATACCCATGTAAGAGATTTTATAAAATATTTGTAGATTATTTGAGTTCATAACATTTTCCTATTGCAAAATTAGTAGTGTGAGGCCACAAGCAAAATTTGCAAAGCTAAAGCATCAGTTTCTACATTTAAATCAGAGGCTAGCTTCAACCCATCCCTGTCTTTGTTCGCCAACATTCACTAGGTTTATCTTCAGTATTTTTTTTATGTTTTTTTTTTTTGGGTTAATGGGTTATCTTCAGCTTAATTATGTCCTTTGTTCATGTGATATTACCACTTATAGGATACTATTATTATTATTCATGAGCAATTCTAGAGTCTCAGAAATAAATAAATAAATTATAATAAAAGGCCAAAATTTATTCATGTTTTGACCCCACATGAACAAGTTTAAATATACATCACAAATAATTTTCTGGGTGTCTAGACTTTATCTATAGGGGTGGACCATAAGCAGAGCAAAAGTTTTCATATATAATAGGGATAATTATTAATAATAGGGTAACTTATGCAAACGGTCCCAATAATTTACACGACGTGTCATTTTGGTCCCTCTAATTTTAATTTGTTCGATTTTGATCCTAAATTTTTAACTTTGTGTCAATTTGGTGGGAGCTTCTATTTACACATCCAACTTCCCCTCTTTGCACACACCTCATAAAAATTATTTTTATTATAAATTTTTTTTCAAGTGAAATTACTATTATAGACATCAAATAAACACATTCGGAAGTCTACTTCCGAACCAATTGCTTATTTTCGGAAGTCTACTTCCGAACAAATTTTTTATTTTCGGAAATCTACTTCCGAACCAATTGCTTATTTTCGAAAATCTACTTCCGAACCAATTATTTATTGAAAAAGATGTGTAAATAGGGGAATGGGTGTGTGTAAATAGAAGCTCCCCAATTTGGTCCACTAGATAACTTCTTGTTAGGTCCTATCTTGTCAAAATCCCGCGAACAAAACTCAGTGATTGAGTTGTAAAATTTTTGTGTTTTTTTTTTTCTTCCTCGCTCGAGCGAAGATGTCCTCGCTCGAGCGAAGGACTGCATCTAGTATAAAACCTGAAGGTAATGAATGTGCGCTCGAGCATGGAATTGGTGGATCGAGCGAAGGTCAATGCTCGCTCGAGCGAAGATGAAGGTGGCTCGAGCGACAAATTGCTTCCATACAAAAACCTGAAAGTATTGTTTCCTCGCTCGAGCGAAGAGTGCGTGGCTCGAGCGAAGGCACTAGTAGAAATCACGCGAGATAAGCTTCTCGCTCGAGCGAGAGGAGCCTCGCTCAAGCGAGCTTCAGAATCCGGAAATTTTCAAGTGATTGGTTTCTTTCAGGATTGGGATTCTTTTTGGTTTTCTATAAGTAGATGGTTTTCTCCTAAAACTAAACGACTTTTTTTTCTAGATTAGATTCAAGAATTCTAGAGTTTTGTTTGAAGTGTTCTTCTGAAAGTTTGATAAGTTTTCTTTGATGTTCTTGAGAGAGTTCTAAAACTCATGAGCTAAGATTCATACATCAAAGAGTTTGATACTACATATTCAAGAGTGTTCC
The DNA here is from genome assembly GCA_025200525.1 of Camellia lanceoleosa. NCBI lineage: Eukaryota > Viridiplantae > Streptophyta > Magnoliopsida > Ericales > Theaceae > Camellia > Camellia lanceoleosa. Next base: position 103,212,071 of record CM045767.1, on the reverse strand, counting down.
CTTCGGTGGAATCCGAAGATCAACACGTAAAGTTTCAAAAGGTGTTTGATTCTTTACGTAGTCGTTAATTCGACAAGTGAAGTTGTGGTGTGGAATCAACTTCAGAATCAGTTCCGTGACGAAGGCGTGGTGAAAGAGTTACAGAAGATTCAGAGACAAATTGACTGGGTTGGGTAATTTGTATGGTTTCTTTGTAATCTTGTAGTCCTTCTATAGTGGATTGATTAGTGGCGGTTCGCCCGTGGTTTTTTATTACAATTGAAGGTTCTTCAATTGTGGTTTTTCCACGTAAAAAATCGTTTGTGTTGATTTATTATTTATTCCTAAAAACAAACAAACTAAAATCACTCTCGTAAGTGCTTGATGATTTTAGATTGAGTGTTTTTGGAATTTTTGGGATTTGGAATATTTTAATCTTTATCTAATCACGAATCACATAGGATTTTCAATTGGTATCAGAGCAGGTCACTCTTTGTTTTATCAAAAAACTTTTGTTTTTATCAAAACTATAGGAGTGTGATTTTGTGTGACTAGTATTATGGATTCTATTCGTGAAGGTAACTCGACTCATAGACCTCCTTTACTTTATGGTACAAACTATTCTTATTGGAAAGCTCGTATGAGAGCATTTTTAAAATCCATCGATGAGAAAGTTTGGCACTGCGTTGTCTTTGGGTAGAGTGAACCTACTGTCACTATAGACGGCATTGATATTCTTAAACCCCTTGATAAATGGGACACAACTGATTACCAGAACTCGAGTTGGAACAACAAGGCTCTCAACTCCCTCTTCTGCTCTGTCACACCTGAAGAATTCCGTCGAATTTGCACGTGTGAAATAGCAAAAGAGGCGTGGGATATTCTTGAAACAATTCACGAAGGAACCACCTCTGTCAAAAGGTCAAAACTTCAACGTCTCACATCCGCCTTTGAAACCCTTTTTATGCGCGATGATGAGACGTTTGATGATTTCTATGCAAAACTCAGTGATATCGTGAATTCCTGTTTCACTCTCGGTGAAAAAATCCCGGAAACAAAAGTTGTGGGAAAAATTTTGAGGTCCCTTCTCGAGAGGTTCCAATCAAAGGTGACAGCCATTGAGGAGGCTCAGAATGTTGATACCCTCAAGCTCGATCAATTGGTTGGAAATTTGCAGACTTATGAAGCACACCAAATTTCCAAGAAAAAACAAAAAGAAAGTATGGCTTTCACAAGCACTCATGAGACTGCAAAACCTCCGGAGACTGAATTTGATTTAGAGTCTGAGATGACGGCTATGCTTACAAAACAGTTTAAAAATTTTTTGAAAAAGAAGCCTAATTTCAGAGCCCCTATTTCAAAAGAGAAGAGTAATGACAAACCCAAAACTTTTCCACCAAAATTAGTTCAAACTACTGAAAAGAAGGTTGTTAGGGGGCCAGGGGTCAAGTGCTTTGAATGTCAAGGGTTTGGCCATATATCCCTTGAATGCCCTACGAAAAAGAATCGGAAGAAAGTCTACACCGTAACTTGGGATGATGAAAGCGGGTCGGAGCAAGAACCCGAAGAACCTGAATCTGGTGAAGATGGGGATAGTGCTTTCATGGCATTTTGGGCCACGGTTTCTCAACCTCTTCCAAAGCCTTCGGAATCAGCCCGTGGTCAGAACTTGCATCATGCCCCCACCTTTGATGGGACCAACTACCTGTATTGGAAAATCAGAATGAGGGCTTTTCTGAGAGCCTTTGAACCAGAAGGTTGGCAAACCATTGAAGAAGATACAGAAAGTGCAAATAATCCGGGCAATCAGAGAGCCCTAATCATTATTCGTGGAGCAATTTCTAATGAAGAACAGCAACGGGTCGTTCACTGCACAAAGGCTAAAGATGCATGGGAAATTCTGAGCCAATTCCATGAAAGAAGAGATTCACCTCCACCTCCATCCAACAACTTGTCTGCCTTGGTTGCCAGATTGGATGAGGTTAAGAAGAATGAGGAGCAAAGAGAGGATGATGAACTATCTGAAGACATTGATGAGATCAATGGTGAAGAACTACAACAAGCTTACGAGAAGCTGTATGAGGAATCTCTAAATTTGTCTAAAACCAACGACAAACTCTCTCTCAAGCTCAAAACATGTGAGAGTGAGAATGTCCGGTTCAAAGGCGAACTCTTGACAAAGAAATGTAATGTCATCAAGATCTCAAGTGACAGTGCAAGACTTATGGAAAACTTCTATCCTGTGAAACTGAAAGGAATAAACTTCTGAAGGTGTATTCCACATATGAAGAAAAACTTGAAAGACTTGAGCTGTCACAAGCTGCATTGGAAGAGAAAGTCAGACAGAAAGATGAAGAACTCCGTATTGCTAGAGCAACAATTGCCATGTGGAACAAAGGTTCCAGATCTCTAGAAGACATACTCGGGTCTCAACAAATGGGTTCTGACAAAAGAGGGCTAGGCTATGGTACGACAACTCACAAAGGACAGGCCTTTACTTCACAGAACTTGAAGACTCAAGCAAAGGGCAAATTGAAGATAGACCAAGTTTATCCTTCTCTTCACCAAGCAAAAGCAGGTAAGATCAACAAAAAGGAGGTAAAGCCTGTTTTTATTTGTCATCACTGTGGTAGGTATGGCCACATTCGTCCTTACTGTTTTGAACTATTTGGTAAGGTGTCTCAAAAGGGTAGAAATTCTAATACTTTTTGGGTTAGGAGACAACCTTACATGTCTAGGCAGAACACCAAGACTAAAAAGATTTGGGTTCGAAAAGATGATTTGACTTGTTTTGTTGCTCACACTGCTCTAAAAGCACGTGACTCACACATGTGGTATCTTGATAGTGGGTGCTCTCGTCATATGTCCGGTAACAAATCCTACTTCACCTCTCTTGAAAAATATGAAGGAGGAATCATTACCTTTGGAGATGGCGGCACTTCTAGAGTCATTGGTAAGGGTTCTATAAGTGTTGCTGGTCTTCCCAAGCTAGATAATGCCTTACTTGTTGATGGCCTTAAAGCTAATCTTTTGAGCATTAGTCAAATGTGTGATTCCCATCATGAAGTATTGTTTTCAAAAGATAAATGTGAAATTTTGGATAAAAAGGGAAATATTGTTTTACATGGGGTTCGCACATCTGATAACTGCTATGGGATTCTTACTACTAATGATCTCACTTGTCATTCTGCCATCATAAGTAACATTGATCTGTGGCATCAAAGATTAGGTCACATGAATTTCAAAGACCTAACTAAGATAGCCAACAAAGAACTTGTGAGAGGAGTACCTAAACTAGGTAAGAATTTGAGCCATGTGTGTAGACCATGTCAGCTTGGCAAGCAAACCTGTGCTCCGCATAAAAAGGTGAACAGTTTTACAACCAAACGTCCTCTTGAATTAGTTCACATGGATTTAATGGGTCCTACTCGCACTAAAAGCATTGGAGGTAAAAGATACATTTTTTTAACTGTTAATGATTTTACTCGTTTCTCATGGGTAAATTTTTTAAGGGAAAAATCTGATACGTTTGATGCTTTCCAGGCTTTAGTCCTTAAAATCCAAAATGAACAAGGTGTTCCCATTGGGCGTATCATAAGAATCCGAACTGATCATGGTCGTGAATTTGAAAATAGTTCGTTTTCGGATTTTTGTGATAAGCATGGGATTAAGCATGAGTTTTCTGCACCTATTACTCCACAACAAAATGGAGTGGTTGAGAGGAAGAACAGAGTTGTTCAAGAAATAGCTAGGGTCATGCTCCTTAGTAAGAGTCTTCCTCCAAAGTTCTGGGCCGAAGTCTTAAATACTGCTGTTTATGTCATAAATCGTGTGTATTTAAGGCCCGGCACTTTACAAACTCCTTATGAATTGTGGAAGGGTTTGAAACCTAATGTAAAATACTTCAAAACATTTGGGAGTAAGTGTTACATCTTCAAAGATAGAGAGCCCTTGGGCAAATTTGATCCCGAAGTGATGAAGGTATTTTTCTAGGATATTCAACCAACAGTAGGGCTTTTCGAGTCTATAACCTGCGAACTTCATCATTAATGGAATCTATCAATGTGGTTATAGATGACACAGGTTCACCTACTTCAAAGAACAAATGAGGATGACAATGGTGAGTTTCCAATCTTGGATACTGAACCACAAAATCAAGGAGATGCTGCGGCTCAATCACAAGAAATTGTTACAACACCATCCTCACAGGTAAGTTCAAGTCCAAAGAGTGCTCAAAAGAACAGCACTCATGTTCCTCCTGTCACCCCAAGTCCTGAACTTAAACCATCAGCAAGGGTGAAACTGAATCATCCAGCTCAACAGGTAATTGGAAGTGTTTCAGATCGAATGAAAACTCGAAGACAGATTCGGGATGAGGTATCACATATGTGTTATGTTTCATTAATTGAACCTAAGAATTTTAAAGAGGCCTTGCTAGATGATAGTTGGGTCAATGCTATGCATGAAGAATTAGGTCAATTTGAACGTAACAAAGTTTGGACTCTTGTTCTGCACCTAGAGACATGAATGTGATAGGTACCAAGTGGATCTTTAAAAATAAATCTGATGAGAATGGTACTGTTGTGAGGAATAAAGCTAGGTTGGTTGCTCAAGGCTACACACAAGTAGAGGGTATTGACTATGATGAGACATTTGCCCCAGTTACACGTCTCGAATCCATTCGCATTTTACTTGGTGTTGCATGTTTCCTTGGCTTTAAATTGTTTCAAATGGATGTGAAAAGTGCTTTTCTGAATGGGTACTTAAAAGAAGAGTCATATGTTGAGCAACCAAAAGGGTTTGAGGACCCTAAATGTCCTAATCATGTCTACAAGTTAGACAAGGCTTTGTATGGGTTGAAACAAGCCCATCGGGCTTGGTATGATAGGCTCACTACCTTTCTTCTTAATAATGATTTTCAAAGGGGTAGTGTGGATAAGACATTATTTGTGAAACATACTAAGTCTCATATTCTTGTTGCTCAGACATATGTTGATGATATTGTGTTTGGTTCCACTGCTGATCATCTTGTGAAATATTTTTCGGATTGCATGACACATGAGTTTGAGATGAACATGATGGGAGAGTTGTCTTATTTTTTGGGTCTCCAAATTAAACAGTCTCCTTTGGGTATATTTGTTTCTCAGTCTAAGTATGCTAAAAATCTTGTGTCAAAGTTTGGTCTTGAGTCTGCCAAATATGCACGCACTCCCATGAGCACCAGTCTTCACCTTTCCAAAGATTCCTTTGGTATTGATGTCGATCCTACCCTTTATAGGAGTATGATAGGGAGTCTTTTGTATCTCACAGCCAGTCGTCCTGATATTTCCTTTAGTGTCGGTGTTTGTGCTCGTTACCAAGCCAGTCCTAAAGATTCTCACCTTCTTGCGGTAAAACGCATCATCAAGTATGTTAATGGGACCTTGGGGTATAGGGTTTGGTTTTTCATTGATACTACAGCCAAAATTACTGGTTTTGCTGATGCCGACTGGGCAGGGTGTGCTGATGATAGGAAAAGTACATCCGGGGGGTGTTTTTACCTTGGAAATAATCTGGTTTCTTGGCATAGTAAAAAGCAAAATGCTATCTCTCTGTCTACTGCTGAGGCTGAATACATTGCTGCAGGGAGTTGTTGTGCCCAAATGTTGTGGATGAAGCAAATGCTTCATGATTATGGAATAGAACAGAACACTCTCACTCTTTTTTGTGATAACACAAGTGCCATAAACATTTCAAAAAATCCTGTCCAACACTCTCGCACCAAACACATTGACATCCGTCATCATTTTATTCGAGAGTTAGTGGATGAAGGCCTTGTTGTTTTGGAACATGTTTCTACTGAGCATCAAAAAGCTGATATTTTTACAAAACCCCTTGATCTTCTTCGATTTGAGTTTCTTAGAAAGACCTTGGGTGTAATGTCTCAAGAACTCAGTCAATTTCTGTGAGGTGAGTGTGAGTGGTTGACTTACTGTTCTTGGATGTGATAATCTATGATTGAGTTCTGATATCTTTGCATCAAATTTTATATGAACACTACTCATGCTGCATACAAGATCTTTTTCATCTTTGTTCATAGCTCATTCTGAATGCCCATACTCATTTACTTCATGATCTCATTCTATATACATCTTTGAGATAAACTGTTGTAGGGGTTTCCGCACAAGTGATCAAAGTTCTCTATGGACCACTGACAGTGTTTCTTGTACTCTTTCAGAGGAATTGACCTATACTGGTATATCATGGGTGATGTTAAGTCTCTTAACCATCTACCATCTTATTTCACTTCCATGGTTTCTCTCTCAGTACATGATTTTCGGGCATTAGGAAAACGCTACCTCAGAGGCACCAACCAGGCCATCATTCTGATTTCATTCTTCTCTGGTTTGGACTCCATACTCTTGAGCGTGTATGCCACCAGTGAGTGCCCACAAAAAAAAAAATTGTTAAAAAAAAAATATAAAAAAAAAAGAATCATTGTTTGAGGGGGAGCTTCCGCATTTACTTAACAAATACCCCGTGATTCCTAGTGGTTTGACTTTTCTTTGTGATGGTTAGTTACTCTTGTCGGAGGTCCAGCCATCCGATCACTACGAGGATTAACTCTAGCTATGTGACTCTCAAGGATTGCACACACACACATCATTTATATGAGCTCTCATGTGTGTTTTTGAGTTATGCATTCTCATGATGCGTGTGGCTTTGATTCAATACTATCTATTTCATTCATGAGCTTGTGTTTCATCTCTTTTCTCAATTTTTCAAGACTCAGAATTGATGGATACTCTTGTCCTTGTGAAATAGTATGTCACCTGGTCATCTTACCTATTACAGGACATCCTAGGTGTTTTTTATTTAAAAAAAAAATCCTTGGCTCGAGCGACCGGGTCCTCGCTCGAGCGTGCTTCTGCCGTGATAAGACACGAGCATGTATTTCAGCTCGGCGACCTGGCGATTTTGTTACCCTCGCTCGAGCTAGCGAGTCTTCGCTCGAGCGAGCTGTCGAGATTTAAAATCTGCAGGGGTGTCTTTTGAGTTCATTTTTCTTTCCCTTCTTCGTGTTCCTCTCTCTCTCTCTCCCCTAGGGCTTTTGTGTTCTCCATTGCTGGGCTTGTTTAAGGGTTTACTCTTGGATTTGGGGTTTATTCCGTTTCATCCTTCACCTTCTTCATCTTCGGTAAGTTTTTTTTTTTTATCTCTGCTTCGTCTAGTATTGGGTTTGTGATGGTGCTCTGTTTTTATCCAGGGTTTTGTTCTTGTTGTTTTTTTTTTTTTTTGCTACTGATTTCGTATCCTTCTCTTGCTCAAGGATTTATGGTGTTTTTCTTATAATCTGCATTGGAGAGGGTTTTATTTGTGCCGGTTATGTCTCAACTTTGGAAATTTTTAGGGCTTTTTAGGTCTCATATTGGGTTTTTTTCATGTTGTTCCATTATCTTGCCATGTTTGACTGCCCTTTGTTTTCCCTGATTTTATTATTGTTAATGTCTGGTTCCTATCTGTTACTGCCTGATGCTCATTGTTCTTATGGTTGACATTTACTTAGCCTGGGTTTTCATTATCTCTCTAATTGGCTATTACTGTGTTTTTCTACTGCTGCACTACTGGTTTTTTTTTGTTGGCCTGATAACCTTATGTTTGGTTTATGATCTCTGTGATTTGTTTGCTTTGATTTGCTCCATATTTTGCTCATATCATATACTTATTGTTCTACCATGCTTTTTGGACTAATGGCCTAATGTTTTTCTGTCTGTGTTCCTTGTTTTGGCATTGGGGTTTTGGGGTTGCTGGTTTTGGTTTTGGTTATTTTGGTACGGGTTTCCTTGATTCATGTCCAGTGTATTGTGGGTTTTTGTTCATCATGGCAGAGTTTTCTAAGCGTCGAAAGACGACTGTTTCTCGCCCTTCTTACAACACTGTCAAATTTGAATCAAAAGAAAAGGCAAAATTGTTTCGCGAATCCTTTGCCTCTCGCAAAGTTCACCTAGAGCGCAATGTGTTACCTAATGCTTTTGATGTCCTTCCCATTCGTTCTTTGTTTGATCCCTTAGGTGGTGATCAAGTTCTCCATTTTTCCGGTCCACAAAATCTCAGTCTCATCCGAGAGTTTTATTGCAACATCCATTCTATTAATAGAGAAGCTTGTATCTTTCAGACTTGGGTTAGGAAGAAGCCTCTTACTATTACTGGGGATTTGTTTGGGAGTTTCTTGGTCTTCTGTTATTGATGATTGTCATTTCCTTTTCTTACGATGCGGTGTCAATTTTGATATAGTTGCTTCCGAGTTGTGTGGTGTTTCTAGGACATGGATCGCCGAGGCTCTCATTCAGCAGAATGAGTTGCTTCCTCGGTTTCGTCTTCTCAATATCATTGTGTGCGCCAATATTTTTGTCACCACTCATTCCTCTCATATTACTCAGGACCAGGGTTATGTTTTATATTGTATTCATCATCGCCTTCCCATTGATCTTCCCGAGATGATTATCTCAAAAATGATTGGAGTTTTTGAGGGCCGAAAATCCTTGGGGCTTCCTTATGGGTGTTTTCTTCACCGTTTTCTCACTTCACTTAATGTTCCTATTCTTCAAGATGATGAGTTTGCACATCCTGTGAAACCCATTACCAAACTCACAGTCTCACAGAGTCAGGCTCATGTGAGGGGGAGTGGATCCGGAGTTGGGGGTTCTCATGCAGATGGTCCAGGTGTTGCGGGTGATGATGATCCTCTTGCCGAGGAGGAGGAGGTTGAGGCTGCCCATGCCAGACCAGCAGCAGGTACTCATGACTTGGATCCGGCTCTTGCTCATCGTCTTGATCTTATTGATGCACGCCTTGACGAGCAGAGTGCTATGCTGACACAGATTCTTTCTCTTCTTCAGTTGTAGCATCCTCTACCATCTTCATAGTGTTTGGTTTCTTGGTTTGTTTTTTTTTACAGTTCCTCTTATACTGTTTATATTGCTTTTGTCTCTCTCCCGGCCAAAAAGGGGGAGATGGTTATGGTTTTGGATATATTGGATATTGGATGGTTTTGGATATATTGATATTGGTGGATATTGGCTATATTAATTTGGATATATCAATGGCTTAGTAGTTTTATTTACAGCTCAATGGAATAGTAATTTTTTTTCATTTATGATCTATATACAATCTTGATATTTTTTGGTGCATAATCAATCTTTTCAAAGTTCTGGTGTGCAGATTGGATGGTTCTCAAGTTTGGATTCTTTGATATCTTTTCATCGAGTTGTAATATATTAGATCATTGGATGAGTTGAAATTATTGGATGAATTGTAATTATTTGTATATTCTTTGAGTTGTAATGTGGTCAGGAAATTGTTTAGAAAGTTTTGTCCGGGTATTGACAAAGGAGGAGATTGTTAGGTCCTATCTTGTCAAAATCCCGCGAACAAAACTCAGTGATTGAGTTGTAAAATTTTTGTGTTTTTTTTTTTCTTCCTCGCTCGAGCGAAGATGTCCTCGCTCGAGCGAAGGACTGCGTCTAGTATAAAACCTGAAGGTGATGAATGTGCGCTCGAGCATGGAATTGGTGGATCGAGCGAAGGTCAATGCTCGCTCGAGCGAAGATGAAGGTGGCTCGAGCGACAAATTGCTTCCATACAAAAACCTGAAAGTATTGTTTCCTCGCTCGAGCGAAGAGTGCGTGGCTCGAGCAAATGCACTAGTAGAAATCACGCGAGATAAGCTTCTCGCTCGAGCGAGCTTCAAAATCCGGAAATTTTCAAGTGATTGGTTTCTTTCAGGATTGGGATTCTTTTTGGTTTTCTATAAGTAGATGGTTTTCTCCTAAAACTAAACGACTTTTTTTTCTAGATTAGATTCAAGAATTCTAGAGTTTTGTTTGAAGTGTTCTTCTGAAAGTTTGATAAGTTTTCTTTGATGTTCTTGAGAGAGTTCTAAAACTCATGAGCTAAGATTCATACATCAAAGAGTTTGATACTACATATTCAAGAGTGTTCCCTTCGGTGGAATCCGAAGATCAACACGTAAAGTTTCAAAAGGTGTTTGATTCTTTACGTAGTCGTTAATTCGACAAGTGAAGTTGTGGTGTGGAGTCAACTTGAATCGGTTAAAATGACGGCGTGGTGAAAGAGTTACAGAAGATTCAGAGACAAATTGACTGGGTTGGGTAATTTGTATGGTTTCTTTGTAATCTTGTAGTCCTTCTATAGTGGATTGATTAGTGGCGGTTCGCCCGTGGTTTTTTATTACAATTGAAGGTTCTTCAATTGTGATTTTTCCACGTAAAAAATCGTTTGTGTTGATTTATTATTTATTCCTAAAAACAAACAAACTAAAATCACTCTCGTAAGTGCTTGATGATTTTAGATTGAGTGTTTTTGGAATTTTTGGGATTTGGAATATTTTAATCTTTATCTAATCACGAATCACATAGGATTTTCACTTCTGTTAAGTATTTGGACGGAAATGGCACACGTGGACAACATGTGCAGAGTTTTGAAGGGCAAAATAGTCAATTTACTCTCACTCTCAATTAACTCAATGATTTATCCATCTAACTCAGAGTGAGTTAACTCACTCTCATTTAACTCAATGATATATATATACATCTATACACAGAAGAGAGAGTGAGTGAGAGAGAGAGAGAGAGAGAGAGAGAGAGAGAGAGGGAGAGAGAGAGAGAATGAGGAGGAAGAGGAAGAGGAGGTGTCGTCAAATGATTAGGGAAGAGAGAGAGAGAGAGGTGGCGTCGAGGGCCTATGAGATGGCGAAAAAAATGGTGTTAGGACTGGGGAAGGCCAGAGGCAGGAGGCAGGGAAAAAAAGGCACAATCACCACAGAGGAAAGGGTGGGCAATGGAAAGAGGATTTGCGGGAAGGGGATGGCGACAAAGGGAATGGGTCGCAGAAAAAGGATGAGCGGTTGTGGAGAAGGGATTGGTGATGGAGGAAAAGAGAAACAAATGCGGTGGTGACCCCCCTCTCTCTCTCTCTCTCTCTCTCTCTCTCTCTCTCTCTGTGCAAACCCAACCTTTACGCCACCATCTCTTCCCTAATGATGATGATAATGCATCATTCCCACTGGTTTCTCTTCTTCTTCAAAACCTTTACTTTTATTCAAAGAAAATAAAATAAAATAAAAAAGAAAAAATCCTCTATTTTTGTGACACTGAGAGAGAGGAAAGGGTTCACATATGGAAGTTGTGGAGGAACTGACGGATGGAGATCGGGGTTGGGATGCTGATCTTCTTGTAGATCACCACGATCTATTCAACAGATTGCAAAGAATCTTTTGCCAATATTCTTCTTCTCTTCGGTTGATTTTTTTTTTTTGTTTGATTTGTATGATTTGTTGTTTGATTTGGTTGAATTACTATTTGATTTGGAGGAATTGGTGGTCTATCACTTTTTTATTGTTATTGTTCTAAAAATCTCTCTATTATTTTTTTGACGGTCACTTTGTTGTTTGGTGATGGTGAGATGATAGGGGTAGATGAAGGAGGTTGGATGGAGGTGATGGATATAGCGAGTATGTGCAAAAGACAAAGTGGTGAGTTTGGCAGTCTGGATGCTAGACGATACTGGGTTTGGTGTAGTAGAGGTAGATGGTGCTAATGTTAGGATTGGCTATGGATGATTTTGGTGGTGGAGAAAGGTAACAATGTGTTGTAGAGAGTCCAAGAGGAAAAAGATGGTAAAACAAGGAAAGGGCAGTGAAATGTCTATATTACTATTGAAAAAGGGGTCATCTGCGTCTCGCGTGTTTATTTTCCACCAATAATGTTAACCCGAGTTAATAATTGGACTAAAATGATACAAAATCAAAAATTAAGAGTCAAAATCGATCAAATTAAAATGACAGGGACGTGACACAAGAGGTAAAGTGTAGGGACTGCTAGTGTAATTTACTCTTAATGATATGGAACCTTTTGAGATACACACCAAACACATTGTTATGTGTTTTCTAATAATACATATTACAGAGTTTTTGTGATAAATATTACATAATTTTTTGGAGATACAATAATTTGTAATTCAAAAATAAAAGTAGGTATTTTTATAGTAATTTTATGTATTTTGTTGTAGCGTTATATATTTTGTGATTCAAAAATATTTTTATGAAAAAATGTATAACATTATTACAAAAATGCATAACATTACTACAAAATGTATAATTTCATTCATCAACTACAAATTATTATAGCTATAGCAAAAATTTACATGACATTTGTTACACAAATATATAACATGTATTAAAAAAACTCATATAAAATGCATATGATACATATAAGGATGTGTATAACAAAAGGATTTGCTAATGATATGAGTTTTTTTTCTTAATAAGTTCAAGAGTAGAGCTCAAATCTATTAAACAATTTATTTATGAATTATTTTTCATATCTAAAAATAAAGTTGAAAAATGTAAAATATGAATACATATACATATGACCGTGTATAAATATATCATATAGTATATGAATTTTGTAGGTTGGGCCGGGGTTTTCTTTCCAAGCCTGACCACAAACATAAATGGGCTTTTAAAAAAATGTCCAATTTTATTTTATATGGGAAATCCCAAGCTCAATAACATCCGTGCAGGCTTGGTCCGACCATTCAACCATATATTCTTCAGGCCAGACCGGATTTGGGTCGGGCTGACATTATGTAATAAGGAATTTTGTATTTGCTCAAGTTCGTCTCAGCCCTAACAACACCTCTATATCTGTCCAAATTCGGTTTAAAAAATAATTATAAATATTAAATCCACCCATCAACCTATATGTTAAAAAAAATATATATATTTCATAATTAAATTCAATCACATATTATACTGACATCATTATAAATTGAAGGATTTTGTGTTTATTGTTAGGGCTTTATTATAGATCATATATGAAGAAAAAAAAAATTATGTATTAATTTTTGTTGTATGAATACTTATTTTCAAAAAAAGTAATAGTGATACGTCTTTAAATATAATGTTACACCAATAGAACTTATATAACTTTAAAAAGTCATATAAAAAGCAGGGTCGGCCCTGGGGCAAAGGCTACAAGACCATGGCCTAGGGCCCCTCAAAATAGAGTTAAAAAAGGGACCCCTCCTATTATAATTTAGTGTAATATATTAGCTATGTTTTAAGTCTAAAAAAATTATTAAAAAAAGGCCCAAACTAACTTAAAATAAATTGACCTATTAAAAAATTGAAAGGCCATTCAAAAAAATTAGCATTATTATCCATTGAAAATTGACCTAAAAAATGGTCTCTCTTATTATACTTTAGTCTAATATATTAAGTATATTTTAAGTCCAAAAAAAATTAAGGAAGGCCCAAATTAACTTAAATAAATTAATCCATTAAGAAATTAAAAGGCCCATTTAAAATAATTAGCATTGTTATTTGTTGAAAATGATTTTGGAAAAAAATTAGATTATGCAAGTATGATTGATTTATTTGTTTCTAAAAATACAAAAAGAGAGAGGATCAAGCGATACTTATTAGTTATTGTAATGTAATGTTAAGTATTTTTTATGATTTTCATACAAATCTTTTGTCCTTTACTTTCAATTTTTTTTTTTTTTTTCATTCAATGAAAAAAAAATGTGAAGGGCCCCCAAAATTTATTAGTTGATTATCGGCTTTGAGCCCCAAAAATCTCAGGGCCAGGCCTGAGAAAAAGTCAAAAAAAAAAAATTATATCATCAACAATAATAATATATATCATTATCACAAATGTGAGTTTCAATAAAAATCAATAAAAATAAAGTTTAGATTCCAACAAAATATATATATTGTTATATTATAATTAATTATTTAATTTATTAATTTAATAGCATCTAAGAATGGGTTGAAAATATAAATTTCAAACCCAACCCATTAATATCTCAGTCTGAAAAAATTGGCTCAACCCATCTTATGGGTTAAAACATTTATGAACCCTTAAAAACTAAGGCCAAGTCAAATGAGTTGAGCGGGCCAACGAGTAGATACCCCCTAAATAGTACCGTGCCACAATTTGCTTGTCCAAAATAAAGAATGCCTTTATCAGCTCCACCAGAAACATATAAAATAGCTCTGAAAATGTACTAATTACCAAATAATAATAATAATAATAATTAGTAATATGTACTAATTACCAATCACACTGCAAAATCTTTTGTGTTTTATTGATGAGTCTTAATAATGAGTATCTTCGAGGTATTTGTTAATAAAATTTAAAACAGTTATATATATATATATTAGAAAGATTCTAGTATAATTACTTTATGTTTGTTAACAATTGAAAATTTTGTAATACACCCTCCATTTTGAAATGCTTATCATATGTCCGGACCAAGGGATGCTGTTGTCACGCGTGCTGTGGTGTCTCGGTTGAGGTTTTTTTCGGATTTTTATTTTTTTAATAAATCAAATCGTTTATATTATAAGTTTCATTGAGTAAATCGTCCATATAAAATCAAATTGATTAGACATCTATAGCTTAGTAATAAAAGTACATTTATTTTTTTTTAAATAAATGATTAACATCATTTAATTAATTTTTTTAAAATTAGAATCTAATTATGGGGTTGTGAATTTTTTATTAATTTGATTTTTTACATGAATGATATACTCGACAAGTCCTACATTATGAACAGTTTAAATTATCGAAAAAGACTGGGAAAAATTCCCCATCAGGGCACTTCAGCATCTTGCTAGTCATAGTTGCGTCCCCAAATCCCTTTAGTTATGACATATTATGATGTCAGTTATAACTCATTATAATGTTAGTTATTATTTTAGTTATGATCCTAAAAAAATTCAGTTATATCTTATGTGATATTTGGTTATAATTTTTTTTTTTTTTTTTTTGAATTATGACTGGAAAAAAAAAATTAATTATGACATTTGTGATAATCAACATTATAAAAATTATAACTTAAATATAGTAATATGACCCGTTGAAAATATATCATCCTTTCAAAAAAGAAAAAAATTTATTTTCAGCCAATGGTGGCGCGCCACGTCACTGAGAGTGCCACTAGGGGTCGGAAGCATCACCGTTATTATTTGGAAAATGCATGAGACCCCCGGTGGGGTGCTGGGGGTCTCTTCCTATTGGCCAAAAAAATTTTTTTTTTTTTTTTTAGCCAATGACAGCGCGTCACGTCACTGGAGGTGCCACTGGGGGTCGGAAGCATCACCGCTACTATTTAGGCCATAAGATCAAAAATAATTATAAAAGTATTGGGGTGCAACTTTTTTTCGTAAAATTTTTCACAGAAAAAATTGCACCTACCACATTTTAATAATTATTTTTTTCACCTTCCCTGTCAAGTAATTTTCCCTAAATATTGTTACAGTTGAGAGTAGATGCATGTTGACTTGTACACCTAGGTTGGCTTGACAAGTTGGACCAACTCAGCCTTTTTCTCTATTTTATTATTATTTTTATTTTTGTAGAGAAAGCTTCCAATTTCGAATGTGTTGCTATCTCATTTAATACAATTAATGCAATAGTAAGACCTTAGTTGTTTGTTTTTTGAACGTAAGACTTTAGTTGTCTAATATAGACTTTAATTATTAGACTTAGACTTTAATTATCCATGATCCCCATCCTACTAGCAACCCTGTCCCTGCAATAAAAACGTTTCAAGAAAAATTGACTTCCTCGGGGCATTGCTAAAAGGCTACATGTAACATAAGAGCATATATTAAGTTAAATGAGTATAATATAATTCCCATTTGTATAGAAAATAGTTGGACATAGGAGGGTGTTGTGTTTTATGATACAGTGTACATGTTATGAGTTCGAATAGAGATTTGTCTCGGTTTTATTTTAATGATTTAAATCGTTTATATTATAAATTTATCAAATATATTAATAAATTATTAAAATTATTCTATATGTTTATTTTTTTAAAAACAAATGTAACTTTATTTGGAAGTCATAAATATCCTATTAATATAATTTTTTTTTCCATAAATAATCTAATTGATAAATAATAAAATATAAACGATTTGAATCAATAGCATGACTTTGAGATAAGGCCCATGAACCCCCATAGCACCGTGCTGCGCCTACAAGGCATAGCACACTCCCCAATTCCAAAATAGTACAACTTTAAAAGTAATCTTAATTAAAGATTTTATTTTATATAATAAGATCAAAACACTTCTTTTGCTTTACCCCTCCTCACCGAATCCCCTCTTTGCAACTTCTCCTTGCAATTCTCCTTGCAACGATTGAAATCAACTGTTACAACATCCAACGGCTAAGATCAGCTGCTAAAGAAATTGAAATCAACCGTTGGATGTCGCAACCGCTAATCTTAGCCGTTGTAAAGAGGAGTTGCAAGGAGGGGATCTGGATTCCTCCTCACGTCCCTTATGTTTGGCACATTCGTTCAAGTTTGATAGTTTACACAATTTTTAGATAATTTAAGCCATCAATTAAAACCGGCTTGGACTTTTTTGTCACTAAACTTATACTTTCAAATGTATTTTATCATATTATATCTCAAACATGTTTAAATGTATATACATATAGGGGAAAGCACCAATAAATTCCAAATTTAAGAATGTTAAACCATTTAGTCCCAAATATTTTTTGTTAGACTAATAGGTCCTATTTCACTAAAAGCTTACTATAGGTCTTTTTATGTCAAATATTATTCATCAAACATCAAACATTAGCAACGTCAGAATTATTTATCAAACATCAAACATTACCAACGTCAGGATTATTCATATGATTTCGGTGAAAACATTATCAATGTTAGAATTATACATCCAACATTAAACATTATCAAACGTCATCAAACATCAAATATTATTCGTTAAACATCACAACATATTATCAATGTTCGAATATACATCCAATATCAAACATTATCAAACGTCAAGATTATTCATCAAACATCAACCATTAAACATTATGATTATTCATCATATATCAAACATTATTCATCAAATATCAAACACAACCATTAAACATTAAGATTATTCATCAAACGTCAATCATTATTCATCAAATTCATTATATATATATATATCCACATAGATGGGTGATATCATATAATTAATTACCAATGAGATCCTCAGTCTATGGGCTTCAATCATTACCACCACAACGCCGAAGCCTATTGGATTTGGATCTGTTGGTAGCTTAAAATTAGGATTTGGGTTGAGAGAGAAAAAGAAAGGGTTTCAAAATCAAGATGAGAGAGAAAATTAGGGTTTCAAAATTAAGGTTTCAGTAGTGGCGATCGACATTCATCATCAACATCAAGGCCAACGATCAACATTCATCATCAATAGTTGTTGAAATACTGTTGACGATGCACAATGGTGTGTACTGTTCGAGTACTAGGACGAAGAAGAATTCGAAGGCCTCCCTGTACGACACCAACCTCCAGAAACCGTGAGACAAAATTGAGATCAGGCTGGTCGATCCTCAGAAACAAAATTGAGATCAGGCTCTACAGTTGAGATGAATAAATCTTCAGATCCACTCACAATAGCTTTGTTTCTGGGATAAACACCACATCAATTTTCCTTGACAAAATTAGATCTTCAGTTGTCCTCTTCTTCTTCTTTGCTTCATTTCTTTGTTTTGGTTGATTTGCAAAATCTTTCAAAGTGTAGAATTTCATTAGAGAAGAAGTCTTGGAAGAAAGCATCTTCATCCTGATAGACCCTCAGATCTGATGCCATAGCTTCCTAGTTGCAATTCCCATTACCCCAAAATGAAGTGATTTCTGGCTCCAAAACCCACGATAGCTTTGTTTCTTGGATAAACACCACATCAATTTCAATAGTTTCAATTTTTTTAAAAATAAATCTGATGTTTGAATATGATTTTTACCATTTTTGGTTGGTGTTACATGATATTAATGAATCTGATGTTTGAAATTTGTAGTTTAAATGAATATGATTTTTGGTGTTTATGTTTAAATGAATCTAATGTTTAATTTTTCACGATGTTTGTTACGATGTTGTTTTTGATGATGTTGTGATGTTTTAAGATGTTGTTTTGATGATGTTTTACGATGTAGTTGATGATGTTGATGTTTTTATGATGTTAATTTTTTATGATGTTTTTTAGTGATGTTGGTGATGTTTTTTAGGACTAAATGGTTTAATAAAAAACATTCAGGACTAATTAGAGCAACATTTATCAAAATGGGATTTATGAGTAATTTTTCCATACATTATATATATATATATATATATATTTGATTGATTTTTTGAATACATTTGAAAAAAAAAAATTTAAAAATCAAACTCTCATTATTTTTATATAATTTTCTTTTTTTTTACATAATAAATAAATTTTTAAAAATTCAAATATACATATTTTTATATTTATTTTTTTCAAATTAATTTCTATTTTTTTGAAACAAATTCATAATACAAATTCTAAATATTCAACCAAATAAAAAGATTTTACAACTAGAAGGATTGGTGGAGCTCTATATTTTCGATTGGTGGCTCTCACTAAAAATAAAAATAAAAAATAAACAACAAGATTTTTTATTTTATTTTTATCACCCTATACTATTAAAGAATCTTTGGACTTTTTCGTGTTTTATCATCCTAGAACAGGCGTTTACCCTGTTTGATTTGGAGTTTTCAGAAAATAGTTTTTTGAGTTTTCAATTCATATTTTTGTATTTTTAATATTTTTAAAAATATTTTAATCAATTTATTTTTTTTTTTTGCATTTTTTATCCACCTAATCTTGGTATACTTAAAGGACATGTTTAATTAGGTGGATTAGAGCATGGGATTAGGATTATTAATCTGTGGGCCCAATTATCCTATGTTTGTTTTAACATTTTGGTTTAGGATTATTAATCCAATGAATAATTAATCCAACAAATTTGTGGGTTTATAAGTAATGGGGTAGGGGTGGGATTATTAATCCAATGAATATTAATCCAATTGGATAGTTAATACTACACTAATTTAATAGGATTATTAATACTTCACTATTAATCTTGTGAATCAAACATGACCAAAAAGAATAAAATTTGAAATAATTTAAAAATTAATTGAATACAATAGAATTTGAAAATATATTGACTTTTTCGGTTTTTTATTTTTGTATTTGGTGAATTTTTTAAAAAACAATTTCACAAATACTATACTTTTTAAGTGTATGTAAATTAGGTACATTTAAGAAATAAAAAATTCACTAAAAATAAAAAAATACGAAACATAAAAAACTCAATTTTTTAAAAGTGAGTTAAACCAAACATTTCCGTCTACTATACATGTTAACATGACCTTCCTAAAATGTCAAAAATAAATCATCAAATTAAATTTTGATAATGTTATAGTGTAATAATGTCAAGTTATAGCGATGTTACCAATATCATATGGAGGTAATTGTTCAAATTAATAGTTTAGGAGTAAAGTGAAATGTAATAGCTTGAAGAAACCAAGTGACTTTTTTTTAAAAAATAAAATAATATACCAGCTAATGAATCATACAAATTTCTATTTTTTATTTTTTATAGGGCATTCATACACCTGCCTTAATTTATAAACTTATATTCCATTAAGTCTTAAATAAGATTTTTTTAAACCTTCCAGTCTCATTAAATTTTTAATAATCGGAATTGCCATTCAAATAATGATTGTTCATCATTTATGATTATATATAAAGGAACATGATGATTTGATATTTATTTTGATTTTTAAAACTTTAAAGCATCAATTTTCAAATCAAAAAAACTAAAAAAAAAGTATCAAAAAAAAAAACTAGTTTGGTTTTGGTTTTCAGAAAACAATTTTCATAAAATTTTATTTATTTATTTTTCGTGTTTTAATGTTTTCAATGAATTTTTTAATATTTTAAGCAATTTTTTATTTTTATTTTTAGATACACCTAACATAAATACCCTTAACAAGTATAATATTTGTGAAAAAAATCTTTAAAAATTACACCCAAAAAATAAAAATAAAAAACTAAAATTTAGTACATTTTTTTATTTTTATGTATTTATCAATTTTTTAAAATATTTTTTCTTACATATTTTACTATTTAGATACATCTAAATGCAATGCATCTAAAAAAGTAAAAAAAAAAAAAAAAAAAACTTAAAATTTAAAAAATATTCGCTAAAAACAAAAAAAACACGAAAAACAAAAATCTTAATTTTCAGAAAATTGAAACCAAATACACTAAATGTTTTTTTTTTTTTTAATTGAAAAACTAAATTATTTTTTTGTGCAAAATTAAAATTTTTATGTCTATAAAGGAACATAATGATGGAACATTGACATGCAAAACTGACCAAAAAAAAAAAAAAAACAACTTTAAAAATGAAAAACTACTAATATTCTAAGTTTTAAAATTGAAAAAATTTGATGATGTTATCAGTTTCATTAGATAATTGAATTAAACTAATAAGTATAAAGGCCATAATGTTTAATCTTATGCCATATTTTTTTTATCAGTTAGTGAAACAATTATTTGGAACATTACTATACAAATTGATAATTTTTTAGTTTTAAAAATTAAGAAAAACTGATGATATTCTCAATTTACTAAATAAAATTTATTAGTTCAAAAAATCTTAAATAAGACCTAAATTACCATAACATTTATAAATAAGACTTTTAAAAAATTAACTCTTTTTTTTATTAACCGATGTATCATGTACTAAAAAGTTTTTAGAATTTGACAAACTTTAATAGTGAGATAGGCATCAAATCAATTTTGTAAAACTTATTAATTTTTATAACATTACTTGTTAAAGAAATTAGTAAAACAAAATTTTGTATCTTATTTATATTCGTCATTTATTAAATTATAATTATAATTATCGTATTATTCTTTATTATTTTTTTTTCCCAATGGGGAAAAAAATATTACAATTTAAAAATATCAAAAAAATAACGTCAAATTAGATAACGAACCATGGAATAACTTTCAACCATATATATTCACAATCCCAACACCAACCGGCACTACATACTGTTTGGCTTATTTTTCTTACAAAGAAAAATTTTATAAATGTGACCGTGTCAATAAAAATTAAAAAATCCTTACATATTTATTTACAAGCCAATTATAGGCAAATGTCTTGATGACTTTTTTTTTACCTCAACAAAGAGGACTTTCAAAATTATTAAGTACAAAGAAAAATAAATAGAAAAAGAAAAAGATAAAGAGATGGAGAAGATGAAATAAAGTAATTGAATGAATAATCAAAATAATCATTAAATTATTTTACTCCTATTATTTCAAAATATAGGGGCAGTAAAGGAAATGCAAAAAATAAATTTAAGTTACATCTACTCCTAAAATAAAAGAAATGACAAGAGAAATAAATAAGGTGTGTTTGATTTGTGTTAGGGACTTTACAACGTAACCACACGAGGCTATTTACAGAAGAAAAAAATGTGGGAAAAAATTACTCATTTTCTCTATTTTCATTCTTGTTTTGTTATGTCTTCAATCTCCTTTGCTTTATGTTGGGTGTTTTAGGAAGTTGGTAAAAAGTTAATTTTTAGCTTTTTACCAAGTTTTTTGGCTTTTTTGAAAGTGATTTGAGAAGTTGATAAAAAGCTGACTTTTTTTATTTTTGATTTAATATGTTTTAAAAGTGTCACATCATTCCAAAATGACTAAAATATCCTTACTTTTTGATTTTTGAATTAATTAATTAAACTTTTCTAGAGAATAATTTGATAAATTTGGGAGTAGCGTTTTTGGTCTTTTTTTAGCAACTTGGAGTTTTTGGCAACACACACAAAAAGTTGCGTTTTTGGTGTGTTGCCAAAACAGCACACTTTGTAACGCCCTCAAAATAAACTCATAATACGTAATATTAACATGCGGAATTATACGGAAATAAAGTATCTTATTCCATTCATCAGAGTACTACGAAATAAAAACATCATAATAAATACCCTAAGGGCTTACATCTTGCCAAGCCAACACTTGGACACAATTTCATGAGTTCTAACTCAAAAACAAATAAAGCCCTAGGCTTGAAAGTTTACATAGTTCAAATGAAACAAATAAAACAAATAAAGCAAATCTTCAAGTCCAAATCCTCACAAGCTAAGTCTTTGGAGGTAGTGAACCACCTGAACCTGAAAATGAAGATCCCATATAGGGTGAGCCACAGCCCAATAGAAAAATACTAAACCAAGCATAAGAATTAACTAAAGTAGTAGCACCCGATACATGGTTAACACAAAATATTCAATTTGCAATATTATGACACGAATGTCTACGTTGTCTATGACACATGGTCTATGACACAATACCCTTTTCATTTATACAGACATGGCTCAGAACCTGGCCAAACAACTCAACAAGGATAACAAATCAGGTTAAACCTTTCTTATAACGAAATAAACACACGTGCTGATGTTATAACCATCTCAATCAAATCCACTCCCATACTTCTCAACTGACACACATGGTGGTGATGTATCATATTAACAACAAATAGAAATATTTCTATTATCAATAAGCACACACATATGTGATGCTACTGGAGTCCATCCCCTATCTCCTCCCAACAAAATCCGGTTTAGAGGTCCATCCCCTATCTTCCCCTAAATCGTGGAGTTCATCCCCTATCTCCTCCAAAACCAAATGCATATGTACATAATCGATATTTGCCATATACAACACATAATCAATACACAAATGTTCTGTATTAACTCAACAGTCAAATAAATGACTCAATTTCAGTTATACCTAAGCCGCATGCAAGGTCTACAACAATCAATGGCTATCCTCCACCGATAGCCCAAAACAATTATTTCTAAACAAGAAATAAATATAACAACACAATTAATCTCAATTTCACAGATGAGTGATTAAATATCCAATTACATCAATTTACTTCATAATTCCCCAATTTCATGAATTAAACCCAATATCACAATCTCCCCTTAAATTAATTATATAAATTAATCTATGACAACCCTAAGGTTTCTCCCAAAATTACCAAACTACCCCCACGTACCAAAATACCACTACTTAGGATTAAAACATATAAATGGAGTAGAAAATCCCTACCTCGAAGAAATAACTCAAAAGAAGAAGATGAAGATGATGCCCAAAACTCCAAAGTACTCCAAATCCACAATTTCTCAGATTAAACTATAACCCTCACTCTCCTCTACCTTTTTAATGAAGGAACAAGGGTAGATTCACACTCTAAATAGATCAATCCTAAGAGAGAAGATGAGTTGGGAGAGAGAAAACTCGTAACCTAGGGTTTTATAAACCGAGGGAAAATGGCTTGTTTTAAAACACGCTGCGTATTTAAACTTCGACAGTCCGCTCGGCGCACAATACACCTTCGGCGTAAAGAAGAAAAATAAGGTTCGCTCGGCGCAAAGATAACCGCCGGCGTAGATCTCACCGCGAAGTTTTGCAGGGGCCAAAAATTGCTCGAAGAGTGTAAACCCCGCCGAAGGTAGGATGTCCGCTCGAGCGGAAAGGCTAAAAACTGGGCAACCAACAGCTAGACCAAGGCTCAACCCAATTGTTCGAAACACGCCTAACACATCCTAAAACTCGACCAATTAGAATTAAAGGATGACAACAACAACAATATGACAACGGAATCCACGGAACATAAGTCCGGATATAATAATCAAATGGGAAAAGACCGGGGTCGCTATACACTTTCTTCATCATATTTTCCACATGTGCTCCATATTTTTTATACACTCTAATGCTGTACTTGGTTAATATTTGAAAGAAGATTTAGGAAGTGAAAGAGAAAAAGTAAGTAAAATATGAATAAAATATATTTATATTTTACCTAATTTTACATACATTTTTCATTTTTATTTCCAAATCTCTTAATCAAATACAATGTAATTTAACAAGACAATGCCATGTGTCTTGCAATTATAAATAATAAATAGTAATATTATTATTTATTTATGGTGCCATCACATACATAATACGATTTTTGAATAGAAAAGAAATAAGGGATACTTACATGTAGGTTCTAATAAGCGGAGTCTTATAGGCCCTATGGGAAAAATTTATCATAAAAAAAGTCACTAATTGTAAGTTTTAGCGACAATTTATAAAAATTATGACAAAAAAAATTACTAATTGTCAACTTTTAGCGACATATATAAACATTGTCATAAAAAATTATTTTTAGCAACAATTTTATCAAGATTTAGGACTTGATGAGAATTAAATCCTACTATTATGACTTATTAGTAATTTATCCAAGACAAAATAATCAATCTTTGCCACATAGGAATTGGTCTCTAATCTCTCATTTGAGAGTACATAAAAATAACCAAGTGAAATAACCCAATAAATTATAGGAAAAATTACACCATAGAAATGTCAACAAAAATTAATTACAAATAAATAGCAAATATTATAAAATTTATCATCAATTTGTAATAATTTTTTTCTCTCATGACTGACTAGTGGTTTCCCCTAAATTATATATGCAACAGGTCAATATCTGTGCAAATGTAATTATGATGATCTTACAAATTATCACACAGAGTGATTTGAGAAGTTGGTTAACTTTTTGATTTTATTTTTGATTTTTATTTTTATTTTTTTTGTCTTTTTATGTGTAAAAAATATGAAAGGTGAACAAATAAAAAAAATTGGATATGCTGTGCAGTTCATCACGGTAGTTAAGTTTGGAACCTCAACTTTGAAAAAATTGTTCAGTAGTGCCACAAAATAAAATAAATAAATAAAAATAAAAAATAAAAAACTGACATGTATATGAGTTGTTCCCAGCTAATAAAAAGAATAAATAAGGTCGATCTTGATACTACACATCCGATTATTGATTAAGTAAGGTCGATTTTGTACACATAGGTGAATTGAGATTGGATAATGTTAGAGATTAAGAATTCAGATATAAAAAAAATATATCAATAAACCTCTCTAGTGCAATGAATTCAACCTTTTAAAATTGGATAATGTTAGAGCATCTCCAACGATTTAGCAAAATTTTTACCAAATCTAAGTAAAAAAAAGTTGATTTTCTTGATCTAATACGCGTAGCTCCAATGGTTATAATTACTGTAGTGTGCATCAAAAAAGGAAAGGGACATCCGGTGAATCGATCGGTTCAAATTTTTTTTGAACTATTTGAACCAGTAATTTGAATCATTTGAACCAGTTCGCAGGCCAATTTTTGCATGAGCTGGTCGACCCCGTAGTGTAAAATTTTCACAAATTTCTGCTTTAACAGCTATGCACAGTGAATTGGTGAAAGGAGCAAGTCATCCTCAGTTTGGTAAAATATTTGATATTTTCTCAATTTGATACTGTTTTGGTGCAGCCATTAGAGCACAAAAAGTAATTTTTTTCATCAAATTTAAATTTAATGTGAAATTTAGTGAACGATTAGAGATGGCCTTAGAGGTTAGATCAAATATTACTTTTCTTGATATTTTATTCTTAATCACTATCATTACAGATTTGAATTTGTGTTTGAGTGAGGGAACTTACATATGTAGCTGCCGGAAAAAGGCAGGGCGGCCTTTCTTTACAACTCTGAATCCAAAAAGCATCCATAGAGTGTTAGGCCTTTTTGGGTAAAAGAAAGTGTGTGATTTGATACTTGCTCTTTATTTTTGTTTTATATAATAAATGCCTATACCAAGACAAGTTGAATTCGAATGCTGCTTTTGGAAAGCCATGCATCACAAAAAGTCTATGCATGAGTGCTAATTTCTCCATGATTACTTTCTAATGATAAAATAAAAAAAACAAAGAAAGTGAAAAAGTAAAAATGATTTTGTTAAGAGTATTACAGAGTATTGATTAATAAAATTTAAATTTATTGTACCTTATAATTATACTGATTAAATAATTTTGAATAAATACTTATAGACAATAAAAGAAGTCACATTCAATCTGACATAGTCAAAAATTCCCTACTTATAAAGTTGGAATTAAATATGAACTATTAATATGAAATTCAATGAACCAACTGGGTTTTATTTTTACTAGTAATAAACTCACTCCATTTAAATTGTTGGGGTAGTAAGTTACTTGGATCTAGACAAATAAATTTAAATTTTGAGTTTAATTCATAGCTTGGCATGGACTATTCCTCTCTTTCATTATCAATTGCACATGTAGATAAAAGATGAAAAATGATCGAAAATCAATCATTTTTGAAATCTAAAGTAGTGCTTTATGTCCTTCATTTGAGTGGTGAATTGGAACTACTATTATTATGAGGGAAAAAAAAAAAGAAGAAGAAATAAAATGTGCTAATTAAACTGCTCTAATCATGTTTAATGCGAAAGATATAGCTACAGTGTGATATTGTTCAAATGATAACAATAACAATAATTGATGCATTCAAGGTGAGGTAGATCTTCGAGCATGTTTTTAAGGTGTTTTTAATTTTAAGAATTTTTTGCCTTTTTTTGCCATTCTACAATACACATTTCATGTTACTCGCTTAGAGGCCTTATTTAACAATTCAATATTTAATTTAAAAGTCAAAAAATCATTAAAAAAAATTAAAATGTCAATTACCTATATTAAAAAATTAAATATTCTCTTCTTTTTTTTTTAATTTTTTGCAAATGTTACTCTAAACATACTAATTTTTTCTTTATCTCATATTTTAATTAAAAAATTAATAAAATAATTTATTCTCAAATAAGGTTTAAAAAAACTTTTTTTAAAAAAAGAGCGTACATTCTTTGAGGAAAATAAAAAATAATTAAAAAGGATAGTGGGTATTATTGACACATGGTTGCTTCAACTCGACGACTCTCTCTTTGATTGATTTATCCTCTCCGTCAAAGCAGACAGTGTGAGATTGCAATTGGAGTTTCAATTCAAGCATGCAATTTACATTAACAGCTGTATTTTATTCATTTTTTTTTTTTCATTAGAATTTTCCAGTATAGATTGGCAAATGGCGCTTATAACAAAATCAATAAGGCTTTGTTTGGGATGTGGGTTAATTTTTTGGTTTTTGATTTTTTTACTATTTTAGTTTAGGGCTAAAAAGTCTTGTTTGAGATATATTTATTGACTTTTTTAATTTTTGTGAGAGAAAAAATAAAATGATTATGGTTTGGATGTGACATTTTATCTTATTAACTTTTTAATCTATTTTGTTTTTTTGTGACTAACATAGTCAAAAAGTCCAAAAAAAGTTATATGCCAACTGAAGGCTTCGTTTGGGAAGAAAAAGCCCGGGGTTTTTTTGGTTATTTTAGTCACAAAAAAAAAAAAAAAAAAAACTTTTTAGCCCAATAAGACAAAACATCACATCCAATCCACAATCATTACATTTTTTTCTCACAGAGTCAAAATGCTAAAAAGCACATCTCAAATGAGACTTTTTAATCCCATGTTAAAATAACCAAGAAGTCAAAAAGTCAATCCACATCGCAAACAAACTCTTGAAACAAAGGAAAATCTTCAAATGAAGTACCAAAGAGAAGCTATGTATAAATCTATACATAACATTCATACTGTGAAGTAGAAGTCGATCGTAAGAGTTTGACATTAAATTTGAGATAAATCTATTTGGTAACGTTTATGTTTTTAGTTTATATTTACAAAAATTTTATAAACTGATTTTTGTTTATTTTTAGAAAAACATAAACTACAAATGCGTTTTGTAATTGACAAAATATTTTAAAAAAATTTAAAAATATAAAAAAGAGTGAAAAATGACAAGTGGTGGCAAATGGCGTGAAAGTGAAAGTGGTACAATGGGTGGTGTATGGTGGTGGTGGTGGGTGGTGGTGGTGGGTGGTGGTGTGGGTGGGTGGGTGGTGGTAGTGGTGGTGGTGGTGGGTGGTGGTGGCGGTGGGTGGTGGTGGTAGTGGTGTGGTGGTGGGTGGTGGTGGTGGGTGTGGGTGGTGGGTGGTAAGTGGTGGTGGTGGTGGGTGGTGGTGTGTGGTGGTGGTGGGTGGTGTGGTGGGTGGTGGCAGTGGTGGTGGGTGGTGGTGGTGGTGGTGGCGTGGTGGCGGTGGTGGGTGGTGGTGGGTGGTGGTGGTGGTGGTGGTGGGTGGTGGTGGTGGTGGTGGTGGTGGGTGGTGGTGGTGGGTGGGTGGCGGGTGGTGGGTGGTGGTGGTGGTGGGTGGCAGCAGGTGGTGGGTGGTGGTGAGTGGGTGGTGGGTGGGGGTGGTGGTGGTGGAGTGGTGGTGGAGATAGGTGGTGGGTGGGTGGTGGTGGTGGTGGTGGGTGGTGGTGGGTGGTGGTGGTGAGGTGGCAGTGATGGTGGTGGTGGTGGTGGTGGTGGGTGGTGGTGGTGGTGGTGGGTGGTGTGGTGGCCGGGTGGTGGCAGGTGGTGGTGGTAGTGGTAGGTGGGCGGTGGTGGCGGTGGTGGGTGGTGGTGATGTGGTGGGTAGTGGTGGTGGTGGTGGTGGTGGTGGGCAGGGTGGTGGTGGCGAGTGGGTGTGTGGTGGGGTGGTGGTGGTGGTGACGGGTGGTGGCAGGTGGGTGGTGAGTGGTGGTGGCAGGTGGTGGTGGGGGGTAGGGGGTTTGTGGTGGTGGCAGAAGATGGTGGTGGAAAATGGTGGCGGGTGGTGGCTAGTGTTAGGTGGTAAAAAAAAAAAAAAAAAAACTCAAAACTTAAAATAGAGACACATTTTTTGAGTTTACATTTTTTGGTCAAATTTTTAAATTGAGACTATTAATTTATAAATCAAAAATTTACCAAATAAATTTTTATTTAAATTTTTAAAATTTTTATAAATATAAATAAAAAATTAAAAACGTAAGTCTTATCGAACATAATCTTAAGTTACATTAATTTGTGTCTGAGTTAACTATGAATGTATCAAAAAAAAAATAGAAAAACAAAACTCAAAACTCACCACTTCTAGACAACAGCGGCAGTGGATTCGACTGTGAAAGGTGCAGATCAGGGTGAAAAAAAAAAATAGAAAAACAAAACTCAAAACTCACCACTTCTAGACAACAGCGGCAGTGGATTCGACTGTGAAAGGTGACAGATCAGGGTGAAATTTCTATATAATTGTTACCAGATCTATATAAATTTCTTTAATCAATAGAATTAACATTAGGAAAATTCCCTTATAAATTTCACTTTGAGAATGGTGATCTCTTTTGTTCTAAAGATTATTTTATAGACTAATTAGTTTTATTGGTTTTGAAAATGTAGGTTTAATAAATTATTTGAAAATTAGATTTATGTTTATATCTTTATTTCTATTATTTATTTCTTTCTTTTTTTTTGTGTTAGAAATGTAAGATATACAACCTATGTAAATCAAATTTAGAATGGATTTTTATAAGATATTTTATTTATTTATTTATTTGAAATGACTTGAAATGTGAGATTTTTCAAACATTTCAAAATGAGTACAAAAATAACTTGAAATATAGAATTATTCAAATATTTCAAAAGGAGTACCAAAATTCCTTAATAAACTTTAGACAAATGTATAATTTTAAACTGTAACACTCTAATAAAACACTCCAAACAAACTACTTAGTATACTTTTCCAAACGTAACAATTTAATATAATACTCCAAAAAAATTCTTAGTGTAACGTTCCAAAAAAATTTCTTGTGTACTTTTTTCCAAAAGTAATACTCTAATATAACACTAAAAAAAACTCATTAGCTTAACACTCCAAATGTAACACACAAAAAACTTCTTAATGTACATTTTATAAATGTAATACTTCAAAAAAACTCTTTAGTGTAACACTCTAATGTAACATATAAAAGAAATTTCTTAGTATACTTTTCTTAAAAGTAACACTCTAATGTAATATCCAAAAAAAAAAGATGTGAGATTCTTCAAACATTCTAAAAGAATGTGAGATTCTTCAAACTCTTCCAAAAGGAGTACAAAAATTTCTTAGTAAGTTTTGGGTAAATGTATAATTTCAAACTGTAAGTGTTACATTTGGGAAAAGTACACTGAAGAGTTTTTTTATTTAGTGTTTTTGTTTGTATTACATTGGACTGTTATGTTTGTGATTACATTGATTAGAGTGTTACGTTTGGAAAAAGTACACAATAAAGTTTTTTTTTTTTTTTTTCATGTGTTACATTGGAATATTACATTTAGAAAAAGTATATTAAGATATTTTTTTGGAGTGTTACGTTGTTAAATTTAGAAAAAAATATATTAAGAAATTTTATAGTGTATTATATTAGAGTGTTATGTTATTAAAGTGTTACATTCTTGTTTGTAATGTGAGATTTGTTATAGAATGAGAGAAAATCCAAAATCTTTATACTGCGGATTGCCCAAATGTGTAATTTCACATTTAGAAAAACTCATTTTTATTCGTAAAAAATAAAACCCAAATGGGTAAATGACTACCTTTTTGTATAATTTATACTTTAATGAGACCTTTAGGTTCATAAAAAAAAAAAATTTTAAAAAAAGAAGAGAAGGAGTAAACAATTTACAAGATTACATTTTAAGATTTATTAATGTTTCACCCTTAACATAAAAATTTATAAAAAGAAAAGATCAAATTATAAATATTGGGCTTTATTATGTTTGACCACTTTCCCACTTTGGTTTTTAGAGTTTATTTTTTTCTACTTTGACATTTCATGTTTCAAGTTTTTCTCACTTTACTATTAAAGTTAATTTATGTTCAAAATTAGATGTCACAATAACTGTCACATAACATAAAAGATATATTATTATATTAGAGTTCAAGTTTATGTCAGAGGTATGAGTTATATATAATAAAATATTTTTATGTCACATAACTATCAATGTGTTATTTTCTGTCTAATTTTGAACAGAAATTAGATTTAGGAGTAAAATGGGAAAAACCTTAAACGTGAAGGGTCAAAATAGAAAAAATTAAACTTTAAGAGCCAAAGTGGAAAAGTAGCCAAACATAAATGAGGCAAAGTATAATTCACCTTAAATATAGTGGACGGGATAAGTGATCTATGTGAATAAAACATGAGTGTAACGGTGAAACTACATCATCATACACATATGGTATCATCGACCAATTATAACCTAACACATAATTGAGTGAATCTCACTTATTAATTGTAACCACCAACCAATGTTATTGTTATAACTTCTACATTATCATAGTGGGGTTGAGATCTATAACAGGTAGGTAAGTGATAACATATTATTGGTTAGTAATACTACTACATATGCATAATGACCTAGTGTCACCTTTATAATAAATTTTTTCTCGATGTATGGATGTAGCCCAAGATTGTCACGTAATTTTGATATCTTCTTATGCTTATATTTATTTTTTTGACTCCGTAATTAATATGTTTTGATAATTACACTAACAAAATCTATAATGTGTCTAGTGAGCTGAACTGAATGAATCTGGATCTCTTCTTAACTAGAGAAAAGCTTAACCCATAATATTATATATGATTTGTAGTTATGGCGAATATTTGACAGATTGGATATTAAACTAAAATACATGGGAGATTTGGAAATTGTTTCCTAATCTCATCATGTTTGACATTTGTTTTTGTCAATAGAGGAAATTAATTATATGGATAGGCTGATAATCTCTCAAAATCATAAGATGGCTTATCTCACTCTTTGAAATAATTAATTCAATTTTTGAAATATCTTCACTCTTTCATCCAACGACCAAAAATTAATAATCTAAATTTTATGTCATTCTTTAGCTCATCATCTTGATCAAACATAATACTATAATAATCTCATAATATATATAATTATAAACACATTAAGTATCACATTGTTAAAAATACAATTAAAAAAAAAAATAATCGATCTTAGTGCATTACTAATGCTCTTATTCCCTAATTCTATCCCCAAACAAAGCTATACCATTTTTCAATTCCATGTTAGTACCCATTGACGCTCAAGACAAGTTTTGAAGAGGTGATCTCAAATAGAATATGTAGTGATTGATTTGTATAGATATAAATTATGTTACAATAATTAAAATTTTAATGCATTTTCTCAAATTATTTATCACTCACTAAGATTACCATTTACCTTTATAGAATCTACAAAGTTAATTTCTTCGTTAGTCATTGTATTCCCCTATATATGTATAATATCCTATACACACAAACAAACAAAGTAACTTGACTCCATTATTTAGTGCAACAGCATTTGACCCAATGCACTGCACTAGAAAAGACATTCCTATTTCCCTCATAGGTTTGATGCCTTAATCAAACTTTTATTTAGCTGGAAACGAAAAAAAAAAAAAAAACAAACACATCATTAGTCTATTCTTCTTAGCCAAAGAAGCAAACAAAAGATGGTGAAGAGGTCAATGCATTCATCTGTCAAGATTGCTTTCTATTATAAGTTTTCTTGGGAGAAAATTAATAATTTATTTTGTCCAAACAATACACCAAAACTCACCAACCAAACATCTACTCTACCCAAGGCATCTTCTGAGTTTTTTTTTGTTTTTTCTTTTTTTTCTGGTCAATTCTAAATTTGGACTGCTTTTCTATAAGATGAATTATTTTTCATTTTTACCATTTAGCTAAGAGATTCATTATAAATATAGGGGCAATTTGGGAAGATTAGTTTCTATTTTTTTTTTTTTTTTTTTTTTTTTTAACTTTTTGACTTTTTTAGGTCATATCACTTCTCTACTTTTTTATACAAAAAGTTATTTTTTTACCATCTTTCTAAAACACCACATAAACAAAATTGTATCAAATTAGACAATTATAATTCAATAACACAATTAGAAACTTAACAACCACCATATAAAATATAAAACAAAATAAAATAAACAAAAAAAACAAAACCCTTATAATGAGAGGAAATAAATAATCAATATAACGTAAAATCTTCATAATGGAAGAGAAATAATTAATCTTTGTTTTAACATCATGGACTAAGAGACGACTTCACATATCTTTTTTTTTTTTTTTTGGTAAAGATTGGTTCCCAAGTTGAAATTGTTTATCAATAATTCATCTTAGACTCAAGGCTTTGGCCTCGTCAAAAACCCCACAAGTCCTAATCAAAGGGTTATCACTGATTGAATTATGGCTCACATGTACAATTATAAAAGTTCAAAACCATTAAAAATCAGATATTGAGCAACAATTCTATGCTTCAATGTTGAGAAAAAAATAATTCTTATATTGTGTTTTCTTCCAAGGATAGACCAAGAGGGCGGCTGAGGTGTCGGCCACCTCCAAAGTTACGAAAACTCTTATCATAGTTGTATTAGTTTAAAATATTTTAAAATTATATTACTTTTTTCTCCAAATAATTTTGGAAAATTTTAATACCCACCTACTATGTTGTTGTTTTTTACTGAAAAAAAATATTAGTTGTATCATAAATTTTATTAATTAATTAATTAGTGTTGTGTTTAAAAATTTGGAGATTGCTTAAGAAGACTGGGATTAGGATAAGATTAAACCATTTAAAAAATCCTAGATTCTCATCTTGGGCTTGACAACATTCAATAAAAACAGATTTTTCCTAACAAGTAGTGTCTTTGGTACAAGATAATGACAAATAAAAAATTTTAAAAAAAAAGATAATGCAAGATTTTTTATTCCAATTTCATAATATTTTTTATTAATTTTTAATACTTATTTTCAATAGTTTAATCTATTTTGAAAACACCTTTTATCATTGGAACGCCCTTAGTCTTTTCTATGAAAAAATTAACCAAAAATAAAAAATAAAAAATTAGCAAATACTACTTTGGTGAGAAATATATGTATCAGAATTGAGTTTTTTTTTTTTTTTGAAATTGTGTGAAAAAGGACCTGAAATTCATAATATATTTTTTGAATGTAAAAGTGTAGTGTTCTTTTATTTTATTTTACAAGCAGATAAATTATTCAGTACTTTTTGTAACAAATTTTCAATACAAAAGTAATTGATCTTATAATTTAGACCTTCTCCTTAATTTGAAACATCACATAAATTTGTTTCTGAAATACTAAATAATTTATTATATAAGCACTTGTAAAAATACTCAAAAAAAGTATTACATCAATAAATTAAAAGAAAAATATAAAAAAATGTATTAAAAAAAAAATAGTGCATGTCTGATCTACAGGATTCTCTCCACATTGCTTCTCTAGTTTCCATGACATTTATTTCTGAGTACTGCAGTAAAAAACTGCACACAAATCATCATTTCCCAAAAAGAAATGCACAAAGGAAACTTTTAGCATTTACTGTCCCAAAAATAAAGTAAAATAAAATAAAAGGAAAATGAAAAACCCACAAATTGATCTTAAAAATCAGAAACCTTGAAACCATCCAAGTCCTTCCTTACCCTTGAAATCTTCTAATGGTACTGGGCAGTCAGCATCAGTATTTCAGTAATACAGGACTTTTTCATCTGTCTTGTTTTCATCAGCAAAGAAGTTGAGATTATTATTATTACTACAGATATTATTAGTGGTGATTAGCTGCTTAATCTCCTCAAGACTACTGTAGTAGTCTATTAATGGAGTTTCACCACACAACAACCCATTTGGTTTCACAGAAAACCCATTACCATCCCCACCACCACTACTAGAAATCATCAAATTTTGATTTTCATGATCAACTCCATTGTAAGCATAACTCTGCAAGTGAAAGCCCATATGCTCACCATAATAATCATGCTCCATTTCTCTCCCATGGCTGATCTGATTGTTGTAACTCCCATCAGAAGAATTACTGCAACTAGCTTGATCACCACCACCACCAAACATGAGGACAGTATGCATGGGACCCACATAGCCCTCTTGGGCCGAGGAGCAAGCAGTCGTGGTGCTTAAAAGATTTGATGATGGGGTTGAAATGTTGGGTAATTCATAGCCTATAAAAGAGTTGGTTTGGTTGGTGGAGGTGTAATAAGCATTGTTGTTGTTGTTGCTGCATTTGGATGCTAATGATGAAGTGTGAGAGGAAGAAAGCATCCCCACGAGCTTCTTCTTGAGCTTGGTGTTCCAGTAATTCTTTATATCATTGTCAGTCCTCCCTGGTAACTGAGCTGCTATTATTGACCATCTGCACTTTTTTGTTTTTTGTTGGGAATTAGTTCCACAAAATGTTAAATAAAATTGAGCTTCTTTTGTAACTGATAAATTAATGTGTATGTGTGTGTGTGTGTGTGTGTGAGAGAGAGAGAGAGAGAGAGAGAGAGAGATCTAAACTTGGCATGCATGCAAAAGAACCAAAAATTGTATACAAATAGTAGATTCTTGCAATATGCAAAACTTTCTTTGAAAGCCCCCCCCCCCCAGAAAAAGAACAAGAAAGGGAAAAAAATTGTGATGATTCAATCCATATTCACAGTGATTGTGAAGTATAAAGGGAACCCAAATCAATTGGGGTACAAAATGACAAAAATATAAGATCAAAACCAATATATATGAAAGAGATGATGGTACCTGCTTCCAATGCTAGCAAAGAGGCTGCAGATTATTCTATCTTCAACATCAGAGAACTCCCCATGTTTAATATTTGGTCTTAGATAGTTCAGCCATCTCAATCTGCAACTTTTTCCACATCTTCTTAGGCCTGGGGGTGGTGGACACAACCAAAAACAAAAACTATTAAAAAACTAAAAGCAACCCACATAATCAAAATCATTTTTCCTGAAAAGGGGGGGATCAAATTTTACCTGCTTTTTGTGGGAGGGTAATCCAATTCCCTCCAGTTCCATTCTTTTCTATATACTCTTTTAGCTTTGCATCTTCTTCAGGTGACCATGGCCCTCTCTTTACACTTGCCTTGTCACAACAAGGAGCTCTACCCATCTCTCTCTCTCTCTCTCTCTCTCTCTCTCTCTAAACAAGCAAGGTTGTTTCAAATTGGGTCTGGATGCTTGTGGTGGAGCTGGTGGCTTTGGTTTGCCTTGGTTTCTTTAGAAGAATTGGTTGGGACAGCAAGTATTATTTATTGTGTGAGAGAGATACAGAGGTCAAAGAAGACACCTCTCTATTTTCAATCATCAGTTGTCTAAGCCAACCCTCTTTAACTGAACTTTCCATCATATATAAATCCATCCCATGTGCTCCAGACTTTTGCTAGTTCTCTCTCTAGCCTTTACTTGGTCCCTCTCTTCCTTCCCTCCCTCTCACAGAGAATCGAAAGTCCACCATAAAAAAATGACAAGAAATTTTCTCAAATTGAAAAGACAAGCCATTGTCCCCACATTTTGGGCCAAACCATAGGCTAATTTTTGTCAATTGGAGCTCCAATGTTCGAAGACCAAGTGTATAATTTACCAAATTGAATATTTAAAAATATATATATTTACAAATATAAAATTTGATAAATTAAATCGACTTTAGTTTAGAGAAATTTGATAAGCTTCACAATTTTGACATAATTACATTGAGTTCCTTTAAAATTTTAATTCTTATGACATATTATTCTATTTTCATCAATAATTTATTAGTTATGTGAATGAAAAATAATATTATCATAGTTTTTACACGAAAATATATATTTTACGTATCTACGTTAATTTCGGCCCATTTAACTTTACCAAACGGGAGGTTAGTATAATTATGTCAAAATTATGAAATTTACTATATATTTTTCAAATATCAAGGGAGGTCAATGTAATTTACCCTATAAAATTTTATATGGATCAAAGGTCCATTCCTGAAATTTTTGAACCAATAGATCCATGCTTAAATCTTTTTGGCCAAAAAAAACATTATCTATCTAAAAGAGAAAACTTATATGTTTGAACATTACCGATCCTATTAAATAATCACCCCTCCTAATGTCACCTATATGTATGTATAGCACCTACCTCTCTAATTATCTATTCAAATTTTATTTATTTGTACACGGATTACTTATCTATTATAACTTATTTATCCACCTCAAATTGCCGACTTTTCAACGCTTGTTTTTATTATAAAAAAAGATTAAATCTTGAACTTAATAATATATGACCCCAATAAAAATGCACTTTTCACGAATTGGCTAAATTTTTGTCACGACCCAAACCCGGCCCTATGGGTTTAGCATCAGAATCGCCAAGAATCCGAGATTACCAAGGCCCCCAACAAGAATACTGATTAAACAGAGTATGGCTGGCGGAAGCCAATACAAGAAGTAACTAGTGTCCATTGAGTGAAAATCAGATGCCAAAAACATTTTTCATGCATTCATACAGTAATAAAGATGCCTATATACGCCTATACAATCATATACAAACATTCAAGACGGGACCTAATCCTCGATAACAAGAAAGCAAAGAGATACCTATACAGTAGTACAAAACAGTAAGGAGACCGATGGGGGACACGAAAACACCCCAAGCCATAGCATGGCAACTCGGAACCTCGCAGTGAGGCACATAGGCTGGCTTGACAAAACTGGGGACCAACCCATGCTCCTAACTCCGGTCTGACTGCTGAGAACCTACATATATATATAAATAGTGAGCTAAAGCCCAGTGAATAACATAATGCGTAAATAGGTTATGAATGAAATGTCCTTACAGTAATGAAATCAGTTCATTAAACAAGATTTGATTTTTCAAGATTTCACCAATCACCATATGTGGTACACCCATTAGCCTATAAACAAGAGGGTCCAAAGGACCGGGTCTTAACACCCAACAAGAATGATGGCCATCGATCAAGAACAAGATGGTTCCACAAGGGAACCGACAGAGCTCAGAATAAAGAATAAGAAATGTACAAGTGCTAAGGATGCCACAATACAGTTCAGAATACAGGACATACATTCATTCAATAAATAATATCAGTTCAATAAATAGTTCAGTTCAGTATTCAAAAGATAACCATTTTGAACATATCTTTACACAATCGTTACTCACAGAGATTGGGCTAATAGCAGCTAGAGCGCGTCCCCGAGAGCCAACCCTAAACAGTTAACAAATAGAACACACACTGAGTTTCACAGTCAGGAAGGATGATAATTAAATCCCTCAATTTCCTCGGTGTGGTTCTATGCCTAAATCCTCATTAAGATGCCTTAAACTAAGCCTAAAAATGCCTAGGATGAGATGAGGATGCAAAAATACACTTAGAAAATATTTTGCATAATTTGCTGAAATAAGAGCCTCGCTCGAGCGAGCCTTTCTTCGCTCGAGCGAGCTTCCAAAATCAAAGGCCTCGCTCGAGCGAACAATCCTTCGCTCGAGCGGCCTGATGAAATAGTAAAAGTACTGGATGCTCGATTTTTACGCTTGAGCCACCAATCCTTCGCTCGAGCGTGGCTCAGAGGAAACGTTGATCGCTCGAGCGAGGAATCCTTCGCTCGAGCGAAGAAGCCAAATCTGGAATTTCCAGATCTGCCTTCCAAGCTCAAACCAAGCGTTCTCAACTCAATTCTCGACCTCTTGGGCCCAAATTCTGGAAAATACATCCCAAAACAATGTATAACAAGTTTCAAAAACCAATTTATGAATTCAAGCCCCAAAGGTGAGTCAATTAAATCCAACATTCAAACCCATTTTCAAGAACCATTTAAAACATGCAATGCATGAGCTTTAACCCAAAATTAAGCTTCAATCCTTGCTCAATTGAGCTCAATAGTTGGAAAACAAAATGAAAACATGGACTTTAGCTTAAACATGGACATGCATGGACAATCTTCACATGAACTCAACTCAAAATCACCAATTCAACCATGCATGCAACAATCCAAGCATAATTCAACCTCTTAGCACTAAATCATGGTTTAATCCTACAATGGAGCATGAACCATGCAAGATGAAGCTTAAAGACACCAAGAAGAAGATGGATTTTCTTACCTAAGTCTCAATTACAAGTCTTGCAAGCTCAATTTAGCAATCTATGTTACAAATCTTCAAGTTCTTCTAGCAATTCACAAGATGAGCTCAAATCTCTCTCTTCCTTACTTGGTTGGCTAAAGGCTCTCAATGTGGCTGAGGATATGTTTTTGATTAAGTGTGTAATAGGCTCAAGTAATGAAAGTAGACAAAGCCCACTCAATGGCATTTCCGTAATTACGGTAAACTCTTTAATTGGCTTAAATTAATCTAGTTTAATCATACCTAATCACATTTTAGATAAATATACCATTAAATCACAAATATTCTACTGATCCCAAAACTCTAAACGGTTTCTAATTCAGCCGCCGATAAGGCCTTCAATTAGCAGTTTAAACACATAAACTCAAACAGATAATCAATCAATCAAACAGATGCAATATGCAATTCAATAGATAAACTTATTCAATTTAGCCGATTTCAATCACCATTCAAGATTTCATTAATTCAATTATCGCCTGGTTTAGCAAGAATCAAGAGCCAATTCAGTAGTTTATCGGTAATCAGTACGAGGGTTGTTATAGTCTCCCCTCCTTATAAGGAGTTTAGTCCCCTAAACTCGAGTTACCTTCAGTCTGGAAGAAAACAGGGTTCAGTGGAAACAGTTCTGGGTATCTTTTAGCTATGTCATCTTTCCTTTCCCAAGTGGCATACACACCACCATGGTTCTGCCAATCAACTTTCACTAGCGGGATCTCTTTGTTTCTCAATTTCTTGATCCGTCTGTTTACAATCTGTATGGGCCGCTCCTCGTAAGTGTAGTCATCACTCAATACTATCCGAGTAGGCTCAATCACATGGAAAGGATCTCGGAGATAATCCCTCAACATCGAAATGTGGAAGACGTTATGCATATGCTCCATCTCAGGAGGAAGTGCAACTTGATACGCCACCGGATTGATTTTCTCAATAACCTGATACGGTCCGACATATCTTGGCGCTAACTTGCCTTTGACTCCAAAACGAGTCTGGCCTTTCATTGGTGTCACTTTCACAAACACGTGATCACCCACTTCATACTCTCTGTCCCGTCTTCTAACATCCGCATAACTTTTCTGTCTACTCTGTGCAGTTTTCAGTCTTTGTTGTATCAGTTTTATCTTTTCAGTCGTTTCATATACAATCTCGGGCCCAAGCAAAGGCCCATCTCCAACTTCTGCCCAGCAAATTGGAGATTTACACTTTCTGCCATACAATGCCTTGAAAGGCGCCATACCAATACTCGAATGGTAGCTGTTGTTATAGGCGAATTCAGCCAATGGCAAATGACTTTCCCAGTTTCCCTGAAAATCAAGGATACACATTCTCAGTAGATCCTCTAAAGTCTGGATGGTCCTTTCTGACTGTCCATCTGTTTGAGGATGATAGGCACTACTCAAATTTCAATTCAAGACTCCATTGCATCAGAGGCTTTGCGTAACCTCAATGTAAACTTCAATCCTCATCGAAACAATAGATACAGGCACTCCATGCAATCTCACAATTTCGTCAATATAGATAACAGCCAATTTGTTTGCATTATAAATTGTCTTGACAGGTAGGAAGTGTGCAGATTTAGTCAATCTATCAAGAATAACCCAAATAGAGTCCATACCTTTTCTGGAGCGAGGTAATCCAACGATGAAATCCATCGTGATATGCTCTCATTTCCACTCTAGTATGGGTAAGGGTTGCAGTAAGCCCGCAGGTCGTTGATGTTCAGCTTGGACTTGTTGGCAGTGAAGACATTTGGACACAAAGTCGGCAATTTCCTTCTTCATTCCCGGCCACCAGAAATTCTGTTTCAGATCTTGGTACATTTTCGTGTTCCCCGGGTGGATAGACAATTTTGAATTGTGGCCCTCTTGCAAGATTTCTTTTCAAAGGTCATTCGGCACACACAGTCTTTCTTGAAATTTCAATACATTGTTCTCAAATTTGAACCCCGGTCTCGGTTTAGAATCTCTTTCTTCAATAACCTTTTTCAAGAAATCATCCAGTTGTTGTTTTTCTTTAATTTCCTCAATCAATGCTGGTTGAGCAGTAATGACAGCTATTGTTCCACCTTGTTCTCTCAAAACAACTTCAATTTCAAAATTTTCAAGGTCACAAAGCAGCTCTTTCTGGCCGGTGAGCAAACAAGCTAGGTTGGCAATTGACTTTCGGCTCAATGCGTCGGCAACAGTATTGGCTTTTCCCGGATGGTACAAAATTTGTAGGTCATAATCTTTGATTAGTTCCAGCCATCTCCGCTGTCTCATATTCAGTTCTTTCTGAGTGAAAAAGTACTTCAGGCTCTTGTGGTCAGTATACACTTCACATGTTGCTCCATACAAATAGTGACGCCAAATTTTCAAAGGCAAACACTATCGCAAAGAAGTTCTAAGTCATGGGTCGGGTAGTTCTTTTCATGTGGTCTCAACTGTCGGGAAGCATAAGCAATAACTCTCCCATTCTGCATTAAAACACACCTCAAACCCTTATGAGAAGCATCACTAAATACAGTATAACCATCCGTACTTGAAGGTAGAGTCAGAACCGGTGTAGTCACAAGTCGGGTTTTCAATTCTTGGAATGCTGATTCCCTTTGGTCAGTCCAATCAAATGATGTCCCCTTCTGAGTCAACTGAGTCAGTGGTAAGGCAATTTTGGAGAAGTCTTTGACAAATCTTCTGTAATATCCAGCCAATCCCAAAAAGCTTCGGACTTCAGTCACATTGGTTGGTCTAGGCCAGTTTACTACAGTTTCAATTTTCTGCGGAACAACAGAAATTCCATCTTTGCTAACAACATGCCCCAAAAACATAACATGATCAAGCCAAAATTCACATTTAGACAATTTAGCATACAGTTTCTGTTTTCTTAAGGTTTGCAGGGCAAGTCTCAGATGGTGTTCATGTTCTTCTCTAATCTTAGAATAAATCAGGATGTCATCAATAAATACCACAATGAAATCATCAAGGTATGGTTTAAAAATTCTATTCATGAGGTCCATAAATGTAGCAGGGGCATTCGTAACTCCGAACGGCATAACTAAAAATTCATAATGGCCATACCTCGTTCTAAAAGTAGTTTTATCAATGTCTTCCGGTTTGACTTTCAGTTGATGATACCCCGATCTAAGATCAATCTTGGAAAACACTTGTGCACCCTGTAACTGGTCAAATAAATCATCAATACGTGGTAATGGATATTTATTCTTTACAGTTACCTTGTTCAGTTCGCGGTAATCAATACACAGTCTCAGTGAGCCATCTTTCTTCTTTACAAACAAAATAAGTGCACCCCACGGTGAAGTACTGGGCCTGATAAACTTCTTGTCTAATAATTCTTGCAATTGCACTTTCAATTCCTTCAGTTCAGTTGGGGCCATTCTGTAAGGAGCTTTAGATATCGGCTGTGTACCCGGAATCACATCCACAGTAAATTCAATTTCCCTGTCAATCAAATCCCCTGGCAAATCAATTCGAAATACATCCGGGAATTCTAACTATAGGAATACAATTCACATCGCTTTTAACACTATCATCAAGAGGCACAACAAGACAGAACACAGATATCCTTTACACCCCTTTCTATTCAGTTTAACAACTTTCACAGAAGAAATCAGATACGGAGGAGGTACTACTCCACTCCCATTAAACACAAATTCAAGCAAACCCGGTAGACGGAAAACTACTTGTTTTGTTACACAGTCTATAGTGGCATGATATTTTTGTAACCAATCCATCCCCAATATTACATCAAAGTGATCAATATTCAAGGGCAGTAAATCAATAAATAGATGCATATCCCCAACAATAATCTCACATGCAGGATACATATATGCACATGTCATGGATCCCCCAACAGGTGATGATACAGCTAGCAGATAGTTCATGGGTTCTAAGGGTCTATTCAATTTACGCGAAAAAGCATGCGATACATACGAATGTGTAGACCCCGAATCAATCAACACATATGCATTTTGAGCACAAATAGA
Organism: Camellia lanceoleosa; assembly: GCA_025200525.1. Lineage (NCBI taxonomy): Eukaryota > Viridiplantae > Streptophyta > Magnoliopsida > Ericales > Theaceae > Camellia > Camellia lanceoleosa. Next base: position 103,169,430 of record CM045767.1, on the reverse strand, counting down.
GAGGATACCTGACACAACAGTCTTAGTGTTTTGCACGTCTCCCGGTACTAGGGCGAACACTCGGCCCTACCTCATAGACTCTTTCCCGGTAGCTTTGGGGTTCGGTTTTGGTGTTGCTTGATCTTTTACTTTACCGGCTTATGGGCAGAGGGACGATCTTTTAATTCTGTGGCCCACTTTGCCACACCTGAAACAAGCTCCAGAAATCTAGTAGCAAACCCCTTTGTGCTTATTGCCACATACGGAGCAGGGTGGAGTAGACCCACTCCCTTGGCTGGGGCTAGTCGTCGACCCTGTATTCTGTTTCTTGGTTGCTGGGTTATGCTTGCCTTTCTTGAATTTGAAACCCTGCCTTTTACCTTGCCACTCAGTTGTTGGTGTTTCAGATTGTTTCACTGCTGCAATATTCGACTCAGCCATCAATGCCTGGTCGAGAATACCCACAAAAGTCGGTAGTTTCAAAACATTTATTCGGTCCAGTATAGCAACACTAAGGCCTCCTTCAAACCTTCTGGCCTTCTTATAATCGGTGTCCACCATGTGTGGTGCATACCTAGCAAGTTCGGTGAATTTCTTCTCATACTGCAATGCACATTTTGCCTGTCTCGCTTGTTCAAACTCCGCATTTTTCGTCCCTCGATGCCTTGGGAAAATACTTTTCAAAGAAGGACTCCTTGAACTGAGCCCAAGTCATAATAGTACTCGCATCGCGGGTCAACATCCACCACCTTCTTGCTTCTTCCTGAAGGGTGAAGGTTGCTAACAGTACTTTATTGGCTTCGGAGCACGGAAACATTTCAAACAATTGTTCTGTTTCAAGCACCTAAGCTTCAGCCTTTAGCGGTTCTAAGCCTCCCTGAAAGGACGGCGGTTTCAACTTGCTGAATTTATGAGTCAGTGCAATAATGTCCACCTCATTAGCATTCACATTCTGTACATTCTGTTCCGGTTGCACCGGAGGAGGAGGAGGTGGAGGTGGGGGCTGTTGGTTCGGTTGTTGATTTAGTCTTTCAATTATCAGTCCCATCATTTGTTCAAGTCTGGCCATTCTGGCCTCAGAGGAAGATGATTCAGTTTCATTTGCAGCGTTTGTGTTATCCATTTCACTATAAGCAGTTATAACAGTTATCATTATAAGCGGTTGTATAATTAAACAGTTTAACATTTTAACATATAATCAATCAGTCATAAGCACACACTTTTCAAGTTCATGAGATGCCCTAATTGCTTTTCTAGGACACCCTATAGCTCATTTGGACACGTGTGTGCGGTATAACTCGTGGTTAAGTATCGCTCTGATACCACTCTGTCACGACCCAAACTCGGCCCTATGGGTTTAGCACCGTAACTGGCCAGTAATCCGAGATTACCGAAGGCCTGCTGAACAGTAATACAGTTAAACAGAGTACAGGGCCTGGCGGAAGCCAATACAGTAAGTAACTAGTGTCCATTGAGCTGTGAAAATTTGTATGCCAAAAACATTTTTCATGCATTCATACAGTTCAGAACAGTACAGTCTATACAATCATATACAAACATTCAGTACGGGGACCTAATCCCTCGATAACAGTACAGTAAAACAGTAGACAGTCTATACAGTAGTACAAAATAGTAAGGAGACCGATGGGGGACACAAAAACACCCCAAGCCATAGCATGGCAACTCGGAACCTCGCAGTGAGGCACATAGGCTGGCTTGACAAAACTGGGGACCAACCCACGCTCCTAGCTCCGGCCGTCACGAGAACCTACATATATATATAAACAAAGGAGCTAAAGCCCAATGAATAACATAATGCATAAAGAGGTTATGAATGAAATGTCCTTACAGTAATGAAATTAGTTCATTAAACAAGAGCCATTTTCAAGATTTCATCAATCACATGTGTGGTACACCTATTAGCCTATAAACAAGAGGGTCCAAAGGACCGGTCTTAATGCACCAACAAAGAATGATGGCAATCGATCAATAAATGATGGTTCCACAAGGGAACCGACAGAGCTTTGTAAGATAACGATAAAGAAGTGCTAAGGATGCCACAATACAGTTTAGAATACAGGACATACATTCATTCAGTAAATAATATCAGTTCAATAAACAGTTCAGTTCAGTATTCAAAAGATAACCATTTTGAACATATCTTTACACAATCGTTACTCACAGAGATTGGGCTAATAGCAGCTAGAGCGCGTCCCCGAGAGCCAACCCTAAACAGTTAACAAATAGAACACACACTGAGTTTCATAGTCGAGAAGGATGATAATTAAATCCCTAAATTTCCTCGGTGTGGTTCTATGTCTAAATCCTCATTAAGATGCCTTAAACTAGGCCTAAGAATGCTTAGGATGGGATGAGGATGCAAAAATACACTTAGAAAATATTTTGCATAATTTGCTGAAATAGGACCCTCGCCCGAGCGAGCCTTTCTTCGCTCGAGCGAGCTTCCAAAATCAAAGGCCTCGCTCGAGCGAACAATCCTTCGCTCGAGCGGTCTGATGAAACAGTAAAAGTACTGGATGCTCGATTTTTACGCTCGAGCCACCAATCCTTCGCCGGCGTGGCTCAGAGGAACGTTGGTCGCCGGCGAGAATCCTTCGCTCGAGCGAAGAAGCCAAATCTGGAATTTCCAGATCTACCTTCCAAGCTCAAACCAAGCATTCTCAACTCAATTCTCGACCTCTTGGGCCCAAATTCTGGAAAATACATCCCAAAACAATGTATAACAGGTTTCAAAAGCCAATTTATGAATTCAAGCCCCAAAGGTGAGTCAATTAAATCCAACATTCAAACCCATTTTCAAGAACCATTTAAAACATGCAATGCATGAGCTTTAACCCAAAGTTAAGCTTCAATCCTTGCTCAATTGAGCTCAATAGTTGGAAAATAAAATGAAGACATGGACTTTAGCTTAAACATGGACATGCATGGACAATCTTCACATGAACTCAACTCAAAATCACCAATTCAACCATGCATGCAACAATCCAAGCATAATTCAACCTCTTAGCACTAAATCATGGTTTAATCCTACAATGGAGCATGAACCATGCAAGATGAAGCTTAAAGACACCAAGAAGAAGATGGATTTTCTTACCTAAGTCTCAATTACAAGTCTTGCAAGCTCAATTTAGCAATCTATGTTACAAATCTTCAAGTTCTTCTAGCAATTCACAAGATGAGCTCAAATCTCTCTCTTCCTTACTTGGTTGGCTAAAGACTCTCAATGTGGCTGAGGATATGTTTTTGATTAAGTGTGTAATAGGCTCAAGTAATGAAAGTAGACAAAGCCCACTCAATGGCATTTCCGTAATTACGGTAAACTCTTTAATTGGCTGAAATTAATCTAGTTTAATCATACCTAATCACATTTTAGATAAATATACCATTAAATCACAAATATTCTACTGATCCCAAAACTCTAAACAGTTTCTAATTCGGCCGCCGATAAGGCCTTCAATTAGCAGTTTAAACACAAAAACTCAAACAGATAATCAATCAATCAAACAGATGCAATATGCAATTCAATAGATAAACTTATTCAATTTCAGCCGATTTCAATCACCCATTCAAGATTTCCGCTAATTCAATTATCGATTCGGTTTAGCGATAAGAGCTAATTCAGTAGTTTATCGGTAATCAGTACGAGGGTTGTTACAATTTTATATAAGATGAGTTTTAAAAAAAAATATATGTAGCATAAATGATTCTTTTCTTTAAAAAAAACTTGGGTGTTGAAAACCTATGACAAGGTCAAACTATGACACGGTCAAACTAATGGTTCTTCAATTTCACGAGTTTTTCTTTGAAAAAATCCATTGTAACTATTAAACAATGTAAGGTAATGTTATATAAAATTAGAAATATTTTTACTTATATGAGTGGCATTTATTAATGTTTGGGAACACTAATTTGACACCATCAATTTATTCTTAATGACATGGAATGGAGCATGTGAAGGAGTGAATCCACACTTCTCTCTCTCTCTCTCTCTCTCTATCTCTCTCTATTCTCTTTCTCTTCCACTCTAATGGCATTTATTCTCTTTCTCTTCCACATCACAGCAGGGCATGCCTTGCTATCATTCATTTATGGTTTCTTTGGGTACAATTGTTAGAGAAAATATGTGATTCTCCACAAGTAAATCAATCAATGGGAATAAAAACTAATGCGGAAAAACTAAATCAAAAGCAACACAAGAATTTTTACATGGTTCCCTCAATGTGAGGTACATCCACAGGATCGAAATCCGATTCCACTATCAACCAAAAAGTTTCCAAATGATTACAAACGAGACACGAATGGTCTCACAAACCACCCTTAGGTGAATTCCAAATAATCACAAATAAATAAAGAGAAAAGACCTCACCAAATAGAAGAACCAAAATTTTCGAAACCAGAATTGAAAAAGACCCAAAATAACGAACCAAATCAACTTCAGAACAGAGGCAACATAACCATCAACAAAACAAGGATCTTGACAAATCTTCACAAAATTGTAAATCTTCGGCACTGTTCCCCAAACCAAAGCACTGTTACCGATGCAATCTACTAGTATGGCAGCCGCACCCTTTTTTCTTAGGAAAAACCAATACACAAAAAAAAAAAAATTGTGAATCTAGAGTTTTTTTTATCAAAACCTTAGTTGTTTCCAAATTGAATTGAGTCTCCACAAAATTAGATATAATATATAAAAATGTATTATAACTAATACCAAACAAAATTAAACACTTTTAATAAACCAATTGGGTCCCACACTCCAATAAGGAGGTATACCCAACAATTCTCCCCCTACAAACTTAGGTGGAGATATCAACCATACCCGCCAAAGTTTGACACTTTAAATGTTTGTCCCTCGACAAAATCTTAGTCAACATATCAAAAATATTATCATCTGTGTAAACCTTTTCGAGTTGCAATAATTTCGAATCTAACACATCACGAATCCAATGGTATCTCACATTAATGTATTTCGATCTCGAATGAAAAGTAGAATTTTTACTCAAGTAAATATCACTTTGACTATCACAATAAAGCACATACTTTTCTTGCTTCAAACCCAACTCTTGCAATAATTTCTTCAACCATAAATCTTCTTTGCAAGCTTCCATAATAGCAATAAATTCAGCTTCGGTAGTTGAGAGAGCAACACACTTTTGTAATTTAGATTGCCATGCCACAGCTCCCCCTGCAAAAGTCATCAAATACCCCGAAGTAGATTTCCTAGAACCAACATCACTGGCCATGTCAGAATCCGTGAACCCATCAAGCATCGGCTTACCATCCCCAAAACACAAAGACACCTTCGAAGATACCTTAGAATCCATTTTACCGCTACCCAATATTCTTTACCCGGATTAGAGAGAAAACGACTCACCACACCAACGGCGTGAGCAATATCCGGCCTTGTACAAACCATGGCGTACATCAAAGAACCAACTGCTGAAGCATAAGGAACTTTCAACATCTCTTCCTTGTCTTTCTCACTTGTAGGACATTGATTCGAACTAAGTTTGAAGTGAACCGCAAGTGAACAATCTACTGACTTTGCTTTATTCATGTTGAACCTCTCCAGAACTTTCTCAATGTAGTTTTCTTGAGACAACCAAATCAGCCCCTCTTTACGATCACGAACAATTTTCATACCAAGTATTTGCTTTGCTGGTCCCAAATCTTTCATAGCAAAAGACTTGTTCAACTCCAATTTCAACCTGTTTATCATGGTAGAATCTTGACCAACAATTAACATGTCATCAACATAAAGCAAAAGAATAATAAATTTGCCATTCAGGAAATTTTTCACAAACACACAATGGTCCGAAGTGGTTTTAGAAAAACCATTATTCATCATGAAAGAGTCAAATTTTTTGTACCACTGCCACGGGGCTTGCTTGAGACCATACAAACTTTTCTTCAATTTGCAAACAAATTTCTCTTTCCCTTTTTTCACAAAACCTTCCGGTTGCTCCATGTAAATTTCTTTTTCAAGATCACCATGAAGAAATGCGGTCTTCACATCAAGTTGCTCAACTTTAAGGTTCATACTTGCAGCCATGCCAAATACAACCCGAATATAAGACATCTTTACAACCAGTGAGAAAATCTCGTCAAAGTCAATACCTTTCTTTTGCCCAAAGCCTTTCACAACAAGACGTGCCTTGTACCTCAAATTCTTGCCATCATTCTTCAATTTGAAGACCCACTTATTTTTCAGAATTTTCCTCCCTTTAGGCAACTTCACTAAATCATAGGTATGATTTTCAAGTAAGGAATTCATCTCCTTGTCCATGACCTTTTTCCAATCACCTTTCTTTGCATGCTCAATTGCTTCTTGGTAGCTTTCAGGCTCTCCTTGATCGGAAATCAATACAAATTCATTGGGAGGATACTTTTTTGAAGGTTGTCGGTCCCTTGTAGATTTCCTCAACTCAAGTTGTGGTGGCGGTTCTTGAGTTGGATGCTCTTCCTCAATTTCTGGCTTAACTTCATTAGGATTAGCATCATCCTCTACATCGTCAATGGGTGGCTACACATTCCCCCGTTTTCATCATCAACTGGCGATGAAGGAGATGGATCCATGTCAATGAGGTCACTAGTTTTTGGCTCTGGTTAATCACCTTTGCCAAAGTCTTCAATTGTTTGGTCTTCAAGAAACATAACATCACGACTTCGAATGACTTTCTTGTCGACCGGATCCCACAATCTATACCCAAATTCATCACGCCCATAGCCAAGAAAAATACATTGTCTTGACTTACTATCAAGTTTGGACCTCTCATCTTTTGGAATATGAACAAAAGCTCGGCAACCAAACACTCTCAAGTGCTCATAAGACACATCTTTGCTGGTCCAAACTCTTTCAGGAACATCACCATTCAAAGGATAGCAAGGAGACAAATTGATCACATCAACCGCTGTACTCATTGCCTCACCCCAAAAAGGATCTTGGCAATTTAGCTTGTGAAAGCAAATACCTTGTTCTTTCCATAATGGTGCGGTTCATCCTCTCAGCAACGCCATTTTGTTGAGGAGTCTTCTTAACTGTCTTTTGGTGCCGAATACCTTGGCTGCAACAATACTCATCAAATGGCCCAATGTATTCACCACCATTGTCTGATCGGATGCACTTCAATTTCTGTCCTATTTCTCTTTCAACCATGGCCTGAAAATGCTTAAATACTTTTAGAACTTGATCTTTAGTTTTTAGTAAAAAAGCCCAAACTTTCCTTGAATAATCATCAATGAAAGTAACAAAATAAAGTGTACCATTATATGTTCTAACTTTTAAAGGACCACAAACATCCGAATGAATCAACTCCAAAACATTTTCTTTTCTAGATGCAACATTTTTATGAAAAGAAACTCTATGTTTTTTACCCGCCAAACAATGAACACAAGTTTCAAGATGTGTACCTTTCAAACCGGGTAGAAGCTCTTTCTTGAACAATACTTGCAGCCCTTTTTCACTCATGTGGCCAAGCCGCTTGTGCCACAATTCGATAGAAGTATCATCTTCAAGTGCATTGACAACACTTTTACAAATTGTTCCTTGCATCGAATAAAGTGTATGAGTCTTCTTGCACTTAGCCACCACCAAAGAACCCTTTGTGAGCTTCCATATTCCATCACCAAATTTGTTGTTGAAGCCTTCATCATCTAGCTTCTCAATAGAGATCAAATTGAGGCGAATGTCGGGAACATACCTCACATCCTTAAGCAACAACTTGCAGCCCAAATTTCTTTCCAAGCAAACATCACCCATGCCAATAATCTTGGACAAACCTTTATTACCCATTCGAACAAGACCATAATCTCCTTCGGTGTAGGTAGTGAAGAAATCAACTCGAGAAGTCACATGAAAAGAAGCACCGGAATTAATCACCCAATTGCTCTCTTGGCCCACAAAATTGATACAATCATCTTCACAAACGACCATGAGATTATCGGTAGTAACTGCCGTTGTGTCTTCTTGCTTCTTATCTACACTTTTGTCACGCCTTTTCTCCTTATTCTTGAGCTTTCGGCATTCCCGCTTCATGTGCCCTTTCTCATGGCAATAATAGCACTCAATGTCTTTCTTTGAAAAAGAACCATCTTTTGATTTGTCACAGCTTTGATCACGAGCATGAGGAGTCTTACTCCTCCCCCTTGTTTTGCTTCGGCCTCTCACAATAAATGCTTCTAAATGAGAGGAACCCGTTGATTTTCTTTTAATTCTTCATTCAACAGGCTACTAGTGACTTGGCCCATTGTGATAACTCCATCGGGCACCGAATTACTAACTGTCACAACCAAAGTCTCCAAACTTTAGGGCAAAGAACTAAGTAGCATCAAAGCCTGCAACTCATCATCAAAAATATTTTTCATAGAAGCAAGTTGGTTAACAATACTCTTTATTTCATTGAGATGTTCCGGAATAGGGCTACCATCTTTATATTTTAAATTAATCAACTTACGAAACAGAAAGGCTTTATTTGTAGCTGATTTTCTATCATAAAGACTCTCTAATTTTTTTCCATAAATCATGTGCCAAAGTTTCAGTAGCAACATGATGAAACACACTGTTATCAATCCATTGACGGATAACACCAACGGCTTTTCGATTAATCCTATTCCATTCATCATCTTTCATACCCTCAGGTTTGCCACTATCACCCTCAATGGGTCTATACAAATCTTTACAAAATAATAGGTCCTCCATTTTCGTTTGCCAAGTTACCCAATTACTTCCATTGAAGCTAGACATGCAACCCACATTCCCCTTCATTAATTTACACAAATAAATAAACCCAAATAAACCGTAAGCTCTGATACCAGTTATTAGGAAAAATATGTGATTCCCCACAAGTAAATCAATTAATGGGAATAAAAACTAATGCGGAAAAACTAAATCAAAAGCAACACAATAATTGTTACGTGGTTCCCTCAATGTGAGGTACATCCACGGGATTGAAATCCGATTCTACTATCAACCAAAAGTTTTCCAAACAATTACAAACGAGACATGAATGGTCTCACAAACCACCCTTAAGTAAATTCCAAATAATCATAAATAAACAAAGACGAAAGACCTCACCAAATAGAAAAACCAAAATCTTCGAAACCAGAATTGAAGAAGACTCAAAATAACGAACCAAATCAACTTCAGAACAGAGGCAACATAACCATCAACAAAACAAGGACCTTGACAAATCTTCACAAAATTGTAAAGCTTCGGCACTGTTCCCCAAATCAAAGCACTGTTACCGATGCAATCTACTAGTATGGCAGCCGCACCCTTTTTTCTTAGGAAAAACCAATACACAAAAAAAATATTGTGAATCTAGGGTTTTTTTTATCAAAACCTTAGTTGTTTCCAAATTGAATTGAGTCTCCACAAAATTAGATATAATATATAAAAATATATTATAACTAATACCAAACCAAATTAAACTCTTTTAATAAACCAATTGGATCCCACACTCCAATAAGGAGATATACCTAACAACAATTAGATTTTTATGGCTCCGGAGGACAGGGAGAAGACTGTATTTACCACTCCATAGGGGACATACAATTATAGGGTTATGCCATTTGGACTGAAGAATGCCAATGCTACATATCAGAGAGCAACAACCACAATATTGCATGACATGATCCATAAGAAGGTCGAGGTACATGTGGATGATATGATTGTCAAGTCCAAAAAGTGAAAGGGCTTCTATGTTGCACTAAAGAGGTTCTTCAAAAGGATCAATGAGTATAGGCTGAGGTTAAATCCACATAAATGTACATTTGGGGTGACTGCTGGTAAGATGCTGGGGTTTTTGATTACCCAACGAGGAATTAAAGTTGATCCGTTAAAAATCAAGGTTATCTTAAAAATGTCACAACCAATGACTGAAAAAGAGATGTAGTAGGGCTCTTTGGAAAAAGGGCAATTCATAAAAAGGTTTATTTCAAAGCTAACCTTGACTTGTGAACCATTATTTGGTCTCCTAAAAAAAAAAGAGAAGAAGTTCTGATGGGATGATCGATGTCAGTTTGCATTCGAGCAGGTCAAGCAGTATCTGTAGAATCCACATGTGTTATCACCACCTAAGCTACGAAAACTGCTGATACTGTACTTATCAGTGATTGAATCAACTATGACGTGTATGTTTGCCCAAGAGTCAGATAAAAAAATGGAAAAGGCTATTTACTACTTGAGCAAGAAGATGCTAGAATACGTGACTCGCTACACTCCTTTGGAAAAAGCATGTTTAGCCTTGGTTTGAGCTACCAAGAAATTAAGGCACTACTTGTAAGCACACTTGGTAATTCTGGTTTGGAGATTAGATCCTATCAAATATCTCTTTAAGAAACCAGCGCTTACTGGTAGATGAGCTCAATGGTTACTTTTATTTTTTGAGTTCGACCTTAAATATGTCACTCGCAAGTCTGTCAAATGAAGGGTTGTAGCGGAATTTTTGGCCGACCATCCAGTTGAAAGAGGAGAAGATGTAGAGTACATGTTCCCAAATGAAGAGATCTTGTAGCTCGAAAAAGATACTTGGAAATTGTATTTTGACAGAGCAGTTGATCAAATTTGGCTATAGGATAAGGGTGTTGCTTATAGCACTAGATGATTCCCACATACCCTTAGCTTTCAAACATTGATTCAAAGTATCCAATAATCAAGCTGAGTATGAGGCATGTATAGCCAAATTGGAAGTAGCCTTAGAACTAGGGACAATAAGGCTGGATGTGATTGGGGGTTCAAACTTAGTGGTCTCTCAAGCCAATGGGCACTAGAAGGTCAAGGAAGAGAAAATGAAAGTTTACCACCAGACCTTTGATATTCTTGTCCCAAGGTTTAAAAGATTGACATTTACACACCTAGTGAGAGATAACAACCGATTTGTCGATGCTTTAGCGACTTTGGCCTCGATAGTAGACATACCAATTAGGGTCAAGATGCGTCCAATCCTTATAGAGCAAAGATATACACTGGCATACGAGGTGATAGCCGCGATAGAAGAAGTGCAAGATAAAATTCCTGGTACTTTAATATTTGAAACTTTTTGGAAAGCAACACATACCTGAAAGGGGAAAATGCCAAGAACAAAAAGGGGATACGGCATCTGATCGCTCAATTCATCAACTGCGGAGATAAGCTATACAAGAAATGGCATCTGGGAATGCACAAGCTGAGTGCAGAGGAAGAAGAGGCAACCGTATTGTGGAAGCTATCTATGAAGGACAGTATGGAGCCCATATGAACGATATAATGCCAGCCAGAAAAATCCTTAGACAAGGATAATACTGGTTAACCATAGAGAGTGATTGTATCAATTTTGTTAATCGATGCCATAAATGTCAGATTTATGCTAACCGCATGAATATCCCGCCATCAAAACTTTATAATATGACCTCACCATGGCCTTTCTCAGTTTAGGACATAGACATCACTGGAGCAGTTGCACCAAAGGGTTCAAACATGTATGAATTCATTCTGGTCACTATTAATTATTTCACCAAGTGAGTAGAAGTATAGTCGTATTCAGTGTTGAAAGCATTGCACGTGGCTAAGTTCATCAAAAATAACATCATCTACAGGTATGGAGTGTCGAACGAAATCATTTCAGACAATAATTCACACTTTAAAAGAGAAGTAGCAGTTCTACTTGAGAAATACAATGTGACTTTTCACAAGTCATCAACATACAGGCCACAAACCAATGGAGCCGTTGAATCTACAAATAAGAACATCAAAACCATTCTACGTAAGATAGTAGAAACCTATAGAGATTGGCTAGACAAACTGCCTTTTACACTTTGGGGATATAGGACGTCAATTTGAATGTCTATAGGGGGTAACCCCCTACTCTCTAGTATATGAAATGGAGGCTATTTTGCTGATTGAGATAGAAGTACCCTCGCTGAGGATTATGGTTGAATGTTAGATAGTAGAAACTTATTGGCAACAGAGTCGATTTGAGGAGCTGATGTTATTTGATGAGTGAAGGTTGAAGGCATTATACTAGATTCAGGGGTATCAACTCAGGATTGCCAAAGCATTCAAATAAAAAAATTAAATCCAAAAATTTGAAAGAAAAAGATTTAGTATTGAAAGATAATCGAGCTCTAATTCATGATCCTAGGGGCAAGTTCAGATCTAGTTAGACAGGTCCTTACATTATTAAGTCAATCTAGTCAAGAAGAGTGGTAGTTCTTATGGACTTGGATGGATTGGAGTTTTCGCAACCAATCAATATGGACAAATTGAAAAGGTACTACCTTTGAAAGGTTCGCTAGGTAGAAAACTCGGAAGGGCGACCTAGGTAAAAATTATAGCATATATATAAAAAAATAATAAAATAAAATAAATAATAATAAAATAAAATAAGGAAAATAAATATTAAAAAAAAAAAAAAAAAAAAAGCTCACAAGGTTGAAAACCCAGAAGGGTGGCTTTGGCAAATTTGATTCCCTTCCTCGTCAGTCTAGTCAACGGTGAGGCTAAGCTAGAGAAGTCCTTCACAAACTGACAGTAGTACATGGCTAATTCCAAAAAACTATGAATCTCAAAGGCGTTCTTAGGTTGTTCCCAATCTTGCACCGTTTCTATTTTAAAAGAGTCTACAGTCACTCATTTCCTGAATACCACATGGCCTAGGAACTTAACTTCTTACAACCAGAATTTACACTTCCCGAACTTAGCATATAGTTTGTGGGCTCTAAGCAACTCAAGTACAACTCGCAAGTGTTCTTTGTGCTCCTCCTCAGAGGGTGAGTAAATCAAGATGTCATCAACAAAGATGGCCACAAAACGGTCTAAGAATTCACGGAAGGTTCGATTCATCAAGTCCATGAACAAGCTAGGTACATTGGTTGACCCAAAAGGCATCACTAGAAACTCATAATGACCATATTGCGTACGGAATGCCATTTTCTAGATATCCTCCTCCCTTACCCCCAACTAATGATAACTTGATCTCAAGTCTATCTTAGAAAAACAACAAGACCTCTTTAACTGGTCAAACAGGTTATCTATACGAGGCAATAGGTAATTGTTCTTAACGGTTACCTGGTTCAACTTTCGATAATCAATACAAGGTTGTAACGCGTCATCTTTTTCTTAGCGAAGAGAGCCAGTGCTCCCCAAGACGAAATACTAGGGCAGATAAAACCCTTATCTAGCAATTCCTAGAGTTAAATCTTTAACTCGCTTAATTTGGTGGGTGAAAATCTATACAGTGCCATAGAAATCAGTATTCTGCCAAGCACTAAATCAATAGAGAACTCAATCTCATGGTAATGTGGTAAACTAGTGAGATCCTCGAGAAAGACATCCGAGTATTCACAAACTACCCTTGGTAACTTAACTTGGACCACATCACTCTCAACACCTAGAAATGTAGCAAGAAGGAGACTAAGCTCACCCTGACCACGCGTATCACACACAGACAATAAGGCTCTATCTGTCACGACCCACTCCCCGTACCAAAGGGTTAAGCATTGTGATGGCCAGTAACTGGAGTTACCTATGACCAATTCTTGAACAAATAAATAAACACAAGTGGAAATAATATTTAAGTAAAGGTACCAAAATAATTATCGGAGCTTCTATTTTATAATAAAATTTATTAACCAAAAGAGCCGATATTCATGTACTAAGAATATAATTATAAATACTATAAAAGTGCTATGTGTGTCTATTCTGCAGCCCCACGTATAAGACTCTCCAAAAGCTATTTCTAAATTGCATTGTTTCCTAAAAATTGATAAACAGCTATAAGCACATGGCAGAGTGAAAATAGTATACTCAGAGCATAATTACCATAGATAAGCTTTAAGCTTAAAATAGATAAAATATAATATTTTTCTATTAGAGTAAATAAGTTGCTTATATTATAACAGAAATCATTTTCAGAAATCATATGATATTATATGAAAATATATAACCATAACCACGATGCAGAATAGAATAGAGGTCAATGGATTCATAACAATATAGAGGTACGGATTCAAGAGGTGGCTCCCACAATAGTGTAGCACTTTGTTTCACACAAAACAGAGGTCAATAGATCCATGACAAACAGAAGGCCACAAGGTGACCAATCAGAAGCTAATGGTTTATTTAAGTCCCCCAAGGCGTGGGACTCCTGTGGTGGTACTTACAAAAAATAATTATTTACAAGATCATTGTCAAATACTTTCTAAAATTTAAACAAACATATCCATGGGTGTCAATTTAAGCAAATAGGGTTCAGAAAATTAGCAACGTAATTGAAATATTAATATAATTTATAAAACACAAATTGTGTAAAATAAATTATGGTAACTCAAAACATACTTAAAATATATTATGATGACTCAAGGTATAATCTAACTCACCTTAATGTTAATTCTAATTTTTAACTTTCATTTTCTGTGACCTACTAAATACTCCAAACTAAACTCAAAGTTTTATATATATATATATAAAAAAAAAAAACGCTAGAGAGCAGAGAGAGAGAATTAGAGAGTTTGGGTGAAAAGGTGATAGGATTGGCATCTATATGCATCTATATATATAGGGGATAGGTGTGGGCCGTAGGACATTTAGGTAGCACGGCAACTTGGGGCGCACGTATTTTTATTGTACAGAAAATGTTATGATTCAGTGTATTTTGGTCTAGGAAAAATATAGAGAAAAACATAATAAAAATACCATAATACTCAGAAAATAATATTAAAGTAAAAATTATTTTTTGAAATCATTTATAATTAAATAATACTAATATAAAATTTAAAGGACAACTTAAATTTTTGGGTTGTTAGACTATCGACTCTGTCCTCCATGAAATAAAAACAATCACCACTCGAGGTTCACATAGTAACCCTCTAACAGTAACAATCTATGATAGCCCGATGAGATGACAACCAGTCCATACCCAATATAACATCAAAACTCAACATATTAATCAACACAAATGCAAAAGGAAGTCGGCGACCAGCAGCCTTTATCTCACAACCCCGACACCCCTGTTCCAATACAATCTCACCACCAACAGGTGAATCTACCCTAAGTGGAGACGTTAACTGAGCCACTTCTAACCCCCAACGCCGATGTAAATACAGACGAGATAAAAGAATGGGATGCACCCGTATCAATCAACACATTGGCAATAAAATTGCATAACATGAAAGTACCTTTTATAACGTAGGTCTCTGCTCCACCTGCTCACCCCCCGGAGCATTAGTTTGATGCACTGATTGAGCTGAAAGAGCTCCCTGATTAGCCCTCGAGGCTTATCCTGACTGTATAGGCTAGTGACTCTGTGTCTACCTCGAACCAGACGCACCAGGTCTGCCACTTGACTAAGAGCAAAGCCTCCTCACATACCCTGACTGCCCACACTAATAATAGGTAGACGATTGCCCTCTTCCTTGACTCTGGCTCTGAGAACGAGCGACAGACAGTGCAGGTTGTTGCCCTCCTCTTCTTTAAGGGCAAGTTGGAGATTTGTGACCCAACTGGCCATACTTAAAACAAGTGAAACCTTCTTGACTACCTCTCCTTGAGCCTGAACTCAGTATAGGAAAGGTGGATCTGGACTGTGCTCCCTGGAACTACTATGGGGTGGAACCCCTTTGTCTTGTGCCTTACTCTAAACCTCCTAACTCCTCCTAGAGCCCCTCAACCACTCTTTCTCCACCTAAACTACAATCTTCAGATGTGTCACCGCCTCCACAAGGCGTCTGTAGTCCCTAATCATCGACCTAACTAATTTGAAAATAAGCCCGGTCCTCAACCTTTTCTCGAACTCGATACAACGACGTTCTTCTGTCACCACAAGTTCCAGTGCAAATCTAGAGAGGCTTGTGAAAGCTGTCTCAAACTCAACTACTGGCGAATTAAGCTGCTTAGCCTTCAAGAATTGGTCCCTCAACTTCTCCCTAACAGTGGGAGGCAAAGACTTGTCCTGGAAGGCATTGACAAAGGCCTCCAAAGTCACTCCAATACGCCCACATGCATACTTCCACCATTGACTCGCATTTTCTTTCAACTGGAAGGATGCCAATGTCACCCTCAACCCATCATCCTTGATGCCAAGCATCTCGAATGTCTTCACCATCTGCTCGAGCCATTCATTCACTTTCAAAGGCTCTTTAGGATCCCCCAAAAACTCGTCTAGATTAGACCGGAAGAACTCCCTCTTCAAGAATGACAACCCTGCTTCAACAACTTGGGCCTAGACTTGATTTTCAGCCTTGAGAATGTCCATGGATTCCCCCAAAGCACCGACCATTTCACAGGCCAAAGCGCCCATGGCCTACTGACCAATTAGTTCGGCCACATTGACATGACCAACTCCTTGTTCCTTCGCTGAAATTTTATCCGGTAACGGCACCTCATGTCATCTAAGCCTACCACGCCTACTACCACGTCCCCGTCCTGACATCATAATGAAGGTAACACAAGAGATTAGCACAATTACAAACATGCCGAAGCTAACTCACTTGTGTCCTAAGACAATGGACAACAGTAATTCACTCCATATAAGCACGTAGTCACATAAACGCATACGAATTTTCTTCCTAGATAATGATCATCTCGTGACATTGCCAGAGTTCCAATTAGAAATAGCAGTGATCAAGTGCTCTTTTAACAGGACTTCTAGGAACTCGTGGACCCAATCAATATCTTAGCAATCAAATCTCATACCCATATAATTACATAAGCATGTTATCACATAGCATACCATACATACAAATATCTCTGTCAAACGAGATAAATCCATTGTGGTAAGAACCACTTCCTACGTACCCAAATTATTCAAAACGATACGCTCTGATACCAAATTATAACACCCCGAAATAATTACGATAAACCATCCATGATATTAATTACATAACAATACATGATAAGGTAATTATCTTCCATTAGTTCCAATTACTTTTACAAAAGAGTAACATATGCAAAAATACATTCACAAGTTTAGCCTTAAATCTATAGCATATGTTACATAATAGAGAAATAGGATGAAAGTTAAACAAATAAGAAATGCCCTAAGGGCTTACAGCTTTCCAAGTCAACTTTTGGTTAAAACAAATTGGATTTAAACTTAATACAGTTAAAGCCTTGTCTTGTACAAAATTAAATACAACAAACACACAAAATGAAGCTCTTGCTCTGAGTCCTCCCAAACTATTGCCTTGGCAAAGGCATATCATCAGCACCTGAAAATGTTTTTTCCACATAGGTAAGCCAAAACTCAGTAGAAATAATCCAACACAATATATGAATTTTAACAAAGCTATAAGGTGAATGCATATGCAATGCACGTAGCAAAAACGTTTTATATCTCTTTCAAAACCGTGTAATGCTAGGTTATAACACAGCTCATAAATTAATTCCTTTACAATAGAAGATAGGGTAGTGAATCACACTTTGGAAAATCTCAAAATCATTCCAACCTTTCACGAAAATTTTGTCCGCAAAAAACCGTAAACCGACACCCATGTAAACGTAGGCTTTACAAGTACTACCATTGCAATTTCACGAAAATTTCATCCGCGGGATCAACACCCATGTATACGCGCAGTTTTTAGGACTTTCACTATGGACACTCAAGCCAACTTATTTCAATGAGACAATATATACTTCCCATATTCACCTATTTTTCTCTAACGATAAACATTTCCAATATATAAGTGTGAGATAATGCTTAATGTAAATGAATGAGAAAATAGTTTCAATTCTCCTAATTCTTATGTAACTTCTACAACACTCATAGTTATACTCCACCGATAGCCTAAAACAAATATTTATAATCAGATAAACAATTATCAATAAAGATAAACTTTCCAAATTTCAAGATGTGAGTGATAATACATATCCAACTCCACCATCCTTATTAATATCAATCCAAATTCGCAATTTCAATATCAATTCCTTTATTTGTACAAAATCAACATTTGAGACATTTAGGGCAAAACCTCTATCCTCTTTATGAATCAATCCCAAGGATAAAAACACACTATTTTATCACCACTCATCCTTATTTACAATTCCAAAATCATTTTCAAGAATCCATTTGAAAACCCCTCTTTTGAATTTTACCCTAAAATCCCAGATTTGTTCCAAAATTTTTCAAATCACAATATTGTTTAGAAATAACAAATAACTAAGTTAAAGCTCATAGAAAGTGCAAAAAATCCTACCTCAAGCTTAGACAATGAGAGAGAGAGAGAGTGAAGAAAACTCAAAGACACTGAAAATCAACTTTGCTCCGATTAGAACGAAGCCCTTGTCGAGCTCTACATTTCCAACAAAGGGATGAGGGTGAAAAGGTCGACGGATCTAGGTGCATTTGAGTGAAATAAATGAGTTTTAGAGAGAGAGTAAAAGAAAATAGGATTTTGAAATGTTTTTAGAGAGAAAGAGATGAAAAAGTGATTCAGAAAAATGACTTTACGAACTGATATACACGCAGGCCGCTTGAGCGCAAGATGTGTCGCTCGAGCGTCCAGACACAAAATATGTGACCATTCGAGCGAAGAAGTTTGTCGCTTGAGCGAAGAATACAAACTCCCAGAAGTTTTGCAGATAGAAGACCCATGCTCGAGCACAAGAAACACCGCTCGAACACGAGAATGACGCTTGAGCGAAGAATACCAACTTCCAATATCTCTGCAGATCTACAAAAGTACTGGAAGTTCACAAAGACCGCTTGAGCGCAAGAAGTGTCGCTTAAGAGAAAAAGCCAAAATCTAGGCAATAACCATTTTGAAAAACTAACTCCCGACCTATTCCAAATAAAACCAAAACACAATGATAACCAAACTCAGTGAAGTGTAAGATGGAATAGGACATGAACAACCATATACAGCAATAAAACCCGAATCCAAAACATCAAATGGGTCGGATCTAAATTCGAATTGCTATAAGACGAGTTTGATTATGTCTGTATTGTCGTCTGAACCTGAATGGAGAGTAAAAGACGCAATGGGTCAGGCTGATTAATTGCACACCCACCCGAAAGAACATGCTATAAGTCATATGGGACAATTCAAGCCAGGGGTATCACTAAGTAATTTCAGCCCTAGACCTATGACACATCCAATTGAACCATGCTTTCTCTAAGAAAAAATTCACTAAATGGGAACAAAAAAAAAAAAAATAGCCTATGGCTGAATATTAGGCACAAGGAGCCACTACCTTTAATTTGTCTATCAATCATACTTGGAGAGAGATTAAAATAAAATAGAGTATGTTGAGAGAAAAGTGAGCAACGGGTTATAGCAGTTTGAAAAAAGAGTGTTAAGTCCTAGAGTGATATGAGCACCAGAAAATGTGAAAAGGTTGGGAAACAGTACCTGTAGAAGTAGTGGACTTCTTACAAAGTGGAAGGTTTCTTTTTGATGGAATGTATCTAAGCTCATCAAAGTCTCGACTAGTGCCAAGCCAATATAGCTCTGACCTTCCCGAATGCGTTGAGTTATGTCAACCAATTTGGTGCTAGCTTCAAGGCCACCAGGAACAATTAAGAAATGAGCCAGAAGGCATAGCTAGAGAGTATGCTATCGATGCCTACGCCAAAAGAGGATTATTTCTGTCTCCAACTTTTGAAAATCGACGAATCAGGGCAAAAACATTTGCTTTGCCGTCATAAGCTAGAGATCAAACTTCACTTAATGCAAGACCGCACATTTGAGCAAGGGCCCGTGCATGGCCAAAATTTGATCGGGGCATAATTTCCTTATATCGAGAAAGCTCCATTAGTGCCTGGAACTCTTCAACAGTCGGACATAACTCTTGTGTCCCAAAGCGGAATACATGAGTAACCAGACTCCAAAAACGAACAGTTGCATAGAGAAACTGTCACACCCTCAAATTCGCCCCTGAAAGTTTGGGCATGACCCATTCGGAAAAAGGACCCTTTAACCTGTTGAATATATCATATGGGGCCTTGTCGAAAGCATAAAAACGTTACAAAAATACTAAAACGAATGAACTCCATTGAGCTATCACTAATATGCCAGGATCTCATACACACATGCACCATCATAAGTAAATAAAATTCAAAACTATAACTCTGGGCATCGGTTAAACTTATACACATTTATAGATCCAGCTCCATGATTGGACATAAACAAAAACATGAAAATTTCTACATTCAACCTTAGTTGGGTAATCAAAACATAAGCCAACGTCTTATCAGTCTTTACAAAAGCAAATGGCTTCGTACAGTGCCTGGACCCTTAAAAGTTGACAAAAAGAAACAGGTGTCGTGGCTAGGACTGTCCACCTGAAGGGTTACCTACAGGAATAGACGTAACACAGAGTGAGTTAAGCTCAGTGAGTAGTAATGCATAATTAATACAGTGCTTGGCATGAAAAATAACACATTATAGTATAAAAGATACATATATAGTTAGTCTAAATCCGTATTAATTTCATGACGGCCTTAGCCCATTTCTGACATATAGTGGTTTGCAACATAATCTCTTGATGGCTATAAGCCCTTATACATGGTGGCACAAGGCCCTTAAACATGGTGGCGTTACGCCCTTGAACATAGTGGCGCAAGGCCCTTGGATGAGTTGGCATTAAGCCCTTGAATAAGTTGGCATTAAGCCCTTGTGTCATGTGAACTCAAGAGGTGTCTCACACGGACTCTAGAGATGGCTCACGTCTTAGCACTTAGTTCCGTGTAGCACTTTGTTTCATATTACCATAATAGAGTAACTTGGTTTCAGAGTTATATAGAATGAACATTTTTCATCTTTCTACTCTTTCTTTACATGTTTAGAAACATAGCATAATTGCATATCATATATGAGTATAACACTTATGGCAATCATTAGCTACGTTTAAAGCATATAATAATACTACTACTCACAATGATGTGATGACGTGCTTATTCCTCCCGGAGTGTGCCCTGCACACATTCAAACCTCACAATTCAGTTTCCTTTTCATATCAAATTGTTTTCCATTTTGTTTTACTTTGAAAGAATTTATTCATAACGAAAAGGCATCAAACACAAATTCTGATAATTTTAGCGGGTTCTACACGCAAAACGGAGTGATCCACATTTTTTAGCATGGACCGCACGTGCGGCAAACTCCCCCGCACGTGCGGCAAAATGCCCCCGCACATGCTTTTTAGACAGAATCAAAACCCCAAAATTGGTCTTCTCCCGCACGTGTGGCCACAACCCCCACACGTGCGGCGATTGGCTCCCGCACATGCGGCCATGACTCCCGCATGTGCGACGATTCTGCATTTTTCCCAATCCGAAATTCTGCAATATCTCAACTTTTGGTGCACATTTAAGGGGTTTAACTTGGGGCTTTTTATGGCTAATTTAAGGTTCAAAAAGCATGCAAATCAAGCATATAAATCAAGATACGGCACACAACATATTAAACTCATGGACACAACTCAATTGACTTGATCAAGAACATGGCATAATTGAAGCCTATTAACATCTTTTCATTCTTGAGGCTCCTAACTTCACACACTTAACATAGATATACCAAAAGCATAGTATAAGCATGAATATCAATTTGCTAAGCAAGAGAACAAGATGGTGCTCTCTTTAAATAACTTGAATTAAATCCAAAATTCACAAATGATAGGATTATCATACCAAGTCTTTACCACACGCACATCCAAAACTTCATACAACTTCAAAGGCTTCCTACTTCAAATCAAGGGAGAGAATTGGGTTAGGGAAATTCGACTTACTTGGATTCAATTTTTCTCTACTCCCTTTTGTTCTTAACCTCTCTTCCTTTCCTCCCAGGAAATATATGAAGTTTCTCATAGACATATATATATATATATATATAGAGAGAGAGAGATTGAATAAAGACGAAATTCAATCGTTTAAATATCTGAAATTGAAATTTCACAGAAACGCTTAATATTACTTAAAAATTATGCTAATCACCTATATGAGCTCAATTTCAGATAATTAAGCTCCTAAGGCTTCCAATTTCTACTTCTAACTTAGAGGTGTAACAGATACTTTCTTGTTAAACAGATAAGCATTCATAAACATGAAATTCTCCTACTTAACCATAATTTCTCAAGGGATTTCACAATAAGCATTCAGAAACACAAAATGGGGGTTGGAAATATATCAGAAAACATGCAGGAGGGTCGGGTTATTACAGAAACAGAAGTTAAAATGGGGCAAGACTCAAGGAAAAAAGAGCATTTAGGCCAAATCCGACGAAATTCACTTTATTCGTGCCATCTAGGATGGCCATCCAATCCTTGAGCCTAATGAGGGATTTCTCTATTTTCAAGAGCAAAATATCTAGCTTCTCATTTATTTGGTATAACAACATTGGAGGATCACCCTTTATAGAAGATAGTGGGCTTGGAAGTGCATGACAACTATTTTCAGTTGTGTCACACTGCCTTTGTCCAGCCAGCCAACTCTCCTTCATTTCTTCTTCACTAGTTTGGCCAACTCAAAAATTTAGCTGGCTAGCAAATTAATTGGTTGGCCGGCCAATTGGCCAATTTGTTACCTTCCAGAATTGAAAACTGCAACAAAATGAAGAGCTTAACGATTTGTTCGTTAAGGTCTTATTTTGAGTCATTTCTTTTCTAGCAAGTGTAATTTGACATGTTTAAGTTGTTTATGCTTTGTTTGCCTTTTATCGAGTTGTATTTTGAATTTTGGACAATTGAAAGCTTAATAACCAATCTAGTAACATCAATTTTATGGCATTTTAAAAATAAAAATGACACAAAAAATTGTTTTAATGACATTTATCAATAGATGCCACTAAATTAGGTAGGTGTAAGTAACTTTTTATGACATTGAGTGAAAAGTGTCATAAACAAATAATTTTTATGGCACTTTGTGAAGTGCCACTAAGCCAAAATCTTTCAAAACTATCTAATGGCATTTTTTGAAGAAACAAAAAACAGCAACATACTCTCAAAATTTTTTAAAATGCACACAATAAAAATAAATAAATAAATTGAACTCAATATAATATGTTTTTTTAACTCTACTTGCTACATGTATAAAATTGATCAACAACCTTATATGAATTTACAAAAAAAAAAAAAAATTAACTGCTCTCCCATATAATGATAAAATTACTTAAATTTTTAATTGAAATAAATTTATGATATCCTAAAAAATTATTAATTGACTTGATGATTTATTAGTAAAAGGAAAAATTATGCAAATAGTCCATGTATTTTACATGATGTGTCAATTTAGTACCTATAGTTTCAATTTGCTCGATTTTGCCCCTTAATTTAACGGATTGTGTCATCTTAGTCCAATAAATAACGGTTGTTAAGTTAATTTAACAAAAATTCAAACAATGTGTCAATTTGGTCCATGTATTTTCCATAATGTATCAATTTAGTCCCTGTTAAAATCGAGAAAATTAAAACTACAAGGACCAAATTGACACATCGTATAAAGTACAAGGACCAAATTGACATATTATTTGACCTTTCGTTTGATTAATTTAACATCTGTTATTTATTAGACTAAAATGACATAATTCGTTAAATTAAGGGGCAAAATCAAGTAAATTGAAACTACATAGATCAAATTGACACATCATATAAAGTACAGAGACTATTTGTATAATTTACCCTTAATAAAATTGGCCATTTATTATGAAATGGGAAACTTCAAGGGACATGATTTGGTCATTGTGTCATTTTAGTCCATGTAGTTTCAATTGACTCGATTTTAACTCTGAATTTATAGATTTATCTCGATTTATTCTAATTGTTTATAATTGTTAACATTTTTTAATAAAAAATATGCATATAAATGACATGTGTCATTTTTTTTAGGCAAAATTGTAAATTTTCTTAACTCAGTGAGTTAATCTCAACTAATTCAGCGATCATTTTTTGTCAAAAACACTAACGATATTATCAATTGGATCAAACAGACACAAAATCTAAAATTAAAGGTAAAAATTGATCTAATTAAAACTGTAAGGATCAAAATTGATATTTATTCTTTTTATTTAAAGTGTGAACAAACTTATTTAAAAATAAATAAATTTATTTATTTTTGGTACACCACTACCATTCACCTCATTACCAATTCTCTACTATTTTTTTTTTTTTAATTGAAGAAATAAGGAAACAGGGGAAAGCAAAATACTGAGGTTAGAGACCTAATCCACAAGTTAGAGAAAAAGAAGCTAGGGTAGAGATTCAATCCACGAGTCCAACAAATCTGAAATTGGTGAAACAAAATTAATTTTGGCGAGACAAAGAGGCAGGAGCGAAATAATGAAATAAGGGTTCATCATTCTTTATCTTTCACGCCATCCTTATCTACCATCTACATCACAAATTTGCAATTTTTTCATCTTCTACAATATACTAAATTCTATAGGGTATTCTTTCTCTCTTTCTCACTCTCACACACATAAGCAAACACACACAATACCTCCATCTTTGTCTCTTATTTGTGATGTTCTTGTTTTAGGAATAAAACTTGATACAATTTGAAAATCTAATCTTCTAATCCATGAATTTATTAATTTTCATCTTTTAATGTCAATGGTTAATTGTGATTTACTATTATTGTATTTATGTTGTGATTTTATATAATGCATTGCAAGTGTTTGTTTAAATGTTACAATGATTCGTAAGTTACACCACTTGTCTACATATTTAAAATGGATGTAGATTGGAATTCATTTGTACACTCCATCATCATTGTTAAATATTAGAATCTTCATAATATTATGGATCTTTTATTTTGAAATACTTAAGCCTCGTTTGTCAACTATATATTTTAGTCAAAAAACCAAAAAGTCACTATAAGTTGTCATATTACTCTCTAATTTTCTGCACATCTTTTTGTAGAAAGCCAAAAAATTACTAAAATAGCATGTTTAGAAAGGAACAACATTTGAATTACCATTAAAATAGTGATATTGCATTAACAAGAACCTTAAAATTTATAAACCCTAATTTTTTACTTTAAATTTTGTTTAGAGTTTGATTAAATTTGACAAATTGAGAAAGAAATCAATATTTGAATCTGATTAGAATTTTGTCTTTCATGCTTAAAATCTTAATTTCTTTTTTCTTTTTTAATTTTTATACATTTGTTGATAAATGTACCATTTTGCTTAGTTTGGGTTTCAATTGGCCTTTACGTGTTTGATGAATTGCCTAAAAGAGTTGCAAACATATGAGACATGTATGTGTGAACATAGTTCATGTCATTTCACATGCACTCTGACTTCTTAATTTTTTAAATGGCTTAAATTAGCTGATATAGTATATTTTTTAGATAAGGGTGAGAAATACAATTTTTATAACAATTCTGATTTAGACCCGACCCGTTTATTATTTTGGATCTGGATTCCTTGCTTTACCTGGTCATTTATATCCTTGTTTATATTATTCCTTGTTGAATTAGGTTATTTGTGTTTGAAACAGATTGGGAGTCTGTTTTTCAAAGGAGTCTTTGCTCAGGTTTTAGTCAGTTCGCTCGAGAGGTCTTTGAGAACTCTCAGTAAGGGTGTTTTTCTCACTTGAGTAGTGTGTCTTGCGCTCGAGCAGTCTTGGCTCGAGCTGTGCTTCTTGCGCTTGAGCGGTCTTTGAGAACTCTTAGTACATTTGTAGGCTTGCAAAAATACTAGGAAGGTGTTTTTCTCGCTCAAGCGGTATTTCTTGCGCTCGAGCGGTTAGTCTTTGTTTGCAAAACTTCTGAGAGTATGTCTTTGTGTGCTCGAGCAATACTTTGTTCGCACAAGTAGTCTCACTTCTTGGATTTGGTCACTCAAGCGGTCTACGCGTATATCATTTCCGAAAAGTCACTTTTTGAATCATTTTCTCATCTATCGCTCTCTCTCTCTCTCTCTCTGCATTCCAAAAACACACATTTTCTTCCTTTCTCTCTAGAAACCATTTTCAAACCTCAAATACACTACCATCCATTGATCTTTCAACCATTGCCCTTTGGGAAAAAGAGTAGAGCACACTGAAAGCTTCCTTTTTATTGAAACAAAATTCATTTTTGGCTTCGTTGAGTTTTAACCCTTGTTCTTCTTGGTTCTTGTCTTTGAGGTAGGGATTTCTCCACACTGTGTATGGTTATTAACTTGGTTATTTGTCTTTCTAAAGAAGTCATGGAATTTGGGGATTTTTAAACTAATCTAGGGTTTTGGTTTAAAAATCAAAAGAGGGGTTTTTAAATGGTTTTATTGGAAATGATTGTGGGAGCGTATTTGTGGTTGAGTTGTGATGAAATTGTGGATTTCAGCCTTGGATTTGATTTATAAAGAAAATGGGATTTTTGCTCTAAATTACGAATATTTTATTTAGAAAGTATCTGTTTCTCTTCACTTGGTCAATTTCCAATTATTATTTATTTATTTATTTTTATTTAACAAGTCAATTGTAGTTCACAGTGGCATTTGTGTGGAAGTGGCTTCAAGTTGATAGGGGACCTGATCTGTGTGTTGCTAAAAGGCTGTAGAAATTTGTGGCTCCACAAAAAATGTAGTTCTTTGGGTGGTTAGCCTAGAGGGGAAGAGTAAAGACTGCTGAGTTTTTACATAGGATTGGTGTGTTGGATGATAAGGTTAGTGTCTTGTGTCCATTATGTAGAAATGCAATTGAATCGATTAGTCATGTTTTACTTCATTGCCCACCAGTATGGAGGGTATGGTCTGAATTAGTAAACTGATGGGGTATGTGTTGGATGGTACCATGTACAGTTAAAGATTTGTTTCCATGGTGGGTTGGGGTGAAACTCAAGAAGAATGAGAGGAAAATTTGGAACTTGGTGCCTATTGTAATGTTGTGGTCAGTGTGGAAGCTGAGGAATGAGAAATCGTTCTCTGGAAGACTTCCTAATTTTGTTGAGCTAGTAGATTTAGTGAAGTTTAGGATAGCTTTCTAGGCAAAGAGTAATATTGCAGGGTTGCAGTACTCAATTCAAGATATAGTGATTAACTTACATCAGGTTAGACAGTGTTTGGGATAAAAGTGCTGCTGGGTCCAGTTGTTGGGCTGTTACTGGTGTCATAGTAATTAAAGGGATTTTGACGGGGTTTGTAGTTTGCTAGGGTTCTTATGCTGGATTAGCAGGAACAACTGAAAGGTTTGGAGCTTGGTTATTGCTGGTGTAGTGGAAATGTTGTTGTAATGTTGTAGGGTGAAGTTGCTGTAGTTGGTGTTGTTCTTGCTATAGTCCAGATGGTGTTACTGTGTGTTGGTTTTGTTCACATGGTTGTTGATTTTGCTACTGTGTCTAGGATCTGGGTGTGTTTGTGGTATGTTGCTGATTTCTTAGTTTAGGATCTGATGTTGTTTCGGGTCTGGCTATGGGTGTGCTTTGGTTATATGTTGCTTATTTTTATTTTTTTCTTCCTTTCCTCTCTTTTTGTTTCTTTTGATTGGTTCCTCACCAATCTTGGATTTGTGCTAGCATATGATTGTGCTACTTTATCGGTGCCAACCTAGTTGGGATTGATTTGGTGAGCTATGATGCTTTTTGCACTTCCCTTCTTTGTTGATGTAAGTTTTACATGTTTCTTGCTTTCTTCATCAATAAAGTTTCCTTTTGCTGATCAAAAAAATAAAAATAAATAAACAAGTCAATTGCTTTATTCTTCTATTACTTATGAATATTTTAATAAACTTGATAGGTTTGAAGCTCTTGGAAAAGGAATTCAACAAACTACAATTACAAGAATAGAAACACCAATGGATTTGTTTACATGTTGGGAGTTATGATGAATGATGGAGCTCTTCAGAGAGCCTTGCAGCAAAACTCAAAGCCAATGTGAGGAAATCAACATTTCTAGCAATTTTTTTTTTTTTTTTAAAAAAAAAAAAATTCAAATGGGATTGGTGTTTTAACAATCATTGAAGATGGAAGATAGTGCATCCTGATGAATTATTTGAAGTAGTTGTAATATTTTCAGTTTGAAATATTTTTGAGTTAGATATTATTTTTATTGTATTTTGTCAATGTTATGAATGTTATATTTGTATTACACAAATGAAATTATAAATTTTTAGCTTATTAATGGAATTTTTGTTGCAATGAATTTTTTTTGTTTATTTTTAAATTTTTAATGGCATCCACAAATGCTACTAATGTGGCGTATGAGTACCAACAAATAACATAGGGTGACATTTCTAAGGTCAAGTTTGGCATGACCTAAATAATACAAAAAATCAAAAAGTCACTATCCTATTTAAGTCACATCATCTTATTTAAATCACATCACTTCTCTAACACATCACATCAAACCCAACCCATATAAGTCAATAAGTCAAAAAGTGTATTTTTTTAGAACATTCCAAACCAACCCTAAATGTCATCGGTGAAAAATCTAGTGGTACTTGGAAATGCCACCAGATATATGTATAAAAGTGCCATAAATAATGTCTAATATGGCACTCAATTGTCCATAAATAATATCAATTGTGGCATAAAAAGTGCCATTAAAAAAAGTATATAGTGGTATTTTTTAGATTGTAAGTCTTGTTTAATGACGCTTAGTAGTGTCACGAATAGTGTCTAACATGACATTAAAGTACTGCGGCATGGGCATAATGTCACTTGTTCAAAACACCACAAGACTAAAAAATGTCACAAGAGGAATAAAAAATGACACTTTCAAGTGTCACTGAACTAAGAAAATATTGTAGTAATATAAATTATTAAAAATAAATAAATATGTAGAACTTAATAATATAAGTCTAGTGAAAATGTACAGCCCTGGTTTAGTTTGATTTTGGCCCATAAGATTTGAGCTTACGTGTGGGACGTGGTTTTAATTTTTTTAAATAAGTCCGGCCTGTACCAACTTGTCAACTGATTAAAGCCTAAAAAATCCATTAATATATGAGACGTGGACACAATAGTTACGCGCCAAGACGGGTAAGTCTATCCCATCCCATTGATGACCTCTAGTTGCAGCAACGACACAAGCACACAATTTATATTTCAATGATGAAAATGCCCTTTTTGTTTTTTCTAAATTTTAAAATGATATAACTTTTGATTTAGATATCGTTTTTTAATAAAATTAGTATTTTTATAATACTCTCATTAAGATCTATCAAACAATATCTAAGTTGACTACGAAATTCTTTACAAAAAATAGTAAAATTTTTACCATCGAAATTGATATAAACAGTAAAATTTACTCTGTTTCACAATAAAATTTATCACAAAAGAAATAACTCAAGAACACACCATCAAAGTAAATTTTACTGTCATTCTTGAACATGACATCAGTAAATAAATAAATAAATAAATTACATATAAAAGAGCAAGCACAACAACCAGAGATGAAATTTTACTTTCATATTTACTTTCATGAAGATCTACAACTTGACGAGGCTCTCTTGCTTTGCAACTCAATGAATCTCTTTGGCTCTGCAACTTGATGAATCTCTCGCAACTACAAACTGGAAAATGATTGATGAAGAAGAAGAACGATAGGGAAGGAACAACAATCACACTCACAGATTTGATTCAAATCTCTCAGATACATATACATATGTGGAAGGGCAAGATTGTCTAAATAGAAATAGAAACATATTTCTGCGTCCTCCATTAAATATGCACCTCCACATGAATGGTTTATGAAGGAAAAAATTATGAGCTTTTCTTTTTATCAAAAAAGGGTCCAATTGAGAGGTTTTGGCCAAATTTCTTATTTTATTTTATTTTTTTAAATGATGAGTGCAAGAACCTCAAATTTTTTTCTCAAAATGGAGAAATAAGAATTGTTTGTCGCCGGATGATACCTAGTCACGCCTAATTCATGGACATAATAAGTTATTCAATGATTACAATCCATATAGTCTTGGGCTAACTTATCTCAATGAGAGCATTTTTGAAATTTTACAACCAAATTGTTATCCCAAACCAAGTTTTCTCTATAGACAAAATAATCTCATATATGCAAAATAAAAAAAACCCCTTCAAAGTGAGTTATCTCAAAAAAATTAAACTAAATGCAAGATTATTTAGCCGCTACCAAACACGGAGTATTCACTTTTTCAAGAGATTGCAACTTCAATTTTGTTTCAATGCACCTTCAAGCGATGATGATGCTCTCTGTAGAGCATTTTCACAGATGCATATACATATTGATCAAAGTTTGGGGAAACAAAAACAACACCAACAACAACAATAACAATCGTCGTCGTTGTCGTCATCGTAATAATAGTAATAATAATAATAATAGATAGATAGATAATTATTAAGAAGTTACAATTTCAACCTCAAAGGATAACAAAATGCAATTTTCGAAAATGAATGCTATTACTATACAAGTTTTCCTTTTAGCTGTTTCATTGTAGACCTTGATGCTCACAAAAATAAATGAAATCATAGGTCAAAAAACAATAAATAAAATTAATCAAATCCAACATGTAAATAAAAGTAATAGGAAACTTGAGGGAACAATCAACATTTTGAAAAGCTAAAATGAGTTTGGTGGGGTGGTTGAGTTGAGTTCTCTCTCTTGTTTGCAAATGATTTGTAAAGTTCGAAGCTTGTGTATTCTTCCTCATAATAATCTCTAGACATGTCTCAGTTCTAAATCTACCTTACCTAACATGCAATGCAATTATGCAACACATGCATTCTCTCATAAATTAATATATCTCATCTCTTTATTTTTTTTTTTTTTTTTTTGTATATAATGATTGTTTGAATTAAAACCCCTTTTAGTTGACATCTCATCTTCTTTATAACAAAATCATACTATAGTTTTCAATAAAATCCTTTTCACAACTTAACTACCCAATCCCTTTTCTCATGGAAGTCAATGCTTCAACTCCATTCATACATATATATATATATATAATAGAAGTGTGGGCATAAATTACTTATATATAAAACAGTTAGACAAATCATGACAATTATTAAATTTAAAACAGTTAGATTTAAAAAAGATATTTTGATTTCATTAGGCTAATTTCGAAAAGGAAAAAGTTGTGACAAAATTTTATATTCTAGACTAGTACTGTACACTTCAGATAATAGTATAGTCATATATATAAATAAACCCCAAGAGATTGGCTTAGTGGGTGCAATTTGGGGCTTGGGGATGTGCTCCTTCTAAATCTTAGGTTCAATTCACATTTGGAGCAATCTACTCCTTGGGGCTACTAGATTTGTCTAATTCAGGTAGAGGAGGCGCTTTGCATGAGTCCTGAGATTAATCGAAGTGCGTATAAACTGATCTGGACACCCAATTATCAAAAAAAAAAAAAAAATAGTTATATATAAATACGCATGCACAATGCAATTATATACCATGTACGCCTAGAAAGTATTGTTGCATAGTATTACTGACCAATAAATAATTTTAAATAAGGTTGGGTAAAAATTATCAGTTAAGACAAGATTAGTTTTATCAAATGGTCCGAGAGTTTGACACCTAAGATGACATCATTCTTACAATATCTATTCGCATAATTCATGCTAGAATCATGCAAGACACTGTCTATTAAATACACTACTCATCTAGTGTAAAACATATTTAGAGCAATTAGTACCGAAATCAATTATGCCTATTCTACAAATTATATTCAGGAATTAAAAATCTTTTTTCCTTTATAATTCAGCACAGTGATGCCGCAGATCATAACACTGTCATCCCACGCATGTGTATACGCACGCAGAGATGTAGTGTGGATATATGATTTATTTATTTAAGCATCTTGTCCTATTTCGATAATCTGATTTATTTGTTATTGTAAGTTTTTGTAGGTATAGATTGTGGTTGGGAAAAATCAAATTAATTAGATAATTTTAGTTTCATGATTTTATTATGAGAACTAATAATTCTTAAGGAGGTAGCTCTTTTGTGGACTGGACACGGATTTTACATCAATTATTCAAACTATTACTTTTTTAGATCACCATATATAAATTATTCATAAAAAAAAATATTAGACCATTTGTATTTTGAGAGACAAATACAATAAACTAACGTGTCCACAGTTATCATATTGACCTGATTTTTTTTTCATGAATGATCTATATGCTATGGTCTAAAAAATGAACGGTTCGAATTATCGAAGTGGAACTTGTGATGGGCACCACAGCCCAACAGGGCCATCCAATTTTTAAAACAATACCAGTTGTCTATATTTTTTAATAGAAAATTAATAAAATGATTTGGTTACATTTATTTTATCAATAAATTTTGTTTTTTATTTTTTAATAACTAATTTACACCTAGAAGTCTAAAAGATGGACAGTTAGATTATCAAATTGAGACCCTTGGTAAACTCCACGGCCTGAAGATAAGTAAGTTCCTTAATTAAATATGCTTAATCCTAATTAGAACATCATCACATAAAATGTTAGGTTAATTATAATAAAACCTCGTCTATCAAAAAAATATATATACTTAAACCTCATTAATTAACTATTTGTTAATATCATCTTATCCCATTTATCTATTACATTTTGAATACCTCAACCATAAAAATCATCATTTCACCCTATTCTATCCCCTAAGGAAGCATTGTACAATTTTTAAATGTGTCAAAATGTATGGATTCAAAATATTTTGTGAATGTTAATACACGTGTATATATATATATATATATATATTATGCATCCATGCAAATACTGACTCTTTGCAGTTGATTAGAATGGAATTATCATATTCATTCTCACATATTGTCTAGTAATAAAATAAGGATATGGTTATCATTCGGATTTGTAAGATCTACTATGAGTCTCGTTTTAACTATTTGAATTATTTTGTAGGGTCCTTCATGTATATCACACATAGAAAATTAAATTAAATCGATCTAATAATCGTAACCTATTTAATTTATTATATTTGTCTTTAAGAAATGGACAACGAACATATTTTTAAAAATAAACCATCTATTTTTTCGGTGCTAAATGCGATAAATTAAATAGATTACGAATGTCAAATTGACTTAATTTTTTGTGTGAATTATATATACAAAAGATCCTAATTATCAAAACGAAACTCGTGAAGGACTCCACAAGCCCAGACAACACCCTCTAATCTATATCATGGAGCTCAGTGAATAAAATAATTAAAATAATATATTACAAATAGAATTGTTATTTGTCATTATGAGAAAATAATCATTCACGGAGAAAGCTACAAAAATAATCATTCACTGAGAAATCTACAAAAATAATCATTAAATATCAATTAACTTTCAACCAAACATTACTGAAGAACAACCTAAAGTCATCCAGCTCTGTCTATATGAAAAATGTATAGTAAAATATATATATATATATATAAAAGGGAAAAGAATAATCAACACGTAATTAACAGATTCTAAATTTCTCATTAAAGTTGGCTAAGTTAGGTTCCATGAATTGAATTAATTTTCTTGTGTTTTTCTTCATTGGAATCGTCATTTGAAAATTAATGAAAGAAGAGAACGGGAAAAGCAAGAAATAAAGAAGCTTCTTTTCAATAAAAAACAAAAATAAATAATAGTAAACACATCATCAATGCGTGTGTACGTACGTAAAAGAATTTGATTCAAAATATAATGCTAAAAACATTTATTTTTGTGGAACAAATAATTTGTTTACCATGCAAACCGTATATATATTATAACAATATTCTTAGTAGTAATATTCTAATTGTTTTATTTATTTATCATATTTTGTTTATTATAAAACACACTCAAAATAATTGAGATATTAATAAATATTCTGGTAAAATCTATTATATTTATGGGCTTGATTAATATGGGGTTGTGTCATATCATATGATAACCTGATTAATATATGAGATTAATATGGGTTTGAGTGCTAGCATTAGGATTTGGGATTGATGTTGTGCATTATGCTGTGAGATGCTATGGGGGGTTTTTTCATAATTTATTTTTATAATTTGAATTGGTCATATTATAATGTTCGTCGAGCATATCATTTATGAAAAAAATCAAGTTAATCAAACATGGGAACCCTATGATCAAGTCGTAATAAGTTTTAAAAACTATCAAAATTATATCAATCATTTATTTTATTTTTTTAAACAAATATGTCTTGTTATGGGATTATAAATGTTTTATTAATCTGATTTTTTTTCATTAATAATTTACTCAACATATTATAATATAAACCGTTGGAATTATGAAAACAAAATCAGACAAGACAACCCTATAGACTTCACAGCAAGAGTGTTACGCCACGTCCCTGGCATTATTGTTTTCTTAGTCAAAATTCAAGCCTAACCTAATTAATACTGGCTTGACTTCTTCATATAAATGTACCGACAAAGAAATGGGTTACATAATTAAACACACACACACACATATATATATATATATATATAGATGGATAAAAATTTTAGAACTAAGTCTCACTAATAAATTTTATTAAATTTTATTTATTTAAAATATATTTTATATTACATTTATGTATTCATAGCAGAACTGTAACAAGTAAGGTATTGAAAATCATTACGGCTGTTATAACCATTACACTTCCACTTTTCAATTTCTAATTTTTTTTTTATAAATTTTATATATAATGCTATTTTCTCTTTTTATTTTCTAATTACAAAGAATTTAAGTAAAAATCTTGTCTATATATATTTTGAATATCCAATTTTCTAATTCTACAAGATTTCATTACTTTTTTATTTAATTATATTTAAATATTAACTTATATTTATTTCTCTTATGTTAAATTTATTGAACAAAATTTAAATTTCATATTATGTATTTTTACATTATTATGCTTGTATTTTGAACTTATGCTTATCATGTTATTGTTTTTAGTATCAAACATACTTCATGTTTTTTCTTAACAAATTAGAAGGTATCCATAAATATAATTAGTAAAGCAAAGAAAATTAAATAAATCCAACAGTAGGAAAATTTTCCATAGCAACTTTTTTTTTTTTTTTGAACGGCAAGAGAGATTTTTATTGAATTAGTATATCCATAGCAACTTATAACTAATATAAAAATTAGTATATACATATTGGATCATGTTTTAAAACTAAACAAAAATAATAAAAATTAATTTGAACCTTTCTAAATGTGATTCTAAAATAAAAACATGCATATCAGTATGTTTTTCTAAAGTTGTACAAAGACTTGAAAAATTCACAGTTCCGACTGTTGCCACTGGCACATTATGACTATTACATTCCGTAACCATATCAACGCTACTGCTACCGTTATGATAACTATCACCGTTATTTAAAACCTTTGCAACAAGTCTTATATGAAAAAGTTTATTAATCTTACAAGAAAAGTTATACAAAAATCTCACAAGTCATATTAATGTTGGGGTGGCCTTAACGAGGAGTGAGGGAAAAAAAAATTAACTAGTAGTCCATTCATTAATGTTTGAACTCTTTAACTTCACACATAAGAGCATCAGCAGTGGTGACATTTTTTCACCATTTATCAGCCGTTGCTAACAAAAGAAATGTTGCTTCAATACCAATAGAGTTGTTAGCATTGTTTTTAAGTGAGTGAGTGGGGACCACAATAAATATAATACATATATATACACTTCAACATATATCTTAACATTTTTATTGCATCATACAATCAATCACTCTTTAAATTAATAAATCTTAACACACAAAATTTAAATTTATTTTTATCACTTTTATCCTATAACACCCTAACACAATTCTAATATATCCATGGGTGATGCTCTCAAAGTCATATACCCATAACTTTTCTATTTATAATAAATTAATTTTTTTTATTTATATACCATTAAAACTCTCATGGTATTGCTAAACCCATGGGCGTGGGGTTAATGATATCGCATCATTCAATAATAAATAAAGGGCAAATCTTACTTTACTCTCTAATAGAGTAATTCAGGTGTGGATTATCCTCCTCTCATTTAAAAATAATCAAATAATTATCTTTGTGATTTATAGACTAAAATGTATCATTAGGTCAGTTAATGATTTAATAAAAATGACTAAAAATACTCTTGTATACAAGTAATCTAAATTGTGAACTATAGATATTTTCATCATTTGTTTGAAAGGTAAAATGCATTTTTACCCTTTGTGTACAATTTACCCCCTTGAATTTTGAAAATGAACGCATAACTCCCTTATGTTTGGCATATGCTTCACACTTGTTATTAAGTTAGACAGAATGTTTAACGGTATACTTTAATCAACAAACCACAAATGGACTATGTGGTTATTTTCAAATAAAAGGGGAGGAATGCACACATGGGTCAAATCACAAGAGAATAAAGTGAAATTTGCTCATAAATAAATAAATAAAGAGCTCAGCTTGTCTTTAGTTCATTTTTTAGACTGGACTATACTGTTTGGGTCTATGAGACTCACTTTTGATACTCCAAAACCATTCATTTTTTAAACCACAACATATAGGTAATTCATTAAAAATGTCAGAATGATATTTATTTGAAGAAAAATAAATAAATGATGAATATTATTTGAAAACTAAACTATTCATTTTCTGTGAAACAAGTGTAATAAATTAACATGACTATAATTATTGGATCGACTTGATTTTTTTCATTGATGATTTATATATTGTGTATAAAAAACAAACTGTTCAAATTATTGAGAGAGGATTTGTGGTAAATTTCACGGGCCCAAACAACATGCTCATAATAAAATCCTTCCTGTTATGTCATGTTATATTTATTCTAATCAAACATAGTAAAAATAAGCTTAGGTTTATTTCCAGGGTGATGTTGGCCTCATGGGGGGCTCTCCATGGGACTATCTTGATAATTTAAATTATTTATTTTGTTAAATTTTATGTGCAGATTATTCACACAAAAAATTAGAATGATTTGATAATCATAATTATATAATTTTGCTATATTTATCTTTAAAAAAAATGAATAATCTAATTTTAAAATTATAGTCATCGTTTATTTTTTTAAGATAAGTACAATAAAATTATATAACTATGAATGATTTACACATAAAATCTGACAAAATGAATAGTTTAGATTGTCAAAATGGGCATTGTAATAGTTCTCATGAGGCCGAACAACACCCTTCAATAGACTGAAGACAAGCCTCACCATAAAAATTCTCCCATAATATATATTATATAATCACATTTTCTATCCTACTTATTATTAATCTAACCTTAATATCCTGTGATAATACCCATCCCAAAAATTTTTAGGATAAATTATCAGTAAGTCTTAGTTGGGTTTAATTCCTATCAAGTTCTATTAAAAATAACTCTTAATAAAATTGTTGCTAAAATAATTTTTTGTAGCAATTTTTTACATATATCGCTAAAAATTGACAATTATGGACTTTTTTATCACAATTTTTATAAATTGTCCCTAAAACTTACAATTAATGATGTTTTTCTGTGACAAAATTTTCAAACTATCACTGAAAGTTAAAAATTAGTGACATTATTTTGTGACGATTTTTTTAAACTGCCGCTAAAACCTATAATTAGTGACAATTTTTAAATTGTCGCTAAAAATTAACAATTAGTAACATTTTTTAGTAGTGTTTAATAAAAAAAAATTATTAATTATCATAGGACTTATTGGATAAAAAATTCACCTATTATGATCTATATGCAAATCTCCCAAAATTTTATTCACCTGTCAAACATGTCTTGAAGTATCAAATACATATTCATTTCTATATTAAATTAGGTTGACAATTTTGAGATCATCTAAATCAAATTCGTGTAGATAAGTTTGAAATCTGTTGATGTATATGGTCATTTGGTGACGAAAACACTTTGTTGCCTATTTAAAGTAGATAAAAAATGGTTACAAACATTGGTTTAAGTAGGCTCACCTAACAAATTTGATAGATGTCATTCAAAAGATCACTTTGCCTAACCCCCAGCTGTTATAAAACTTTTGTCAAGAGATGTAAATGACTTTTGTTTTCTATATGTTTAATGCCTGGTTAGGGAAGTTGGCTTTTAGATTATTTATTTTTTCTTTTTTTCTTTTTTAAATGTCTAAAAAAATTAAATAAAAAAGAAATTAAGAAGTCAAAAATTCAACACAACTTGTGTTTGGCGTGAATTGTCAAAGGCTGCCAAGCATGAGTGTAAAAAAAGCAACACAGTCTCAGTTTTGAACGTAGCTTAACTATCTTATGGGGTAAAATGAGAATTTAAGTAAGGTAAAAAAGTAAGCGGTACACATTAGTCAATTATGCTTTTTCATACAATTAAAAAAATTATTTTCAAAATATTTACTTTTTTCTACATTATAAAAACATAATAAAAAAAATCAAAAAGCCACAACCAAAAAAAAAAAAATAATCCCAAACTCTAACTAAATTTGCAACCGAGCATGACAAGAATGAAAAACTTTTGAATCTAGGTAAAAAGTATTTAAAACTTTACTTAAAAAATAATGTGTTTGGAATTCAACTATTAAATAATAAGAGCAACTTTAACTTATATGCCAAATTTTAGTATGTCAAATAAAATTGAAGGCTCTTGGATAATAAATTGGATTCCTACATCTTAATGATTTTGAAGAGAGCGAAAGGGATATTCCACCCCTTGATTTTAGTCTAATGTCTTTCAATTTAACCGAATTGGCATAATGTGAAAAAATCAAAGGTAAAATTAATGTAATTCGAACTATAAGAATTAAATTGATACAATAGACAAATTATACCAATTGTGTGTGTAATTTTACCCAATAAAATTCTTTAAGAAAATGAGTACATAATAATTATAAAAAAAAAATTAATGCCTTGCAACCATAGCATATGTAATGTGAGGAGAGTAAATTAATTATTTTGTCTCTTGGTTGCAGTCAATTTATTTTTCTAAAGAAATTATCAATTGAACTAAATTGGCCTAATCTGAAAAAATTAATGATAAAATTATTTTAATAAAACTATAAAAAACTAATAATATATGACACAAACTATTGTTTTTATTTTTGTAACCGGTTGTTTAGATCAATTTACGTATACTTCGACGACTAATCATGGGGCTTCTGAAGTTAACGAGGGAGCAAAATTCCAATCGCTCTAAAGTTTAGGACATTTGAATTTTGTGAAATTTGAACCTACGACTTCTTCAATGGCAAGCTCTTTAGTTACCTTTTCCGTTCACTAAGCCAATCCTTGGCTTATAAGAATTACTGATGTAAAATTACCCAATAAATCTTAATAAAAAAAATATATTGAATACATATTTAAAAAAAAGATTCATGCCTATGTAACGTGAGTGTGTAGACACAAACCTAAAAGCTAGCAAAAAGACAATCGTCCTCACTTGCATTGACTAGGCACATTAAAGTTCAGCAAGTTTTTTTTTTTTGAACATAAAGTTCAGCAAGTTCTTCTTGGACATTTCTTGGATACATGAATAATAAAGTGAAAAATAATTATTATTTGACGGAGTTAATTTTTTTTTATATTGTTTATTATATACGACTTGTAAACAATTTTATGAGCTGAACAATTCTCTCAAGTTCAAACCAATGAATGTAAATATTGGATAAATTATAAATACATCTTTTCAGATTTATTTAAAATACGAATTAATTTATGAGATTTAAGAAATTACATCCCGCCCTCTGATGTTTTTAATTTCATAATAAATATCTCATTTTATTAATAAATACTAAATTAATTAACAGTTTTTAGTGATGTTAAAATTTTATTTCAATTAATAATTTAAATAATTTTATTGTTTTATAGAGAACAATTAGAAATTTTATTTTTTAATTAATTCTGTTAAATAGAAATTCTAACAATGAGGTACTTATAATTTTTTAAATCATAAAAAGATGATCCGTATTTTAAGCAAACTTTAAGAGTGCATCTATAATTTACCCATAAATATTTGAGTGCTTATATACATTATTTATTGGGAGTGAGAGTCAGAGATTGTAGGAAATTATCTAAACTAAATAGCAAATTGTGTGTATTTAATATAAAACATGATTGGAAATAAAATTCTAGAAAATAAATTTCAGAATGTAAATTTTAATTCCCAATACCAGAAAAGAATTGTTTCTGAGAATGAAGAAAGGAAAGAAATTTCTTGCTCAAGTCTAAAACTAGAACAAGAACACACACTGAAAAAATACGTAAGTAATTTACATACAAAACAACTCATAGATTATTGCTGTATAGAAATGCAAATAGGAAAGACAGTCGAAGCGTGTGTTGGACACACTTTCCTTAAGATCGTTACATCCTCGATACGGTGCTCGAGAACAGATGACGCCGACCTCATAGGATGCAACGACTCTATCCCAAAATTATAGCACTAAAATCTAGGTCTGGTGAACAAACTGAATTGTATCTCTCTCTTACAGAAAATCTAAGAACAATATGTAGAAGAGTAATACATAGAAAATAGAGAAAAATGAATGAGAGAATTGGTTGGAGAAGTTCAGAATTTATAGGCAAGAAGGTGACTGTTCGGATGGGTTTGCAAGCCCTCCGAACAAGTGCGAACTTGAAAACTGCTGGAGTGAAGAGAGGTGACCGGAGAAGGAAGGGATGCCTGTTCAGGTTTGAATTTTGAAATTTGGCGCAAGTGTTCGAATTTTTTTTTCCTGTTAGGAATTCAAATTTTCCCACTATAAATAAATAAATAAATAAATAATTCAAATAAATTTGTCCAAAAATTAAAGTTAGGACTCGACCCAACCCACAACCACACCCAACATGACTTGGCTTGGCCGGGTGGCCAGACGACGGCAGTGGCGCGCGCGTGTGGTACTTTTAGGCTAAGCTCACTTTATCTATAACTCCCCTTCCTTACAAAACTTGGGGTGCCCCTTGGGGCCAACCTAAGTATGTCCACCTAGAGCTTATATACTCACACTAACTCTCTTAAAGTTTCAGTGTAGGACAACCAATTTAAGGAAACCCACATTTGACTCTTCAACTTTCCATTTCACGAACCCGAAAATGACATCAACTTCCCATTCACTCATAAATGGTTTTGACAAACCGTCTTCACCGTGTGACTTGTCACACGGCAAGGAACATGTCACCTCTTTGAACCCACCCCAAAAGACGTCTGGGCTCCACTCAAATTTGGGCTCAAAGGTGGCCTAAAATAAGCCTATGAAAACTATAATTTCCAACAATCTCCCACATGAATGGAGTTGATGGAAACGAACATGCAACAATATGCAAAAAATGTGAGAGAGTACATTAAGAAGATATCCTGCTTCAGAATAGGTAGCTTTTGGCTTTGAACCTCCCATAGTGAAAACCTATCGCACTTACTAACTGCCCAGTGGACATGATGCCTTGAACTATTCAGCTATTAGTGTAAGCCAAGACAATAGATTACACACAAAGTATTACCAAACATAGTCCTGTTCTACAGTTGTGTTCATTTTGGCCCTAAACAATACCTGGTTTAGTAAGTGCTCTAGAGAATTCAGCCTTTTAATTCTCATAAAACTGGCCCAGTTCACACTCACATAGGTAATTCTCATTAAGAATGTCCTACCACACTCCACTTGGATAACTAAGATATAAGAATCATTAAAAGCAAAGCTTATCCTAACTATACTGTAAGGATCACTCTTCTTATCATAGAAAATGGATAGGAGAGAGAACCTCTCTAGTGATCAGGGAATCTCTATAACTCGGTTGTCCCATTGAACCTAGTTCTTGGGATCTCCAGTCTTCTAGGTTGGATTGCCATTATGGCGATGCTCAGTTAATAGGTTTTAATCCCATTCCCCTCAATAAACTAAACATTTGCTCTCTAGCTAGCCTTTTCGTTAACGGATCCGCAATATTATCTTTAGACCTTATATAGCCAATGGTAATTATATCATTTGAGAGCAACTGCCTAATAGTATTATATCGTCGACGAATGTGTCGAGACTTTCCGTTATACATATGATTCTATACTCGTCCTATTGCTGCTTCATTGTCACAATGTATGCATATAATTGCATGGGCTTGGACCAAATTGGAATATCTTCTAAGAAATTTTGAAGCCACTCTGCTTCTTTTCCTATTTTGTCTAAAGCTATAAATTTGTATTCCATTGTGGACCTTGCAATGCAAGTTTGCTTGAAGGACTTCCAAGAGATTATTGCGCCTCCTAGTATAGCGATTCTGGTTTTGGCCCATCACTTATTATGTTCCAGATTCGGGTTGGTATGGTTTTGAATGGTGATTCATATCTTGTTTCTCTTGTCTCCTCTTTATTTTGGTTATTAGATTGTAGTTGTGCGTTTGGAACAGGTTGGTTGCTTGTTTTTCCAAACTTGTATTGCCCAGAATTTTTGTCTTCCGCTCAGTGGAGGATAGCTTTGATTGTTGTAGAAATTGCATGTGGATTAGGTGAATTAAAACTAATCTTTTGTTGATCGTCATTGAATATAATTATGTTGACATACATTGTATATGTATGATTGTTTAGGAGGAGAAAATGGATGTACTCATGTATGATTATGTGTTTAAATACATTGTATGTGTATGATTGTTTGGTAGGAGAAAATGGATGGACTCTATTATAATTAAGTTGGCTGGAGTATCCTGGGTGAAAGTCTCAAAATTTATACATGGTTGCCAATCCCACAGACAAAATATCCATAAAATGGTAGTTTGAAGTGTTTGTATGTTGATGTTATTAAAGAAATAATAAAATTATGGAACCATTGAGTTGATGTTATTATGGAACCATTGAGTTGTAGTCTCATTTGGGTTATTAAAGAAATAATAAAATTAGGTCATATATTGAAATGAAGTGGAGGAAAATGAAATGGGATATGAAATTAGTATTCTATGGTAATATAAAAGTGTGAATGTTTTATCTCGGGCATTGTCCATGCACATGCACTTATATCTTTGTTAAATCTCATATATTGTGTTAGATTATTCTTGTTGAGCTGTGGCTCACCTTATTTGGGAAAAACATTTTTAGGTATTGATGGCATGCCTCCACCAAGGCAATAGCATTGGAGGCACTTTTGGGAAGCAAGAGCTTCTTTGTTTTGTTTTATTTTGTATAGCCTAGTGCTTTAATTGTACGAACTAGTCTCTCTTTTGTTGTAACCAAGCAAAGATTTGGAAAGATGTAAACTTATAGGGCATTTATTTACGTTAAACCTTTTGTACTATTTATGTTATGAAATGAAAGAACATTACACTCTGATTTATGCTGTCATTTATATATGCTTTTGGGTTATATTTATTGTGCACTTTTGGGGGCGTTACAACTTGGTATCAGAACGTACCAAGTTTGAATACTTTGGGTATGTGGGAAGTGGTTAGTATCACAATGGGTTTGTCTCGCTTTACAGAGATGTTTGTATGCCAGTAATGTTGTGTGATAACATACTTATGTGATTATGTGGGTATGAGATTTAGTTTCTAAGATATTGATTGGGTTTATGAGTTTCTGGAAGTCCTATTAGAAAAGTACTTAATTACTGTTGTTTCTAATTATAACTCTAGCAACACCGCGGAACGGTTATTATCTAGGAAGGAAATTCGTATGTGTTTATGTGATTATGTGCTTATGTGGAATGAATTACTGTTGTCTAACGTATTAGGACGTGAGTAAGTTAACTTCAGCACATTGGTGAATGTGTTAATCTCTTGTGTTACCTTTACTAAGATGTCAGGACGTAGACGTAGACATAGACGTGGACGTGGACGTGGACGTGAACGTGACGTGGGCGTGGACGTGGACGTGGACGTGGACGTGGTGGTGGTAGGCGTGGTAGGCCTAGGAGGCACGAGATGCCTATACCGGATGAAATTCTAGCACAGGAAGAAAGGGTTGGTCAGGCCAACGTGGCCAAACCAGTAGGTCAACAGGCTATGGCCACCTTAGCCCGCGAAATGGCAAAGGCTGTGCAGGAATCTATGGACATTCTCAGAGCTAAAAATCAAGTCCAGGCCCAGACAGAAGCGGGGATGTCTTTCTTAAAGAGGGTTTTTTCGGTCGAGTCCGGATGAGTTTTTAGGTAATCCCAAGAAGCCACTAAAGGCAGATAAGTGGTTAAAACAGATGGTGAAGACGTTTAAGATGCTCGGCATCGAAAACAGGGGTTTGAGAGTGACCTTGGTGTCCTTCTAGCTGAAGAGAGATGCAAGTCAATGGTAGAAGTATACACGGGGATGCATTGGAGGGACTTGGGAGACTTTTTTCGATGCCTTCCAAGACAAGTTTTGTCTTCCTCAGTTAGGGAGAAGTTGAGGGATTAGTTATCCCAGCTCAAGCAGTTGAGTACACTTGTGGCTGAGTTTGAAGCCACCTTCACTAGCTTGTCCAGGTTCGCTGTTGTTTGGAGTTCAAGAAGAAATTAAGGACCAGGCTCATGTTTAGAGTGGCCGGATCCATGATTGGAGACTATATGCGCCTTGTGGAGGCAGCAACCCATCTTGAGACCATTATGTAGGCAGAGGAGAAAAGGATGATGGGCTTTAGAAAGAGTCACGATAGTCAGGAGGACGGTAAGAGACAGACGTTCTGGGAGGGGTGGTCAGAGAGACATTACTTGTTTCAAATGTGGTCAGCTGGGCCACAAGTC
This sequence comes from Camellia lanceoleosa, assembly GCA_025200525.1. NCBI lineage: Eukaryota > Viridiplantae > Streptophyta > Magnoliopsida > Ericales > Theaceae > Camellia > Camellia lanceoleosa. The sequence continues at coordinate 103,124,971 of CM045767.1, read as the reverse complement.
TCCAGCTTGCCCACAGAGAGAAGGATAGTAGTGAGTAGCACTATCTTCGGCTCGTTCTCAGGGCCAAAGTCAGGGTAGTGGGCAGCCGCCTACTTGTTATCAATGTGGACAGGCGAGGCACCGGAAGAGATCTTGCCCACAGTTAAGTGGCATGTCTGGTGCATCTCGTTCGAGGCAGACACAGAGTCACCAGCCTACACAGTCAACATAGGCCTCGAAGGCCAATTAGGGAGCCTCTTCGACTCAATCCATGCAGCAGGCTTATGCTCCATGGGGTGAGCAGGTAGATCAGAGGCCAACAAGGAGTGTGTATGTTGTTACTGCATTGAATCTTGTACCGACTCTATCTATAGTGAGAGGTACCTTTTTGTTTTGCAATTCAATTGCTAATGCGTTGATTGATATGGATGCATCCCATTCTTTTATCTTGTCTGCATTTGCATCGGTTTTGGGGTTGAAATTGGCACAGTTAGCATCTCCTATATGTGTAGAGTCACCTATTAGTGGTGAAGTTATTTTGAAACAAGGGTGTCGGGGTTGTGACATCGAGGTTGCCGATCGTCGATTACCTTTTGCATTTGTATTGCTTGACATGTCTAGTTTTGATGTTATTTTGGATGTGGACTGGTTATCGTCATACCGAGCCGTTATAGATTACTACCATCAGAGGGTTACTATATGTACCTTAAGCGGTGACTGCTTTTATTTTTTGGGAGACTTAGTGGATAAAGTCTTATCACCGGTGTATGATCCGCATTGGCGGAGTGAACTTAGTTGTCTCTTTGCTAAGTTTCTAAGTAGTGAGTGTGATGAAGGCCGGGTTGAGTTACCAAGGGTAGTTTGTGAATACCCCGATGTTTTTCCCGAGGACCTTACTAGTTTACCACCTCACCGAGAGATTGAGTTCTCTATTGATTTAGTGTCTGGCACGACGCCGATTTCTATGCACCGTATCAGTTTACACCTGCTGAGTTGAGTGAGTTGAAGGTTCAACTCCATGAGTTGTTGGATAAGTGTTTCATCCGCCCTAGTACATCACATTGCGGAACACCGACTCTCTTTGCTAGAAAGAAACATAGAGCGTTGCGACTTTGTATTGATTACCGGAAGCTGAACTAGGTAACTGTTAAGAATAAGTACCCAATGCCTCGTATAGATGATCTATTTGATCAGTTAAATGGGTCTTGTTACTTCTCTAAGATAGACCTGAGGTCGGGTTACCATCAGTTGAATGTAAGAGAGAAGGATATCCCGAAGACGGCATTCCATACGCGGTATGGCCATTATGAGTTCCTAGTGATGCCTTTTGGGGTAACAAATGCCTGAGGCTTGGGTTTTAGAAACTGAGAAAATATTTGAAGTATTTTCGTGTACTGAGGCACAAAAAGTTTTGTTGGCGACCTTCATGCTTAAAGAAGAAGCGAGGAGATGGTGGATGTTAGTACGAAATGATAATGAGGGTATGTCATGGGATAAATTTAAAGAAATTTTCTTCGAAAAATATTTTCCCCAATGCATTCGAGATAGGAAGGTATCCGAATTTGAACAACTAAAACAAGGCAATATGACTGTGGCCGAATATGAAGCTAATTTTACTGAACTAGCCTGATATGCACCACACATGATAGACACTGACTACAAAAATGCTAGAAAATTTGAAGGTGGGCTTGACCTAGATGTGTTTGATCGAGTTGGTGTTTTAAAATTGTCAAAGTATGTAGATGTCCTTAACAGAGCACTGATGTCTGAAGCAAACATAGCAGCATTGAAAATATCAAAGTCAACATTATCAACTGAATCGAAAGAAAAGAAACCAAAAAAAAAATAGAAAGTTGAAATGACCAGTAATTCGATGACTTCCGTCAATGAAAAATCAAAGGCAAGAACTTTTGACAATGTAAGTCAGAGAAGCAATATGAACAATGATATACCTAATTGTACAGAATGTGGGAAACAACATTGGGGCATTTGTCGCCGCCTATCAGGGGCTTGTTTTAGATGTGGTCAGAAAAGACACTTGGCTAAATCTTGCTCACGAACTCATCTGAACAACACTAGGCCTAATGCTAGTACGACTAGCTCTATTCTGGTACCTAGAGACAAGGAAGGGTTTACACGCTAGTTCCAGGAGATGCTCGGAACACTGAGACGACTAATGCAGGTACTATTTTGATTATGTGCACATGTATGTGTGAAAATTAGTTTGAAAATACATATGGCCTTTGGCATGAGAAGAATTGCTAATATGTTGATTGAACCAATTGAATTATTAGAATCTTGAACCTATGCTTCATGCCCCGATTTTACTAATATGTGATATGTGGTTAGAACTGATGGGATAGAACTCTACTTATTGAACATTTCTGGAATGCTATGAAGTTTGACAAATTACCTATGCTACGGAAAATGTTCGGACTCATATATATGCATACCTTTGCTTGACAATGTTATTAGACTTGGGACATACACATATACAACTATACCCTTGCTCAGAATGATTGATACGTTATTTGTTTTGTTAATTAGACTATTGGGACTGTGACTCTAGGATTGTGTGACTAAATGAAGATCCCAAGTGATTACCTATAAACTGTGAACTATGATTGTTGAAAATTGACAAGACTATTTGACTAGACCAGCGAGCTTATGCTTTAGTGACTGTATGATCGATTTGGAACTTCTGCATAACAATTTGCTATTGTGTGCCACTGTAGACGTCCCCGAACGTCCCGGGAGGATGAACCCCCGTTCTGTTCATTTTGTGGGTCTACCACAGTTCGGACTCAAATTGTCACGGTTCTTAATCTGAACCAAAGAGTCCAAATCTGGCAAATCGTTTTGAGAAAACAGATTTTTGAAAGAAGTGCCAACATGGACTGCTTTGCCAGATACAGAGTCGCCACCTAAATATTTTATTTTGGGAGAATTTAGAAAACCCTGACTCGGTGCCAAAGGTCACGTGTCCGTCATCACCAAAGTTGCCTCGGCTCGGGAACTTGGGTACGATTGGGGAAGGTCAGCTATGAGCACCCCCGCTCGCCCGATCAAAGATCGGCCTCTACTAACCATGATATCTAGTTTTGAAAACATTATGCGTTCTTATTCCAGTTATTAGCCTAGATTTACTACGTGATGCGCACAGCAAACAAGTATAGACTAAGTCACCTAAATTGGAACAAAACATTTCATGTTTGTTTATTTTGAAAATGGTTTGATGGTGCTACCCGCAAGTAGGCTAAGACATGAATTTTGCCACCCTTAAGTGGGCTTAAAACTTGCATTCAATGCATTGCTCCAATTTAAGTAACCTAACCTCCATCCACAGGCATTCAGGCAGTTATGTCACATAAGCAGCTAGCCTCATGGTAATTATGCTATCGTGGCAACATTCACACACATGTGGCATGTTAAAGCATAAAAACTTACCTAGTACTCCAAGCCAAAACAGAAACTAGTTAGTAATCACATGCATGATCCTAGTTCATGTTTAAACTGGCTAATGCAACACATGCAAAGATGCAATCTAGACAGGCTCGGCTATCCTAAACATGGCATGTGAAATGCAACAGATAACACGTATTCAATTTGGAATTGAAATACAATGCAGTTAGCATGATGTGCCACGTCCGGTGTATGTAAGACAAATGTATGGATGCACGCATGCATAGCATAAGGTATGCTAAAATAAATATGCCCTAGTACTAACCATTGAAAGCAGGTAAGTAAAAGGGAGAAAGAAGTGGGGGTTGGAAGACATACACACACTCACCCATACTTATTACAAATTTGCCCTCACTCGGAGGGACCAAAAGAATAATACAAATTAATTAACCTACAAGCTAATTAAATAATTACAGACCACCTAATTAATTAAAAAATCAATTAAGCTAAGGAAAGCAGTAACAGGGCTCGGGAAGAGGGTCCAATGCATGCGTGTTCGGGTTTGCTCGAAAATCCGTCGCCATGCACAAGTTGCCTCTATTTACCCTGCTCTGCTCCTCTGAAAATTGTACAAGTCCCAAGGTGCACTCTCTGGACATTGGGGGACACCACCGGCCATGTGGGATGGTCACCGGCCAAAAGTGAGTGGTCACCGGCCATTTGTGAAACCATCGGCCACTGATAAATGGCCGGTCAGCACTGCAGATGGTCGGCCGGCCAAAGCTTCCTGCAGAATCCTGTTTTGACAGTAGCTGAGGGCAAAACAAGGCATGGCAATGCATTTCAAGCAAATGTATGCACCACCACATCACTTATCATATTTATGACTCAAAGGGGTATGGTGCTCGATTCTCGGACCACCAATCGCGCATTTCAATGCGTGATGGCCCAAGAGACCAAGTATGCATTTTCAATGTAGAATGAAATGCACATAAACAAACAATGAGCTCAATCTCTATCATACTCAATTCAAGAGGCAAAGAATGCATGTCAATGTAATGCAACCTAGGCATGTGAGCTAAGTGTGCAACATGATCATGCAAACAACCAAAACCATGCGCAATAGGCACATGAACTAAACAAGTAAGCATGCAAGGCCTATAACATCAATGTTACTGACACACATGCAATAACATGAAAGGAATAACACATGTAAATATGCAAAGAAACTTAACACAAGAAGCATGCCAAATGCGATGACACTTAAACATGCAACATGTTAATAGGCTAAGTACCTAAACATACAAACATGTATAGCATGCAACAACATGCCAAAGGGATGGTCTTAAACTAATTTGGACAGCTCTCTACTAGGTCCAAAACAGCGGCCAAAATGATGCAACAAAGGCATGAAAACACACACACAAGCATGCATGCACAAGGGCCTAAACATGGAGCATAAGCCATCAACTCTTCAAAACATGAAAGGGATGGAAAATACAAGTATGCAAGCATGGAACATGGACTGAAATATGGTTTCCAATGATGCCAAATCATGAGAATAGGCCAAGTAAAGCATGCTAATGATCCATATACCCAAGGCTAGTAAGCTAGAATGCAAAGAAGCTATACAAAACATGGAAAGCATGACTCCAAAGACCCAAGATAGACCTTAAGCATGTTAAAACATGACCAAAAACTTCACAAAGCTAAGCCAAAATATGCAAGTATGGTGGTCCAAATGCTAGATACATGTTAAGGCAATTTCATGGCATTACAAGACAAGTATGCTAAGCATGCATGGTGTGTCTAAACCAATTAAAAACAATGCCATATCATGGAAAAATAAGCACAAATAACACTTAAGACATGACTAACATGAACTCAAGAATGGTGCTCACATATGAGGCTAAAATGGCATATATTGAAGACAACAAGGAGAGAGGGTGGCCCTCTCCTTCTTAGGACCTTAAACCACCATCCTCACCACTGAAATCCCTCAAGATTTCAATGGTGAGGAGGCCCAAACAAGGTGGTCCCGGAGCTCACCAAATATAGCACAAAATGGAGCCAAACAAGGCTTAAGAGGGGGTAAACGACCCCAAACACAAAAGTGTTCTTAAAAAAAACTTAAAAAGGAGCTCAAAATAAGACTTTTTTCAGTTATGACAAAGCTCAAAAATGCCTCTAAGTAAGGCTAAAAGATTGTGCAAAAATGGGGAATAAAGAGGGAAAAGGAGTTACCTTTGTAGCCAAAAGAAGACAGCAGCCTTTGGTCCCAAAAACCAGTCCCTTAGCCTCTGAAAATTTCCTCCAAGAAGCTTAGATGGATGAGGGAGAGGTGTGGTTGAGAGGTGGTGTGCAAAGGGGCCAAGAACCAAGCAATTTGGAGTTAAAATGGAGGAGATATGGAGAGATATATATATATGGAGCTTTTAGACCAATTCTTGGAACCTCTTGAATGGAAGGAGAGGCTCTCTATTTATAGAGAAGATGAAGGCTTGAAGCTTCTAAGAGAAGCTAAGCAAAAGGGTCAAGGGGGTCAAGCTTCTCTTAGAAGCTTGGAGCAAAAGGGCCAAGAAGGCCAAGCTTCTTGGAGAAGCTAGACAAAAGCGCCAATCTTCTTGGAGAAGCTAGAACAAGGGTTCAAAAGGTTCAAGCTTCCTCAAGAAGCCAAACCAAGGGTTCAAAAGGTTCAAGCTTCTTGGAGAAGCTAAAACCAAGGGTTCAAAAGGTTCAAGCTTCCTCAAGAAGCTAAAACCAAGGGTTCGAAAGGTTCAAATTTCTTCAAGAAGCTAAAACAGGGGTTCAAAAGGGTCGAGCCTCCCCAAAAAAGAGGTCTCGGCCAGAAAAGGAGTCAATCGGCCAAATTAATGGTCGGCCGACCAAACAAAGTGCCGACCGGCCATCACCAATGGCCAGTGGCAAGAAAAGAGGGCCGGTGGCCTCAAGTCATGGCCGGTGAGGTGTTGGGGTGGCCAACAAGCCATTCCCTGCCCTCATAAGCAAAAACACAAGTGTTTGGTGCAAAACCAAACACAAAACAGGCAAGTCGAGAGGTCTTGAGGCAAAGCGCGTAGCCGAAACTTTCGAGAACTCAAGACGAACACAAACATGGATAATCATCGAGTGTTCAAACGATGACACCCAAGTCTTGAGGACGGTCAAAAATAAGGTGTCTACAACCACCGAGAAACTTTATATGATATGCTGTTGTGTACCTTACGCCTATATAAAAGACTCATTTGGGAAATTACTATATTGACTATGATGCTTACCTCTCGATATGAACAACTGCATACCTGTGCACTTACATGTAAACTTATTTGGAGAACACATTGTATATGACCTGAAACACTTCGATATGAACTATTATGATACATGACTCTGAGGTGATTTTGAGAACTAATGAACTTAGAACCACTGTTGAACTATTGACTGTGTATCAAAGCAAATGGAGTACGAACTATAGAACAAAATATGCTTCGTTTGAAAATGATGGGGATAAAACTTTTATCTGATCTGATTTGATAGAACTTTGATTTGATAAGACCTTTGTTTGAACTGATAGAACTCTTGTTTAATGACATACGCTCTAAACTTCTGTTTGATTTGATTGGATGGAACTTTCATCTGATGTGATCCGATAGAACTTTACCCTGATTTGATCTGAGGAGAACTTTACCTAATTCGAGAACCATTATCTGATTTGATTACATTATGGGGGATTATGAATTGCTTATGATTGAATGACAGGGTTGTGTTGCTAAGGGAACTAACTGAATGAAAATTTGAATCAATTTTGAACACTTACGAAGAATGTGAACTGTCAATAGCAGACTATGTGATTATAAACAGCTTTTACCATATGTTTATAACTAATTGGAAACACAAGTGAATGAGATTATAAAATTTTGTAACTTATGCTCGGGGAATATGGGACTACTGTATGCATGACATGTGGTTAATTGCTCCAGTATTACCATTACTACCATGAACTTGCTTGAATAAGAGAATGATTGCTTTTGTGCTACTGTACTTCGAAATTGATAGGACTTATTGACAACAGACTAATTTGATTGTAAACTCTGACTACTTGGAAGTATATAAAATCAATATGTTCTGTGAATGACTGCTTCTGTATTAACATGTAATACAATTGAATTAGTGGAAACTGAGGCTGGTGAACAGTGTGTAAATGATTACTTCATAATTGCGTTCATTGCTATGGGGTTAATATATGAATTTTCCTTGTATACCTGATAACTTCTGAATGACTCTGAATAACTGTGGTGGGATGTTGAATCAAATACTGAATTGAACAATGAACTGTTGAATGATTGGGAAATGAATTAAGTCTCTGTAACAAGTTGAATGAGAGGAAACTACCTACGAAATAGGAAACAGTGTAAACCTAAAATATCTGATATGCATCTGATATATATATGTGGTAACTAAAGTTTGGAGGACCAAACTTTTTAAGGTGGGGAGACTGTAACAACCCCGGTCCGTAATTAACTACTAATCCGTAATTAAGGATGTTAATTAAGTGGTTAAAAAAAGTTATTTGTTTATTATGTATTTTGTATGTTATTAGGGCCTTTAATCTGCTACTTTGTAGTAATATATATTATGATTTATGCTTTGATATGAAATGATTTATGCTTTGATATGAATTCGATAGCCAAAACGGTCTTAGAAACTGAAATTAAGCACATGGATTGACTAATTAGAATTTTTGGAACCATCTGAGAAGTTTTGTTAAAAATTGATTCAGTTTAGTAAAATCGCATGTAATTAAATTAAGCTTTAATTAGAACTATTTTTGAATAATTGAATTTTGTGCTAACCTTGACTAATTAAGATTACTTGTGTTTAATTTAAATGATGCATGATTGGTACCTAATCTAATCCTATTAATGATCCAAGATGTGATTAAGTGTATGATGTGCTAAGATATTTTGTGGTGTTGAGTGTAGGGGATTAAAACCCTTGTGTGTATGTGTTGGAATTTTGCATGTGTGTGCACGTGTATTGTGCTCAAAATGAGGTGTGTGTTGTGTTTATTTAGCTGAGTGAGGGAGTGTTGTATCGTTCCTTTGCTCATGTGGCCCTTTGTATAGAGAGAGAGAGAGAGAGAGAGAAAGCCCAAAAGTTTGAAGAAGAAGAAGAAAACTAGGGAGATTCAACTCACATTTATGAAATTAAAGCTTTGGGTAAGAATTCTATGACTAATTTATATTGTAAATCCTCCATGCATTTTGAGTTCATCAAGTCATTGAGCTAATTTCATGATATTTGTAAGGAAATGGGTCTTTGATCAAGATGATGACTTGCATGTAAGTTCTTGGAGATTAACCTTTGGTTTCATCATTTTGAGTTTGAGTTTTGAAGGCCTTGCATGCATGTGAGTTTAAATCATGTCCATTGTTTCAGAAATTCATGAGTTTCTCGATCACCATTTGCATGTTATAAAAAACCATGAAAAGAGTTGACATATTGCATGAAGGAATTTTGATTCAAATCTTTCAAGAATTGATGAGTTTTTTAATAAAAGATGTTTTAAGGGTCTTGTATTGAAGTTTTCTAAAGCTATTTTATGTGTTTGATCAAACCATGCAAGACCCCAAGATTTGAAGGTGGTTTGGAAGTCATTTTTGTTAAGCTTGGTGTCTAGAAATTTACAGTTGGCTTGAGCGAAAAAGTGGTGGCTCGAGCCAACATTACGAGCTCTCAGAATTTTGAACTCTGTAGAAGCTGGCTCGAGCAAGCTCTGTTTTTGCCTTCTGCTAGCTCTAGCCAAGAAAAGCTGGCTCTAGCCACCAACTTATTTCCAGTATGTTTTCAAAAGATGTTTTAAGTACATATCTTCACTCTCATCTCTTTATGGGCATTCTTAGGCATGATTTATGAGCCGCTAAAGATTAATAAGCTAAGAAACAACATAAGTAAGTGAATTAGAAAATATGTGTTGAATCCAAGTATATGGGCAATATGAACAAGTTATGTAGCATGGAATGAATGGAAAATTAAAGTAAGAAAGCTAAGCCATGTATGGCCACATGAATGAGTAATAATGAGACATGTTTTGTGCTATGTACATTTATGTTTGTAGGTCAAGACTCAAAGACTGACCAACCGTTTCTGGAAGCCCACTGTGAGTAACATTTCTGTAAAGATATGTTGATATGAATTATGTTCCAAACAAGTTATGATATGTTATGATTTCTAAAATGATATTGTTTACGTGAACAAATGTCCCATGTTTGAAATCTACTATAGCATCCATAAATAGTCCCAATCATGGGGGACGGCATGTAAATGCGGGGCCATGACATAAATGTAAATATGAGATCTCGTCAGCCACTTCATTGTGGTGATATATGCTTCATCAGTATCTGGAACCGATTACTCTTATCGGAAGACGATATGTAATATGTTCTATGAGATGTACCATTATGTTATGTTATGTTCTGATATGAGACTGATATGAATGATTGTGTCATGATTTGTTTTACAAATATGATATATTTGGAATTCGTTCACTAACCCCTTTACTTTAATATTATTCACTAGGCTCTACCTCACTGTTTTTATATATATATTTATAGATGAGCATTCTGGAGGGCAAGTGTAGGAGGGTTTTTACCGAGCCACTGTTTTGAAGCCTACCAAGTGTTTTGTGTGCCTCTGAGTTAGGGCTAGGCCTGGAAGGCCGTTAGCAAGCTTTCGGTTTCGTTATACATTTTTGTCCCGTATATCTGTTTTTTTGTATAAGATATTGTGTTATATGTTATGTAATGTAAGTGGGTAAATTAACGCTTTTGCATGTGATTATTTGTTCATGTAGATGCACAGCTTGTTGGACTATTAGTGTTTTGTTTATTGCTTCCGCAAGCCCCGATTATTTTGATTATACAAGAAGGCCTTCGGTAATCCAAGGATTAATGGCTGGTTACGATACTAAACCTATAAGGGCGGGTTTTGGTCATGATAGTTACCGCGACCACTTTCCGGAATGCATGACGTGTTTCACATTAGTATGCTTCGAAAGTATAAGCTGGATCCATCGCACGTGTTAGATTGGACCGACTTGGAGGTAGATGATGATGCCTTGTATGAGGAGAGACCGGTGAGAGTCTTGAATAGAAGGGACCAAGTCGTGCAAGGCAAGACAATTCCCTTAGTAAAAGTATTGTGGAAACATCACGGAAGTGAGGAAGCGACTTGGGAACGTGAATTAGAGGTTCGAGAGAAATATCCGGACTTGTTTGTTAATGCTTAAACATGTATTGAGATTTTGATTATGATAATGAAAAGTATAAGCATTGTATATGTTTTAAATTATGAGAACATTGTATATGTTATGGGCATTTTGGAAACATGGATTCAATATAAGTAATGTATATGCTTTGAGAATATGGAGTACTATGAGTGATTGTACCACTTTTGGAAGCATTGTATATATTATGAAAATTTTGAAAACTCAGATTTTTATTAAGCATTGTCTATGGTTAGGAAATTGTATATTTCATTTTAATATGTGACTTGTGTATCGAGTCAATGAGAATGGATGACCGGAGAATAGGTCATGGTATTGAACTTATGAGAATAACGTTGTGATGAATGGTTTAATTTTTATTTTGAACTTAATTTGTAATTTCGGGGACAAAATTCCTCAAGGAATGGAAGTTATAGCGATTTCGGTTTTGGCCCGTCACTTATCTTGTTCCGGATTCAGGTTGGTATGGTTTTGAATGGTGATTCATATCTTGTTTCCCTTATCTCCCCTCTATTTTGGTTATTGGATTGTAGTTGTGCGTTTGGAACAGGTTGGTTGCTTATTTTTCCAAACTTGTGTTGTTCAGAATTTTGGTCTTTCGCTCGAGCGAGCCTTCTTGTGCTTGAGCAGGGTTTGCAAACCCTCAGTACTTTGCTCGTCTGTAAAATACTGGAGAAGTGTTTTCCATGCTCGAGCGGCGTTTCCTACACTCGAGCGGGTTGGCGCTTGAGCAGACTTTATTGCGCTCGAGCGGTCTGCCTATTGTTTACAAAAGTTCTGGATATGTGTATTCCGCACTCGAGTGGGCTACTTTTGTGCTCGAACGAAACCAAACTTTATGTTTGACGCTTAAACGTCAACTATTCCGCTCGAGCAAACCGTGTGTATATCAAATCGCGAAAATAACTTTTTACATTACTTTTTCAGATCTATTCTTCAAAAGGCCCTAAAGTGAAACCCTCTTTCTCTAAAACTTACTCTCTCTCTATATTTCCATCTAGATCTAGTGATTTCTCCACCTTACTTCCTTTGTTAAAAAGGTAGAGCTTTTCAAAATCTTCACTTTGATCCGAACAAACTTGGGTTTCGGTGTCTTTGGAGTTTCAATCTTGCTTTGCTCGTCTTCTCTTCTTGAAGTAGGGATTTTCTACACTTTGTTATGATTTTTTTAACTTAGTTATTTGTGGTTGTGTAACAATGGAGGGATTTGGGAGTAATTTGAACAAACATAGGGTTTGGGTGAAATGAAAAAGAGGGGTTTTTGATAAATGTGAAATAAATGAATTTGGGATTTGAAAATGGACTTATGTTGTATCAAAATGGTTGATTTTGGTACTTGGATTGATATTTTGAAAAAGGAAATTTTTGCCCTAAAATGATTATCATATCTATTTTGTATAAATAGTTGAAGTTAAAGTTGTAAACATGAAATTAAATGAGTATTGAAACAAATGGTGGAATTGAGTAGATGATATGTCTCATCTTTGGAAATTTTGAATAATTATCTGTCATGAGATTTTGTATCTGTTTAAAAATATCTATATTGGGTTATCGGTGGAGAATAACTTTGATTATTATAGAAATTACATGTGAATTAGTTGAATTAAAGCTAATCTTTTGTTGATCGTCATTGAATATGACTATGTTGACATACATTGTATATGTATTATTGTTTGGAAGGAGAAATAGAATGTACTCCATGTATGATTATGTGTTTAAATACATTACATATGTATGATTGTTTGAGAGGAGAAAGGGGATGGACTGCATTGTTTGGGAGGAGAAAGGGAATGAACTCCGTTATAATTAAGTTTGCCGAAGTGTCCTAGGTAAAAGTCTCGAAATTTATACATGGGCACCGATCCCGCGGATGAAATATCCGTAAAATGGAAGTTTGAAGTGTTTGTATGTTGATGTTGTTATTGTGGAACCATTGAGTTGTAGTCTCATTTGGGTTATTAAAATTGGCTCATATATTGAAATGAAGTGGAGGAAAATGAAATGGGATTTGAAATTGGTATTCTATGGCAATCTAAAAGTGTGAATATTTTATCCCGGGTATTGTACATGCACATGCAATTATATCTTTGTTAAATATCATATATTGTGTTAGATTATTCCCGCTGAGCTGTGGCTCACCCTATTGGAAAATCATTTTCAGGTATTGGTGGCATGCCTCCACCAAGATAATAGCATTGGAGGCACTTTTGAGAAGCAAGAGATTCTTTGTTTTGTTTCATTTTGTATAGCCTAGGACTTTAATTGTATGAACTAGTCTCTCTTTTGTTGTAACCAAGCCAAGACTTAGAAAGATATAAGTCTATAGGGCATTTATTTATGTTAAACTTTTTGTACTATTTATGTTATGAAATAAAAGAACATTATACTTTGATTATATTATCATTTATATATGCTTTTGGATTATATTTATTGTGTACTTTTAGGGGCGTTACACCTAGAGTAAAGACATATCTACTAGTGAACTTTGAGTCATTGGTATCGAATATCTATTTCGCATCACTGTACCCTTCAAGTACTACTGGATATTTTGTATAATACAATCAATAATTTTGGGTATGTCTTAGATATCTAAGTACCCTAATTATAGTTGTCCAATGATCCTTCCTTGGGTTACTTGTGTACCTACTTACTTTACTGACTGCAAAGGCTATGTCAAGCCGTGTGCAATTCATTAAGTACATCAAGCTTCCAATGATTTAGGAGTATTCTACTTGTGATATGTTTTCTCCTGTATTCTTTAATAAATGAGTATTAGCATCTATAAGTGTCTTAGCATGACAATTGTCTTGCTTTCCAAATTTTCTCATAATTTTCTTAACATAGTGAGACTGAGATAAGGCATACCAATCAAATGTTTTAGAAATTTTCATTCCAAGTAGGACATCTGCTACTCCCATATCTTTAAAGTCAAACTTTTTGTTTAACAATTTCTTGGTAGTCTTTATCAATTCGATAGTACTACCAATGATGAAGAGATCATCTACATAGAGACAAATGATGACATAACCTTTGTCGGTGTTCTTGACATAGACACATTTGTCACACTCGTTTATTCTAAACCCATCCAAAATCATAGTATGATCAAATTTCTCATGTCATTGTTTCGATGCTTGCTTTAATCCATATAAGGATTTGACAAGTCTGCAAACCTTCTTCTTTTAGCCAGGAACTTTGAATCCCTCAGGTTATTTCATGTAGATTTCTTCATTTAAATCTCCATTGAGAAATGCGGTCTTAACATCCATCTGATGTATTTCAAGATTTTGCAATGTTGCTATAACAATCAACATGCGAATGGATGTTATTCTTATTACAGGAGAATAGGTGTCCAAGTAGTCAAGACTTTCTTTTTGTCACCCTTTAATTACAAGGCAAGCCTTGTATTTATCAATTGACCCATCAGTTTTCATTTTCCTTTTGAAAATCTACTTGAATCCAAGTGGTTTGCACCCTGGAGAAAGATCAACCAATTCCCAAGTATGGTTTTATAGAATGGACTCAACTTTGCCATTTATAGCCACTTTTCATAATGATGCTTCAGGACCTGACATTGCTTCCTTAAAGTTTTGAGGCTCATTTTCTAACAAAAAAATTAGAAAATCTGGACCAAAAGACTTAGATGTCCTTAGTCTCTTTCCATGTTTAGGCTCATCTTCTTGTTGGTCTTTGTCACTTTCCATGGCTTCAGTAAAAGTTTGTTTATTAGAACTTGGCTCTTCCAATTCAGATGACTCGGCTTATTCAACCATTGTCTCTGTATCTACAGGAATTTGATTTTCTTAATCATTTTTCCAAGGAAAGATATATGTTCGAAAAAAGATGCATTTCTTGACTCGATAATAGTATTTGTGTGTATATCATAAATACTTGATTTAACTACCAAAAATCAATATACACTACTATTATTAACATAGCCAATGAATACACAATCAACAGTTCTTGGTCCAATTTTCGTTTTTTAGGACTAGGGACCGCCACCTTTGCCAAGCACCCTACACTTTTAAGTAATTATAAAAAGGTAGATGACCTTTTCATAATTCATAAGGTGTTTGGTTAGTTTTCTTGTGGGGTATCCTATTTAGGATATAATTTGATGATAAAATAGCCTCCCCCCACAAATTCTAAGGTAAACCCGAACTTATCAACATGGCATTCATCATCTCTTTAAGAGTGCGATTTTTTCTTTCTGCCACTTTGTTTGATTGAGGAGAATAAAGTGCAGTGATTTGGTGAATAACACCAAGTTCTGAGCAAAACTCATCAAATGGTGTATCATATTCACCGCCTCTATCACTTCTTACAACCTTAATCTTTTTTCCAAGTTGATTTTCAATTTCTACCTTATATTGCTTAAAAGCTTCTACAACCTCATCTTTACTTTGCAATAAGTATACATAGGAATATATAGTGCAATCATCAATAAAAGTTATATAGTACTTTTTACCACCTCTAGCTTGCACAAATTTTAAATCACCAATGTCGGTATGAATTAAAGCTAGCAGTTCAGTACTTCTTTCAATTTTATTAAATGATACTCTAGTCATTTTAGTTTCAACACATACTTCACATTTATGATTAGGATCAAGATTAAATTTAGGTAAACATTCTAGATTAACAAGTCTATGCAAAGAACCATAATTTATATGTCTTAATATGCCATACCATAAATGAGAAGAATCAACAATATAAACAAAAGATGTGTTCTTATTATTAGAAGAAAACAGTTGGTACAACAGTTAACACATTAAGCTTAAAAAACCCATCAGTTATATACCCACGGCCTACATACATTCTAGCCTTAGTAAGTACAACTTTTTCATATTCAAATACTAGCCTAAACCCGTTCTTAATCAACAATGACCTAGAAATTAATTTTTTGTGAATTTCCGGAACATGGAGTACATTGTTGAGAGTGAGTTCCTTCCCCGATGTCATCTTTAATACTATCTTCCCTTGTCCTTCTATAGTTGATTTGGAGGAATTTCCCATGAACAGTTGTTCACTATTTTCCACCACTTTGTAAGTTGTGAACATTTTCTTATCAGCACAAATGCAGCAGGTTCCTCTAGTATCCACCCACCATTCTTTAGGGTTGCCCACCAAGTTAGCCTCAAAAACTACTGTAGAAAGGTTGATGTCTACCAATCCCTCAAAAAGATTGCTACCCTCAGTTATATTGGCTTGTGCCGGTTTCTTACTAGAACTTGCTCCATCTTTGCGGCTTCAACAATCCTTTGCTCGATGTCCATCACCATCACAGACATAGCACTTGCCTTTGAATCTTTTGTTGTTCTCACCTTTGAAGCCTTGCTTGGTCCCTTTGCTATCATGCTTTCTTTTTTTTGCTGTTATTGAACCTCAAACTCTATCCTTGTTCCACAACATTTGCCTTAGCCTGCATGACTTGGTTTCCAGACTTCTTCTCGGATTTTTGGTTGTCCTCTTCAATCCTCAATCGCATGATAAGTTCTTCAAACTTCATTTCCTTGCATTTGTGTTTAAGGTAATTTTTGAAGTCTTTCCATGCTGGTAGAAGTTTCTCAATAATAGCGGCAACTTAAAATGATTCACTCAGAATCATTCTTTCGAAAATGATGTCATGTATGATCAGCTGAATTTCTTTAACTTGACCAACCACCATTTTGGAATCTAACATTTTAAAATCCAGAAAACGTTCGACAACAAATTTCTTTGCACTGGCATCTTTAGTTTTGTACTTCAATTCAAGAGATTCCCAAAGTTCTTTGGTTGTTTTTTTTACACAATATACATTGTATAAAGAATTATCAAGTCCATTTAGTATGTAATTTCAACACAGAAAGTCACATTGCTTCCAGGCATCTATTGCAGGAACAAGTTGACGATCAGCGTCCTTCCCCCTTGTCTGTTTCGAGGCCTCCTCACGGGTGTACCGAGCCAAATGCAAAGCTGTAAAATAAAATAACATTTTTTGCTGCCATCTCTTAAACTCTGTTCCACTGAATTTTTCTAGTTTCTCTCCATGGTTTATTGGCACTGTAGGAGTCACTGGTGGTGGTACCGAGACTGTTGGGGTCACGGTCGGAATAGTCTTAGAACTATCCGTTGCCATTTTTCTGAAAATCACAATTTCAAAAATGAAATAAATACACACAAAGCAAAACAGTAACGATTTTAAGCTGTAGGAAATTATCTAACCTAAATAGAAAACTGTGTGTATTTAATATAAAACACAATTGGAAATAAAATTCTAGAAAATAAATTTCAGAATATAAATTTTAATTCCCAATCCTAGAAAAGAATTGTTTATGAAAACGAAGGAAGGAAAGAAATTTCTTGTTCAAGTCTAAAACTAGAACAAGAACACACACTGAGAAAATACAGAATTAATTTACATACAAAATGACTTATAGATTATTGCTGTATAGAAATGCAGAAAGGAAAGACAGTCGAGACGTGTTGGACACACTTTCCTCAAGATCGTTACGTCATCGCTACAGTGCTCAAGAACATATGATGCTGACCTCCCAACATGCAACAAGTATATCCCAGAATTGCAGCACTACAATCTGGGTCTGGCAAACAGACTGAGTTGTATCTCTCTTGTAAAAAATTAATAACAATATGCAGAAGAATAATATAGAGAAAATCAAATGAGAGAATTGGTTGGAGAAGTTTTGAATTTATAGACAAGAAGGTGACTATTCGGATGGGTTTGGAAACCCTCCGAACAGGTGCGAACCTGAAAACTGCCGGAGTGAAGAGAGGTGACTGGAGAAGGAAGGGATGCCTGTTCAGGTTTGAATTTTGAAATTTGGCACAAGTGTTTGAATTTTTTTCCCGTTAGGAATTCAAACTTTTCCGCAATAAATAAATAAATAAATAATTCAAACAAATTTTATCCAAAAATTAAAGCTAGGACTCGACCCACAACCCGCACGGTTAGACGACGACGGTGGCGCATGTAGTGGTTTTGGGCCAAACCCACTTTATCCATAACTTCCCTCCTTACAAAACTTGGGTTGCCCCTTGGGGCCCAACCCAAGTGTGTCCACCTAGAGCTTATATATACACACTACTCTTAAAGTTTTAATGTAGGACAACCAATTTAGGGAAACTCACATTTAACTCTTCAACTTTTCATTTCATGAATCCGAAAATGACGTTAACTTCTTATTTACTCATAAATGGTTTTGACGAATTGTCTTCACCATGTGACTTGCTACGCAACAAAGAACATGTCACCTCTTTGGACTCACCTTGAAAGACGTGTCGGCCCTACTCAAATTTGGGTTCAAAAGTGGCCCAAAATAAATCTATGAAAATCATAATTTCCAACACAAATAATGGTAAGAAAAATTGTTAGGTCGATTACACCAACATAGGAGTAGGAGTGTAAAAATGGCTTGCTGCCCGTAGGTGGCCCGAAGCCTGCATGCGGCTCGGGATGGGCCAGGCCCGTTTGGGCCCAGACCCAAGCCCAACCTAAGACCCTAGGCCATCATTTTGAAGCCTGGCCCAGCTCGTGAGCCCGATCCATCGGCCTGATGGGGACCCGACCCTGAATTGAGCTGTTATTCCCCGAAAAATACCCCCAACAAGCTGGGGATGGTATTCAAAAAGGAATCCCCGATGATATTCAGGCCGGGGACGGGGATACATGTCCAGACCCGGACCCAGCCTGGCTCCAGCCTCCGCCCCGCCCCGTTCAGCCCAATGTAAGATTATCACTATACCCCTGTTTATATATATGTGTGTGTTTAGGGTTTGGTTGCCACACTCTCAGCCGTTGGGTTTCGCATCCCCTCCACTCTTTCTCTCTCTCACACACAACGATGGTTGCCTCTCCTCCCTCACTATCCATCCTCCCTCACCGCCTCTGCCATTCCACACTGTCTCTCCTCTCTTCCTTTCTCTTCACTTGATCGTCATTCGCCTTAGACTGTCGCGATCATCGTTATCCTCTGGCGGCTCACAAGATACCACTGCCATCGTCGCCGGAGAAGAATGGGGTTTGGTAAGACAACTCTCTCTCTCTCTCTCCCCTTATCTTCTCTTTCTTTATTTCAGTTCTAAATCTAAGGCGTTTGTCTTCTCCATTTCTCATATCTGAACTAGATGGTGAAAGAAAATGAACCAAATCTAAACCAGATCTGAAGAGTTTGTATATTTTTCTATGTTTGGTTGCTAAGAAATATAGAAAGAAAATGAATTCATTTTAGAAATTTTAGTGATGTTAATGATTGTTGTTGATGATTTCAGATTTTTTTTTTCAAATCTTTCTGTGCTTCTCTTCAATTTTAGATTTTTTTTTTGTAAAGTTGTTGATGATTGTTGTTGATGATGATGAAACATACTGAAAATATATATTTTTTTTTTTCTTGTGTTGAACAAAATTCAAAAAAAAAAAATGGGTTGGGGACATTTCGGGGTCGAGTCCCCGACCCCCGGTAGGGGTAGGAGGCGGGGGCGGGGGCGGGGGCGAGGGGGTTGATGAGTTTCTCGCCGGGGATCAAGGACGGGAACGGGGATGGGGATGGAGATTTTTTTACCTTCGGGGATCGGGGACGGGGAGTGTAGTCCCCGGCCCCGGCCCGTTGCCATTCCTAAACCCAATGTTTTTTTAGTGGAAAATAATAAAATTTTGGTAGAAAAAAAAAAAAGAATTGTTTAGGCCCGTTCCAAGCCCAAGCCCAGGCCCAGGCCCAGGCTCACCGTCTCGACCCGCCCAAGGCCCAAATATCCCATGGGTCTAGGCCTAATTTTCTGACCCGTAGGCCAACCCGAATTTTGACAGGAGCCCGCGAGACCCGATATAGGCCAGGCCGGACCAAATTTACACCCCTACATAGGAGTGTGTTAATTAATCATATTTGAGATGTTGGGGCAGGCTTGGGATTTTATATCCTCATTTTGTGTTGACCTTTTGTCTCTCTTCAAATGCTGCAACATCTCTAAATTTAGAATCCAAAACTTTTTAAAAATTCGTTAATTAGTCAAAAATAAATAGGTTGTACTAAATTTAAGCAAAAATTTCAATTTATCCCCTTTAATTATGGGACATTGTCACTTTTCTCCCTTAATTAAAAATTATTTCATTTTGCTTACTAATCTTTGAATTCATTTTACTCTCAACATTCTAAGAAAGAAAAAGTAGGCATGTGACCCGCACAAACTAATTTTATGACTAAAATACATCCAAAAGTGAGTTTACATATACGTGTGTGTGAAAAATATGTGTATATTTTTTTCTAGTTATAAAATTGATATATACATATTTTTTTTAACATGTCTCTTATATATATGTAAATAAATCAGCTCTTGAATGAATATTTTGGTTATAAAATTGATATATGTAACTTAAATGCTAGTTTTCCATCCTCACTATTGAGATTGAATAAATCAATAGATTAAGAGATTAAAACATTGTAATTTTTAATTGAGGGAATAAAGTGAAAATGGTCCATAATTTTTATTTATTTATTATTATTTATATATGATATTACAATGAACCAATGAATTATAATCTTACCCAAAAAAAAAAATCTCAAAGTGGGAAATATAGGGATAAATCCACACGCAGATGGTAAAAATTCAAATCATTAACCTTTTAATGAGATGCACGGATTGTAACCAAATCAACTAACCCAATAATGGTTCATAATTGAGCGAAATAAAAGTGCCATTTGTCTTGAAGTTAAATTTTGATAATGTGACAACACTAACAAAATAGAATCATCGATGCTAGAAATTTCAAATATTTTACAGACATTTATATAGATGTGATATTTACATAAACTTACATAGCATGAGTCTCACACATAGTAAAATATAAATAAAATAAATTTACATTTATTTCATATTTTTTTCTTTTTTATTTTCAATTCATTACACAAATTTATAATCAAAATACAACCTGAACATAATGGAGGATTTGGTGTGAGCCGAGGTTGGTTCTCTTTTTTATCAACGGTCCCAAAATGGTGGACCCTCTTTTTAATATTTTTATAAAATTATATTTTAAAAATTATTTTTAAATTAATGATAACTTTATAAATATTAAAATATAAGTTAAAATAAATTCATATTTTTGTAGTTAATATTTTAAAACACCACTGACATCTAATTTTTCATTTGTTTTTTTGGGTGTGGGCCTAACTAAGCTTTCTAGATCTGAATTTTCATTTTGGATCAATCAATCAATAAAATAAGGGTAAATTATATTTTGTCCCATTTATATTTGGTCACTTATTTACTTTGATCTTTAAAGTTTGTTTTTTCTCATTTTGACTTTTCATGTTTCAAATTTTTTCCAATTTATTCTTAAAACTAATTTAGGGGTTGTTTGAGGTATCCTAAATAAATGCACTTTTTATCTTTTTGGACTAAAAAATTGAAGACTAAATAAGTGTACTTTTTACATTAGACAGAAAATGTCACTATAACTGTCATATAATATAAAAAAATATATATTATTATATTAATATTTGAGTTTGTGTCAGAAGTGTGAGTTATATATAATTAAATATTGGGTAAATTACAAATATATTCCCTGAGGTTTGCTTAAAATACAAATTGGCCCCTGTAGTTTGAAAAATTATAAATATCTCCCTGTCAGCATTTTTTATTTAACAGAATTAATTGAAACGTGAAATTCCTAACTGTTCACCTATACAATAATAAAATTATTTAAATTATTAACTAAAATAAAATTTTAACATTATTAAAAACTGTTAATTAACTTAATGATTTATTAATAAAAGGACTTTTTTACTATGAAATTAGAAATCTTAGGAGGCATAATGTAATTTCTAAAATCATAGGGATAATTTGTAATTTAAATAAACCTCAGGTAGTGTGTTCGTAATTTACCGTTAAATATTTTTATGTTACGTGACTACCAATGTATCATTTTCTATCTAATTTTGAACATAAATTAGTGTTAGGAGTAAATTGAAAAAAAAAACTTAGAACATGAAGGACCAAAGTGAGAAAAAAAACAAACAAACAAACAAACAAACTTGAAGGACTAAAATGTAAAAGTGGCCAAATATAAAGGGGTAAAGTGTAATTTATCCATACAATATAATATATGTCCCACACTTGATTTCATATTTCATTCTTAAATTATTAGTTTCGTCTATTTAAATTTTTTTTTTTTAATTTCTATCTACGTGGTTCAGTTGGAAATAATTGTATAAATCAATAATTGCCAAATCTTAATTTGAAATAATTTTATAATTTGAACAATTTAAATTATACAAACAACCCTTATTAAATTGGTTGTGGGGTGTATTTTGTTTAAAATAATAAGAAAAATAAGTATTTTGTTGCATGATTTAAATTGTTCAAATTTTGAAATAACTTTTTTTTTCATTAAGTTAAGCTTCAATGGTTATTATTGTATGACCGTCTCCAATTGGATCACATAAATAGAATTTAAAAATTTTAAATATTAAATAGATGAAATTAATAATTTAAGAATGAAATAGCAAAAAATAGGAATAGTTTAGGGGCAAAAAGTGGTTGTGGGCTTTGCATCTTTCGGGCCCATGTTGTCTAGGGCTACAGTATACTTTGGGTCAAACCGAAATCAACATCCTGGACTTTAATTTCAGTAGTAATGGGCCAAATGTCGGCTCTTTTGTACATTACAGTAGAATTGGAGAATGAGAATTTTTAGGGAAAATTATAATTAAAAAAGAAAAAAAGATTTTTTTGGGCCAAAACTCTCTTATTGGGCCTCTTTTTAGTGTAAAAGATAGCTTAATTTATTTTACTTCATAAATTCCTTAGAGAAGAGGCGTATACTTCAACAAGGATAGAGTAATATTTTTTCTTTTTTTTCCTAGACAATCTTGCCCTTTCATTTATATCTCACATATTTGAATTAAATATGTATCAACAATTCACGCGAAAGATTCATTGCTTTCCAAACGGAGCTTAGCTTTCTTCATTGATCGTCATCCATATGCTTCGTACTTGCAAAGTTTGATTCAACTGTTTGAAATTTTGAGAGTTTGATCAAATCTGAGAGAGTTGATCAAGTTTTAGAGATTCATTCCATCACTGTCCGAATTTGTAGAGTTTCATTGCATCAATTGTCTCAAAGTTTTATCGAGTTTTGTAAAGTTTTGCTTATTTCTTATGTGCGAACAACAAGAATGGCTTCACTGAGCCATTGATTGAGGATGAGCTTTTACTGTTTTGATCTTCTTATCGTTTCCATGGAGGCATTTTTCTGGATTTGTTCACATATTTGTTGCCATCTTCTTGGAGGTTGGATTTCATGGAAATCTTTATAGATTTCTTCTTTTACACACTGGTAGTGTTCAATTGGTCGGCAAAATCATCATTTGTTTGTATATTTTTTTTAGAATTTCATAGTTTACATAAATCTTAATTAATAAATCTTGATGAGAGGATTTCAAAATTTTCAATTTCATCAAAAATAATATCTATATCAAAAGTTATGTATTTTTAAAGTTTGAAAAATAAAAAGGGCATTTCTGTCCATGAATCACAAATTGTGTGCATGGCATATTTTCTGTCCTTGGTAAAGCTAAAATAGCTATCGTTTTTGCACGAAAAGTTGATGAGTAGGGGCTTCCGACTGAAATCCCTTAAAAAAATAAAAAATAAGAAAAAGAAGAAGAAGAAGTGTGTGATTTACATGTAGGTCTTAATAGATGTACTTATTATTCTAATAGATGGATTATTGTTCAATAGGTTCTATGATAATTAATGGAGTTTTTCATCAAACACTATTAAAAACAGTCACTAATTATTAATTTTTAGCAACAACTTGAAAATTTTATCACAAAAAAGGTCACTAATTATAAGTTTTAGCGACAGTTAACAAATTCATCAAAAAAAAAGTCACAAAAAAAGTCACTAATTTTAAACTTTCAGCGACAGTTTAAAAAATTAGTTATAGAAAAGCGTCACTAATTGTAAGTTTTAGCGATAATTTGTAAAAATCATGACAAAAAAATCACTAATTGTGAATTTTAGTGACATATGCAAAATCGTCACAAAAATTATTTTTAGGGACTATTTTATTAGGACTTATTTTCAATAGAATTTTATGAAAATTAAGTTTAACTATTAGGATCTATTGGTAGTTTACCATTAAAAAAAATAATAATAATAATAAAAAACCTCAAATCCTTGTAATAAAATAAATTTTTAATTTTTAATTTTATCAATTTAAATCTTAATATTTTAATTTATTTTTAATCAAACCATCACCCTATTTCGTTAAGTAAAATTGATGAAAAAAATATTTTAGTCATTAAACTTAGCGTAAGTATATATAAAATGACTAAAATATGCTTTTTTGTTGAGTTTAATGAATAAAATGTTATTTTTCTATCAGTTTTTATTAGCAAAAATAGACAGATAATTTAGATTGAAAATAAATCAAAAGGTTAAGATTTAAATTGAAAATATTAAAATTATGAGTTTAGTTTGTTATAAGGGTCAATCTAGAATTTTTTTTGGGGAATTTTTAGTCAAGTCCTATTTTGACAAATAATGGTAGCTTAGATCCTACTTGCAAAACTTTAAATCCATAAGTTATCTGTTAATTTTTTATGACCAATTTATCCTTACAAATTCAAAAACACAAAACGCTCCCATTTCTACTGTTTTCGTTCCCCTCTCTCTCTCTCTACAAATTCCAAATCATCAAATATCAATTCAATTGGAACATTCTCAAATTTGAAGAAGTGGAATGGTGAAAACAAGTAAGAGCTCTCGTTGCAAGTGGTCTTTGACAAGCTCTTGAAAATCATTTCGTTTCCCGATACCCTGAGGTTTGTAAAATTGTAATCAACGACGCTGTAACTTTGCATAACGATTCGATCTCTTCTATAGATGCAAACCCAGGAGAGAATATTTTAACGGTTTCAAATATCAACGGTCTGAAAACGTTTTTAAGCACCATCATTACAAATCAAAAGACCTGTTTCAATGCTCTGATGGAAATGAGTTTGACTTTTCAAATTTGAAGAAGTGAAATGGTGAAAACAAGTAAGATTCAAATATCTTAAACCTTAATTTGTTAGGGAATTTTTTCAGTTTCGAAACTCTTATTTTTTTATGTCAATTTCAATTTCAACGTTGATTTTGGTATCGTCGTTGCGAATTTGCTTAGATTTAGAGTTCATGAGAATGAAATCACCTCTCTTATGCTCTCTTTTTTTTTCCTTTTTTTTTTCCTCAGTTAGCGAAAAAACTATTGAGAACATTGTTGTGCAAAACTGATAATGTTTTTAGTTTTCAAACTAGAAAAAAAATAATAATAATGTTCTTAGTTTTACTGAATAGTCGAATGAAACCAAAGAGTAGAAGGGAAAAAATGTTTAATCTCATACTCTGTTTTTTTCCCTCAATTAGCGAAATAACTATCTAGAATATTACTATGCAAAACTGATAATATTTTCAGTTTTACTCGATAATCGAATCAAACCAAAGGGCAAAAGGGCAAACATGTCATTATATTCCAAAATAGGACTTATTAGTTTAAAAAATCTTAGATAGAACTTGCGGAAATTCTATTTCCTCATACCAAATTACCTTAATCCACACACTTGATGAATCTTTTTTATATTAAATTTTTGTTCTAAAATAAAAATACCAAAATAATATCATCTTTCCAACGGAAACGCTAAGTTATCATTGTCGCTGGTAGAGATCACAATCACAGAAGTTCACCAATTCATGCAAAAAAGAATCCAAGAAAAATATACATCAAACATAATTGAAATGAGAAACTTTAATAATCATCAGTAGAAGATAAGATTAGGTATAGTTCAAACCTTGGATTGAACAGACTCCAGCGGTCGTAGAAGAGCATAATCCATCAACACCTTTGTCTAATCATTTTTCTTTACTGTTAGCTTCACACACACATATACATACATACATATATATATATATAGAGTATCAAAATCGAAAGGGAGATCATTCTCGGACGAAGTAGCAGCTAGGTTTTCAGATTGAGAAGCTTTGAACCGAGCTTCAATTGATAGTAACTTACTGAGTTACTTCTTCTCATCACCACCAACTTCACCTTTGGCGCCACCATCGTCGTCATCAACTTCATCGAATTCTTCTCCTTCTTGTTCTTCATCTAGTTCTTCTTGTTGTTTGATTTGGATTTTTCAGATCTCCCTCTCTGTTAGTAATGGCGGTCGGGACTGTTATCGATCGTCGACGGTAGAGATTGGGCTATGATGGTAGAGAAAGACGGCAGCCAGAGGTGACGGTTAAGAATGACCAGAAGTAACAGAGATTGGTGGTAATAGTGGT
The DNA here is from genome assembly GCA_025200525.1 of Camellia lanceoleosa. Taxonomy (NCBI): domain Eukaryota; kingdom Viridiplantae; phylum Streptophyta; class Magnoliopsida; order Ericales; family Theaceae; genus Camellia; species Camellia lanceoleosa. Next base: position 103,098,993 of record CM045767.1, on the reverse strand, counting down.
GTGAAGAAGGAAGGAGATGATGGCATTTTTGGTAGAATAAGTTGTGTATTAAGTAAAAAATGAGATTTCAAATTCATTAAGTGTGTGCTTTGAGAAATGATGTACACAAAAAACATTTGATGTGTGGAAATAGAATTTCCCCAGGACCTGAGCTATCACAATATTTGTAAATAAGACTTTTAGGTAATTAACTCAGGTGAAGCACCAATAAATCCCAAATAGCAATCTTATGAACTGTTTAGTCATAATTTTTTATTATTATTATTTTTTTATGGACCTAAAGGTCCCATTTTAGTGTGAATTACATAAAAGACCAAGCATAAATGCGCATGTGTTTTGTGTTGAGAGACAAATGTAGGTTTTCTCATAATATTGAAATTACTAAACGTAATACTTCAAAAAAAACTCTTTAGTATAGTTTTATCAACGTAACACTCCAATATAACACTAAAAAAACATAACACTCAATGTAACACACTAAAAACATTTCTTAGTGTAATTTTCTCAAATGTAACAATGTAAAATTCTAAAAAAAAATATTTATTGTACTTTTTTCAAATATAACACTCCAATCAATGTAATATATAAAAACTCCTTAGTGTGTTTTTATTAAACGTAACAATGTAATATTTCAAAAAAACTCTTTAGTTATTTTTTCAAAAGTGACACTTTAATCAATGTCACATACAAAAATTGTAACACTTCAATATAACACACTAAAAAACTCTTTAGTATATTTTTTCAAATGTAACACTCTAATCAATGTAACACACAAAAACTCTTGTGTACTTTTCTAAAATGTAACAACGTAACATTCTAAAAAACTCTTTAATATATTTTTCCCAAACGTAACACTCCAATCAATGTAATACATAAAAACTCCTTAATATACTTTTTTCAAACGTAGCACTCTACTGTAATACTCCAATATAATACCAAAAAATTCATACTAACATAAATGTAAATTTTCACGCTCAACAACTAATACTTCAAATGAATTACAAAAGGAAATTCATTTAAACTCAAACGACACCAAATCAAATAAATACCACTTTTCAAAACAAAAAGGATTAATTGATTTATAAGAAAACTATTAGAACTAAATGGATCAACATTCCCCCATATGAGATTTACAAATAACTTTTCAAAAGTTTACATATATTACATGAATTGTCAATTAAGTGAATTTGATAATGCACACAACTATTAATAATTCACTTGAAAATTATTACTGTAAGTGTATAAAATAGATATGACGACTTCTTGAAGATACTTAGGCTATGTTGATACATGAGTTTGGGGAGATATTTGGAAAAGAAAAGAAAAAGTGTATGTAAAATGTAGGTGAAATATAATTATATTTTATTCACATTTTATTCACCTTGTTCTTTTTCCTTTTCAAATACCTACCTAAATTCATAAACTAAACACAGCGTTGTGAAATGAGATTTTTGACATTTATTCTTAAATTTAATGAGTAATAAATTTTTTTCTTTGATAATCAATTTACCTAAAAAAATTTGCATTATTACTAATATAGGGTTTCAAATTTTAGATTTATCAAATATGCTATGAGTTTAATTACCATTTGAGAGGGTAATTTATGTTTGAACATGAGCCGAGCTGGGACCAGATGGGAAATGGGCCGAGCTATGGGCTGAGGTGATGGCTTGCTTAGCCCGGTCCTTAATCCCGTCAGTTTGGTCAAGGCTGTGTGCCAGTAGCTTCGTCTTTGTGCTCTGAACCGAGATATAGGTGGAAGAGAGCCGAGCTAGATGAGGACAAGGCAGAATCGAGCTAAGTGAGTGCGGTTAAATCTGTTGTGAGTCGTGGTAGTGTTAGCTTGATTGTTTTGCTACCAGTCCATGGTAGAACCATCTTACTTGGTTAAGCGGTAAAGAGGGTGTAAAAAGATAGGCATTATCTTTGTGATTCCTAGGAGGACTCTACTAAAGAGAGTTGGAGTCCTACTAGGATTGTGCCAGGCAGAACCTATAAAAGCTCATAGCAAAACCTATGTACGGGTATCCCGATTTCTACTCTAAAAAATACAGAGCTTTTTGTTTATTGTCTATTTGTTGACTTAGGCATCGGAGAGGTATCCGGTACTCACCCGCTGGCTAGCTCACGTTTGTGTTTTCAGGAAGTAAAGCGACAACGTTTTGAGGAGTGCAAACTTGATCAACAAGATTATACGAGAAGATTATTTCATGCTCATACAATTGGTGCCGTCTGTGAGAAGAATAAAGAACAAGACCTTTTGATCAAGTTTTCCTCATTAGTTGAAATCAATGGCGCAAAATGAAGATTTGCCGCAATTTGCTATTGATGGGCAAACTCTAGAGGGAGGCGTGAAGGTTTACCTTCTATCCTACCCATGGCAGAATTAGAACCCTAACGATGGAACTCCCGGAGGGACACACGGGAGAGACGGGGCACCAGTCCTGGTCACTCTCAAAGTCCTGAAAGGCAGAGGTGGAGGTTGGATCCTCAGGTTCTAAAGGATCGCGTGAGGGAGCAAGACGAATTAATAATAAGGATGGCGGCAGACATGGAGACTATGAAGCGCCAGATAAAAGATAAAAGGTAAAAAGGTGGCGATAGAAGAGGGGCGCAAATGCAACACGCTTTCTGACCACTCAGAAGATCGTGACAAACAGGTCACACCATCGCAAATAGAATGTAGAAGCCTCAGAACAGGCGACACTCAATCAAGGACTTCCAGGACTCGTTACTCCAGGTCTGAGAGAACGAGGACTGAAAGGTCGTATACGGAGGGAAACAGCTATCGGCCCTTGTACACGCACCAAACGACATCTAGACACATGAAGTTGCCTAGGTCAGCAAACCTGCAAACAGTGCTAGAGGAGAGGGCTTGATGGAAGGAGGATACCAGGGCTCGTGACCCTTGCAGAGTTTCAACCCTACATCGATTGGCCCCTAGGATGCATGGGAGTATCGAGGTAGGGATGCCAATGTCGCGCTTTGCTTATGAACCAATAGATAAAGTGTTAGCAAGGATACAAAGCTCGCCGTTCATTCTTGTAATTGAGAACGCATCGCTATCCTCAGGCTTCCACCAGCCCAAATTCATCACTTATATGGAGAAGTCAAACTCCTACATGCACTTAAGCCACTTTCACCAGGTTATGGCAGCATACCGGGAAAATGAGGCTCTAATGTGTATCATGTTTCTTTCCAGCCTTGGCGACCTAGGTCTAACATGGTTCGAAAGGCTGCCAGAAGGCAACATAACCTCATGGGCGCAGTTGGCAGAAGCGTTTGTAACTAGATTCAGAACGAATTCCAAGACGCCAGTGGAGATTGACTAGCTACTTTCCGTTGATATGGGCGAGAAGGAAACATTAAGGTCTTACAACAGTCGATATTGGGAGACTTTCAACCAGATTGGGGATTGCCCCATAAATCTTGCCATTGCACAGTATAAACGAGGTTTGCCAGTTGGTAACAAGTTGAGGGATTCAATCACGATGATGCCACCCCTCACGATGGAGGCCCTAATGAAGAGAGTGCATCAGCATATCCGGGTAAAAGAAGATAGCACTCGCGTGAAAGCAAAATCTGGCACAACAGCGATGCTAGATAAATAGACTGCAGCAAAAGTCAACACGATAGAACAATCAAGCAAAAAAGGGTGAGGCAGGCGAGCAAACAGAGAGGACCCCCAAACAAGGAAGTTAAGAGTCCGCACTACCATTACCACAGTATTCAATAAACCTATCTACCGGATTCTTAGCAAGATACGCGATGAACCCTTCGTTCGGTGGTCAGCCAAGTTGGGAGAAGCACAAAGAGGTTACGATGAGAGGTATCGTTGCACTTTTCATGATGAAAAGGGGCACAGAACTGAAAATTGCATACCATTGCAGCAACATCTGGAGGAGTTAGTGGCCGCCGGTCACCTGGACCAGTATATAGAAGGAGGAACACAACCAGCCCCCCAGGACCACAGCAGGCCAAGCGGGATGCCGATTGACGGCCTACCTCAAGGCATAATCAACGTTATACATGGGATTGTCGAACTTGAGTGGGTATGTGAGCTTAGAAGGACGTTAAAAAAGGCTGAGCACTTGAGGGAGGTGTTAAGTGCGCAACCCACCGTCAAGAGGGGAAAAACGGAGGCAACAAACGTCATCTCCTTCTCTGACAGGGATCTAACAAGGCTACATTGTTCTCACAATGATGCACTAGTGGTCACTTTGCGTGTCAATAATTTCGACATCAAACGGATTCTGATTGACCGTAGAAGCTCATGCAAGGTAATATATTACAAGACCTTCAAGCAACTAAAATTGGAGAACAAAGACTTAGTGCCCGCAACATCTCCCCTAGTTGGTTTTAACTCGATGCCAGAATGGCCAGTGGGCAAGATAATCCTACCAGTTAAGGTAGGAACAATGACGAAACAGGTGGAGTTTTGGGTATTGAAGTTCTCTTCCACTTACAACATAATCTTGGGAAGAACATAGTTACACACCATGTAGTCGGTGACATCAACTTACCATCAGGCATTACGGTTCCCCAATGAAACCAGAGTGATTAAAGAAGTCTTAGGAGACCAAATCATGTCGAAATAGTGTTTCGTCACGATAAATAGCAGCCGTGCTGCAAAAGGGTTTGTACAGATGGTGGAAGAGCCAGAAAGCAATGAACTGTTTGCAGATGTCGGCAAAGGAACAGAACAGAAGGCAGTGGAAGACTTGGTTGAGGTCAGGATAGATGAAAAGAACCCAGAAAAGTTCTTTTTACTCGACTCATCTTTATCCAGCACTGAGAGAGTAGAGGTCATGGAATTTTTAACCTCTAACATCGAAGTGTTTGCCTAGACACCACACGACATGCCTGGCATTGACCCGAATTTCATCTACCATTAACTCAATGTCCATCCAACTGCCAGACCAATTATACAGCGCACACGCCAATCGGCACTCCACCACGCGGAGATAGTGGCGGAGGAAGTGGGAAACTTGCTAGAGACAGGAGCCATCAGAGAAGTACACTATCCCAGGTGGATCTCCAACACTGTAGTAGTACCAAAGAAGAACGGAAAATGGCACGTTTGCGTAGACTACAAGACAGTCAACAAGGCATGCCGAAAAGACAATTTCCCCCTATCACGGATAGACTAACTGGTGGACCTAACAATAGGACATAACCGACTTAGCTTTCTTGATGCGTATCAAGGTTACCATTAGATCGTTATGTACGAACCAGACTAGGAGGTCACGTCATTTACAACACCCAGAGGACTATATTGTTACAAGGCCATGCCCTTTGGCCTGAAAAACACAGGGGCTACATTCTAACGGATGGTCACCAAAATGTTTGAACCATTGTTAGGCAGAACAATAGAGACTTACATAAATGACATGGTGGTCAAAAGCAGAGATGAGAAGGACCATCTCAGGGACCTAGATGAAATGTTTCAAATTTTGAAGTCCCACAAGTTGCGTCTAAACATATCTAAGTGCGCATTCGGCGCAGGGTAAGGCAAATTCCTAAGCTTTCTAGTGACCAACCGGGGTATAGAAGCTGATCCCTCTCAGATCAAAGCCATCCAAGATCTTGAGAGGCCCAACACAGTCAAAGAAGTACAACATCTCACTGGCCTAGTAGCTACACTAAACCGGTTCATAAGTTAGTCGTCAGACAAATGTCAACCATTCTTCCAGGCACTGAAGGCCAAATTTGAGTGGGATGAGGAGTGTGACCGCGCCCTAGAAAGCTTGAAAGACTATATGACATCTCCTCTGTTGTTAGTAACCCTAGTACCAGGAGAAAAGCTCTTTTTGTACTTAGTAGTTTCACAGCATACAGTCAGCGCAATATTGGTCAGAACGGAAGGAATCCAACACCTGCTTAGCTTTTATGTTAGCAAGACCTTGCTGGGCGCTGAAACAAGGTACCTACCAATAGAAAAGCTGGCCCTAACTTTGATGATGGCCTCAAAAAAGTTATCACATTATTTCCATGCCCACATCATGATTGTCCTAATGGCTTTTCCCTTAAAGGCTTTGTTTGAGAGGACGAATTTTTTGTAATAACTCTCACCACTGTTTACCGAATGACCACTGATTACTGTTAAACCGCGACTGATTATGATTGATAACTGAAGTAATCAAAATACTGAACTAACAGACTGAACTCTGAAACTGATTGACTGAGTATATGTTAGTTAAATTGTATTCTATCTGTTTGCTTGCCAAATTATCTGTTCATGTCTTTGTGTTTAAATTGCTAATTGAAGGTCTTATCAGCGGTCGAACCAAAAATTGATTGATGTTTTATGATCGTCATAATTTATGTGATTTTATGGTGTGATTAATTGAAAATTGATTTTGTATGATTAAATTAGATTAAAATAAGCCAATTACAAGAGTTAGCTTAATTACTATATTGCCATTGTGAGTGGGCCTTTGTTTAATAATATATTGAGTCTTGTACACACTTAGACAAACATTCATCAGCCACATTTTGAGCATACCACCGACCATAGAGGGAGAGAAAGTGAGTGAATTGAATTCAACTTGTTGCTTGGCTTGAATCTTGAGGAATTGAAGGACAATTGGCAAACTGAACCTCTAGACTTGCATTTGAGGACCTAGGTATGAATTTCATCCCCTTAATTGTGTACTTAAGCTCTATCTAGCATGGATCATGATAATTTAAAGAGTTAAGTCAAGAATTGGTTCAATAATGTTGAATTGGAGCTCATTCCATGCATGCATGTATGTATTGTTGAGTTTTAAGTTGTTTTCATGGCAAAATGTTACATGCATGCTCATATTTATGTTTAAGACCATGATTTCATCTTGTTTTTGAAAGGAATTGGCTCATTAGAGCATGTTTTGAAGCTTTGAATTGAGTTTAATTCATGCATGTTTGCATGTTCATCTTGTTCATGAATTTGGGTTTGAAATTTGGATTTAATTGACTCATCCTTGGGCTTTGATTTCATAAATTGATCTTTGAAACTTGTTGTATATTGAGTTTAGATGTGTTTTCCAGAAATTAGGCCCAAGAGGTCGAGTTTTGAGCTAAGGAATGCTTGGTTTGAGCTTGGGAGGCAAATCTGGAAATTCTAGAATTTGGCTTCTCCGCTCGAGCGAAGGATTCTACGCTCGAGCGACCACCATTTACTCTGAGCACCGCTCGAGCGAAGGAATGGTGGCTCAAGCATAAATTTCAAGCTCTCAGAATCTTGGTGCACGCAGACCCACACTCGAGCGAGAGAACCTACGCTCGAGCGAGGACTGTGTCTTATGCTCGAGCGAGCGTCGAGCGAGCATCAAGCGGAGTTTTCCAACATCCAGCACTTTTTGCATTTTTACAGACCGCTCGAGCGAGGAAGTCCACGCTCGAGCGACCCTACTGTTTTGACAAGTTCGCTCGAGCGAAGAAAGCCACGCTCAAGCGAGACCCTTATTTTCTGAAAAATTCTGAAAATGCTTTCTAAGTGCATCTTTCCATCCTCATCCCATCCTAGGCATTCTTAGGCCTAGTTTAAGGCATCTTAATGAGGATATAGATGTAGAACCACATCGAGGCAATTTAGGGATTAAGTTTACTTTCCCAACAGTGTAGCGTAGTGTGTGTTCACTCTGTAAACTGTGTAGGGTTGGCTTTCCGAGGGGACGCTCTAGCTTACTGTAGCCCAGAACTCTATAAGTAACAATTGTATAAAGATATGTTCAAAATGATTACCTTTTGAATACTGAACTGTACTGTTTTCTGAACTACTACTGTTAACCGAATGAATGTATGTCCTATATTCTGAACTGTATTGTGGTATCCTTAACAACTCATCGATCGTTATCACAGAGATCTCGCTTGCCCTTTGTTGGAATCACTACTATTTACTGATTGATGGTCATCATTTATCGCTCGTCTTTTAAGACTCATTGCCATCGTTATGCTAATGGATGTACCACATATGATCTGCATCTTGAACAACCGATATCTTGATTTAATGAATCGCTTTTCATTACTATAAGGACATTCACTCTAAACCTCTTTACGCATTATGTTATTCACTGGGCTTTAGCTCATTGCTCATATATATATGTAGGTGTACAGGCACCGAACCAATGCTAGAAGCGTCAGGGTAAACTCCAGTTTTGTCAAGCCAACTACTGTGCCTCACTGTGAGGTTCCAAGCCTGTTCAAGCTTTGGCTTAGGGGTGTTTTAATCTCCCCCGTCTATCTCTGTAACCGTATTGTATCTGTATAGATTGTTACTGCATTGTTTAATAGGGATTAAGTCCCTGTTTTGAATGATTGTATATATGTACATACTGTTTTGTCACTGACCGCATATATGTATGAAAAGTCTTTTTGCATACAGACTGTCACAGCTCAATGGACATTGTTTATTTATTGTTTTGGCTTCCGCCATGCCCCTGTACTATGTTTTACTGTACTACTGTTAAGCAGGCCTTCGGTAATCTCGGATTATTGACCGGTTATGGTGCTAAACCCTTAGGGGCGGGTTTGGGTCGTGACATTTTTCTAGACGATTCTTAAAATGGGCAGTGGAGTTGGAGCAGTTCGATATCAAGTTTCAACTCAGAATCGCAATAAAATCCCAAGCTTTAGCAGACTTTGTGGCTGAGCTCACGCCAGGAAGTCATCATGTTTACCCGATTGATTTGACCGACACAATAGAAGTGAAGGGGGAAAAGTGCAGCGGGAACTGCGCAACCCCTAATGTAGGATGCCCAACTACATTGCAAGCCATACAGGTTTGAGGACAGGAAGGAAGGAACAAACCATGCTATTTCCAGTGGGGACTCATCAAAAAGTAAAGATTTGAGGCAGTCAGACAGTGAAGATCAAACGCTAATAGCGAATATTGACCTGGAAGAAAACATCAGCAACATCCATGATCCCAAGACATCATCCGATCCCTTTACTTGCTGGAAGCTATTTGTCGGAGAAATGTGGAAACTCTTTGTCGATGGAGCATCTAACAGGCACGGTGTAGGACTTGGTATAGTCCTTATCTCACCAAATGGCCTAACAATTGAACATGCAGTCAACCATGGCTTCCTAGTATCCAACAATGAGGCAGAGTATGAAGCACTATTAGCAGGCTTAAAATCAGCACTCTACATGAAGGCTACCGAGCTGATGGTGTACAGTGACTCCTAGCTGGTAGTCAACCAGATTTTAGGCGACTACGAGGCAAAAGATGATAGGATGGCTAAGTACTAATAGTTAGTCAAGAAGGAGATCATGAAATTCGAAGTAGTCCGGATAGAGCAAATCGGTTGATAGGAAAATAGTAAAGCAGACGACCTGGCAGGTTTTACTTCAATGGTAGGTACATCTATCCCACATCCATTATTGATCAACTTCCTACCTAGACCAAGTATTGAGGAACCCAAAGCAGCCGAGGCATGTTGTGCCGAACTAGGCTCATCCTGGATAGATTCAATCATAGTATTTTTAAAAGATGGCATCTTGTCTGAAGAAAAAAAAGAAGCTAACAAAATTAGAGCAAAATCACAGTGAATTTGGCTCTCTCCATCACTGGCATTGTACAAAAAAATCCTTCACAGGACCTTACCTGAAATGTGTCCATCCCAACAAGGTTGAGGCATTTTTGTTCAAGATACACGAAGGTGTATGTAGAAGCCACCAAGGAGGAAGATCATTGGCTTACAGAGCAATTTCACAAGGATATTGGTGGTCATAAATGCAAGTAGATTCAGAGAAATATGTCAAGAGGTGCGAGAAATGTCAGAAGTTCGCACACCAAATACATCAACCAGCCAGAGAGCTTCTACTATTGACTAGCTCGTGGCCCTTCGCAATGTGGGGCCTGGACATAGTGGAACCACTTCCAACTGCGCCCGGCAACAGAAAGTTCTTTCTCGCAGCAACAGACTATTTTACAAAGTGAGTAGAGGTAGAAGCACTCGCATCTATAAAGGAGAAAGATGTTAAAAAGTTCGTCTAGCAAAACATCATCACTCGATTCGGCATACCTAAGGCTCTAATATCTGACAATGGCACTTAGTTTGATGGCAAAATCTTCAGGGGCTTTTGCGAAGAGTACAAGATAAAATTCTACAACTTTACACCAGTATACCCTCAAGCAAATGGCCAGGCGGAAGCCTCCAACAAAGTTGTCCTAGACGGTTTGAAGAAGAGGTTGGAGAGAGTAAAAGGCAAGTGGGCTGAGGAACTTCCTCATGTTTTATGGGCTTACCGTACCACACGTCGGCGGTCAACTGAAGAAACGCCTTTTTCCTTGGCCTACGGCATGGAGGTAGTAATCCCATTGGAAGTAGGCCTCCCCACTAGTAGAAATGAAAATTTTGACACAAACTTAAATGAAGAAGCCATAACCTTAGAACTCGACCTTGCAGAAGAGAGAAAGGAAAGAGCACTAGTTCGCATTGCCTCATATTAGCAAGAGTTATCCAGAAAATATAACAAAACAATGCATTCAAGACAATTCAAGATTGGAGATTGGGGACTGCGCAAAGTAATGGGCAATACTTTGGTACCTGGAGATGGCAAGTTAGAACCTAACTGGGAAGGACCATACAAAATGGTTGGTTTAGCAAGAAAATGGGCATATCACTTGGAAGATGGAGACAATAAAGCTATTCCCAGGCCATAGAACACTGGCAATCTCAAACTATTTTATTTTTAGCTTTTCCCTAAAATACTTGTAAATTTTCTTTTTCCAAATAAAGCAAGTAGTTTTTCTAGCATAATTCTTTCTACTAAAAGTTATTCTTAGTCATTGCCAGCTAGAGGCAATCAAGAATATGGGCAGGATTGACCAACATTCAGTCATCTTCCTCAACCAAGATAAGAATCTAGGTAGAAGAAGGTTGACAAGATTGACCAAACACTTTCTCTTCTTCAGTCGAGATAATGATCTAGACTGAAAAAAGTTGGCAGGTTTGACCAACATTCAGTTCTCTTCCTCAAGAAGGTTGACAGGATTGACCAAACACTTTCTCTTCTTCAGCCGATATAAGGATTTAGGCTGAAGAAGGTTGGCAGGTTTGACCAACATTTAGCTCTCTTCAGCTGAGATAAAGATCTAGGCTAAAGAATGTTGGCAAGTTTGACCAACATTTAGCTCTCTTCAGCCGAGATAAAGATCTAAGCTGAAGAATATTGGCAAGTTTGACCAACATTGAGCTCTCTTCAGTCGAGGTAAGGATCTAGGCTGAAGAAGGTTGGCAGGTTTGACTAACATTTAGCTCTCTTCAATCGAGATAAGGATCTAGACTGAAGAAGGTTGGCAGGTTTGACCAACATTTAACTCTCTTCAGCCGAGATAAGGATCTAGACTGAAGAAGGTTGATAGATTTAACCAATATTTAGCTCTCTTTAGCTGAGATAAGGATCTAGACTGAAGAAAGTTGGCAGGTTTGACCAACATTTAGTTCCCTTCTTCAGCCGAGATAAGGATCTAGGCTGAAGAAGGTTGGTAGGATTGACTAACATTTAGTTCTCTTCTTCATCCAAGATAAGGATCTAGGCTAAAAAAAGTTGACAGGTATGACAAACATTTTTTCCGGGCTCTTGAACCGAGATAACTATCTCAGCCAAAAAAGGGTTGGCAGGATTAGGTAAGGCTTAGCTAAAGAGTTCAAACTTTTTGCAATTAAGATTGGAAGATAATTACAAAAAGCAGGGCATGAACCGAACAAAAAATTGGAAAAAATAGCAGATTTCATTCCATTTTGAAACGTTCATTACAAGAGAAGGGGCTTGAGCCCGGTTACAATTTCACTGAAAGCAAACATCAAAAACAAAATTAAGCGAAAAGATTGTCCAAGTCAGCATCCAGATCAATCTGAGCTTCGCCATTCGGTAGGCCAGTTTCAGCGGGTAGGTCGGTCACAAGAGCCCCCCTTAACCGTACTTGACACCGGTAGCTCCACCCAAGTTGTTTGGAGACCATGATCATTGATTGCAGGTGGGGCATTGTTTGGATCAGGGGATCCTTCCTCCTCCTCCCCCTCTTGGAGAAATTTCTGTTGAATGGCGTTGGCGTAGTCCGCCATGTAACTTGAAATGAAGTGAGAGGGAGGGTTCTAGAAGACCTTGGTTTCTTGCCCCTGACCGAGCTTTGTAATAGCTGTCTTCCATCCATATTTAAAAAAGATATCCTTCGCAGCTTCACACTGCAAGACATAGGTGGCCTCTCATTCTTTATAGCCACGGTCTTTAGCATCTTCCATTTTCTTTTTTAGCTCGGTGATCTCAGCATCTTTCTTCTTTTCGAGCTTGGCCAGTTCGCGCAGATAGCGGTCTTTCCTTTTGGCCAGCGTCTTCTACTTTTTTGCTTTCGCCGTATTGACCAGCTCGGTGAGCCGTGAGTTTTCAAATTCGAGCTCGGTCATTCTTTGCTTGGCTTCATTTAGCTCGGCCGACTTGGCATTGGCATCTGCCACGGCCGATCACGCTATCTTACGAAGCTCCAGCACGTGCTTGTGGGCAATATGGTTTTTCTGCCTGGCCTGCAGAACCGAGCAAACAGATTGTGCAAAATGGAAAACAAATAGAGGGGAGCACTTACAAGCACCATTGACTTAGTGGCTGAGCGGATGGTCTTTAGCTCGATTAAGTGGTCATGGTGCTCCATGTCTGGTGGCAGACACACGTTTTTGGCCAGGTTAAAAGCAAGCGTGTGGTCCTTCTCAGCAACTATCGAGTCTGTGATGGATATAGCGCGGTTTTTGTAAGTTATTTTTGGTGCCCATTCTGATGGGCTTGCTCGGTCAGACTGCACGGGCTCAAGGCTCGGTAGCGTGGTTTTAGGAAGCATGGTGTCCTTCTCATCAACCAAGCGCTGCGGCTCGGTTGAAGCAGTTCGTGCATGCTTGTTCGGCCGAGATGTGGAGGCCTTGGCAGTTGGAAGGACGACCACGGTTTCGCGGTGTTGGCCAGACGACTCCAGCCTGGCTTGCGCTTCACTAGGGGCCTGCTCAGTGATAAGTGCTCGTACGGCTCTTTTCTTTGCCATTTCTTGTTCTTCTGTTAGGGGGATCGGGTTGATTTAGGGAAGAGTGGGATCTAGTTCAGGTGATGGTTCAAGGAAAAAGTCAGTCACCCTCGTCTTCCTCGTTCCGCTATATCGGTAGGACGGTTCGAAGTTAAGCAGCTCGGCCTAACCAAGATGACGGTATCGGAGTGCGACACAAAGAGCGTCTTGGTTGGCGTATGGGTAATGTGATTTAAGCTGGTTTAGGTCTGCACAAAAGAAAGAAGGGTTAGCACGGTGAGTAAGTTGGAACAGCAAAGTAAAATTGAACCGAAGTATTCTTACCAGCAGTTCCTTTATTCCAATTTATATTGTAGCCCGGTATTTGGGCTTCCTGGTCTTCAAAATTTCTAGAAACCCAAAGGAAGTTGTCGTCATTTAAGTCTTTATCCGGTGTGTCTTTTATAATTTTTTCTTGGCCTCTTCTTACTCTCAAATAGTGCACCCAACCGTCGTCATTTTGGCCGAGCGAATATTGGTGGAATAGCTCGGCCAATCCAAGGTTGAGGCCAAGCCAGCGGTTTAGCTCGGCAATTATTTGCCTGAGGAATTTGCATACGAGGGAACCAAAACCCGGCTTCTACGATAGATATCACGGTGAAAGGGACGAAGCTCGGTTTACTCCAAGGTGTTGTGTCTAGCTCGGTTAGAGAGAGATGGACGTCGTTAGGAATTTGGTAGTCTCGGTGGAATTCGGCCATGGCTCCAGGGGAATTCACTAGGAGTCGGTATTTACTTATGTTAACTTATAAAATCGTTGATATGTTCACAGTGGCCTCGACCGGCGCGGCTGAGGCTTTGGTTGGCTCGATTGAGCAAAGCCGTCTAAGGACAAGATACAAAGGTGTGCCTGGCCAACCTGGTCAAGTTTGCAAAGTGGAAATAAAGAAGTGTTATGCCTAGACAACTGGACAGGGCTAAGTAAAAGGGCAATTTAAAAGAAAGCCTAGCTCGGTTGCGAATGGTTGCGGACCATTTCATAGTTCGGTCATATGGCGAAGGCCAAACTCATTGTTTTTATAGCATGGATGGTGATAAGTGCGTCCTAGTTTGGTCTGATACAACCTTGAAGGTTGCAAACAGGTTACTAGCTCGGTCATAACACGATTTTGGATCAAAAATCATGTTTGACGTTGGTTCAAAATCTGGATTGTGAGTTTTTTGCGCGCATGCATATGGTTTTTTAGGTGATGGTATTTGCTTAAATGCTCAGTTATGGATACACATGCATATATATGGTGAATTAAAAATCAAAGTACATAAATGAATACATAAAAACATTAGAAAGAGATATTGAACAAACTTACGAGTTTAAGCGTAAGAACAAAACCCAGCCACCAAGAGAATAAGTAGAAGGGGAGGGACTGGAGCGCAGAAGCTGGAGCAGGTCTCAAAAGCAAAAGAAGGGAAGAAGATGAACAGTGGGGGTGAGATTCAGAAAATGGGTTTTGAATAGGCATAAAAACAGCAGGACTTTTCAAATGTTTTTTTGATAAATGTGGGACGGCTATCGCAATTTGAAGAATCAATAGACATGTGCCATGTGTCACAGACAGGACATAGTGTCAGGTACGTGAAGCGATGGGTTGTGGCAGGTATAGAGTTGAAGACTGAGCTAACCTAGCTTGGTGAGGCTGAATATTTTAATCCCAGTGGAATTACTTATTTTAGTTCGGTTGGCTTGTATGTTTTGGCTCGGCTGGAGAAGAATAATCTCAAATCATGCGTTGCAAATGGAATTAAGGGGCAATTGAGAGAGTAATTTATGTTTGAACATAGGCTGAGCTGGGACCAGATGGGAAATAGGCCGAGCTATAAGCTGAAGTGATGGCTTGCTTAGCCCGATCCTTGATCCCGTCAGTTTGGTCAAGGTTATGTGCCAGTAGCCTGGTCTTTGTGCTCTAAACCGAGATATAGGTAGAAGAAAGCCGAGCTGGATGAGGACAAAGCAGAACCAAGCTAAGTGAGCGAGGTTAAATCTGTTGTGAATCGTGGTAGTGTTAGTTCGATTGTTTTGCTGCCAAACCGTGGTAGAACCATCTCACTTGGTTAAGCGGTGAGGAGGGTGTAGAAAGATAGGCATTATCCTTGTGATTCCGAGGAGAACTCTACTAAAGAGAGTTGGAGTCCTACTAGGATTGTGCCAGGTAGAAACTATAAAAGCTCATAGCAGGACCTATGTACAGGTATCATGATTTCTACTCTAAAATACACAGAGCTTTTTGTCTATTGTCTATTTACTGACTTAGGCATCGGAGAGGTATCCTACACACCCGTCGGTTAGCTCACATTTGTGTTTTCAAGAAGTAAAACGATGACGTTTGAAGGAGTGCAAATTTAATTAATAGAATTATACAAGAAGATTATTCCGTATTCATATACCATCTTAAATTTTGTTAAAAAGTTCTCATTCAAAATTTTAGCAGGTACAACTGAGAGAAAAGTATGATTTATCTATATGTTCATTGTTTGATTGAGATGGCACAAAATTTTGGGGTCATTATTTGCCTAGGGATGGGCGTAATGCATACACATGTTTTTTTGTTTGTGTCTAATACTGCGCTAAAATGAGTTTTTCATTTCCAAATTAAAAAGACATGTAAAAATAGAATGAAATTAAAGTTTAAAATCCGAATATTAATAACAAATAAAGAAAAAAAGGGTTATCAACTAAAGTATTTTTAATAGAAAATGTTTAAAAATTGATTGTGTGATTAACCAATAGTAATGGATTAAATAATTATAATGATGGATAAATAATAAAATATCGTTGGAGGTACACATAGTCACATGATATTTTGGTTTCATTTGACTATCTTAGTTGAGATTAAAAAAAATACAAAGCATAAAATAGGTTAAATAAGTACAAAGACAAAATATCATATTTAAATTATAATTATTTAATTTTTTTCTCTAACAAAAATAAAAAAACTTTAAAAAAATTTGCCAAACAAACTTTTTAATCTCAAGCTAAAAAAATTCCAATTCCAAAATGTCAACTAAAAATTATTTTGTTAAACGGCAACTTTATATCTATGTAATATAGAATAGCTCAGTTAGCCATTCTTTTATATTTTTATTTGAAAGGTTAGGGGTTTAATACTAACTAATGCAAATATTGATAATTTTTCATACATATATATTTAGGTAATTTATAAATACATCCTTGATATTTGCTCAAAATATGCATTATCCCCTATGGTTATGAAAATTATATCCCGCCTCTTCAAATTTCTAATTGCAACAAATGATCTCTTTTGTCAATAAATCATCAAGACAATTAACTGTTTTTAATGATATCTGTGTTGGCTTTTTGGCTTTTCGAAGGGTATTTTTGTAAATGCGAGCGTGCCAGCAAGGATCAATCAGTCCTTATAGAAATTATAATTGCCAACCAATTATCAGACGATTGTGTTTTAGTTCTTTCAGCCTCAATGAAGAGGACTTTTACTGGTGGCTTGACTTAGGAGAAATTAAGAGAAATAACAATTAATATGAAGAACAATTGAAGTATTTCATTAAAATGAACACTTACAATAATCCAAACTCAGCCTCGAAGAGGTTTACAGCGACAGTCTACTTGAATCTACTTGAATCTACTCCTATGAATCGAAGTGCAGTGCTGATATTTAAAGTACAGGTATTTAAAGTACAAGAAATGCAAAACTGGAAAGGAAAATATGAAGTAAAAACTAGTTTGTATGATCTGAGTCTGGGGGTCTTTTCTGGGGACTTCCTTGCTATTTATACTTGTCAAGGATGACCTTGACTGCAATCGCTTGGTCATCGCTTCATCCACGATCGCTGATCATGCTGCCTTAAAAATAGTTCCACTACGCCATCACTTGCAATTGAGCTTCCCTCCTGTATTTGAATTTGAATATAGGTAACCGTTGAGGCCACGTCACCTTGTATCTCATTATTGATCTAGTGCTACTCAGATCACTTGAGAACCAATATTTATTGCCACGTGTACAATTGGGATCGAAGATTAAAATCATCTTCCCATAATACCCTTATTCTGCCACGTGTCGAATTGTAATTGGCTTTTACAAAATATGTAGCCAACATTACCCCCCGCACTAATAAACCCAATACTTGGAGATATTAGTGGATCAAAAGCTTTTCCCGTTCTTTTGGAACGTGCATAGAATCCATCTTCCGAAAACACAACCGTCACCTATTTGGTGATCATTTGCATTAACTCTCAACTTTGTTAAACATTTCAATACCTTTAGCATTCGAACGGACTATGACTCAATCAACTTCTCACTCTATTGATCAAGCATACGAAGAGCCATTGAGTAATGCTGTTTCCCCTCGAAAGAATCTCCACGCATTCATTAGCCACCTTTACCCGCCCTTCTATATTCAGGTCATGGAGGCTTTCGCAGATTATCAACCTTTGGACTACGAACACATTGCCCTTAATCCTTTGGTTTACAAATTTACAGATACAAGAAGTTCTTCCTCTAAATTCCCTTTGTACTTTGAACAAACTACTCTCAAGCCTTTGCTTCAACAAGTTGTAAATATGGACTTGAGAAGTTCTTCTTCACAAACTTCTGCTTGGGATGAAGCTACAACTTCCTCATCTTCTGGGGGTTCCGGATGGACGAACTGGTCAACACCTGAGTCCTAGGACTTGAGGGAACGAATTAATCACCATTTTGTTTAGTTCACTGACCCTTTAGATTTTCTTTCTTACGCTCGAAGCTCGGTGGTCTATCCTTATGTGCCCATTGACCTTCGACGCAGTTTGGAGGAGAATTTGCTTGTGGCCTGGTACACATCCTCTATGCCCACAAGGATAATACACACTGCCCGATGTCTGGAAGAATCACAAGGGTATACCCCTTCATTTTTAGCCAAGAAGGCGAAGATTTGCTCTTCTGACTAGCTTGATTATATTAATGCATTTGTTCCTTCTGCTCTCGTGTCATCTCCTCTAACTGAAGCATCCACTTCTTCTTCTCCATCTTCTGGAATAGAAGCATCCACACCTTCTCCATCTTCTGAAGCAGAACCATCTACTCCTTCTTCTCCTCCCACTCTTTCCTGGACAGAGAAATTAAGGCTTGTCCTTCCCATGGACAAAATCTTTCCACCTTACAAACCTCCATCATCCCCAACTTCAGCTGAGCGGAAACAAGCTCAACTTCTGTTTGCAGCTTTCTCTCACTTGCCCTTTAATGTTCTTGAGGATGACATCCCTCTCAAGAACTTTCGATGGGCTTGTGATATTTTGACTAGGGGTCATGTCCTTAATCCCATTGCCCAAGTAGAGTTTCACATGTTCTTAGACCAACTTCCAGTGCTCCTCCACTGGCATCGGAATTCCAAGATCACCGTCCAATCTTTGGATCAACTTTCATCTCTCCGAATACATGCCCAGTATGAAGCAGAAAACTTCATCGAAGATTTCGATGACTTCAAAAATAAAGATTCTGCGTATTGGGATGATTTAGTTATAGATGAGTTGGAACAAAAATTGAGGGAAGAGGCTTTCGAAACAAAGGCTGAGGAGCTCTACTATGAAGTGAGAGCACACCAACTTATGCAGCCAACATTAGAGGAGATAGAAGATATAATAAAGAAAGAACAAATATTCATTGATCATTGTTGGACAAAATTCCATGATCTTGTTATTTATTCTATTCCTTATTTTTATGAGCTTGAATTTGTACCCAAATAGGATTACTTAATGTAATTGTCTTGGCTTTAATATAAATAAAGTCTTTCTGTATTTGACATTGTTTGACTCTGTTTCCTTTTGTCTTCAAAAGCCAACTTATAGCTTCGAATTGAACAATCTCATCCTTCGAATCTGACTCAATTGTTTAATAAAACGCTAAAAGAACCAACATGTCATTTTTCAATTTATGGAATATAATTGACAATTCTGGCTAATATCATCTGGAATTAATGCTTTGAATTTCAACAACATTACTCCTCAAAACTAACTATAACCAATATTTGGTCATGGTTAATATAACCAGTCAATTTTCAAATTGACTATTTTGCTTCGAAGAATAATCCACACTGTTTTTGGTTCAAAAAGCAATTCCTTCTTATATATATAAAAACCAACGATTGGTTTTAATGCTTCGAACAGTGCTCACCCTTAGAGGATCCAAGGAATTGCTCCAAAGGTCGTTACTTAATGATCCTCAAATAGGTCTTTAAACCTTTTTGAAGTAGACCAATATTCGAGCATTCTAGCAATTTTAAGCATGTAATACGCTTCGAAGCCGATTTATGTATTTCGAAGCCGTTGTTATTTGATTTTTGGCCAAAATCTCATTTGAAGCCAAATATCTTGCTTTGAAGTCAAGGCCAATATCCGGAATGTGCTTTTTCCTTCCAAAACTATCAACATTAGAAGAGACTCCTCGTATTCGTACTTTTAGTACTTAACGACTTATGCAATATATTTCCAGACATAAAAAGATTTTCTTTTAAAACCCTCTTACTTCGTGTTTCTGAAATCACTTGCTCTTTTAACGTTCAAACCCTCATATCTTTCATTTCTCTCTACTTCTCCCTTTCCTTTCTGAAAAGCGTATCATCAATGGCCTCTTCTTCATCAGAAGTGCCAATCGTAGAACGTGTGAGCTCATCCTTAGCCTTGAAAAGGCTCATTGATGTGGAGTGTGAGAAGTACAAGGCTAGGGTGAAAAGCGCCATTGACGGGCGTGTCTTTGTTCCTCGTCGTCATGAGCGACAAGACTACGTGCTTGGGCCAATCTTCAAGGAGATCCCTATTGAGCTCCCAGCTCTGTACCCTCGTCTAGAAAACCAATGTCTTCTTTATGAAGGTGGTCTTGATTGGAGGAACTGGAGAATCAATCGCCCCCACCAATGTTGGCCCACGATGAGACCGGAGTGGCAAGAGTGGTATGATCGGGTCATCCCCGCGAGGACACTGGACCTTCAAGAGCTCTGCCTTCTCGATGCTCTTCGACTATCTAGGGTAACTATCCCGGAAGACCCTTTCTTAGTCCCTGCTGCTTTATGTTTTTGGAACCCTATCTTCAATTTATTTCAATTTAGATGTGGGATGATGGCTCCTACTGTTCTTGATATTTGCCATCTACTAGGAGTATCCCCCATTGGTACCATTATTACACCAGACTTCCCTGATTCGACAGTCTCTTTCTCCCTCCCCTCTCTTAACTTATCTTACAGCGATTTTGTTAAAGCTGAAAATAAAAAAGAGGGCCCGGTAACTGACAGGGAATTCTTTTCCTTCTTGTTATACTGGCTTTGCAAATTCCTCTTCTGCACCTCTTCACAAAGAATTATGCCTGAATTTGCTTCACTTGCCAAAGCCTTTGTTTTGCAAAAAAGGGTAGCCTTAGCCCCATACATTCTAGGTCATGTATACAGAGTTTGTTCCCTTTTTTGTGAGAAGCCTTTAGATGCTAACCAAGGGGGGCCATTCTGGATCCTTCAGCTTTGGCTTTTTGCCTATTTCACTGAACTACAATCCAAATGCCTTAAATTTTCTGGGTTACACTCTCTCACTCATGGCATAAGACTAGCCAATGCTTCCCTCTATCCTTCCTCTTTTGCTTTTTATTTCTCTTTCTTCCATCAACTACCAGCCGTCCTTCCTATTCACCGCTTTCGTCTCTTCAAGACCAACATAGGTCCAACTTGGTTGAGTCACTTTTTAAGTGACAGGCTCTGTACTTCAGCTATTCACAAAGATATATGGGCCTCCCTTCTACTTCCTAGGGAGCTGTTTATTGGGACCACAAACCCCAGGGCTTATAAATGTATAGTTGAACCTTATTGTCCTGCTCAATTTGCTAGACAATTTAGTTTCATACAAGGGGTCCCAATACCTCTCTACAGCAACACTAATCTGAGCCTTACCAAAAGAGATCTGAAGGTTAGGAAATCAAGATTGGAGGAGGCAACCTTCAAATTCATAGATGACTTGGCTAGTTTTGAGTATACTCCTTTCATTCCTGAAGGTATTGTATTGAAGAAATACCAAAACTGGTGGGAAAATAATATGGAACTTTATTTAGCCATTTCACCTCAAAACCTATTGGAGGTATTAGATGTGTCCAAGCCCAAAGGAGTTGAAACTATCCCTTCCTCTACTGTGCCTCCTACAACTCAGTCCATTCCTGCTACCTCAACTCCTTCGAAAGCCACTCGGGCTGCTTCAAAGAAAGGTATATACTTTCAACTTCTCTTTTTTTTTTTCTTTTGAATCTTTTGTTTGTTTCCTTTATACTTATGTTCTTTAGTACAGGGTCTCCACAAGAAGAATCTCCTAAGAGAGCTGAAACTTCAGCTATTCTAAAAAAGAAACAAAGAATGAAACAAAAAGGAAGTCGATCCTCCCAATCGAGGAATCTGAAACTTTGGGAGAAGAAGCAGTTGAACAAGAGCAGGAAGTGCCCTTACAAAGAACAAAGAGACAAAAGGTGGCTGCCTCCCCTTCTGATCTTGGGGAAAACATTATAGTAATGGAGAAGGAACTAACCTCTGAAAAATCTGGAACCCAAATTGAAGAGAGAGAGATCGAAAAGGAACCAGTAGTATCCCCACCGAAGAGGAAGAGGAGAAGAAAGATAACTGTCTCTCCTTCTGACTTCACTGAGGACTCTGATTCCGAAACAATCGCCCAAGCAATAGAGAGAAAAAGGAAGGTAACAGTTTCAACTACTATCTTGGTTGAGGATCCCATTCACGAAACAGCTAACAAGACAGTAGAACAGGAACATCCCAAGGCAATAATTGTCTTTGAGAGGGCCGAGAAGAGACGGCATCAACAATTTCTGAGGGATGAAGCTGCTGCTACTGATGCATTACAAAGAGAAGCTGCACGAAGACACCAAACTATCGAGCACTATACCCTTCGCAGTTCTCCCATCAATACCAATACTTCTGAAACAAGTAATTTCTTTCACATTTCTGTTGTTTTTCCTTCGTCAGTTTTTAATACTGAATTTTGACAATCCTTTGTATTTCTTCCTCTTGTAGCAACAGCAACTACATTTATCTTTCCAGCGAAGCCTCCCTCGATTTCAGCTGAAGTTGACCAGATGCAACGTGTGAAAACCATCCAAATCATGCTTCCACTTTCCAAGCCTATATTTGATATGCCTTCTTTGAGTCCAAGTATCCCCGCATCTCTTCTCCTTGGCTTAGAGCCATATCTTCCTTTTTTGGTCTTTGACCGACCTCAGCTTATTTCTTCTTCGAGCCTTGTTCTTCCTCCTTCTTTCTCAGAAATTCCAACTGCTACTCTATTCCCAATGGCAGTTGATTCTTTCACAGAGGGTGCTGTTAGTTCTCCAATTCATGGTTCATCACCTGTGCCTACTTCCAGCCCCTCTTCACTTGATTCATTGGTGGCTAAGACCATAGAGGCTACCAAAGATGCTCCATCTATTTCTCCTATCCACATGCAGCCCTCTGTGTCTTCCACCACAAAACTTTCCATGCCCTTCATGTCTAGGGATGAGGTAGACATCTTCGAAGGAAGACTTGCTAGTCTTTTCGACATACCTTCTACCTCTCCAACATTTAGAGCTGAAGCTGAGCCATTAGTCTTGGCTGACTCCTTGCTGGAAATTTTTGAGAGTCCTCCTTCTTCTAGCAGCAAGCCTCCTGCACCTTCAGTGGATTTGGACACATGTCTGGAACTGCTGACTTCCTTTTCGAGGATCCCCTTCGAGGCTCTACAAAGGCCTATTATCAGGAATGGATTTCTTCAGTGCTGTAATTTTGCTGAGCAATCCAGTATGAATGTCTCAAGTCATCTATCCCAGGCTGCAGCTACTATTGACTTCTATATCAATATTTGCCAATGAGAAATTGGCTAGGGATCAGCGTTTTGTTTCTCAAGTGCACACCGAAATATCAGATCTCAAGGAACAACACTCTTCTGCCTCCCGGCCAATTCAAATCACCGGAGAAGAAAGCTCAACTTGAGGAGGAGTTAGCTGCAGTAAACCAGGCCTTGGTTCGCACTGACACCAAATTACAAATCACCAACCAAGAACTGGCTGAACGAAAAGAAGACATGGCTGCAGCTATTCACCTGTTTCCATCACTTAGTAGTAGGAAATCAACTGTACAAAAACAATTGAAACATTGTAATGATTTTTGGGCCAATTTATGGCATCATGTACTTGAAAAATCAAATTCTTATCTATTATCTGAGTATCTTGTGTTTTTGTACATAATGTTTATTTTATTCCTCGTGTTTCCCAAATGGTTGGAAAATAAGGCTTCAAATATCTGCCATTAATCTTTTTGGGATGTACGTAGCCATTCAAATTTCTTAAATGGTATGCTCCAAAAGGCAGAACTCTATGAATTTGATATGGTCCTTCCCAGTTAGGTGACCATTTGCCAAACTTATGGCTTTTAATTACTATTGGGAGTATTGTTTTCCATACCAAGTCACCTTCATCAAAGCCAATATGCTTGACTCTCTTATTATAATTCTTGGCTGCTTTCTTCTTCTGAAAAAGAATGCTATTTAATGCCAAAATCCTGGCTTCATCTATGCCTTCTAATTCCAAGCACATGCTTTGATGATATTGCTCAAGATCTAATTGATCTTGGCATCTTACCCTCAGAGATTTAACATTAATCTCCACAGGTAACACTGCATCATGCCCGTATACTAAAGCATAAGGGGTGACTCCTGTGCTTGACCTTGGGGAAGTTCTCAGAAGCCCATAAAACATCCAACAATAGGTTATGCCAATCCCTAGGATTATCTTCCACCACTTTTGTATTCCCTTTTAAGGACTTATTGGATGATTCCTTGACCATTGGCTTGTGCATAATAGGGTGTGGAATTAATAAGGCTAATTCCAAATTCTGCCACAAAGGACTTTACCATTTTTCCATCGAACACAGTTCCATTATCAACTGTTATGGTTTGTGGGATGCCAAATCTATGGATCAGATCTTTAATGAACCCAATGACCTCTGTCCGGTCTACAGCCTTGTATGGCTTAGCTTCGACTCATTTAGTGAAGTAGTCAGTGGCCACTAAAATGAAACAATGATGCTTCGAAGAAGGTGGATGTATTTTTCCTATCATATCCATGGCCCATCCTCTAAATGGCCAAGGCTTCACTACTGCATGAAGGTCAGTTATGGGCACATGCCTTATTATACCATGCTTTTGACATGCCTGGCAACCCTTTGCATATTCTATGCAGTCTTTAAGGATAGTTGGCCAATAGTAGGAATGCCTTCGAAGCAACCATCTCATCTTCACACCAGGTTGATGAGCGCCACAAATGCCTTCATGAACCTCAGCCATAGCTGTTAATGCTTCTTTTGGGCCTAAATATTCCAGCAATAAGCCATCTCCCCCTCTTTTATAGAGAGCATTACCATATACTATATATTGCATGGATTGCAATTTGACCTTTCTGCTGGCCTTTGAAGATGGACTAGCCAAATACTGTATTATTGGATGTCTCCAATCCTGTTCTTGTAAGTCATTATGATTGATTTCCAAGATCACATTCCTTTTATTCAAAGGTTGTATTAATCTCTAATATGTTGTTTGGCTTACGTCCCTTTGGATATTATCCATTCTCTTGAAGTTCGAAGCTTTTTGAGCCACATCGTTAGCTCTATTGTTCAAGAATCTTGGAACATGGGTTACATTTGCTATTTGAAACTGAGAAAGCAGATGTAATGCAACAACATAATATGGTAGGATACTTATGCTTTGACATTTGAAAATCCCTTTTACTTGGTTAACCACCAATTGAGAATCCCCAAATATGTCAACTGCATGTACTTGTAATCCAATGAGGATTTCTAGTCCCACTATTAAGGCTTCATATTCGACCTGGTTATTGGAACAAGTGGCTTCGTCCACTCTAAAACCATGTGTGGTTTCTACTCATTGTGGAGATTTAATCACAACACCAATTCCAATTAAACCATTGGCTTTCGATCCATCAAACCACATCTGCCATGGCTCAACATTAGCAATACCAAGCTCCATTATCTCTTGGCTTTCTGTTTGAGATGGATGATCTGCTAGAAAATTGGCTAAAACTTGTAATGACCCCAAAAGTCATGCTTATTTACTTAGGGGTTAATGTGTTTTAATTCAACTATATCTATTGGAATTGAGAATGTTTTTATCTATTTTAGAGTATTGCTTGAAGTGGTGGTGTGATGGTAAAGTAAGATTGGACCAAAGAATATAATTCGGTTAGGTAATCTACGATCAGCCATCACTTTTTTGCCCTTTTCTTTTTCCACATTGTGAATTTGGATGTGAGGTTGGAACCATTGGAAAGCTTATCTCCGAGGCTTCAATTTGACCACAAGAACGACCTAGAACGGAGTCCGGATGGGAGAGTTATACCTGTTCAAAGTTTCGAGATCCGTGGAAAAACAGTCCGCTCGAGCGGAATTACGATGTTAGCCTTTAAACCGTAATTTTTGGATCATTTCTCACATTTTTCTTTTCCCCTCTTCTCTTCTCTCTCCCTAGGTCCAAAAACCCTAGGGTTTTGATCCCAAATCCTCACCATTTCTCTAAGTTTTGATCAAGATTTTCCACCAAGGAATGAAGAAGGCATGAAGATCAACATTTGCAACCGATTGGAATTTCGAAATTATGGAGGAATCTCACCAAGGCTTGCTTAATTCTTGAGGTAAGGAATCTTGAGAGTTAAATTGATGGGTTAAAGTGATGGTCCATGTATCCTAGGTGTATAATCAATGGAAAAATTGGAATGAAAAGTGATGGGTTAATAAGTTTGAATTTTTCTTAAATTTCAATGTTCTCTTAAAACCCTAGGTTAGGTAATGATGTTAATTTATGATTTGGCTCAAATTGGAAGTAGAATCATGAAATTAGTAGGTTGAATTACATATGTGCAAGTTTAATTGGAATTTGGTGATACTTGAAAATTATGTTTAAAATTTGCGAATGAACTATGGTGTAAACATTGTAATTCATGCTATAATGTGAAGGGAAAATTGGGCAATAATTTATTAACGATATAGATGATATGAACTTGGTTTTAGAATGTTGGAATATGATTCAAGGATTTATTTTGCATTATGTTGAATTGTAAATGGTGTTAATGAACTAAGTGGTGTTGACCTTGTTGGATTATATTGTGTTAACTAATATTGAATTGAATAGACTATGATGAATTATGTTTGAATTACGTGAATTGTATAGGGTCAGCTGCAGGGGCGGACCAAGCACCTAAACACTGTGAGTAGTAGTACTTCGGTGTATCTTTAACCGTTAATGATTATTGTTATTGATGTTATGATCTTCGTCACAAGAAGTATGTTGACATGTATGTTATGTATTCTACGTAAGAAATATTGTGAAATAATGGAAACACCAAAGGTGTATGCCATATGAGGAACACTGTGAAATTATGATTAAATAACACAATTATGTGACTCACGTTATGATGTGAATGGCTCCACTCTTATTAATATAATGGAGCATTGTTGTGTACCACATTCTATTTATTGTTGATAATGGATACTAACACACTGTTATCTCAGAAGTCGCTTATGTGGATTCATGACGAACAAGTGGAATGTAAGTGCATTACGAGATTTCAGATCTACATATCTGTGGATTCGTTTATTATGTAACAACATTCTGTTATCTATGAACTAGTGGCATTAATTCATGTGAATGCATTATGAAGTCCAAGTTGTTAATAGTTACTATTAGCACTCCGTTGAACGTAACGTAACTATATTAACTCATGTGAATAATTAGAAGGAACTATGTGCTTCTGTATGAACTATTAGGCCAGAGGCCATTATGTATTTCTGATATGGAGCAAAGTGCTACACTTTGGTGGGAGCCACCTCTTGAGTCCATATATAAATGTATACCGAGCTTAAAGCCAATATGAATTTATGAGGCCGAGAGCCATTTGTGAAATATGAATCTATGAGGCCGAGAGCCGTTTGTGAAATATAAATCTATGAGGCCGAGAGCCATTTGTGAAATATGAATCTATGAGGCCGAGAGCCAACTTGTGAATTTGTGAACTTATGAGGTCGAGGGCCAACTCGTGAATTTGTGAACTTATGAGGCCGAGGGCCAACTTGTGAATTTGTGAACTTATGAGGCCGAGGGCCAACTCGTGAATTTGTGAACTTATGAGGCCGAGGGCCAACTTGTGAATCTATGAACTTATGAGGCCGAGGGCCGACTTGTGAATTTGTAAACTTATGAGGCCGAGGGCCAACTCGTGAATCTATGAACCTATGAGGCCGAGGGCCGACTTGTGAATTTGTGAACTTATGAGGCTAGGGGCCAACTTGTGAAAATATGAATTCAATGGGCCAATGGCCAAGTTGTGAAGTTATGAATCTCAGTTATGAATCTATAAGCCAAAGGCTAATTGTGAATATGTGAACCCACCAGGCCAAGGGCCAATCTGTGAATTTGTGAACCAACAAGACCGATATGAAATTAGTACAGAATCAGACTAATTATGTGAACTCTGCAATTTCACACTCATTGATATATTATGTTTTAACTTAAGCATCGTTTTGTTATGTACTATTATTCACTAAGCCTGGCTTACTTTATGTTATGTCTGTTCTGTAGGTGATCACCTTGGAGGTCAATCTTAACCCTTGGTGCTTGCCTTTCATTTGTCAACCGCAGTGTGTCCAGGCACCCAAACCAAGCCCATGCATTTCTGTAAAGTGTTGTTAAAATCTTGGTTAATTTTCTATCTAAGTGAAAATGTATGTATATGCCCCCTTTTCTTTAATAATGTTTAGTTATACGCCAAGAAGGATTGAGTACGTATATGTGATCCTGGCATGTTAGTGATAGCTCAATGGATGTTATTCTACATATTTTATATTATTAAATGCTTCCGTTCAAGCCCCGTATGATATGTATAACAGGTTTAGTGTCCGTTTTCAAATGGGTCATGCCCAAACTTTTAGGGGCGAGCTTGGGTCGTGACAAAACTTGCCCTTTCACTGCTCTTTGAGGGACATATTCTAAATGAAATTCCGATAAGGCTAGTATCCACTTGCCAATTCTTCCCCTCAACATAGGTCTAGACAACATGTATTTAACCAAATCTGTGGTTGCAATTACCAAGACAGTTGTAGGTAAAAGATAATATCTTAATTTCATTAAAGAAAATACAAAGCAAGACCGACTTTTTCAACAGTTGAATATTTACATTCACAAGGATTTAAAACCTACTAAGGTAATAAATAGCTTGCTCTTTGCCTTCTTCGTTGTCTTGGGCTAAGAAAGCTCCCAATGAATCTTCGCTGCAATTTATGTACAACTTCAAAGGCTGTTCCTTTGGTGGCATCAGCACTGGAGGTTTGGCCAAGTAGGCTTTGATACCTTCGAAAGCACTTTGATGCTCTGCTGTCCACACAAATTCCTCTTCATCTTTCAGCCTTAACAAGGAAGAAAATACTTTAGTTTTCCCTGCAGTGTTAGAAATAAACCTTCAAAGAAAGTTAACCTGCCCCAGGAACCTTTGTAATTCTTTCTTACTTGATGGAGGCCTAGCTTCGATGATGGCTTTGGCTTTATTCTGATCAATCTGTATTCCTTTCTTGTGCACTACATAACCCAAGAAATTTCCAGATGATACACCAAAAGCACATTTAAGAAGGTTGAGTTTCAACTTGAACTTCCTCATTCTTTCGAAAGCTGCTTCTAAATGAAACAAATGCTCCTCCATGGACTGGGATTTCACCACAATGCCATCAATATAACATTCTAGATACCCTCCAATAAGGTCATGAAAGATAGTGTTCATAGCCCTCTGATATGTAGCCCAGCATTCTTCAGACCAAATGGCATTTTAACCCATTCGAAGGTGCCAATATTCCTGTGACATCGAATCTTTGTCTTGTGGATATCCTCCTCTGCAATGCATATTTGGTTATAACCAGAATGGCCATCCATCATTGATAAAACTTGATGCCCTGCTGAACTGTCTACCAGCAGATCCACTATAGGCATAGAGTACTCATCTTTAGGAGTTGCTAGATTTAAGTTTCTGAAATCAATGCATACCCTCATTTTGCCATTCTTCTTAACTACAGGCACAATATTAGATAGCCATTCAACATACCTGGCTGTCCTAATAAAGTCTGCCTTGAGTAGTCTAAGAATTTCTTCCTTAACCTTCTGAATTACTTCTGGACTCATCCTTCTTGGTTTCTGCTTGTATGGCTTGAAATTAGGCTTCATAAGGAGCCTATGTTCCACCAATGATCTATCCAATCCTGGTAGTTCATTATAAGACCATGTAAAGCAATCTTTGTATTTCTTTAGAACAACCAA
Source organism: Camellia lanceoleosa (assembly GCA_025200525.1). NCBI lineage: Eukaryota > Viridiplantae > Streptophyta > Magnoliopsida > Ericales > Theaceae > Camellia > Camellia lanceoleosa. The sequence goes on along the minus strand of CM045767.1, from coordinate 103,069,624 downwards.
TAACTGGTCTCTGTCCAGAACATTCAAGCAAGTACTTATATAGGTGGGCTGCTGTACAGAACCTTCCTCTAAATTCACTTCTTCTAAGGGATCTTGCGTCTGAGAATTCATCGAAGCTTCTTCTTTGGTTTCTTCAACCTTCGAAGCAACCTTTTCACCTTGTTCTGCTCCTAGGTTCTTTAATTCGACATCTCTGCCCTCTTCCTCATAGACAAAATCTGTCCATAAGGCGTCTTTCTTCCTCAGATTCTCGGACTTTTGTTTCAATGTCCAATGCACAAGATTTCCCAAGGGTCAAACTTCGAATTCTTGTCGCTCTTGTTTACGTACCAATTATCATGGCCTCTCTCTTGCTTCAGATTTTCTCGGACTATTGCTTTTACGTCCAATGATGAGAATTTAATCAAAGCCAAAGATTTGGCTTCTCGTTCTTACTTCTTTTGCCTATAACCAGCATCATTGTCATCTTTCACGACAACCTCTTCATCAAGACTTTCTTGGACTAAGTGCTTGGTGTGTTACTTCCTCATCACCGTCACTTTCGCCGAGCCATCACTTTCCTCAAGATAATCTTGAGTGGTGTCACTCCTCAATATACAACTTGGCCTCGCAAAGTCTCGCACAAAGCTATGAAGGGTTGAGGATCTGCATCAATCTCCTCTGCTCTCCATTGCCTGGGGCCATCATGATCTTCGATGCAAAGAGGAAGGCACACATTTGTTAGTGTGAATCCAATCTCTCCAAGTAAGGCATTATATTTAGCATTACCGCCGACATTAAGAATGCCGTCATACAATCCCTAGTCCCCACACTCAAATTAATAGGTAGAATCCTGGGCCATCTGCTTATCTCCAAAGCCGAATGGTTGTACTGGTTGGGATCAACCTGGGATTCTTCTTCCCTAATTTCTTCAAAGAAGATTTCAGTAATAAATTTACCGCTGCCCCATTGTCTACTAGGACTCGGTTTAGCTGTATCCCATCAAAGAAAACCTTAATGTACAAAGGCTTGACATGTTGGGTCATGGAATTCGAGGGGTATTCAAAAGGATATGAGAGGTTGATGTTCACCTCTTCCTCGCTTTCACACTCAGTTTCCATTGGAATAGCCATTTTAGGAGTATCTTGTACCATACTCACTTGTGACTCCTCGCTAGAGACAAGAATTGGATCCATGTCTTGGTCACTCTGATCCTCATTTTCAGCCTGGAATTCATGAGGTAGTATGTGTACCATGTTGACTGATACAGGGGGAAATGAGCCAAACTGAATGGCTAGCTGTACCTTCTTCCCCTCTTGGTTACCTTGCTTAGTGTCTTCAGCAGCATCCTCCATGCTGCATTCTGGTATTTCATTGATAACTGATCCTTTCAAAGGATCCTTCTCAACTGATTCTTCAGTCAGAAATGTTTGTTCAGCCATGAAGGCTTCGAACATTTCTTCTTCTGCCATTTCCTTCTTTTGGCTCATGTCAATCTCTTCTTCCGTTTCGCTATCACTTTCCATCAGAGCCTTCTCCAAATCGCCAAACTAGCTTTCTCCCTGGCCTTTAATTCAGAATGAACTTGGGCCAATTGTTCTCTACTACAAACCACTTTACTTTGTAGAGTCGGTTTTGGAGCATGGTCTGACTTCGAAGTTTTCTTTTCCTCTGTCTTGACCTGTGAAGAACTCTCTCCACTTTCTTTCAGATCTTGCTGGTACTGGGTGTACCTGCGCTGAATCTTCCTCCTTTGTGATATGGAAATAACTGGAACCATATTTGGTTCTTTTGTCTTTGGGTGTTTCAGCAGTACCCAGTTGTTCGGAGCCACCAAATGAGGCTTGATCATTCTGCCTGTGATTCCAACATCTCTCCTGGCAGGCAATTCCCTATGTTTGTTTTGCATTACAAACCAATCTGGAACTCCAGGTACCCAAGAGCTTACTGATTCAGATGTTGAATCACCTTTTTCCACCTTCGAAGCCATCTTCGAAACTGGCCGTGGAGATAAGTGCTTGGTTCTGGACTCATGCTTCGAACTTGATTCTGGCCTTTGATGGAGGTGGCCATTTTCTGTTCTGTGTGAGGTTGGTTTGAGGAGCCAATCTCTGGCTTTAGTCCCAAAACCTGAACTCCTCTCCAATCTTCTTTCAGAATGTTTGCTCTCCATTCTGTAGTAGTTAAGTGGCCTAGACTCATACAAGGGCCTTTTGCCTTTAACATTTATTCTGTCAACTGCAGGCTCAACCACCACTGGTCGCTGCCAATCACTAGCCGGGTACGGCCTTTTGTTGTAAGCGTTGGTTGATTTAGGACGTCTCTGAACATCCTTATAGTATTGCTTCCCATCAATTGGAAGCCCCTTCAACCATTTGTAGCTTAGTCTACATCTGGGACACATCCTCTCAGACATACCGCTTCCAAGGAATCATCATCCAGTATTTCTTCATCAGAGTGTTCCTTCTGATGTGAGAAACCCTGTCCAATAATTGGCGGATTTCTAGTCTCCTTCTTGGCAGCTGTCTGGTTGGCAATATGCATTTGCACATTGACCTCTTCCAATTCCTACAGAGATAGATTCTGAAAGTTTGGTACAACCACATTAGCCGCGCTTTCTCCAACTTCTGGAAACGGGTTACTGTCAATTCCCATGGCTTTCTCTGTTTTGGCTGGGAACTTCAGACTTCCTTTCCGGATTTGCTCTTGGATCTTGTCTCGAAAAACAATGCAGTTTTTAGTCGAGTGAGACCAAGAATTATGCCATTTACAGTATACTTTTCCTTTAAGTTCATCAGGAGACGGCAGTTTTACCCCTTTTGGTAACTTAAGGAAATTGGCTGCAAGCAAATGATCAAAAATGTCATTTGCTTTTGTTAAATCAAAAGAGTACTTTCTGTGAAAGTCTTTCTTTTTAAATTGCTGGTCGATGGTTGTATCATTATGAATTAATGCTTCACAGATTACAGGTTCTTTACCCACAATCTCTGCTGCATCGATCTCATAATTGGGATCTCTATAATATGTCTTATATGAAGCATTATTTCGATCTTGTTCTTCCTCTAGTAATGCTTCATATCGAGACACCTTATAGGTTAATTCGACCAAATCCCTGAATTCAGTTGAATCAAACTTCTTCAAGCTCGAACTCTAAACCGCTTTTGAGCCAATCTTACAAATTCGCTCGGAGGATGACTCTACATTTATTTCGAGCCCTTTAAATCCGGCAATAAACCGAGTGGCCTTTTCTTCAGCCTTTGACTCAATCTTGCCAAGTCCGCCATGGACACCTCTCGCTCGATTGGAAGAATTGGGCATGAAATGCCTCTTCCATTTGTTGCCAAGTTTAAATGGAGCAGTGTGTAAGGTTGATATACCATACAAACGCTCCCCGCTTAAAGAGTTTGGAAATAATCTCGCTTTTATGTAGTCATGATTAGTGAATTCACCACATTGAAAGCAAATAATCCGCAATATGCTCTCATCGTTGATTGATTTCAGCCCATAGAATAGGGTAAAATCTGGTATTCTGAATCCTCTTGGGTATTCATGTACCCTATCTACCCACACTGGGTATGGTTTTCTGTATATAGGAGTCTGGACCCCCCGAGCCATCGGTCTACACATCTCCCTAACAATATCAGCAATTTGGTCCCTAGGGACCATATTTTGGGCTTGCTGAACCACTACTGGAGGGACAAACACAGGGTTTGGTGGACAAACTTGTGCCTGTGGTCCTCTTGGTCCAAAAGGTGGTATATTTGGGACTGGTTGCCCCTGTGGTGCAGGTTGCTGTTGGGGGTATGGGTAACCCCTTTGAGCCTGTCCTGCGAAAGGACCTGTGAAAGGTGTTGGAACAGGTATTGTGTCCCTTCCATTTGTGGGAAAACCTTCCAACCCCCCGGGTATAAATTCGAATAAGGGATTATTATACCTCCTAGTGCCAGGTATGGCTTCGAACATGGGATTTGCCACCATTCTTATGCCAATTTCTTGTACTTGGCCAGATCCACTAACCTGTGTGGCTTCATTGTTGAGTACTGAGGCATTTTGGCCTACTACAGGCCTTGAAATAGGTTCATACTAAGACTGAGGCGATGGTCTTTCATAGTTTTGAGTACTAGTTTGACCATTAATTTGTCCATTAACTTGCATAGGCTGTTTTTCTCTAGCCAATCTTTACTGAGGGACATTTAAAATTTCTTCTGTATGTCTTGTATTTGTTGGTTGGTAGTTATTCATTCGATCCAAAAAGGATGTTGCCTACCTTTCCATTGTGTTCATTAATTGTTGTCCCATAGCATATACCAAGCCATCCCATGGATTTGTTGGCTGAGTAGATGGAACAGTGGATGGTCCAATTCCTTGGTTTCGTCCAATATTATGAACATATGGTCCTTGTCCAAAAGTACTGGTCTGTTCGACCAAAGGTTCTGATAACATAGGAGTCTCCACAGGATGTGTTACCACATTCTCCTCTGGATTAGGTATTTCTACCTCTCTTTCTACGCCTTCTTCCAAGCGTTCATTTTCTCCTTGTCGTCTTCATCTAGCCATTTTAACAGAGTCCCACCGGGCGTACCAAAAATATATGTTGGCTTTTTGGCTTTTTGAAGGGTATTTTTGTAAATGCGAGCGCACAGAAGGATCAATCGCTTCTGAAATTATAATTGCCAACCAATTATCAGACGATTGTATTTTAGTTCTTTCAGCCTCAATGAAGAGGACTTTTACTGGTAGCTTGACTTAGGAGAAATTAAGAGAAATAACAATTAATATGAAGAACAATTGAAATATTTCATTAAAATGAACACTTACAATAATCCAAACTCAGCCTCGAAGAGGTTTACAGCGACAGTCTACTTGAATCTACTCCTATGAATCGAAGTGCAGTGCTGATATTTAAAGTGCAGGTATTTAAAGTACAAGAAATGCAAAACTGGAAAGGAAAATATGAAGTAAAAACTGGTTTGTATGATCTAAGTCTGGGGGTCTTTTCTGGGGACTTCCTTGCTATTTATACTTGTCAAGGATGACCTTCGAACTGTACTTCAAACCGTCGAACTGCTCATCCACGATCGCTGATCATGCTGCCTTAGAAATAGTTTCACTACGCCATCACTTGCAATTGAGCTTCCCTCCTGTATTTGAATTTGAATATAGGTAACCATTGAGGCCACGTCACCTTGTATCTTATTATTGATCTAGTGCTACTCAGATCACTTGAGAACCAATATTTATTGCCACGTGTACAATTGGGATGGAAGATTAAAATCATCTTCCCATAATACCCTTATTCTGTCACGTGTCGAATTGTAATTGGCTTTTACAAAATATGTAGCCAACAATCTAAAATATATTTCAATTAATAATTCGGATAATTTTATTATTGTATAGAAACGTAGTTAGAAATTTCATTTTTGCATTAATTCTGTTAAGTAAAAAATTCTAACGAGAGAGTATTTGTAATTTTTAAAATTACAAGGGCAATCCGTATTTTAAGTAAATTTTAGAGATTATATTTGTAATTTACTCTATATATTTTAATAGATAGAAGAGTAATTATATTATGAGAAATATTTACATGATCAAGTAGACTACTAATCCATAATAATTAAAAAGTCAACAAAGTTTAAAATTAATCCACCAAGCCCATCAAGCCAAACACAACAACCATTAATAATCACATATGATTCTCATAATAAGGGAGAAATAAACCAATCACCACAAAATGTATCAAACTCCTTGAGTTGAACCCGAAATTTCAGACCACAAAGGGTGCTACACAATCACTAGACCGAATGGCTTAGTTAATTTTTCTTATATTATGCGACTTTGTAATGTTGTTTATATTAATTTTTTTTTCTCTCTATGGGCTCTTCGGATTGAATTGTTAGACTTATATATCTGTTAGAACTATGATTACTAAATTGTAATTTTTGTAGTGTAAATACATCTATTGATGACCAAAAGAAAAAAAAAAAATAAATTCCTAACATATTTCTTCATATGAAAGATCCTACATATATGTAAATAAATTAACTTTTAAATGAGTATTTTAATTATAAAATTGGTATAGGTAACTTGCATGTGATTTTTCCGTCATCTTTCATGAAAGTTAATAAAAAGGTTGAAATTGAAACAAAACAGAAAGATCAACGGAGTAAAATGTAACAATTTTTAGTAAAAGGGGACCAAAGTGATAATATCCCATAATCGAGGAGGTAAATTACAATTTGTCCTAATTTTCAACAGTAGCAAGTAGAAAATCATTTTCCAGTTGAAACATCATTTTCTGAAACAATATTCATCATTCGAAGAACCCAAATCCAACCCTCTCAATGCTTCATAGTCTACTCTCCAATGGCATCACTGTTTCACTTCCCAAGCTTCTTTTCTCCCTCTTCCCATAAACTCTTTCCTCTTCCTCTTCCTCTTCCTCTTCATTCTCTCCACACAGATCACACTCTCCACCACATCCACCATCACCATCACAGCAACCCCACAATTTTTGCTTCTTCAATCAAGAAACCCAGGTTCTTTTCTTTTCTATTACTCAAATTGGTAGTTGTATATGTATAATTGAATTTTTGCTTATTGTTTGTTGTTCTTACTGGAGTTAGAAATTTTGTGGTGACAATAGGGCCAGTAGGAAGGTGAGGAGCAATGCAGATCTCTGCAACGATATCCGGGAATTCTTATCTGTGGCCGGGTTTCCGGACGGCCATGTTCCCTCTATGAAGGAGCTTTCCCTGCATGGAAGGTTTTGATTTTGTTTTTGTATTTTGTGGTTCTAATTTGGTCTTTTAATTATTGTTTTTAATTATCTTGTAATTTTGTGAATTGAAGTATACAAAAATTAAATTAATTTAGTCAGACAAAGGAAAATAGACAATCACAAGTAGTTTACTAAATTGGACTAAAATACACGAGAGATTTAGAAATTGTTTCCTAATCTCATCATGTTTCACATTTGTTTTGTCAATAAAGGAAATTAATTGTATGGATAGATTAATATTTTCTGAAAATCATAAGATGACTTATCTCACTTCTTGTAGGGGTGTGCGTGGTTCAGTTAGGGCGGTTTGAGAGTAAAATTATAAATCAATTGGCGGATTGGCAAATAACCAAATCACTGTTTAGGCTGCTTGGGATTGTTTAGGAAGTAGGATCGTAAGCAGGATCGCTGATTTTGTGATTTTTCACCTTATTTTTAATATGTATTATTCTAATTTGTATTTTTTACCTTATTTTTAATAGAAGTAGTAGGATCTTACGATGCTCTATCAGATCCTACAATTCGATCCACGAGACCCTCTCACGATCCTACCTAGGATCCCTATTTTAACAACCTTGACTATGAAGTTGGAAAAGGCGATATATATTTTTATCAACAACAAAATTAAGTTGTATTTAGGTTTTGATATTCAATTTACTACTTTTACTCAGATATTTTCTCAATAATATAAAACTTGAAGCTTCATCTCATGTAAATGGGCTTTTCAGTGGCATAAGATACTTGGTAGTTAATTCTAGGCTAAGAAGCACGGACAATTCTGCGGAGGAAGCATGTCATGTTTGACATACTCTTTGGATGCTTCTAAAAGCATATCAGACACTTCTTTTAACGTGTCTTAATTAAAAAAAGTTAAATTCATAATATTGGACACTTCACTGACACTTCGGATATATTTTTTGAACCATTTGAATACATCCTATATAATGAATCCCTTCATGATAACAATGTTCTATATTATTCATAGCTCAACTTATACACTTGAAATATATTTTGAAACATTTATTAGATGAATAGATCACCTATATTACAATGTTCTAAGTTTTTTTTTTTCCTTACTTTATTTAGAATGTAATTGGTACATGAATAATGTCTCGATGTATAAGTTATGAAATATATAGTTTTAAAAAAAATATATATAGTTAGTGTTATGTTACATATTTTTGATTATCTTCAATAAATTATTTATATATATGGCATATAATAATTTGTAAAGACATAAAATTTTAATGTGTCTATGTTACTTAGATACCGGGCAAAGCAGATATTTGCGAATAAAGTAGGCAAAAACAAAGAAATGTTCCCATTTCTAGCAATGTCTTTTTGATGAGTAAACGAACCTTTTAAAAAAATTAATTTTCATAAAAATGTGTTTAATTACTTTTCTCAACAAATGCTGAAGAAAATTCAACTAGTCATGTATTGTATGTATTGCATCATGTATATATCATGTATCATTAATACGTAAGATACATTAAACGTCTTTTGTTAACCTTTTTTTTTTTGGAAAGTAAAAAGAAAAACTTGTTTGGTATATTGTTTTCATTTTCAAAAAAAAAAAAAAAAAAAAAATTGATTTCAAAATTTTCAAAATTTTTGAAAACACAAAAATGTGTTTTCACTTGTTTTTAAACCAAGTTTTCACTTTCTCCTTTCACCCACCACCTTCAGCCGCCACTGCCACTGGCCACTGGCCACCGACAACCACCACCCACCGCGTGTGGGTAGCGAGCTCCAGCCAACCCCCAGCGACTCTTTGGTGGGTCGGCAGTCACCGTCGTAGTCTTTAGCCACCTTTTGGCATCCTTCCGGCCACCTCGTGAACTCCGGTGACATCTAATCACCAACTCCGGCGGACACCTCCGGCCACCCGCCACTATTGATCACCATATCCATCCACTCTCTATCTCCAGCCACCAACTCCAGCAACTCATCAAATATATTTCTCTATTTTTATTTTTATTTGTTTTCAAAATATTTTTGTACACCAAACAAGTTTTTTGTTTTTGTTTTTTACAAAACTAAATGAAAACCTATTTCTTGTTTTTTGTAAACTAGAAACTGAAAACGTTAACAAACGAGGCCTTAGTGACATGTATTGATTTCTCTAGTCTTGTGAATCATACGATATTGACAACATGGATTGTAATTTTTTAATTAAAGAAATATCTTTTAAGTTTGATTTGTGAATTTTTTCTTCCCAAAATTCTTTAGGCAAGACCTGGCAAACATTATTAGACGGAGGGGATATAAACTTATCAAGGAGCTTCTTGCAACCTCAACAAAGTCTGATGGAAAGGGGTCTGATCCAGAGGAAGTCTTAGTTGAAAAACAGGATATAAGTGGTAAATGTGAATATGAATCAACAGGTTAGCATTTGTTTCTCAGTTTTTGGCTATCAATTCTTATTTTGAAATGATTTAATTATGAGTTATTCATTGATGGCCTTATACATTATTAGAAGGTCCAGGTGAAATGGTTGGGGATATGACTGAAGATGCTTCCTCATTGAGTGAAGTTTCTGTCAAGCAAAATGATTTAAATAGTGCAAATGGAGAAAATAATGATTATGCTTTTAGCTCTGATAGCAAAAGTTGCATGGCCATAGAATCTTCCACCAATTCATCCTTGCAGGAGAAGGTGGCAAAGTTTATCCAGAATGGAAAATTAGATGCAATTGAAGGTACCTTGACAAATTTTGGTTTTACGTTTGCTTATCAATAATTGTTTTTCTGAACTAACATCCTTAGACACACCTTTCATATCCTACAAACATGAGTTAGTGTTGCGTCATACCAGAAGATACAAAGGACCTCTTGAAAGCCAATATTTGTTGTTCTCTATATTGGCTGATCAAAGGGGTTTTTGGCACATGTCCAAATTTGTAGGGACAGAATCATTCTTTTATTTTTGTTATTATTACTATAGGGAAAGCACACACTATGCATGTGCAGCACTGTAAGAGTCCAGAGTTTTTTTTTTTTTAATTTGTATTTTTTATGGAATCTAATTTCTTTTTCTCATCCTTTTAAATTTATAGTTGATTACAAAATGCTTGTAGTACCCTTTACAAAAGCATCAATTCAAATAAATTTACTAAAAAACAGGGTCTTTTTTTTTTTTTTTGGGAAATTTAGAAATTGACAGATCTTCAACAGAGGGGTACACACCAAACTGGTGTTCTCTCGTTGTACTATATATAGATGTTGAATGATGTGGAATAACATAGCCATGCTACTGCAATTGTAATGTTGAAGTTCCAATGTGTACTTTGTGAATGTTTGAGGATTTAGAGTGACAATTCAATGATTGAAATGTTGTACTTGTTGATTGGTGGACCACTGACTGCAGTTATACACAGCAAGTAAAAACTAAGTGGTGGTTGTGTGCTCTATGGTTTCCAAATATTAGCTTCTGAAAAAAAAAAAAAAAAAGAAAAAAGAAAAAAAAAGTGGAACTTGGAATAGGTTCCAACATGTGATCCAAGTCATTGCCTTGTTAGTCAAAGATTCACCTTTAAATAGCTCCCATGTCTTCCAAATTTTAGCAACTGCTCCAGTTTTTTGTTCCTCAGTCTCTCTCAACTACTTCAATTTTTTATTACAAAAAATTGGGGTTTGTTTTCCTAAGTTTTTCATTGCACACACTCAGTTCCAAAATAAAATCTAAAAAAATGTTCACTATTCATTAGCAAATATTTTTATAATTGGCTTTGGATGATAATAATCTATGTTGATAGGTCTATAATCTAATTGAGCTTTGGGTTACGTTGAAGCTAAAGCTTGGTTTCTGAGCAATTGGGTTGAGATAACTGGCTTTATTGGCAATTTAGTTTGAATAGGCTTTTTAAGCACATGAAGCCCAAAATTCTATAGTGTAATTTGTATAAATTGCAGCCCAAGTGATGACAAACATAATGTTTATCTGCAAATTATAGGTTAAACTGCAGGTGAATCCATTTTGCATAGTGTTTTTAAGTTAGAATCTCACTTTGTTTGGTTCAGTGGCATTGAAATGAAAAGCTGTTATTGGATTTTGATATTAGAAAGATTTTAAACAATCATGAGATTTTGTGCCACCCAGCTGTAGTATCAACATCTGAATTTGGTATTCCTCTAGGACCTCTACCAGTTCCTCAAACCAGCTTTTCCAAAGTTAACTTTCATAAGGTCCACAACAAACCATCTGCTTGGGAACCATGAGGAATATCTGATGGAAATCATCTGCTTGGGAAATTCGAAAAGCACAAAAAGGAAGAGAAGGCCAGCAAGCAAATTAGAGCAGATTACCTGCCTTTTGTTTCATCTACCAACAAAATAAAAACAGAAAAAAGTGAAGACTAAAGCAGAATGCTAATGCATGGAGGATAATGTCTTGCAAATATGAACACAAAGATTTGTCCACGTGACCTGCACATTTCTTACAAACAGAGTAGAACAACTGGCAGAGATTACAGAGGAATCACATTTAGTCTGTACCCCATCTCTATCGGATTTAACATCGCCACTATTCTTCTAGTCTAATATATATATGCATCCTAACTATTGTGTAAATTGTATTTAGTTATGTCTTGGTACTTTCAAAATGTTAAAGTTGAGTAGGTGCAGCTGCTTTTGCTCAGATGATGGCTTTGGCATTTTAAATGAGATTGCCGCTAACGATGGCAAGAAGTTTGTTGAGTCAGAGGATGTAACAAAAGAATTGAGTTCTTTTGGTCAAGATGTATCACCATCCAAGCAAGTTGTACTTCATGCATCAGGGAAAAACACCTCAAGGTTAGCAATAGTACTTTCCACATTTGCACAAATTTCCAAATCTGCAGTTTTTATTTCTTTCCTTGGTCATGTAACTTAGTTCCATGTCTTGATAATTGATGGTGAATGTCCTGGTGGCATTTTACTTGCTGTGAAGTGAGGATCAACTTTTAATGTAAGCTGATCGAGCTTCTCCAAATTTCCAATTTCTTACAAATTAACTTTTTGTATAACAAAATTTTTTTTTTCTTGTTTCCTTACAAGGACATGTCAACATTATGACTGGAATGGAAGCCTGACGTCAATAAAATAAATTCTTCTTGAACTAGAAAATGCTTTGCTTGATAACCAAGAAGATGGCGTGAAAGAAGAATTTTTTTTATATTCCCAGTTTTTCTCCTTTTCCCCACTTTCTGTATCTTCTTGACTACCTTAATACATTCCTCCATCCCAAAAAAAAAAAAAAAAAATGCCCTTTATTTTTCGTTCAAATTTCGATTTGTTTCTCTCCTCATTTAAATTTTTCCCCCCCATTTTATTTAAGTATATTTCTTTGTTTTTGGAATTATCTGTAGGAATGATTATTTTTCAAGTGAACGACTATTCAGTGGTGATCATGAGGATCTGGATGTTGAGGTCACCACGACATACTGTATTTAATTATCAAGATTTTCATTAATTGCTTGTTCTAACATTTAAGTATCTTGCCTTTTGTAAGACAGACCATAAAAATGGAAAACCAAACTGAAGTTGATCATCTCAAGTTCATGCTGGTACTAATTTTTGTAGCCTACTTACCTTAAATGGCTGCCTATGTCCAGAAATCTATAATTGATTTATTATTTGAATAATTAAATGCTTGATATTGTTATTTGATCTGCTTACTGCTTAGCATCAGAAGGAGCTGGAATTGTCTCGTTTGAAGGAACAGGTTGAGAAGGAAAAGGTAATCGTGACATTATATCATTGTATGTAATATCGCTCAGTGTAATTTCACTCTAAATTCACTTTGCTTTCTGTTTCTGGCATGGTACAAAACAGAATACATGCAAAGGTTTGGAAACTTGAAAATCTATTTCATTATAAAATTGTTTTTAGTACTTCCCCCTCTTGTTCCAGCAGTGTATATATATATATTTTTCTGCATGCATTTGAAGATATAAAAGACTATTAACATGCTGTTAGAGAAACAATTGACTACTATTTATTGTGCATTTGGTTTTGGATATATGGATTTAAACTGAATGGATTTGAATTTAGTTTTGTGGAGAGCATATCTTATATTTATAGATTGTAAACTTATTACTTTTGATTGCAGTAAAATATATGGATGGAACTGAGAACTTTATTATGAGTGGATTTGAAATAACAAGGTGAAACTAGTTATTTCAAATATATTGCAAGAACAATTCTAGTTGCATTAAGGCCCCGTTTGGGGACTTATCTTTTTAGCCAATTAGCCAAAAAGTTACTAAATTAGCCAAAAAGCCAACCACTAATACCAAAAAGTCAAAGATTCTCTTTTCTCTCTACTTTTTGCACATCTTTTCGTAATTAGCCAAAAAGTTATCCAAAACATACAAGTTTTTTTTACCTACCTTTTTAGCCAAATAACCAAAAAGTTACTAAATTAGCCTATTCCCAAACGAGGCCTAAATATCCTGACAGACTGTTCCTCCCATAGTTTTACTCTCCTCTAGATCTCTAACCGAAACTGCAATAACTAATTATCCCATAAGTTTGTAAATTTCAAGGTCAAATCCCTTCATTTTAATTTGGGCAACGTAGATTTCTTTCTTTCTTTCTTTCCTTAGATTAGAGGGGGTACCGAGAAGAAACTCCTAAATGAGCTCAATCCTCCATGGAGACTAAAAATAAAATACAGAACGTGTATACACGATAGAGATTTATTGGGTGTTTGTTGTAGCTTAAATGACCTGCTTATAGCTGATTTTAATTTGGAAGTCTGTGTTAGACTGTTTGGTGTAGCTTCTACCTATAGCTTATTAGGCAGAAATAGTTTTAAAAAGTTGTGAAAAGTTGATTATCTAGAAGTTGGGAGAGGGTGTTTTCAGCTTTTACTTTCTGATTATCAGTTTTAGCTTACAATAAGTTGCACCAAACAAGGCCTTAATTTAGTACAAAAGTTTAATTTTAATATTGATGCTTATTTATTTTATTTATAGTTTAATTAGGAATATTAGCAATATTTAGTTTCTTATTTTATTAGGAATTAAATTTTCAACAATAATAGGATTTGGTTTCCTATTTTGATTAGAGTTTTTAGCTTATAAATACCAAGGTTTGAATTGTATTATTTTGGATTATTAATATTGAGTAAAAGATTGTGGCTGTTTGTGTTAGGGTTGCGGCCTTATTCTGTCTTCTCGTTCCCTACAACGTACTAAATCACAGGGTCTTAAAAAGAATACATGGACAACCTTCAACTAATCCCTCCGCTACCTTTACCCTCATTTTTTCTAGATAGAAAAGTAAAATTTCATTAAAAGAGGGCATTAAGGGAATGCCACCCATATACAAAGGAGAATAATGCACAAAAAACTCGACAAAAAACCATATACACTTCCATGAGTGTCCAAAAGTCCAAAAATTGGTCAAAAGAGAGGTTAATAATAATCAAGCTCCTTGACTCCCTTCCATTTCTCACTATGCTTCTCCCACTCCTAGCAGAACTATGACCCAATTTTGGCCCCGCCTCAATTACAATCATCAGTTCTGAAGCATCATTCTCAAATCCCTCACCTGAAATCCTGATAAATTTGTCGAGTCCCTTAATTCTCTTCATAACCCACTCCGACACATCTATTGAGTCTCTCAAATTTTGAGGCAAACTGAATCCTAAAGTATTACCCACCTGCTGGTCGATACTAATCCCCTTTAGAACCACCCACTTCTTTCCTACTGTTTTTCCCCCAACTGACATGGAGATCATGCAAACACAAATAACTTGATCATATAGAAAAGTTCAGTTCTATGATTTTCACATTTTTTTTCTCTTTTAATAACTTTTTGGCAACTAATTTGACTTGATATATCCCTATTTTATTATTTGTGATCCAGTGTCATACTTCTACTTCCAGATTTTAACTATATTTAATGTACACTGAGAAGTTCACAATTTGTTAGAGTGCATTTTCATGTCCAATAATTTGTTGGAAAGATTATTTCATGTTAATATCATTTTGTTCCTCCCTTCAGCCATTTATTTTTTTCTGTGTTAACATCCCTCCCTCTCTCCTTCAGCACGCTTTGTCTACTTTGCAAACCAAGGCAGAAACAGAGATCAGCAAAGCGCAGAAACTTATCATGGAGAAAGATGCAGAATTACATGCTGCAGAAGAAAGCCTTTCTGGATTGGAGGAGGTACCACCTGTACTCTTCTACTTGTAACTTTTCATGTTTTTGTTAACTGATGCAGTTCAAGCATCCAGCCAATGGTAGGTTGTTGACTGGATAGCCCAGGTTGTCAACTTCTATATTTTACCAATAGACAAGTAGATCTAAAGGGCTATTACTTATTGTTACTTCTGCTAACTGGGGGAGGGCACTTTCATACTGTTAGAACACATTAGAAGTCTTTAACAACTTGAGATGTTTACTTTGAAGGGGTTAGAACCATGATGTGCAATAGGTTGGTTGTAGAGTTCTTAAAACAATACCAGAATAAGCTTCTTTTTGGTTAAATAAAATCCAAGATGCCTAATTTTGAACATTTTCTGTTTCCCCACTGGTTCTACACCAGTTAGTCTTTATAAGGCAAAACTGGTTGGAACTCAAGTAAAATAATTATCAGATTTGGATTTAAAAGTTTTGTAAGTTACAACTCAGAGCTGCTCTAATTGATGAGAGCCGCTCTAGTTGAAGATTTTTCAAGCTGATTTGAGTGAGAGCTCATTGATTCAACTGTTGGTAGGATAGAGGTATTAAAACAAATTATGACCAAACCAAAACGATTTTGGCCTTTGCACTACTTCCCGGGGGTAGATGGGGAGGCCATTACATTAGAATAAGTTATTCCATCTCTCTCTCTCTCTCTCTCTCTCTATTGTTGAGCTTTTCATCACCTGTGTGCTAAATGCTGCGGCTAGTGTTCTGTCTAGACTTTTTCTTTGGATTGATAGCTTCAATTGAGTGAAACAAATTCTTCTGAATTTATTAGGTTGAGGTTCAGTACCGGGGGGATGGTGAAACTGTAGAGTTGGCAGGTAGCTTTAATGGTTGGCATCATCGGATTACAATGGACCCACAGCCATCATCAAGTATCTTAGACGCTATTGGATCAAGGTTCTTTTCTTTCAGTAAACCTATCCCTCTGTTTTCCTTGATGTCCAATAATTGTGGTCTATAGTTCTTATTTTCTTGTTGGAAAAAGATTTTGATTTATATTTTGTATTAGGTATGTCATTATTAATGTCCTTCCATTTATATGGAGACTTTTTCATGCCCCCTCTGATCCTGGATAATTAGTCAGCCAGATGTCATACTAAGGTCTTGTTTGGGAATACTAAATAAGTGCACTTTTTATCTTTTTGGACAAAAAAATTGAGGTTGAAAATATAGATGTTTGTGTCAACTTTTTAACTTTTTATGAAAAAATGTGTAATAAAAAATTGTGAAAATTGGTTTTTAGAGAAAAATTTGAATTGGGAGTTATGCAGCCGTAATTGTTGACTTTTGGTGAATAGTGTTAACTTTTTAACTTTTTGAGTAACTTTTTGGCTTTTTGAATTATTTAGGAGTACCCAAACTTAGCCTAAAACTATATGGTTCCAAACTAAATTGTTCCAAACTTTTGCCTCAAGTAATTGGTCTGGCTTCTTGAATGATGATAATGATGACTGGACACTCTATATGACACTTGTGCATGTATGCTTAGAGCCAAGAGGACATCGTAATTGTCTACTTTCATTCTTATTCTGCACTTTCCCATTTCATGCATTCATTTTATAAATCAAAACTGTTCTTTTATTTGTTTACCTGTTTGTTCCAGAAGAGTTTGACTTTGATGACATGTTTTTTCCAGGAAATCTAGACTTTGGACAACAGTGTTGTGGCTTTATCCGGGGACATATGAGGTGTGGAAATCTGCCACCAACTACTTTATGCTACAGCAATGTTTAGGCTTGTAACCAATAAACATAAGGTAGTTTAACAAAGTGCAAACCCACAATCAATGTTCTGGAAAATCAACTTGTAGTGATCTCTGAAATTCAGCACCAGTGTACCAACCAGGATATCATAAACCAACTTACTAGGCTTTTTCCTTGGATAGTTGTCAATGTGGAAGGTGATGTCGTGGCTATAATTGGTCATGACGTGGGTTTTGTGGCTTAATATACATAGTTGATCTTATTTTCTATTAACTTAATCATTTGAAGCAACTAGGTGTCTAACATGGCATTAGGGCTTGGTTCTAAGAGGTCTTATCTTCATTTGGTGTGTTTCCTATTTTGTTTGTTTGTGTGTGTTGGATAGCTTGATATGCATTGTTGGATTCATTTTCTAATAGCTTGATCTTTTGGGGCTAGTGTTGATCTAACATGGTATCAGAGCTTTGGCTGGGGGATTCTCGAGTTAAAGTCTTCCATTTGCATTTGTTCTCTATTTGCATTATATTTCTTTTTGTGTATGTTTCTTTGTACCTCCACATGTAAAACGAGATTGCATGTCAAGAGTTTGATATGCATTATTGGGCCCAAAGAAACACCAACACTTCCAAGAAGGGGTCGTGTTGTGTCAAACAGTGTCAGACACCCAACCAACATAACACTACACTTGTCGGACACTTTCCACCACCTGCCATACACAACATCCAAACATGTCCTATTTTTAAAAATTTTAGATTCGGACACACTTTAAGCACTTGAGGAACACACGTATATCGCTTAGACACACACGAAACACGTTACTAGTTTGAATGATATAACTTAGAATCCAATGATAAAAGAAAAATAACGTAAATTTGCACTTATTCTCCGCCTTTATTTGAATTAATTTCTAGTCCATTACCTACTGGGTGAGGACTGAGGAATATAACTTCAGTCTTCGTTTACAAATATATAATAGAAGTGGTAAGCAAATGAGAAGTAGAAATGAAGTCCTGGAAAAGGGAAATGATTTCGCTACACATATTACAGTGCAGTCTGTCATCATAAAACTATTTGAACATTTCAGTTTAGCCATCATTTATAATTTTCTGATCTATGGATCAATCGTATTTTGTTTCAGATAAAATTTATTGTTGATGGCCAGTGGAGGATTGATCCTCAGAGAGAATCGGTTACTAGTGGTTCTATGCAAAACAACATTCTTCGTGTTAATGGATGATATGGCTTTGACCAGTGACATTTTTTTTCATGTACATACCGCAAAGGTAATTGTTAATTTACTTCGATTAACTTGCAATGTAGTGAAAATCCTTATTCAAGTATTTGTATTTCATATTTCATGGCCGTTTGGTCTGTCAAATTACTTTGGATTAAAGAATATCAAATAACAATTTAATCTAGTCATTACAAAGCTGCAAAATGTGACGGTTTATTTTTTTTTATTTTTGCAGTGTTGATGATTATGGCATTGACAAATCCACCATGTGCGGCCTGTTTATTGTGGATTCTGCATGTTTTGGAGGTGAGAGCATTCGATTTCAGATATTCACTTGCTTATAATAGCTAGTATATTCACATTTTCATTTTGAAAATCTTTCTTGTACCTTGATTCTATGTAAAATCTTGACATACGGTGACTACTTAACTGAACATCCTATTTATCACCTTCTTGTCATTTGGTCAGGAAACCAACAATAATTTATTGGTTTACCATTTCATTGCTCTGCAATGGAATACATCAAAACGCGGAGTGTGCGTTGGTGAAGGAGATATGAAACATGCAGGATAATGCAGCTTCTGGCTTCACATTACCACTATGACATTGAAAACAAGGGCTCTAACCCTATCCTGAGCGGTTGTGTAAAGAATTGACGGTAGTTCTGCTGCTGCTGCTGCTTTTTCTTTTTTCTTTTTTTCAGAGTGATTTGGGCAAGAAATCCGTTGATTGCTGCAGGTATAACTTGGTTCGTTCTGCTAGAAAATTAGTGCTGACAGTCGCATCGCACCAGCATCCTGGTGCCTGTAATGTATCTATTTTAACATAAATTTTACTGGAAAATTAGGTTCACGCTGGTGCCGGGTATTGTATGTAATAAGTTAAATTTTGTATTTTTAGATGGCATTTCTCGCATATATGACATGAGAGATATTTAAAAGTAATGTCAATTTTTTTGGAAATGGATGAATGATGCAAGTTCTTCATTTTGTGGAATTTTTGACCATGTTGATTTCTTAAAAAGAATTTCTCAAATTAAGATTCAGTCACAAATTGATTTTGTATTTATGAATGATTTTTTCATGTGATATGCTACGTTAAAAAAATTGTAACATCCTTTTATCATGTCAGTGCACAAAAAGAAATAAATAAATAATAGGTCAAAATCTCTCATAATAAAATTTTAATACATCAAGGATAAGTTTAAAAAAAAAAAAAAATCTTGAAAAGTCCAGTAAATATCATTATTACCAAAATATTTTTTGTGACTAATTTAATATTTTAAACTTTAAAATAATATACCTTTTGATTTAAATATTAGTTTTTTAATAAAAATAATATTTTTAAAATTTTCTCATAAAGATTTATCAAACATCATTCATATTGATTATGCAATTCTTTAAATAAATAAAAAAATTACCGTTGAAATTGACTTAACAGTAACATGTTATTCTGTTTAATAGTAATATGACAGTAACATATTATTATCTTCTTAAACAGGGTATCAGTAACAAAAAAATAGAGTGCGAACTGAAAGAAATTTTACAAGTTTCTTCACTATGAATTCATAAGCAAATCAACAACAATTGAACAACAAATCAACAATAATTCAACATACTTAAAGGAAACTTTATGAACAATAATCAACAAACTCAACAAATCAATTAACAAATTCCGTCTAATCCCACCAAAATAGACTTGAAAACATACGAATCACGAAATAGACTTGAAAATTGAGCAACTAGAAGCAACAAAATAAAATTTATTGATTGCTTTGAAACTAACACACAAACCATAAAAGTGATGCTTTGAGCTATCAATCATCTTTGTTCATGTCTAAAGGTTTTCAACACAATGAATGGTAAGAATAATGATCTCATTTGTAGGCACAATTTATGGCGATCCACAATGGCATTATGAATGTGAGTTGATTATATCGCAATCGCACTGTAGAAGCTAAATAAAAACGATCGCTACTGAATTCAACAAAATGACTAAATTTGTCAATAAAAATGCACCTGCACGCACAGTATTCTTATCCTTCTTGCAAGAAAAACCTATCTTAATGGACTTTACACAATAAAAATTGTCTGTGTCCTTTGCACCAAAAAAAAAGGCTCAATGGTGGGGTTTTGGCCAAATTTCTCAAAAAATTTTACAAATTATTTTAAGAGCCCTTAACATTATTCTAGAAGAAAATTATTATTTTTAGCTTGACAGTGATTATCTGTTTGATGTAATTTTTGCTTATAACTTATTAGGCATAAATAGTTTTAAAAAAATTGATCATGTAAAAACTGGGATAAAGGTGTGTTTGACTTTTATTTTTTGATTATTAACTTTTAAAGCTTTGTTTGGAACATAAATTTAGATAAAAATAAAAATTTTTTAAAAAAGGAAATTTTAAAACGTTATATAAATTTATGATCAAAATAAAGTCTAATTATTCCAAACATGTAGAAAGGTTGGTCAGCAATACCATCTCTCCAACTGGTTAAGGAACTCTGCTGCTGCTGCTGCTTTTAACTAACAGTAATGCTACGTTTCAGGAAAAGGGTTTCAGGAAAAGCATCAGGAAAATTCTCTTACCGGTAAGAAACCCATCACGTCAAAGGAAAAAAATGAAACGTGATGGGTCTCTTACCAGTAAGAGATAAGATAATTTTCTTGATGCTTTTCCTGAAGCGCTTTCCTGAAGCCTAGCATTTTTGTTTAACTAATGAGACCACGTGGAAAGGCTTACTACTTTACATATTATGTATAGGCGTGTCTGTTTCCTTACCTTTCCCACTTCATTTTAACTTCTTCTTATCCATCTTCTTTACTTCCATATATCTCTTTTTCTGTTTTCCCCCAAGAAACACAGTGTAAGCTCGTGTGTGACATTCAAAAATGGCTATGGTGTTGAATGTTCCTTCTGTTTTTCATTTGAACATCTCATCCTCTCTGCTACCCTCTTCTTCTTCTTCATTTCCCAGTTCTTCTGCATTCACTTCCTCCAAAATTCCCTCCTCTGATTCCTTTCCCATTGCATCATTCTTGCCTTCACCCAGAAAGAGAAGAGCTCTTCTCTTTCCCTCTGTTTCCCTCAATAATCAACCAGGTGAAGCTATTGATTCAGCTCATGAAGAGGAGGAAGTTGAAATAGAGCCCAGTGAGACTCTATTGTATTCCTTCACTCCTTTGCCTTTGCTTTTTGTGGCTGCTCTTCCTGGAGGTAAATATAATATCATCATATATGTACCTTCATATGTGTGTTTGTGTGTGTGAAAAATTTGTACATTCTCAACCCCTGGATTCATGTATACTACCTCACTAGGAAGTCAGTGTTCCACCAACCAAAAAAAAAAAATGGAAATTTACATTTGAAATTTTCTAAACTCTTTTGCACAATTTTTATTGTTTTTGTTACTGAAAACATGAAAACCAAAAGAAAAATGTTATTCATATATAAAATTCATACAAAAATTATTATAAGAATGATGTGGTAATGTTATTTTGATAAATAGATGTCTTTTTTGTGAGTCTACATTAAACAACATCATTATGTATAGAAATTTTGAATGAATTTTTTATTTGTATACCATTACTCAAGCATGCTTATCATTTGAATACTAAAATTCTAGAAATGATATACTTGTGTTAGTTAACAGGCTTTCCATAATAGAAATTATTTGAGCTATATTTTTCTTGGGCTCTGTTTGTGCATTTCTAATTATTTGGTTTGAAAAATTGCTTTCAGTCCAATCCTTAACCTCCCACTATACAATCCATGTTTGAATTTGGGATTTGCCATAGACTCATCTCTCTTTTCTTTCTTCTTTTGTTCTTCCTTTACATAGTCATAATATTAAGATTGAACATATGAAATATCAGCTGGAACTTTGAGGTCTCTGTTCGGGCCATTTGTCGAGCTTGTTAAATCATGGAGTCTTCCAGACTGGCTTGTTCATTGGGGTCACCCCGGTAACATGGTAAACTTTCCATTTTTTCTTTCGTCTTTTGTCATCCATACTAATATATAATGTCAACACTTCAGTTCGTGTAAACAAAAGTATGTAATGTTTTTTAATATGTCTAAACTATCCCGTCTAATCAAATAACTGCTCAACTTTTTCTGGTAATTGCTCTTGACTTGTCAAATAGAGCATATTTAGGGATTGACACACGTATCGCATGTGCCTAACAGTTTTTAGTGACTATTAACCTCATAATGGAACTACTTAATTGGAGTCAGCACCTTCATCTTGATTGATTGAACTATCTCATGTTGTGATGTTGCAGGCTGTCGTGCTTTTCGCTATGGGTGGTTATGGAACTTATCTTGGTTTCCGAATACGGTTTTCTAATGATGTGGTAAGATAATCAAATTACATGACATGAAATGCCGTGCTTTCGAGTATTCTGTATTCTTCAGACTTACCCAGATAAAATTTTATGGTTTGCAGGAGGAGAAAGCCAATGCCAAGGACTTGCACCCAAAACTTCTAGGGGGAATGCTTTTCTTCTTCGCATTAGGAGCTACCGGTGGAATAACAGCTCTTCTGACTTCAGATAAACCTATCTTTGAGAGGTATATGACAAATCTAAATACTTATAAATTAGATTTCAAAAGCAATGTTCTATTTCAATTGGACATTCTGATTTTAAATCTTCAGTTCTGCTTTTGACATTCTAATTTTAAATCTTTTGTTTGTAGCGCTCATGCTGTGACAGGTTTGATTGGCCTTACTCTCTTGACTATACAGACCATATTGCCATCATTGTTTGAGGTAAAGAAATGTTTCAAGGACCCTTTCACTTCTGAATATATTACAAACTTTCTCATTGAAAACATAAATAAGTAAAGCAGAAAATTGAATTTCTTTATTCTATGGTTGTTTCTGTTGTTGATTTGGACTGTGTTTGACACTTTGGATTTGATTTGTGGAGGGGAAAGGGAAAAAAAGGAAAAAAAAAAAAAAAAAGGAAAAAGAGAAGTGAAGTAGAAGTTAAATTTATATTAGTTTTTCTATCAACAAATTTTTTTTACAAATTCAAGATTCAAACACAGCCTTACACGTCTGTTAAATTCTGACTCGATGCAGGGAAATCCCGGATTGCGGAATGTGCATGGGATCTTGGGTAGTGGGATCATGACACTCTTTCTTGTCCACGCTGCTCTTGGACTTCAACTTGGCCTCAGTTTCTAATTCCTTTCTCCAAGCTTAGACTTTTTACTGGAAATTTCATTGCTTTTTACTAGAAATTTCATTTTTTGTGTGTGTGTGTAAATTCATTCTTGAACTGGGCAGTTTTAGCCTTCGTTAGAATCAACAGTTTGACATTGCATGCATTGGGAAAGAGACATTGGTGAACAATAGGTTTAAAAAAAAATAAAAGTTACTGTGAGAATTATATGTATCTTCCAGTTGGTTATCTGGTGGAGGAAGAAATTTTACTGAAGGAAAAAAAAAAAAAAAAAAATTAATTAATTAAAAAACAAGGATTAGTTACACTAACACTCTTGCATTTTCACTGTAATCTCACTTTAATCTCTTCACTTTTAATTATGGCAGTTAACTCTTTACATTTTAAGTTAAGTTGCAATATCACTCTTCTATCAATCTATTGTTAATAAAGTTGAACTTGTCATGTGAGTTAAACGTGATATATATATTTTTTTCTTCGCATTTCACTAGTGTACCTACACTTTTATCAAAATCTCACTTTAGTCGTTGTACTTTCACTAAAATTTGAGTTTGGTCCTTTCACTTTTAATTTTTATCAACATCACTAATGGTAGATGGACAAAATTGTGATATTACAACTTGACTTAAGTATAAAAGATTAAATGTTATAATTAAGAGTGAAGGAATCAAAAAAAACAAAAGGGCTTCAGTTTTGTAACATTAAAAACAAGAGAAGACAAAACAAAATAAAACAAAACAAAAATTATCATTGATTTTGCATGAGCTGGAGAAACCAAAATGTTCAATTTTACTCTTTAGAGCATAACTTTTGAAAAAAATTGACGCTAAATTTTGGGGTCATGAATTAGAAATCATGTTGGACATTTAATCCCACTTCATGTGTTTATTTTTTTATTTTTTTTATTTGTGACCATTAATGATCAAATTTTATAATTCAATTTCAATTTATTAAAGTATAAATAAATTAACAATGTTATAATATTATATTAGCAGTTGACCCGTGCAATGCACGTATTTTTTTTTATATAAATATTTGATGGTATAATGTGTCTTATAAAAGCATAATTTTAAGGGTAAATTACACTGACACCCCTTGAGGTTTCTATTTAATACAGATTCTCCCATCACATTTGAAAAATTACATTTCCCTCCCTAAGGTTTGTAATCTCATTGCAAATTATCCCCTAAATTGCTGATGTCATGTCTTAAAATTTTTTAAATGACCATTTTGCCTATTTTCCTACCAGTTATTCTTTCTATCATCATGTTTAATTTGACAACTTTTCATCATTAAATTCTACCTAAATATATTCATATTGAGTGATGATATATAAACATAGATTTTATATAAAATTTTCAAACACAATGATATAACTTAATGGTGACATTTCACTTTAAAACAAAACAATCATAAATATGATTTATATTTACAACAGCATCACTATCATAACATTTGTATGATATTTTTTATATAAATTTTTATATATGAATATAATTTTCTATTTTTATTTCCACCATCATTTTTCTTTCCCATTTATTCACCATTTTTTACAATATCATCAAACACTGTGATTCACATTTATTACAGTATTACTGAATTTTTTTATTTTTGTATATATATATATTTTGTATTTGGTGATTTTTTTTTAAAAAAAAAACACAAAATAGTACACTTCTTAAGTATATCTAAATTAGGTGTATCTAAAAAATAAAAAACAAAAATTTGCTTAAAACATTAAAAACAAATTCAGTAAAAAAAAAAATAATAATTTTTTTGTATAAGTTAAACCAAAGAAAATGATTGTTTTTTCTCTTGAAATAACATGAACAAAATATCAGCATTATTTTATTATTTTATATGTATAAAGGCTAAGGGGGAAATATGTCATTTTAATCTGACAGGGGGTAAGTGTAATTTTTTAAATGTGAGGGAAATTTATATTAAACAGAAATCTCTGAGGGTGTCAGTGTAATTTACTCTAATTTTAATTTTAATTTAAAATTAAACTTATAATTAAAGTATGATTTTTATTATTTATTCTGATAATATTGGTGCTGTCGTTCTATAAAATTATTACTTGAATATTTATATATATTAATTTTAGTTAAATTATTTGTGTATTTTGATGATTTTACCTCTATTGTATTATAAAAGTATAACTATCATATAATAATTTTGTATGATATATATTAAATTATAAAATAGTAAAATAAATACTCATTTTGATATTAAAAATAATAGTTAAATTACAAGAAAAATTAGTAACAAAAAATTAAAGTAATTCTAATTATTTAATGTTATTTTATATTCATTTGGAAAATAAAAATATGTAGAAATTGAAATTATATAAAATTTATTAAAAAATTAAATATAAATATATTATAGTTGGATTATCATATAATGATTTTATATGATATATATATATATCTTAAATTATAAGATTGTAAAATAAACCCTCTTAATTAAATTAAAATATCAACTATATAAAATAAATTCAACAATGGCTAACTAAGAAAGAATCATGTAACAATATTTAAACCAAAAAAAAAAAAATAATAATGAAAACATCCAAATGATAGATTTAATCATCTGTAATATGATGTCAAGACATAAAACAATTTACTATTCAACAATTAAAAAAGTAACTCAACTAGTAAATCCACACTTTAGAGGTTTATCGAGATTATCATTATTGTGCAAGTTTTTCCTCCTGTGAGTTGTGATTATATAAAATAATGTAAGAAATGAAGTATAGTTTCATATATAGAATCACTATAAAATTTAAACAATAAATCAATAATATAGAATTGGTATTGGGTATAGAATAATGCACGAGAAAATAAAAAATAAAAAAGAAGAAGAAGAAGGGAATTTAGCATTTAAAAAAAATCTTAATACCCTTGAAAGAATTAAGAAAAAAAAAACGTGAAAGGAAAAATCTATATTGGGTTTGTGGATTATCTCAATTTATGATGAACAATATATGAAATAGAAATATTTGTCAAAAGAGTCCATATAAAATAGGAAAAATTAGTATAATTTAAATTTGATTTGGATTTGTGGAGAACTCTATGTTATTAAGAAAATACATGCTGACGTAGTACTTTTAAAAAAAAGTAAGCCTTTATAACATGCTAACTAAGCATGAGAAAAAATACTGCTTTTAATAATATACCAGTAAATGATCTGTGCTATGCATGGCAATTTATTTTTAAAATAAAAAATTTATTTTGAGTATTAATACTTTATGTGTAAAAAATTTTAACAATTGAAAGCTAAATACAAACATGTTTGCTAATGACTGATGAAATTTTTTTTCATTGTGTATGATCCTATGTAAAAGACTCATAAAAATAATTTCTTTCAAAGTTAAAATAAATAAATAAAAGTATATTCTTAACATGAAATTAAATCCTCATTTATGTTAATCAAATTTATCAAAAATCATAAATTCCACGTGTATCAAAATATTTTTAAAAAATAAATAAATAAAAACATCAGAAAGTTCTATAATATACAA
Organism: Camellia lanceoleosa; assembly: GCA_025200525.1. NCBI lineage: Eukaryota > Viridiplantae > Streptophyta > Magnoliopsida > Ericales > Theaceae > Camellia > Camellia lanceoleosa. Next base: position 103,043,037 of record CM045767.1, on the reverse strand, counting down.
AGTATAATGATTATTAATCGAAAAGGTCTTTTGTAGCGATCCCAGTTTTGGCATTGCGCTGAGTATGTCGAGGATCGAGCTGCCCGGTTAGCTCGTGGGGGTCTAGGGGGCAGCGCCCCTTGACGGGTCCTAGGGTAACGCCCTGGCGGGGTTGAGAGGCAGCGCCTCCGAAGCAAAAATGCAAAATGCATTAAAAGTTGCTTATCTGCTCAAGCGGAGAATGTTTGGTTCCAGAAGTTTGACCTGTCTGCAAAAGTACTGGAAAAGTGTATTTGACGATCGAGCAGGACTTTCCACGCTCGAGCGGACCATGTTCTATCAATTCATAAATATGATATTTCATATCATTTTTGTATATCTCTCTCTCTCTAAAAACCCTTTTCCCTCATTTCTTTCTATATTTCCCTGCGTCAAATTGGATCAAAATCTTGATTTTTCAAGATCCATTAGAGTTCTGCCATAGGTTTTTCATCAAAGTTGGTTAACTTCTCAAGGGGTTCGTTGTGTGCCGTGCAGATCGAGTTTCGACACCGTTGATTTTGGGGGTTTCATCTCATTTCTTCTTCAAAACTTGAGGTAGGGATTTTCTTAGAGTTATATGTATATATTTTTGCAAGATCTATATGATTTTTGAAATCATCTTTCGATAGCTTTGAAAATTGATTGTTGATTTAAGAAGTTGAGCGATTTTGAAAGTATGTTTGTCTCTTGTTCTTTTAAAATGATCTTATGGGTTTTGATTTTCGTTGATTGAAGGAAAGATGATTTTGGAAAGTTTTCTTTCAAAAGATTTGAGTTGTATAGTTTTGGTGAGAAAACCTAGAATTTGGGAATTTTTTTAAAAGAGACTGAAAATCTATGAATGATATTGTTATATTTATTTTGCGTGTCAAAATAAATGGATGTTTGAAAAATTTCTTATTTATATTTATATAAATGATGAATTTAAGGGAATATGAGAATTGTTGATCATTTTGGAAATTATTGTTCAAAACGTTGAAATAGTCTTGAAATGACTAACTGTTAAGGATACTTGAGAAGAGGGAATTGTGTTATTCCTTGGATGATGAATTGGAATGAAAGTGTTTATATTCATCTTGTGTTATTGGCATAACAATTCAATTGATTACATTAAACTTTGAAAGTTGATTTGAAAACTTGCATTGAGAAAAGAATGTTGAGAAACAAGTTTTCATGAAATGGTTTTAGGGTAAATACGTTGGTAAGTCTTGATAGGTGGTGTAGGTGATATTGAATAAGTTGGCCTGAGAGTCCGGGGTGAAAGACCGAAAACCCACGCGGATATGTGTCAAATCTTCTGGTTAATATCGATAAAAATGACAATTTGGTAGTACTTGCATAGTCTACTTGCAGATACCGACCTAAGGATTACTAGAGTCGTATTTACCACACTTGAAATAAATTGTTAAGTTTTGAACAATTGAAATTGCATGACATCATTGAGCATGATGGTTTTCAAAAGATGAAAATGTGATTTATCTTCAAAAAGGGCATAGCATGGCATGTGCATTTCATCTCTTGAGACTTGTATAAAATGTATATACTTTGTTAAGGATTTCCTACTGGGCTTTATGCTTACTCGACGAGATTTTTGTACAAGAAAAGATGTGGTGGAACTGCCTAACTAAAGGCGAGGAAATATGTGTTGAGAGTACGAGACTTTCATTTTGTTGTGACTTTGTGCGTAAGCCAAGGGCTGTATGTGTATGGGTTTGAATAACCGTTTTGTGTAATTAGGCTCAAGCCTTGGAAACTTGTAAACCCTTGGGGGTATTTGTTTGTTTATTTACTTGTTGTTGGATTAATGTATTGTTGCATGAAGAACTATTGTATTATGTAATGTAAGTTTGGAGATTTATATTCGATTTTCCTTGAAAGAGCCATGATTGTTGTATTATCATTTGGGATAGAAATTTGGGGCGTTACAACTTGGTATCAAAGCTATCGAGTTTGCATACTTGGAGCTCGTGAGAAGTGGTTGTTTAACCACAATGGGTTCATTTAGCATGCTTAAGAAGTGTTATGCATTTTGTGACTATGTGATAACATGCTTATGTGACTAAATGGGTATGGGATTGGACTTTTGGGATGTTATTTGCGCCTGTTAAATTCCTTAAGGTCTTATTAGAAGAGTATTTGATTAATACTCGTTCTATTATGAATTCTTGGTTTTTCGTGGGACGGATTTCATCGTAAAAGAACAGTCCGTATGTGTTTACATGACTAAATGCTTATGTGGAGTGAAATTGAATTGTGTATATGGTAGAGAAATATATAGAATTGTTATAGTCGAATGTGTGAGTCAAGTTACGATCACATATGAGTTAATGTGCTAAATTATTTCTCTTGTGTCCTTTATTAGGATATCAGGAAGAGGTCAAGTCCGTGGTGGTAGAGGCGGGAGGCATGGTAGGGCTCACCGAGGTGTGCATGAGGTACCGGTCCATAGGATTCCAGTGTAAGAAGAAGGGTTTGGCCAAGCTAATATGGCCGAGCAAGCAGGCCAAGCTAATGTGGCCGAGCAAGTGGGACAAACGGGTCAAACCGTAATAGGGGCCCTAGCTGGAGAAATCGCAGGGGCTTTAAGAGAGTCTATGAACTTGTTGAGGGTGGAGAATCAAGCCCGAGAGAACACCGTGGAGTCAAGGGCGAGTTTCTTTACTAGAGAGTTCTTGCGGGCCAAACCGGATGAGTTCCATGGTGGTCCCGAGCCCAAGAAAGCGGATGAGTGGCTCGAACAAACTGTGAAAACATTTGAGATGCTTCACATCGAAGATAGTGAACTAAGAGTGACTCTAGTGAGTTACTAGACGCAGGTCAATAGTGGAAATATGCCAAGGGTAGAGTGGAGCTGACATGGGAAGCCTTTGTGGTTGCTTTCCAAGATAAGTACATACCTCCCATTGCTAGAGAGAGATTAAGGCAAGAGTTTAAAGACCTCAAACAACTCGACATGCCTGTGGTCGAGTTTGAGGTGATCTTCTCTAGTTTGTCCAGATTTGCACCAGAGTTGGCGGCAACGGAAGAGCGTCGTTGCATTGAATTTGAAAAGAAATTGAAAACAAAAATTATGTTCAAGCTTTTTGGAAATATGATTCAGGAATATGACCATCTTGTGGAAATGGCGACACACGTAGAAATTTCCATATAAGCCGAGGAGGAGAGGCTTCGGAGTTCGAGGTCTAGGGGCCAAGAGTTTCAAGGAGACTATAGACAGAACAAGAAAAGCATGAACACCTATCCATCCCAGTCCCAACCACAGTAGTCTAGATCCACTTTTCCTTTGCCTAGTGTGGGTTCGGGAAAAAGTGCATCGAGTAGCTTCTCGTGTTTCAAGTGTGGCCAATCGGGTTACAAAGCCTTCTCATGCCCACAGAAGGGAGGAGGGCAGTTAATATTACCGCCACCTAACCGATTTCAAAGTCAGTCTCAGTCTCAGAATAAAGGTCAAGGGTCTAATTATTATCACTGTAGTTAGTCGGGGCATATGAAGAGAACTTGCCCACAGTTGGGAGGCGCATTTGGCGCATCAGGGTCGTGGCAGACTCAGAGCCACCAGCAGGCTTAATCAGTCCAAGCTTCGCGAGTTAATCAGGGAGCCGCTCATTTCGGTCGATAATGAGCCTATGCTCCGAGAGGGGAGCAAGTTAATCAGGGGCCATAGGGGCACGTGTATGCTGTTATTGTGCCAGAGCAGTTGCCAGAATCCTCAATTGTGAGAGGTATTTTTGTTGTGTGTAATTCTTTGGCTAATGTATTGATAGACATGGGTGCATCTCATTCATTTATCTACTACATTTGTTTCTGCATTGGGGTTAGAGGTAGCACGGTTAGTGCCTCCACTCAGAGTAGAGTCACCTGTTAGGGGTACAGTTGATTTAGACCGGGGTTGTCGTGATTATAAAATAGAAGTTTCCAGGTGTCGACTTCTATTTGCTTTTGTGTTGCTAGATATGTCGAGTTTTGATGTCATTTTAGGCATAGACTGATTGTGTTCTTATCAAGCTGTGATTGATTGTTACCATCAAAGAGTTATGGTGTGCACTTCAGATGGTGATCATTTCTATTTTCAGGAAAACTGAGTTGATAGAGCCTTGTCGCCAGTTGTTGACCCTCGTAGTAGGAGTAAGCTTAGTGGCCTTCTTGTAACTCTCTTGGATAGTGAGAGTGACGGGGCTCATGTTGAGTTACCAAGGGTAGTTTGTGAATACCCAGATGTTTTTCCAGAAGATCTTAGTAGTTTACCACCTCACCAAGAGATCGAGTTCTCCATTGAATTAGTGCCTGCCATGGGACCGATTACCATGTCACTATATAGATTTGCACCTGCCGAATTGCATGAGTTGAAGATTCAACTCCAAGAACTTTTAGACAAGGGCTTCATTTGCCCTAGTACATCGCCTTGGGGAGCGCCGGCTCTCTTTGCGAAGAAGAAGGATGGGTCATTACGGTTGTGTATTGATTACCACAAGTTGAATAGAGTTACAGTTAAGAACAAGTATCCTCTACCTAGAATAGATGATTTGTTTGACCAACTTAGAGGGTCTCGTTGCTTCTCAAAAATAGATTTGAGGTCGGGGTACCATCAGTTGAGAGTTCGGGAGGAGGACATTCAGAAGACGACCTTTCATATTCGTTATTGCCACTATGAATTCCTTGTAATGCCTTTTGGGTTGACCAATGCACCGGCTTCCTTTATGGATTTAATGATAGAATTTTTTGGGAATACTTGGACAGTTTTATGGTCGTCTTTGTTGACGACATCTTGATTTATTCAACCTCTGAAGAGGAACACGAGACTCACTTGCGGGTAGTACTGGGTTTACTTAGTGAGCACCAATTGTATGCCAAATTTGAAAAATGTGAGTTTTGGTTAACAGAGGTGAAGTTTTTAGGGCATGTAGTGTCTAGAGAGGGAGTGACTGCAGACTCCTCAAAGATAGATGCCATACAGGATTGGGAACAACCCAAGAATGTTATTGAAATATGGAGTTTCTTGGGATTAGCGGGGTATTATCGACGTTTTGCAAGGGACTTCTCTAGCCTAGCTGCACCTTTGACTAGGTTGACTAGAAAGAGTATCAAATTTGTATGGAGTGAGGCATGTGAAAATTCATTCCAAGAGCTTAAGGCTAGATTGACTACCGCATCGGTTTTGATAATTTCGGAAAGGGGTTTAAATTACACTGTCTATTGTGATGCGTTCAAGGATGGACTTGGTTGTGTCTTGATGCAAGAGGGAAAAGTTGTGGCCTACGGTTCACGACAATTGAAAAATCATGAGAAAAATTACCCCACCCATGATCTAGAATTAGCAGTGGTGATTTTTGTTTTGAAAATTTGGAGGCATTACTTGTATGGTGAGAAGTTTGAGGTTTTCTATGATCATAAGAGTCTAAAGTATTTGTTTTCTCAAAAAGACTTGAATTTACGACAACAGAGGTGGATGAAATTTATGGAGGATTATGACTTTGAGTTACACTATCATCTGGGGAAGGCTGATGCTTTGAGTCAAAAATCTGTGAGTAGTTTGGCAAGTGTGGCCATTCGGGAATGGGATATGCTAGATGTTATTGGCAAGTTTGATTTGCACTTGGATGAGTTCGGAAAGAGTGCTACCTTGTTTACTTTGAATGCTTAACCTACCTTGGTTAGTAAGGTCATAGAGGCACAACGAGGAGAATGTGATATGGAATCAATCCGTGTTAAGATTTCCAATGGGAAGGAAGAGAGAGGTTTGAACGTTCACTCGGATATGAGTGTACGTTACCTACACTATTTGTTTGTACTAAAATCTTGTAAAGAGGAAGTACTTCGGGAGTTCCATCACTCACGCCTTGCGGTACACCCGGAAGGTACTAAAATGTATCATGATCTTAGTCGTCAGTTTTGGTGGAGGGATATGAAGCGTGATGTTGCTTTATTTATATCGAAGTGCCTTACTTGTCAACAAGTGAAGGTCGAACACCAAAGACCAGCGGGTTTGTTACAACCCTTACCGATAGCTGAATGGAAATGGGAGCGTGTTACCATGGATTTTGTAGTTGGGCTTCCTAGAACACAACGAGACAATGACGCCGTTTGAGTGATTGTTGATAGGTTGACTAAGTCTACCCATTTCATTCCGATGTGCACCAGCGACTCAGTTGAATGCTTGGTAGAGTTGTACATTAGAGAGATAGTTTAACTTCATGGAGTCCCTGTGACTATTGTGTCAGATAGGGATCCTCGTTTTACTGCCCGGTTATGGCAAAGCCTTCAAGAAGCGTTGGGAACTAAGTTAACTCTTAGCACTGCTTATCATCCTCAAACCGATGGACAGTCAAAACGTACTATTCAGATTTTGAAGGATATGCTTAGAGCTTGTGTCCTTTATTTTAAGGGGCCTTGGGAAAGACACTTACCATTGATTGAGTTTGCTTACAATAATAATTACCAAGCTAGTATTGGGATTGCACTATTTAAGGCCTTGTATGGCCGACCTTGTAGATCACCGGTTTGTTGGGCCGAAGTGGGTCATGCACCGTTACTGGGTCCATAAATTATTAGAGAGCCAACCGACAAAGTTGTTCTCATTCCGAAGAGGTTAGCTATGGCCCAAAGCCGACAAAAAAGTTATGCCGATAAGAGGAGACGACCTTTATCTTTTGAAGTTGGTGACCATGTGTTTTCAAAAATCTCACCAAGGTGAGGCTTGATGAGATTTGGTAAGAGTGGTAAATTATCTCCAAGGTTCATTGGGCCTTTGATATCTTAGAGTGAATTGGGGAAGTGACATACCGGTTAGCTTTACCGCCATAACTCTTGGGAGTTCACAACGTATTTCATGTAGCTATGCTTAGGAAGTATGAACCTGACCCTTCTCATGTACTTGATTGGGCAGACTTGGAGGTAGATGAGGATGCCTTTTACGAAGAACGACCGGTTCAAATATTAGATACCAGGGAGCAAGTGCTACAAGGGAAAAGTATACCGTTGGTAAAGGTGTTGTGGAGACACCATAGGGTTAAAGAAGCGACGTGGGAACGGGAGGCGGAAGTTTGCTCCAAATATCTGGATTTGTTTGAAAATGTTTAAGTTGCTTTTCTTTGTAATATTCCCTAGTGTTGAAGGAAACATATTTAAAGTTGTTAACCACATGTTGATAGGTGCGTTGTTGTTTTAAGATAAGGTTGTTGAGAGTTGCCATTACTTTTTGAGAAATTTCATGTTTATGTGTATTTGGGAGGTTATTGTTAATGAGATAACCACAGTGGAAATGGTGGAATTTAGTTGAGAGTTAGTATTGTGATTTGAAAATGAAATAGTGTGGTTTTGATTGCTAGAAATCCCTTTGTTTGGGTAGTTTGATTTGAAATTTTGAGGACGAAATTCTTTAAGAGGGGAAGGTTGTAGCGATCCCAGTTTTGGTACTTCGCTGAGTATGTCGGGGATCGAGTTGCCCGGTCAACTCATGGGGTCGAGGCAACGCCTTGGTGGGTCCTAGGTAGCGCCTGAGGTTGAGGGGCAACGCCCCCGAAGCAAAAATGCAAAATGCATTAAAAGTTGCTTGTCCGCTCGAGCAGCCGTTTATGCGCTCGAGCAGAGAATGTTTGGCTCCAAAAGTTTGACCTGTCTGTAAAAGTAATGGGAAAGTGTATTTGATGCTCGAGCGGGCTTTCTACGCTCGAACGGACTATGTTATATCAGTTTGTGAATCTGATATTTCAGATTACTTTTGTATATCTCTCTCTCTAAAATCTATTTCCTCTCCCTTCTCTCAACATTTCCCTACGCCAAATTGGATCAAAACCTTGATTTCTCAAGATCCATTAGAGTTCTGCCATAGATTCTTCATCAAAGTTGGTTAACTTCTCGAGGGCTTCGTTGTGTGCCGTGAAGATCGAGTTTCGACACCGTTGATTTTGGGGGTTTTATCTCATTTCTTCTTCAAAACTTGAGGTAGGGATTTTCTTAGAGTTATATATATATTTTTGCAAGATCTATATGATTTTTGAAATCATCTTTCGATAGTTTTGAAAATTGATTGTTGATTCAAGAAGGTGAGTGATTTTGAAAATAGATTTGTCTCTTGTTCTTTTAAAATGATCTTATTGGTTTTGATCTTCGTTGATTAAAGAAAAAATGATTTTGAAAAGTTTTCTTTCAAAAGATTTGAGTTGTACAATTTTGGTGAGAAAACCTAGAATTCGGGGATTTTTTTAAAAGAGACTGAAAATCCATGAGTGATATTGTTAAATTTATTTTGTGTGTCAAAATAAATTGATGTTTGGAAAATTTCTTATTTATATTTATATAAATGATGAATTTCAGGGAATATGAGAATTGTTGTTCATTTTGGAAATTATTGTTCAAAACGTTGAAATAATCTTGAAATGACTAATTGTTAACGATACTTGAGAAGAGGGAATTGTGTTATTTCTTGGATGATGAATTGGAATAAGAGTATTTATATTCATCTTGTGTTATTGGCATAACAATTCAATTCATTGCATTAAACTTTGAAAGTTGATTTGAAAACTTGCATTGAGAAAAAAAAAGGTTAGGAAACAAGTTTTCATGAAATGGTTTTGGGGTAAATACGTTGGTAAGTCTTGATAGGTGGTGTAGGTGATATTGAATAAGTTGGCCTGAGAGTCCGGGGTGAAAGACCGAAAATCCAAGCGGATAGGTGTCGAACCTTCTGGTTAATACCGGTAAAAATGACAATTTGGTAGTATTTGCATAGTCTACTTGTAGACACCGACCTAGAGATTACCAGAGTCGTATTTACCGCCCTTGAAATAAATTGTTAAGTTTTGAACAGTTGAAATTGCATGACATCATTGAGCATGATGGTTTTCAAAAGATGAAAATGTGATTTATCTTCAAAAAGGGCATAGCATGACATGTGCATTTAATCTCTTGAGACTTGTATAAAATGTATATACTTTGTTAAGGATTTCCTACTGGGCTTTATGCTCACCCTATGGGTTTTTGTGCAGGAAAAGATGTGGTAATGCCGCTGTGGGGGCCGAGTAACTAAGGGGCCGAAGCCTGATGCGCACAGGGAGCCGGGTGTTGAACGGCTCCCTTCTGTTCTGCCAAGATGCCGAGTAGGATATTTGGGCCGAATATACTGGAAGAAGCGTGTTAGGATAAATGGAAGAATACACAGACAGAAGGAAAAGTAGACCCGGGTCCCGAGGCTGAAAAATGACTATAAATATAAGAGTTTCAGACTAATAAAGGTATGTAAGAAACACTTCTATAAACCGGTGAGCAAGCTTCGGAGGAACTGACTTGTCGTCGGAGTGCTAATTCCGCACCCCGAGGAGTTTGTATTTTCAGGTGACTAGCAGAGGATCATTGGCGTCTTCGAGATTTGAAGAGTATTTCCAAACCACATTCACCACACTGGCGCGTCTGTGGGAATACTCAAATATATCCATGAAAAACGTGACTAAAGATCCCCCGATAGCCACCAACGAGACCGGGCGGAGAGACGGTTTCACACCGGTATATACACTCGGAGAAGCAACCGTCGCTTGACACGCCCTGCACTCTAGCTCACCAACGATTCTAACACAGGAGACGATGCAAGCGACCATGGAACAGGCCGAACAGACCAAACAGAGTTTGGACAGCATCATCGCTGAGAACGAACGCCTTCGCCGCGACCTGGCCTTAGAGAAAGCAAAGTCCCACCAGCAAGACTCAAGGTTCACGGCGATCCCCAAAGCGGGTCTCGGCGACCTCGCGACCAGCGCAATCTGCGTGACGCCGCGCCTCAAAGGACTACGTTGAGGAAGTAGCGGAAGGGCGATGTCGTCCAAGAGCATCCCGCTTGACACGCCCATATGATATCTGACTGCCGATGGCCTGTACATCTGATCCAATCACTTCCAAGCCCTCAAAAGCAGCCACCACCAGCAAAGCGACCCCGGCTCCGAGAAGCGGCAAGTATCACCTTCGACGACTCTGATTTGAGCGGTGTCACACTCCCTCACGTAGATCCTCTGGTTGTTACGCTACGCGTACATCGGTTTATCGTAGAACGCGTCCTTATCGATCAGGGAAGTACTTCAGAGATTATGTACTATCGAACCTTCGTCAAACTCGGGTTCAATGATTCGGATCTAACTCCAGCTCCCTGTCCACTATTCGGCTTCAACGCCAACCCGGAGTACCCGTTGGGAAAAATCAGCTTACCCGTTCGCGCTGGCTCGAGAACGGTGGTCGCGGAATTCTTGGTTGTCAGGCTACCATCGCCATACAATCTCATCATGGGGCGATCGTGGTTACATACCCTGCAGGCCGTCCCAAGCACCTACCACCAGCTGCTACGTTTCCCAACAGAGCATGGCGTTGAGCAGATCCGTGGCTCCCAGCGGTCAGCCCAAGCATGTTACCTTCTCGCCGCCAGGACGCCGAAGGAACTGCAAGTAAACTCCGTCGAGGTGCCCGGTCGAGAAGTCCTGGAAGACGTTGGGCGTCAACCAAACGAAAAGGCCACAGAAGGTTTAGACCGAGTTGACATCGATGGAAGCCCGGAAAAGTTTTTTATGATCGGCGCCTCCCTAAGCCAGGTCGACAAGCAGCAACTGATCACTTTCTTACTCGGCAACCTCGACATCTTTGCGTGGACCCCGTATGAAATGCCGGGAATAGACCCAGCGGTCTCACAGCATCACCTCAATGTCGACCCTCAGTACAAGCCGGTCATTCAGAAAGGCCGGCGATCCTCGGCAGAACACACTGCCGCCGTTGTCGAGGAAGTTGACAAACTGCTTGACGCCGGGGCAATCAGAGAAGTCACCTATCCCACGTGGCTCTCAACACACGGTGGTGGTGAAAAGAAGAATGGCACTGGCGAGTGTGTGTCGATTTCACGGATCTGAACAAAGCTTGCCCCAAAGATCGCTTCCTTGCCTAGAATTGACCAACTCGTCGACGCGACGCGACGCACGCCACCGCCGATGAGTTTCCTCGACGCCTATAGAGGCTACCATCGGACGCCATGCATCCAGATGATCAGACAAAAGCGCATTCCTCACTCCAAGAGGAACCCTCGCTCTGAGGTTATGCCTTTTGGACTAAAGAATGCAGGCGACTTACAAAGATCGTCACCACGATGTTCAAAGACCGACCCGGGTGCACTATGGAAGAATACATCGACGACATGGTGGGCAACTCTAAAGAAGAACAAAACCATATAGCCGATCTGGAAAAGACATTCAACACCCTACGCAAGTACAGAATGAAGCTGAATGCTTCCAAATGTGCATTCGGAATCGGCTCTGGCAAATTCCTGGGCTACATCGTCAACCATCGAGGAATCGAAGCCAACCCCAGGCAAGTCACGACAATTTTGGAACTCGGTTCTGCTCACCAAAGAAGTCCAAAAGTCGATGGGAATGGCACGACTCAACAGTTCATCACCGATCCACGATCGTTGCGGATAATTCTTTCAGACGTTACGCCAGGCGAGCTTTGAATGGTCCGTCGAATGCGAGGCAGCTTTTAACGGCCTCAAGAGATACCTCCGGACAGTACCTCTTCTAACAACACCCGCCACCGGTGACCCCTCATTTATATCTGGTTGTCTCGACAGTAGCCACAGTATTGTTAAAAAGAGGAGGAAGGGCGAATACCAATATACTATGTGAGCAAGGCGATGGTGGGCCTTAAACACGCTACCTACCGCTAGAAAAACTCGCCCTAGCTCGGTCATGGCAAGAAAAGCGATGCACTACTTCCAAGCACACAAGATCAAGGTGCTATGATTTCTTCGATCAAGATTCTCGGAATGCGAAGCATCGTATGCAGTGTCGAAATGGGCTCTCGAACTCGGCCAATATGACATTCAGTTTTCACCCAAAACTGCAATCAAGGGGCAGGTGCTCGCCGACTTTGTGGCCGAATTCACAGGAGGGCTTGCCGACCTCAAGCCTGGGGACCTCCAGCCAAAGGCCGAAGTTAGGTCAAAACCAGATTGGAGAGTCTACGTTGGGGACATCTGGCAATTATACTGCGATGGATCGTCTAACCAACGGGGCAGCGGCGCAGGCGTCGTAATTATGTCCCCAGACGGCGCAGTCATTGAACAGGCCGTCAAGCTCGGCCAAGCATCAAATAACGAGGCCGAATATGAAGCCCTTTAGCCGGATCATGAACGACATGTTCTCGGCGACGCGATCGTTGGTGTTTTGTGACTCAAAATTGGTTATCAACCAGCTGAAGGGGGAGTATGCGGCGAGATGAGCGTATGGCGGCCTATATGAACGGCTAACTTCGTTCTGGCGAAATTCGACCACCACGAACTAAACCAAATAACACGCGATCAAAATACACACGCGATGCCTGGCTTGCTTGGCCTCCGCCATCAACTCCGAGCCTGCGCGTACCATCGAAGTGGGCTTCGTCGAACCAAGTATCGGCCCTCGGAGGAGACCCCATCAATATCATAGAATCCGCTCCAAGTTGGAAGGACCCCATTCTGCATTCCTTTCTTGAGCAACTCCCGAGAGGATAAAAAGAAGCACACAAGGCTGCGAAACAAGGCTCTGCGATACTACCTTGATCCACGAGGGACTTTACAAAAATCCTCTCGCCCATACCGAGTCGTGCACCCAGACAGTAGAAGGAGCCGCCACGAGATACATGAAGGCGTTGTGGTGCACACTCGGGCGCTCCTTGCCCATCGGCGATAACCTGAGGATATTCTTGGCCGACTATGAGAGCACGCACAAAATTACGTCAAGAAATGCGAACAATGCCAAAAGTTTTCCCCACTAACCCATCACGTGAAGCTTTGAATTCAATCACTAGCCTGGCCGCTTTGCTCGATGGGGACTTGATATTGTAGGGCCCAGGCCCTCAGGAACAAGCGATTTCTAATCGTAACAGATTATTTCACAAAGTGGGTCAAGCAGAGCTCTAACCCATATACGAGGACGACATTAAGCGTTTTGTGTGGAGGAACATCATTACGATTCGGCATTCCAAGAGCATTGATCTCGGATAATGGCACTCGGTTTGACTGGCGTGTACCGAGAGCTATGCGGCAAATCTGATTGTACCTTACTTTTTCACGGCTTACCCCCAAAGTAACGGTCGTGAAGCTTAACAAATCCATCTTAGACGGCATCAAAAAGAGGCTGGAAAGTGCCAAGGGCAGATGGGTCGAAGAGTTGCCAAGTGTACTATGGGCCCATCGAACAACACCAAGACGATCCACCGGAGAAACACCGTTTGCCTTGTGCTTCGGAACCCAGGCAATCTTACCCCCTGAGATCGGCCTACCAACCCTCAGATCGCAAGCCTTCGACACGGGTCGAAATGACATGATGCTTGCTCTGGACCTGGTTCTGATTGAAGAACGAAGGGATCGTGCCTTGGCGTCCATGGCTCGCTATCAGCAGCAGCTCGCCAAGTCATACAATCGGCGAGTCGGCCGCCCGCTAATCCGAGAAGCTGGTCTGAAGAAGGTGCTACCGCGATCGGAGCCGGCCGATGGAAAGCTTGGTCCGAATCGACGGCCCTATCAAATAGATTCCGATTGCGAGAACAGGGCATATCGGTTGTCGAGACATGTCGGAGAAACACCGCCACGCAGTGGAATTCAACACATCTCTAAAAATTTTATCAATGACCCGACTGCGGGCTTGATATTTGTACACAATATCCTCGTAAATCCAAGATGTCGTTTTCACATGTTTAATCTCAACATTTGAAGGCGAATAAGTCTCGGATTCGAGCCCCTTTGGTGCATGAAACCTCGTACGAACAAGTCTCCGGATTCGAGCCCCTTTGGTGCATGAAACCTCGTACGAACAAGTCTCCGGATTCGAGCGCCTTCGTGGATGTCACGACACGTAACAAGTCTCCGGATTCGAGCCCTTTGGTGCATGAAACCTCGGGGCGAACAAGTCTCCGGATTCGGGCGCCTTCGTGGATGTCACGATTGGCGAGAATAAGTCTCGGTTGAGCCTTTGGTGCATGAAACCTCGAGGGCGAACAAGTCTCCGGATTCGAGCGCCTTCGTGGATGTCACGATTGGCGAAATAAGTCTCCGATTCGAGCCCCTTTGGTGCATGAAACCTCGGGGCGAACAAGTCTCCAGATTCGAGCGCCCGCCGTGGATGTCACGATTGGCGAGAATAAGTCTCCGGATTGGGCGCCGCCGTGGATGTCACGATTGGCGAAATAAGTCTCCGGATTGAGCCCCTTTGGTGCATGAAACCTCGGGGCGAACAAGTCTCCGGATTCGAGCGCCCGCCGTAGATGTCACGATTGGCGAGAATAAGTCTCCGGATTCGAGCGCCCGTGGATGTCACGATTGGCGAAATAAGTCTCGGATTCGGAGCCCTTTGGTGCATGAAACCTCGGGGCGAACAAGTCTCCGGATTGGGCGCCGCCGTGGATATCACGATTGGCCAGAATAAGTCTCCGGATTCGGAGCGCCCTTCGTGGATGTCACGATTGGCTAGAATAAGTCTCCGGATTCGGAGCCCCTTTGGTGCATGAAACCTCAGGGCCGAACAAGTCTCCGGATTCGGAGCGCCCTTCGTAAATGTCACGATTGGCCAGAATAAGCCTCCGGATTCGGAGCGCCCTTCGTGGATGTCACGATTGGCCAGAATAAGTCTCCGGATTCGGAGCCCCTTTGGTGCATGAAACCTCAGGGCCGAACAAGTCTCCGGATTCGGAGCCCCTTTGGCGCATGAAACCTCAGGGCCGAATAAGTCTCCGGATTCGGAGCGCCGTTTGTGACGGCATGACACTTTGTGACGGCATCGCGCTTTGGGGCATTTCTGAACGACTACGCCACGTGATGCAAAATATTGTAATAAGTGCCTAAACATTAGAATAAAATGTATCGACACGCTCGAGCACTGTCCAACGCAAGGGCAGATTTATTAATCTATTCGGCCTAATACTTAATGATGCCTCGGCCAGCCCTCGAGCGTGAACTATTCGGCTTTTAACGCTCGAGCACTCCAACGCAAGGGCAGATTTATTAATCTATTCGGCCTAATACTTAATGATGCCTCGGCCAGCCCTCGAGCGTGAACTATTCGGCTTTTAACGCTCGAGCACTCAACGCAAGGGCAGATTTATTAATCTATTCGGCCGAATACTTAATGATGCCTCGGCCAGCCCTCGAGCGTGAGCTATTCGGCTTCTAACACGCGCCCTAGCCAACGCAAGGGCAGATCTAGTCCGTGCGAACTAAACCTTCCACGCTCGAGCCGAGCCATCCCAGGGAACCGGCATATTTGTTTTGAATTGATTTAACATTGTATAAATTATTTGTTTTGAATTGATTTAACATTGTATAAATTACAAAAATAAACCGTCACCATAAAACTACGGAAACATCATCACATTGCGTAAATTGCTAACATCTTATAATTACAAAAGGTATCAACGTCCATTGCTGTATCATAAACACAAAATACCAAAAACCACACGACAGAAAATACTGTATCATAAACATCAATCCTCCGAATCAGTCTCCAATGGATCGATGTCCACTTGCTCATACGGTATTGGCACATTCAGCGAAACGCCAGCTGCAGAAAGGGCCTTGTGCCAACCATGTTTGAATCCCCGATTCTCAAACCGGGTTACCTGTTCAACAGACTCGGCGAGCCCAGCCTCTTTCCCGGCTTCGAAAAATTTTGACTCGGCGCTCTCTTTCGCCGCTTTCACCTCAGCCAACTCGGCCTCTAGGCCAGCAACGGCTTTTTTGGATAAGCAAAGTGCAGCTTCCAAGTCGTCGGCTTTCTTATCGGCCTCCGCTCTCAACCTATCCGCATCACGAGCTTTCTCCACATGACCTCGCCCGAGAAGCTTCGGTTCGCTCTTAAAACTTCGTCCTCGGCTTTTCCTCGGCCCTCCGCTTCTCATAGCGGTCGATCTCCTTGACGGCGTCGAGATGGCGGCCCACATCGCTATCCTACCAACGCAAAAGAACGAATCAAAACAAGCATAATGCGAACAACGTTTGAATGAAGGAAAATCGAATACACACAAAAAGGGCCATTGCGGCTAACATTGTCGCGATTCGGATCCGCCGAGCCGGAAAAGCCTCCGTGTCGACGGTAAGGACAAAGACGTTGCCACAATCAACGACCTCTAGGTCATTAAGCCGAGGCATCCGATGGAACCGCACATTTCTCACCATCGGTCGAATCACAAAGGGCACGACCTCACCGATCCCACCGCTTTGAGGGCGTTTGCCGATCTTCTGAACCGACCTCATGATCTCTAGGCGTTTCTCGACGTCTCAACTTCTGAACCACTTCCCCAACAATTTGCAAGGATTTCGATTCAAGAACTAGGAGGAACGCCGAGATTCAGCGATGGCGGTTCGGTTGAAAGGCCTCCGCTCTTCTCCTTATGGCCAACCTCTCCGCATTCGCCTTCTTAGCAAGCTTTGTCAGGCTTAACCCAGCCATGCCAACAGAATCTGAGACGGAAGGGTTATCTGTACGTTGAAGAGCGTCGCCAACAGGAACGATCCCCCGCACCAAAGCAGGAGAATCGTCGGAATCCAATACCTCCTTAGATTCGGCCTCCGAGTGATGCAGTGCGGTTTCGCTACCTCGTATTCTCCAAATCGTACCCTTCAAATGCTATCTGCCTCAAATTTTAGAAGTCGGACAAAATACGAGCGACGAGAAAATCTTTCCCTTTGGGAATCGGTATATTTTCTGCAGCCGAAAAGGTCGTATATCGAGGCTCGTAGCAAAAGCGAGCGTGAGCCGCCTACCCGCTTATAAAGGCTGCGGCGGTAAAATAATTAAGAGCAATTCGATGTCCGAAGAACGGCGTCGTCGGTTGAAGCTAGGACTTTTTTCAACTCGTTCCCTGCATAAGATAAGCCGTGAGGTTCAAGAAAATAGGGTATGGCAGATACAAATGTTCAATATCAGCAAAAGGACATTCGGCGACCTGGTTCTTCCCTACGTCTAGGAATAGGATCGACGCGATCCTCCCCCGCGCCAATTCGGTTGCCACGGACAGCGACCATAACGTCATCGACTCGTTTTCAGTGGAAAGCATAGTGATCAGCGATGATCTGTGTCCTTAGCCACGAGGAAATGCGTCGCGTCTTGAGCCAGAGGATCGGCCAGCGTATGATCTTAGAATGGCAAGGACGCCAAGATTTATACCAAGGCGACGGTTGGTACCAACTACCCTCATTATAATTCTAAAGAAATTTACATTGGGAAGGAATCAAATCCCAATGGCGAAGAACGACCCTCGATGGCGGGTGAAGGGAAGCGAACTCCCCTCTGCGATCGTGAAGGGAAAGACAATCGAGGTTTCTTCCTCACTCTCCATGTCGAGAGCGTCACCACTAACGATAGGTGGACATCGTCAGGAATGGAGAAATGACGTCTAAAATCAACAACTCGACCCGGGGAAAGAAGGTCTCTTAAATATTTTGCCATAATCTATTGATTGTAAGAATACGCGACGGAGTAAACAAATTAGGAAAAGCTTCAGAGTTGAGAAGGGAAAAACTTACAGAAGTGAAGAGTATCGCAGATGGAGGGGGTGCAAGAATAGTTAGCAGAGCAGTCTGGCGGCCAGCGTCATAAATCATGAATTCGAAGGGACACCAGGCTCAAAGTCATAATGAATAGGCGTGCACGAAGGGACGGGAGTCTGAGGCGACGATTCAAGGGGGAGTAATTAAACAACCGCGTAATAAGTCGAAGCCCCAAGAACTTCAGTATGTAGAATTTGAAAATCAGAGCCAAGCACCTCGTTCAACTGCCGTTAACAAGATGCTTGGGGGGCAATTGTGGGGGCCGAGTAACTAAGGGGCGGCTTTGATCGCGCATAGGAGGAGGGTGTTGAACGGCTCCTTCGTTTCGCCAAGATGCCGAGTAGGATATTTGGGCGAATATCTTTGGAAGAAGCGTGTTAGGATAAATGGAAGAATACATGCACGAAGGAAAAGTAGACCCGGTCCCGAAATTTGAAAAATGACTATAAATATAAGAGTTTCAGACTAATAAAGGTATGTAAGAAACACTTCTATAAACTGAGTGAGCAAGCTTTCTGGAGGGGAACTGACTTGTCCGTCGGAGTGCTAATTCCGGCACCCCCGACCGGAGTTTGTATTTTTGCAGGTGACTAGCAGAGGATCATTGGCGTCTTCCAGGATTTGAAGAGTATTTCCAAACCACATTCACCACAGCCGCCTAACTAAAGGTGAGGAAATATGTGTTGAGAATACGAGACTTTCATTTTGTTGTGACTCTGTTTGTAAGTCAAGGACTGTATGTGTGTAGGTTTAAATAACTGTTTTGTGTAACCAGGTCCAAGCTTTGAAAACTTGTAAACCCTTGGGGGTATGTATTTGTTTATTTACTTGTTGTTGAATTAATGTATTGTTGCATGAAGAACTATTGTATTATGTAATGTAAGTTTGGAGATTTATGTTCGGTTTTCCTTGAAATAGCTATGATTGTTGTATTATCATTTGGGCTAGAAATTTGGGGGATTACATATTTACTAATTTCTTATGTTTTTTATTATGTCTAAAGTGTATGTTGTTGATTTTTAATATAAATGTTTTTCATATTCTCAAAAAAAAAAAAAAAAATGCTGCAATGGGTCTTTAATTATATATACTATTATAACATTTTTTTTATGACAATACTTACATATTTTATTACACAAAAAAATGCTTAAGGTGGGCTGACTTAAATGTAGGATTTATCCTGATATTAGTAAGATTGTAAGAGTTATTTACATTGATTCATAAAAAATTACAAATTTATATCATAAACAGTGTCTTCAAAGGGAATCAGGCAAAGAATCTCTAGAACCTTAATCAGAGTTAATTTACAAAAGTGACACATGCGATATATGTTCATAAGCTTTACCCTGAATCTATAGCATGTGATACCAATTTAGTGATCAATAAAATAAATGCCCTATAAGCTTACATCTTTCCAAGACTATGCTTGGTTACAACAAAAGAGAGTGTTTTAAGTTCCATACATATAAAGCCTTAGGCTTGTACAAATATTAAATACAAGACAACAAAATAGAGTTTTCAGCTCCCAGGTCCTCCGAAGCTAAGTTCTTGGAACAAGCATATCACCAGCACCTGAAAATGTTTTCCTAAGTAGGGTGAGCCAAAACTCAATAGAAACAATCTAACACAATATATGAATATTAACAAAGATATAAGTATGATGCACATATTCAATGCCCCAATGACAAACCTTTTATGACTTTTTCCAAAGTAGGTTATGTCAAACTTACATCTCAATCTATTTTATCCGAGTTCTTTAGTTATGCCCACTTCATTTAATCAATCAAGCAGAGGACACACCTCACAGGCCTTCAACTAATATAATTATCATACAAATACATTAATTTGCCATTTTACGGAAATTTCGTCTGCCGGAATCGACACCAATGTATACGTACGGTTTTCGAGACTTTCACCTTGGACACACTGTAGCTTGACTTTCGTGCTCCTTTCAAATATTACTAGCCCTATAGTTCAGACTCCCGTGGTTCTGAATTTGATCTCACAAGTGCAATGTGAAATAGATAAATACAAAAGAGTCCAAATCTGGCAAATTTTTTGGAAAATCGATTTTGAATCAAAATGCCAAAAATTGACAGCTTTGCCAGATACAGAGTCGCTTCCTAAATATTTTTAGAAAATTTAGAAAACCCATGACTTGTGCCAAAGGCCACGTGTCTGTCATCACCAAGATTGTCTCGGCTCAGAAACTTAGGAACGAGAGGGGAACGTCATGAATTGAGCACCCCACTTGCCCGATCAAAGATCGGCCTCTACTAATCATGATGTGATTCTTATTTACATTACATGCTCTTGTTCCGATTATTATGCTAACTTAGTATGTGTTGCACACAAGTATAGATTAATTTGCAAAAATTAGAATACTTTGATTTCATGTTTGTTTGAAAATTGTGTCGAATATGTACCACTCGAAAAAGCGATATCATGTGTACTTTGATCAAACTATTCCAGTTTAAGCAATTAGCCTCTATCCACAAGCATTCAAACAATTTATCACTTAAGTAATTAGTCTTATGGTAATCATGCTTGACATGGCAACAATCACACTCATGCAATATGCTGAAGCAATAAAATACTCACCTTAATTCTCGAGGAGAGCCAAAAGAGAGAAAATAGTTAGAAAAATACATGATCCTAGCCAATAAAATATGACTAATGCAACACATGCAAGATGCAATTAATAAGCTCGACTACTAATATAATATGTGAATCAATTTGATAGCATGCGGTTTAAACACGTTTTCAACGAAGTAATAAACAACAATACTTGTTAGAATGATGAACCGAGTCTCGATGCATGCAAGACAAGTGGATACAATCATGGAATATGTTAAAGGAAACATGATGTCTATTCTATCCATCATAAGAAAATAAATAAAAAGGAAAAAGACGTGAGGTTGAAAGACATACACAAATATTACATATTGACCCTCACACAAGAGGGTCCGAATGAATGGACTAGCTAATTAGTTACCTACTTAACTAACTACTACAATACCCAAAATAAATTAACTACACTAAGTAATTAACTAATTAACTAATTATTACAACACTACAAATTAACTAACTATTCTAGCTAATTAAATAATTACAACACAAAATTAAATCAACTAGCTACTCTAATTAATTAATATAACTTAACTAATTAAACTAACTAACTAGTTACATTATGGAATTAATTAACTAAATAATTAATTACAAATTCACTAATGACATACTACTGTTAACAAAACAAATCTAACGGGTCTCGAGGAGCAAGGAAATGATTTATGCATGCATATCAATTTCTCCCCTGAGAATGCCTCTGCACTGTTTTGCACCTCAGCCTCTGCTCTACTCTGTGAAGAAAGTGGTACTGCCTGGCTAAAAAAGGTGGCTGGCCGCCCAGTAATGGTGGCCTACCGGCCACTAATGTTGGGTTTCTCCTGCTACAACAGACAGCGAACAATGCACAAATAGAGCATCCTCAGGGGATGTTTGTCCACCCTACCCCTCCTTATCATCAAACAGCTCAAAGAAGTGGTAGGCTCGATTTGCAAGCCATCAATCGGCGCAAATTCATTGCGTGATGACTTATGAACCAAGGGATACAATTTCAATAAATGCACAATTTAAAGACTCATGAATCCCCTCCCTATCATGATATTGATCAAGGAAAGTGGTTGGCATCGACTCTTGAACCGTTTTTATCACTAACAAGTATGAAATGACTCAAGACTCAATGGGTTCAATTAACGTCCGATTGAACCCAAACAATTTTATTATCTTGTTCTATTTTTAAACCATTGATTACCCCTTTTTAAATTACCTTCGATTCATTAGTTAATTAAGTCCAAAATGAGCATAAAGTCCACTAATGGAAAGAAGTATCAAACAAAGGGTTGTTTTGGGCATGAGACAGATGTCATGTCGTTGGTAATGAATCTTTGAAGAGATTAAACCATTAAGAACAACAATCTCTATCTCAAGCTTAAACCAAAAATCAGTTTGAAATGACTCTCAAAGCAAGGAAAAAGCCAGTAAATAAGAGAAGTACAGAGATGATTAGAGATGAACACAAGTATGGAAAGCACTAAATAAATGCTATCAACTCAAATAGGTTAGTGTCTAATACCTAAAACACCAAACCTATGAGGACCATTACACTACAAGCATGCTATACAAAGCATAAATGAAACAACTAGCCTAAAACAGTCCTAAAGTAAGTAAAAACAGTGCTGAAAATTACATGGAAAAGCTTGAAAAAGTTAGCTAAAACAATGGAGAAATTAAGCTAGTAAACAAGCACATGGAGGGGATGCTAACCCCTCCAATTTTGGGACTTCAAAACTACATTTTTAGCCTCTGAAAACATCTGAAAATTTGTGGTAAAAAGCTCAAAAAAAATTGAGAAAAGGATGGGAAACACAAGTGTAAATGCTTAGGAGACAAGCTTCAAAGAAGGGTGATTATCCCTTCTACCTTTAATAGCCTTAAATCACAAGCTTCAGCCCAAAAATATAGGTGAGAAACAACTCAAAAACAACAAGAAAAGATGAGAAAGAGATGGTACAAAAGAACTAGAATGTATACCTCTTGAAGAGGAATGATCCCTTGAATTTGTAAACCACTAATTTCACACCCTTAAGAGCTAAAATGCAAGCTCAAATCACCTTAGCAAAGATCTCTCAAGGTTTGGTTTAGAGTGTCTAAGAAAAGGGTATAGAAGTTGCAAGGGAGAGAGAATTGTAGAGAGAGAAATATTTTCCAAACTTCTGTTCCAAAATTTTCCAACCTTAAAAACATGAGAGAGAGTCATATATATATAGAAATATATGAGGCCACTTCGGAAATATCTATACAGACATAGCTGGTGTAGTGTATGCATCTGTGGAGACAGCTAGCACAGTTGGCAAAAAGATTTGAAAATTTACACAAGTGCCGACCGACCACCAATAGTGGGGCGGCAAGAGTCACAAGTGGCCACTAAAAAGGGGTGGCCGGCCACTAATAGTGGCACTACAACAAATATTACTTTTTATAGCATGCAATGAATACTATCTTAAGTAAAAGATAGCATTTGTTGGCATGCTATGCTAGCCCATGTTATTGAAAGTCTATCACTTTGTATAGCATTCATAGAATGCTATGGATGAATGCTATAAAAAATATATTATAACATTCCTAAAATGCTATAAAACTGTTGAATATTCTTTAAAAAAATATAACCATTACAGTTTGTGCATGCCATAATATATTTTCTATAACAATCCGATGAAGTTATCAATGAATGTTACAATATAGTGTGTACACATTTTATAGCATTTTTTTGTATGCCATAAATACATTTTCCATGGTAGGTTTTTTAATCGTTAATATTGCAACATATTCCAAATAAAAATAAAACATTTTATTTCATAAATAATCATATCATCGTAGTGGAAAAGAATTCATCAGCATAACTTTCATTCAAGTAACAAAGTAATTGCATTGTCTTAATACAATACCAAAAGATTAGCTCCATATAAAAAAAGGATAGCTTAAATTCCAAATGTGATAATGTACATGTCAAAACAAAACTCATTAAAATACTCCAATTCTTCAACTAGAGGCTTCTCATCCTTCAAGCTTGCTTCATATGGTTTGGTACCTTTCTTTTTGAAGACACCAACTGCAAAATAATAATCAACCCCCCAATTAGTGAAAGCATTTAGCAAATAAGTATAGATAATTAAACAATCCAAAAACTCAAGGTATTCAACCTTGCCTTAATAACCATGGATTGCTATAGCACATTATCAAGATCTACCATTATCAAATTTGATCACTAATTTAAATTTAGTCTAAATGACAAGAGTTAGAAAGGTCACCTAAGATAGTGTTTGATTCACTAGATGAAATAGAATGAAATGATCATTACATCAAAATATTTATTCTCATATTTGGTTGACTAACAAAAACAATGAAAAATACATTGTAAATAGAACATCATATACCAATGTAATGGAATGATCATTCCGTAAGGAAGATTAAGGAATAATCATTCTATTCTATTCTATCTCATTCCAATGAACCAAATAAAGCATAAATAGAATGCATATTAAAATGGTAGCTTAAGGTGCTTGCAAGTAAGCAAAAAATAAAATAAAAAATTGAGCAAGTAATGCTAGTTTACTTCAGAGTGTCACCAATTTATTAAACCTGATCATGGCTAAGATACTGGCTTAGTCCTTCCCCCCACTTTTGCATCACTTTCTCAAAATCAAAACAAAGTTAGACAAAAAAATAAAAAATAAAAAAAAATAAAAAATAAAAAATCCAATTCCCTACCATGAACAAGCAAGGATATGTTTTGGTTAAGCATATTATCAAACATGTAATGAGAAATCTACATCCAATAAAAAGAACATAGAAATCAAAATTTAGGATAGTAAGCATCAATTTGAGTAGAACCAACAAATGCTTCTTCTATTTATTCGAGGGTTCATATAAAACAAATGTGATTTATGAACAAAGTCAGAGTATTTCTTCTGTTTATAGGTTTTCAATTCTCTAAGCACTAATATGAGTTATGAGTTGCATTCATCATAGACAAACAAATGTGTCACTTTTATCAACGAAGTTAACAAGAATGATAAGATGTTCTGTAGTAATTATTTTTTCCTTTGTGATCTTGTAGTTCACAAGTTCTTGAGTCTTAGTAAAATGACTAATTAAGCTAGTGTATATTTCTATAATTAACTACCTCATTAATAGAGTATATATATATATGAAATTTTTTGCAACACATGCCCTAAAAAGACAGGGTATCCCTTTTTGTAACTTTACCATAATGATTTGTAATATAATCATAAAAAATCGTGAATTTACTCACTTAAAAAATTTGTAACTTTTTAGTACTCCTAACATAATTGGTTCACAATATCACCACAATAATTTTAAACTAGTATTGCTTTGTATACACCACAAAAATTCATAACTACATCACAAAAATTCATTAAAAACACCAAAAAAATTGGTTACTTTTTTTGACATGGAGGTGTGTATAGTCGTTGGACCATATATATATATAACTTGATGATTCATGGTGTTTTTTGTTTGGTTTCAATCAAAATATATATATATATATATATCTATATAATAAAGCAAGAAGGTTTTTGAAAATATGTTAGAGACAATTGTCCTACTAGGACATTTTAACGGTCATTATTCAATTGTGTATTTAGATAGACGGATGAGATGAAAACCTTTTCTCTCACTCTACTTGAATTTCCTGCCCAAGAGCCACAAACTTTGCAACCACCCATCCTTATCTGTTGCACCTTACCTTTCCACATTTTAAATTTCAAAATTTATGGTTTATGGATAAAGATTTGAATTTCAAAATTCCTACATATAGAAAAACATATAAAAATTGATAAATAATTTATAAAAATTAATTTCATGGTCTACAGATAAATATAAAAATTAAATAATTAATTTAAAAAAATTAATTTCATAACTTATAGATAATTTAAAATTTCTTCCCATGAACTTATAAAAATTGATAAATAACTTATAAAAATTAATTTCATGACCTACAGATAAAGATAAAGGTTAAAAAATTGATTTAAAAAAACTAAAATTACTCCTTTTTTTTTTCCTTTCCTTTTGTACTTTAATTAATTTCCCATGAACTTATAAAAATTGATAAATAACTTATAAAAATTAATTTCATGACCTACAGATAAAGATAAAGGTTTAAAATTTGATTTAAAAAAACTAAAATTACTCATTTTTTTTCCCTTTCATTTTGTACTTTAATTAATTTCATTATAGATAAACATATAAAAATTCATAAATAATTTATGAAAAATTATTTCATGACCTACAGATAAAGATAAAAATTAAAAGAATTGATTTCATAACTTATCCTACTATGACATTTTAATGGTGCTGATTTATTTTATATTTAGATGGACAGTTGAGATGAAAACCTTCTCTCTCACTCTACCTGAATTTTCCATCTTACTAGGACATTTCAATGGTCCTGATTCATTTTTATAATTACATGGACAACTGAGATTAAAACCTTCTCTCTCACCCTACCTGAATTTCCCGTCCAAGAGCCACAAACTTTGCAACCACCTGTCCTTATCTGTTGCACCTCACCTTTCCACATTTTAAATTTCAAAATTCATGGTTTATGGATAAAGATTTGAATTTCAAAATTCCTCCATATAGATAAACATATAAAAATTGATAAATAATTTATGAAAATTAATTTCATGGTCTACAGATAAAGATAAAAATTAAATAATTAATTTAAAAAAATTAATTTCATAACTTATAGATAATTTAAAATTTCTTCCCATGAACTTATAAAAATTGATAAATAACTTATAAAAAATAATTGCATGACCTACAGATAAAGATGAAGGTTAAAAAATTGATTTAAAAAAAACTGAAATTACTCCTTTTTTTTTTACCTTTCATTTTGTACTTTAATTAATTTCATTGTAGATAAACATATAAAAATTTATAAATAATTTATAAAAAATTATTTCATGACCTATAGATAAAGATAAAAATTAAAAGAATTGATTTCATGACTTATCCTACTAGGACATTTTAATGGTGTTGATTCATTTTTATATTTAGATGGACAGCTGAGATGAAAACCTTCTCTCTCACCCTACCTGAATTTCCCGCCCAAGAGCCACAAACCTTGCAACCACCTATCCTTATCTGTCACACCTTACCTTTCCACATTTTAAATTTCAAAATACACCCATCTACTTAAATTTCAAAACACACCCATCCACTCCCTACAAAAAAGAGACCCACGCTCATTGAACTCTTTCTATAAATTCTCATCTTTTTTTTTCTTTTTGCAAGTCATCTGGCTTAGTGTAGGCCGAATTCAAATTCCGGAGTATATTCTGTCAAGAGTGCGTACCAAAGTGCCACAATTAAAGCATGCAATATAGAGGGGAGGTGAAGCAGCTTTTCCTATCAGGTTCACTGAGAAGTTTTGAAGATGATAGGAAACTTAAACATGAGTCCAAAGGCACCTTCCTTTCCTTTAAACCGTAGATATTTTATTCAAAGGGAAATTTTAAAATGATCCCTTATAACCTATATGTAAAGAAGAGTATCCAGATCCAGTTGAGCACTTAGGAGGAGCACGGAATCTCTCTCCCCTACTACTACTCTGTATCAATCAAATTTTCTAATTTTGTTTCTCATTTTCAAATTCATGTACTTTTGTTTTTTTCTTTTTTGTGTGGTGGTTGGTGAGATTGGTAGTGTTGTTGCGGAATAATGTCCATGTGATTACTGTTAATGAAGGTTAGACAATTTAAAGATCTGAGTTTGTTTTGCTTTTTCTCTTTTTTTTCTTTCTTTTTTTCAGAGAGAGACAAAGTGCAAATCTATGCATACAAGTTTTGTAGCTGAGATGTTTTAGCTGTTTTGTGAATTCCTATTCAAACCTTACTTATTAAGACTTTTCGAGATTTGAAAATTTCAAAGGGAGCGCGAAGAAAATGCATCAAAGGCTTTTGGTGATGATAATGATGATGACGAGGCAGACGTATTTGGGGTTTTTTTTTTTTATGATGATGATGGCTTTTGGTGAGAGAGAATGAGTGGCATCAGAGGCTTTTTGGGTTGTGTGTTTCTAACCTTAAGATGTGTTTGGATTTTTTTTTAATTCTTTTTTATTTATTTTTTTTAAAGTTCTGTTTGTTCTTTATTTATATAGGTTTTTTTTTTCTATGTAGGGTTTGGATTTAATTTTTTAAAAAGTTTTAAATCTGAAATAATATTTGATCTTCATAAAATGAGTTTTGATTTTAGTTTGATTTATGAAATGGATTTAATTCCTTAATGGAAAATGAGTGTTGATTTTTTATGATTTTGAAAATGTTTTTGAAATGGGTGTTGAAAATATATTTGTTTGGTCTAATTTTTCAGAAATTATTTTTAGATTGGTTTTTGTTTGTTATTACTCAACTTTTTTTTTTCTCCATATTTTAGTCATTTTTTTGGGTACTTTTTAGATATATCAAAATTAGATGCATTTAAAAAGTAAAATACGAAAAAAATTCATTAAAAAAAACAAAAATCCAAATAAAAATGCACAGATTTTTGTTTGAATTTTTTTATTGTTAGAATTTTTTAATATTTTAGTCAATTTGTTTTACTTTTCAAATATATTTAGATTAGGTGCATTTAAAAAGTACAAAAAAGTGAGTAAAATACAAAAAAAAATCCAATAAAATAAATGAAAATACCTTTAAAACAATTTTTAAAAAATCAAACCAAACAATTTATTTTTGTCAAATTAATTTTTATTTTTTCAAAAAAATCAAAAAATAATTTAAAAAATAAACCAAACCGCTATATCATGTATTATTTTTAATATAAATTCAATAAAATTAATAATTTTTATCAAAAATATTAACTTTGATATTAGAATAATTTGAAGACATTTCATCATAAAATACTAACATTTAATTTTATAATTTTTTAATAAAAATTTAAATAAATTTAATGAGTTGAATTTTTAATACATATAATAACATTATAGTAGAAATTAAAATTTACTCACAAAACTTAAGAAAATTTGAAAAAGTTTTTAAAATGAGTGTTGAACTAAGGGATTCATTGCCGCGTCCGCTCTGTGACTGTCCACCACCATTGAAAAGGAAAATCTTAACATTATGTTTTAATAATTTTATTTTGATTTATATTTTAATCTCATTATTAATTGCACCGTGCCTTCAGGCACGGGCATACACTAGTATATATATATAGGAGCACCAAACAGTGAGGGTCAATTTCAATGAATAAAATGTTGCAAAAGCATATAATAGTTTTATTGGGAACATATAGAAGCAATAAACAATTAAGAAATACTTCAATAACAAATAATAAAAAAAAATCCAAAAATTAAATATTGATCAAGAACAAGAATTATAGTATAAGCACACTAGATCTTATTTTTCAATTCTATATCCAATCAAAGAAAAGGGTTTCGTGGAACCCAACCAGGTCTTCTTCATGTATACATACATGTGCAAATTCAATACATCCCATAAAGAATATCCAAAAATCAACATCATGCATCAATTCGCACTTAGAAAATTAAAGGAAAAAAAAAAATACTCACAATCTGATATTTCACTTGAGATTGGTAGATGATTTTTAGAGACTTCCTATCAAAACAAAACTAATAAGTATATAGATGTATATATGCGTATATAAATCGAGTGAGATAGATAGAGAGAGAAATACCTTCAACTTGTATCAAAACCCTAGCACTGTGATTGCTCATAGTCCATAATGAGAGAAATTAGGAACCTGACTTGTAGTCGGTTTCTATCTCTAATCTGGGCATGCGATATTTTCGTGCCAAACTTTTTGGGTTTTTCAAAATCATTTTTTTTTATGGGTTCAATAACGTTTTTTTTTTATTTTTTATTTTTTATTTTTTTTATTATTATCTCAACAATAACATTTTTTAATTGCCATTAATACTTAATTTGTGTAATTTTTCACAGCATTTATAAAAGGTTATTAAAAATTAGAATTCAATGCTATGAATATCTAATGTTAATGCCTCAAGTCATTTAATCACAAAATGCTATAAATGCACTATAATTAATCACATTTTAATAAAAATGCTATAAAATTATGTTATTAAAAGTTTTATTTGTTGTAGTGTGGGCGGTTGGAGTCACTAGTGGGTGATCTGTAGGTCCTTGGATGGTTAGGTTTGAAAAACTACTATTTTGGTCCAAAACAAGACACAAGGTTTGTATGCTCAAAACTGAGGTTTATTGCTTAGGCAATCGAGCATTTGATAGATGTGTACATTCATCATCGGGTGAGCAATCAATGGTGCCCAAGTCGTAAGGGTGGTCAAAATGGGGTGTCTACATACATAGGCCAACTTAGTTTAATGGAGTCCATCTCATTTTTTCTCTTAAACGTGGAATACATCCCTTTTCTCCTCCCAAACATCATACATATACAATGTATACACATCATAATCATATTCAATGATAACGGCTAAGATATTAGTTTCAATTCGCCTAATCCTTATGCAATTTCTACAACAATCATGGTTATCATGGCTATCCTCCACCGATAGCCCAAAACAGATATTTCTAAACAAATATACAATCTTTACAATAGATAGATTATCCAACGTTCTATAGATGCGAGGTGATACATATCTAACTCTACCATTTATATAAACATTCATTCAATTTTACATTCCTAATACCAATTCCATATTTATACAAAATAATTCGAGACATTTTAGAGCAAAACTCCATTTTTTCCCATTTCATCCCAAACACCAAAATCAACTATTTTAACACAACACAAGCTCATACTTACTCCCATAACCATTTCTAATACATTCATTCAAAAGCCCTCTTTTGATTTTAAACCAAAACTCTAGGTTTGTTCAAAATCGCCTCAAATCCCAATATTTCTTACACATCAACAAATAACTAAGCTAAAACTCATAGAAGAGTATAGAAAGTCCCTACCTCTAAGTTAGAAGTCAAGAAAGCAAAGAGAAAGCTTCAAAGATGCTAAAAAACAACTCTATTCGGATAGAAAATGTAGCCCTTGAGATGCTCTACCTTTCTAACAAAGGAAGTAGAGTGGAGAAACCAACGGATCTAAGTGAAAATGTAGACAGAATATAGGTTTTAGAGAGAGAGAAGCTCTAGATCTAGGATTTTGGAGAATTTTAGAGAGAGGAAGAGATGAAAAAGTGATGTAAAATATGGTTGTTATGAACTGATATACGCACAGTCCGCTAGAGCGCAAAAGTTAACGCTCGAGCGTCAGACACAACAAATTGTTTATGTGACAACCCTACTTTGTGTTATGCTAATTAATCTTAATTATGCTTATAATTATGAGCTTTATTGCGATTGGGTCTTTCCTTATCTCTTTTCCTCTTTTCTTCTCCTTTTCTCTCCCTCGTTGCTCAGTTCTTCTTTTACTTTTGTTGGGTTTGAAATATCCGAAGACAGTCCTCTAAATAAAATTATTGCTTTTGTTTTGCTCGATATTGAATTCCACTGGTTCCGGAGAGCATAAGGTTAAGTCTAGAGTGCCCGGGGATCGAACCAGCAACTTTTATGGACTGGTTGCCTTGTCGCACGTGCGGGGGCCTAGGGCCGCACGCGTCTTTGGAGAAAGCCGTCGCGGATTTCGGTAGGGGCTATACACTACTTTAATTGCAGGTGCGGAGAGGCTAGTCTTTGGAACAGTGCCGTGCGTCGGAGATCGATGCCGCGTGCGGAGAGAACAACTGCGTCGGGAAGCGTGCAAGCCGCGTGCGAGGCGTCTTGCGACGTGCGGGACGGGCTTGAGTTCGAAATTCTGTTTTTTATTTCTCTTTTGGCCAAGCTACATCTCATTTGGGGCATTACTCTCTCACTCTAAAACACCATTTTACTCCACCTTCTCTCTAGAAAACCTCCTCAAACACCAAAATACTTTGATTCTTATAAGCTTTGGGTCTAGATCCTCTACATTCCACACCAATTTTGAAGATCCAAGTTAGGGCTTCTTTGGGTGTTATGGAAGAATTGAAGAGTTTTCCAATAAAAGCTAGGGTTTTATCATCTTCTTTATCAAGATCTTGAGGTAGGGAAATCTCCATGAGTTATATATATATATATATATGTTAGATTTGGTTGGTTTTAAAGGCTCCATTAATGATATTGAAGTTTTAGTCTTGTCTCATAAATGTTAGGATTTCAAAATGGTTTTTTGATATATCTCTCTTTTTTTAACCATCCCCTTGAAGATTTTAACTCATGTAATAGTAAGTGTAGTATTTTGAAAGAAAAACCCTTTCAAAAGAGGGGAAAGATGTTTATTTTGATTTTTGACATAAAACCCTAGAAATTTTTGGGGATTTTGGTAGATGAAAGACATGTTTAGGGGCCTCTTGTTGTTCTAAAATTAGAGAGTGAAACTTTCTTCACTTTGATTAGCATAAATAGTAATCTACTTAGTATATGAGAAGAGAGTTATCATCCTAACATTATTGTTGAATATTTGAAGTGTATTGTTGTAAAATAACAAATGGTTGTGCATCTTGGTTAGAGAAAATTGTAAACTTTGGAATTGATAATTGAAAGGCATCACTTGTAATCTTGAAAAGGGCCAATTGTTGTGAATTGAGCATGAAAGATGTTGTTAGTGGTATGATTTGATGACATGGTAAAGTGTGGAATATCAATGAGAAGAAGAAATGGTTAATGTAGTAAATTGATGCTGTTGTAGAGATATTTGAAATAGTGGAATGTTATGAGCTATTATACATTGCATCATGTCCTCATTTAATTTATTATCTTCAATGCACATCTTGATATGAGTTGAAAAACGTTTTCTTTGGAAAATATTATGTTGTAATGAGAACTATGAACTATGTATGGGGTAAATACGGTGGTAAGTCCGATTAGAGGGTGTAGGTGAATTTGATAAGTTGGCCTGAGTGTCCATGGTGAAAGACCAGAAAACCGCGTGAGTAGGTGTCGAGCCTTCCGGTTAATACTGGTACAAATGACAGTTTGGTAGTACTCTTAGAGTTTACTTGCAGACACCAGCCTCGGAATTACCACTGTCGTATTTACTGCCCCTTGTGAATTAAAAGTTTAAATTTGGAAATTTATGAGATTGCAATTTTAGATGAAATGCATGGTGTTTCTCAAGAAAGACGTAAATAATGTTTTGAAAAAGTATTGCATCGCATTTGCACTTGCATTCAATTTTGACTATCTAACATAAACGTACATACTTTGTTTGGTATTTCTCTACTGGGCTTTATGCTCACCCCTATGGGATTTGGTGCAGGTAAAGATGTTGTGGTTTTGCCAAGCTAAGGGTGGGGACATGTTTGCTGAAGAGTAGATCACTCTTCCTTTTGTTGAAATTTTTGTAAAGCCTAGGGCTAATTTGGTATGGGTCTAAGTGACCATTTTGTGTGACCGGGCTATTGCCTTAGAATATGTAAGCCCATAAGGGCATTTTGTTGTTTGAGATTTTAGTATTTCACATGCTATACATTCATGTAACCTTTATGTTGTGAATTTATATTGCATGTGGAACTTTTGATGTTAAACCCATTTAGTATATATATATGAGAAGATGGAAGGATCTTTGTCAGATTTTAGTGAATGCTTATTAATATGGCAATTCCATGTTAATTATTTTCGGGGTGTAACAAGTTTGATATGATTGTGAAGGCTAATTATATGATTATATGTATTTGTGAATTTCTATCTGTTCACCGTAGGAAAATCTATTTAATTTTTTGTTATAAAATTTAAATTGAAGGCCGTAGAGGCAACAGAAACTGAAATTGACTGTGTTATTGTGATTAGCCTAATTTTTAGAGCCTATCGTGAAATTTAATTAAAAATTTATTTGGATCGAATTAATTAGATTAAATTGATTAAATTAAGCACAATTAACTAGTTCTAACTAAATTTGATTAAGGAAATATATATATATATATATATATAGAAGCTAAATGCACTTAAGCTCATATTATGAGCTCAAAATCTGAAATACACTCTAGAGAGAGAGAGAGAGTGAGCTGATTATAGAGAGAGGGAGAATATAATTTGAAGGATTTAGCTCAAGCTTGGAGGATTGAAGAGAATTCACTCAAGAACTAACTAGGATTTGGAAGATTGAAGCTTCTAGGTGAGTAATTGAACTCAAATTTATGGGTTTACATTCATAACTAAGTGAATTCAAAGATGATATGAAGTTTAGAACAAGGTTTGATTTGGAAATGACGAAAATGGGGTCAATATGTATAAGCATGTACCAAATTGCTAAGAATCTTCATATTTGAGTTTTTAGCATGTTAAACAAGTTGAATTGGTAGTCATTTGAGAGACATGCATCCATGAACAATACGAGTATGAGGCTTAATTGCATGATTTGAAGATGATAGGATAAGGATTCATGTAAGATCATACATGCATGAGAGTTTTACATGTCCTTTTGACAAATTCATGGAGAATATAGTGCCAAATGCATAACTTTGTTGAGCTTTATGATTTTGAACAACATTTGTATCATTTGAAATGGAATTAGTGTCTATGTTTCACATGCATGCATAGTCCATGAAGCTTGGTTGCATAAACTTTGAACATACCAAGAAGAAAGTGAAATGATTTGAGAATTAGATCATGATTTTGGACAATTGGTCTTAAATTACCTATGTTCCCATGTCATGTAATGTCTTTCCATGTTTTTGTGCCAAAAATATGAGTTTTGAGCCTTTGGAATCAAGTTTTGAACTTTAAACACAGTTTTGGAAATTTCACAATTCGTCATGTCCGCTGAAGCGGGGAAGGTGCCGCTCGAGCGTAAAAATCAAGCTCCTAGAAGTTTTGCAGGCATTGATCTCTGCTCGAGCGAGAAGAATTGCGCTCGAGCGCCCACTCACATGTTTTGACTCTTGGCTCAAGCGACCAAAGTCACGCTTGAGCGCAAAATGAGGCAACCAGATTTTTTAGACCAAAAGGTCCTTTCGGCGAAAAAAATGCGCTACAGCGGAGGGCCCTGTTTCCTAAATTTTTGAAAAGCTGTCTTATGTTCCAAATTCTGTTCTTTTTCATTTCTGAACATTCTTAGGCACACATTGAGCATCCTAAATAATTTAAGAACATGAAAGAAGCCTAAGAACATTAAACAAATTAAAGAATGGATTGAATTGTATTATGACCCCCAAGTGTTATAAATTATGTAGGGTCAAGTACGAGGACAAATCAAGCACTAGAACACTGTGAGTAATATCTTAGCAAAGATATTTTTGTATATGTATTATTTTCTAAACGATGCGTATATGGTAAGGTTTTAAACCTTTGGAGTGATATTATGAATGAGTATTCTAATCGCTCAATTCGGAATGAAATATGTGAAGTGATCAACGTATGGGTATGCAATGGGCCTAAGGCCGTTTAGTATATTCAGTAAGGATATGGATTAGGCCTAAGGTTATTCTATATAATTGTTAAATAGGCCGAAGGCCGTTCGGAATAAGGACTTTAATGGACCTAAGGTCGTTTGGGGATGAATATGTATATGACCATGGATCTAAATGTGTGCGCACAAATGTGTATATAAGTTGGACCCAAGGTCATTCTATATGTAAGTTGGACCCAAGGTCATTTTGTATGTAAGTTGGACCCGAGGTCGTTTTTCCTATGATGGACCCAAGGTCGTTCTGTATGCTACATGGACCCAAGGTCGTTTTGTGTTTGGGTATGATGGAAAGGACCTGAGGTCATTTTGCTTTAACATCGACTATCAAGCATAATAGTAAATTGTGATTATAAGAATCTTGTTCATGAACTCCTTTGTTTTGGTATTATTCACTGGGCATTAGCTCACTGTTTATATTTATGTATATAGGTGAGTAGCAGGATGTCCAACCCAGCTCTAGTAAGCAATGAGAAACCAAGTTTAGAGAGGTCAACCAAGGTCGCCTCACACAAGAGGCCTTACTTTTGTTTTACTTGTCCTTTTGATCTTTTGAGGTCACGTATGACCAATTCTATACAACCTTGGTTTTGTTAATACTGACTATTAAAGAATCCTGGACGTATGTAATACATACATAATATGAATGTTTGTATGGTGTGAGTTATTATATGAATATGAGAATGTTTTGGTTAAGCCATGTATGCACAGCTTATTGGACAATCTTTGCAAATTTTGCTTCCGTAATTTAGCCCTATATTATTAAATATGACTCGATTTCTGATTGAGGCCGCAGGTAATCTCGTGATTACTGGCTGGTTATGACTCTAATCCATAGGGGCAGGTTTGGGTCGTGACAGTTCTACTCGAGTGCAAGAATTGATGCTCGAGCGCAGAATACACACATCCAGTAGTTTTACAAACAATAGACCAACGCTTGAGTGCAAGAATGGCCGCTCGAATGCAAAAAGATCCGCTTGAGTAGTAGAATACACTCTCCTAATAGTTTTGCAGACCAGAAAAAATACTGAAAATTTACAAAGCCTGCTTGAGTGAAAGAAGTGCCACTCGAGAGGAGGAGCAAAATTATGGGCAACAAGAGTTTGGAAACTAAGCAACCAACCTACCCTAAACGTAACCACAACAATCCAAAAGCCAAATTTAAGGAGATGCAAGGGAAACAAGATATAAACAACAATATGAAACCATTAAACCCAAGTCCGGGATACAACAAGGGTCGGGTCAAAACTGGAATAGCTATAACCTCCCCCCCATAAACAATTTCGTCCCCGAAAATTCAAATTAGGTTTTACAGTTATGTTTAAACTAAACACATTAACGATAGATAATCAATTCCAATACTATGACCCATTCTTTGGTCATCCATTTTCATTAACTTGATATACAAGTTTCAATATTGAAAGTAAAATCCACATTTCCCAAAACATTTACAACGTTTACATTAAATTCACGTTTTCAAAACATACACAACATATACAATGTTCCCATATATCCAAAACATATACAATGTTTTCATCTTTCATTAACATAACAAAATCTTATTACATGCTCAAACATCAACAAATAAGTCTGGATATTTCTCACGGATTTCTAACTCGTATTCCCAAGTTACTTCCTCAACCCCGTGATGTTTCCACAATACTTTAACCAAGGGAATTGTCTTGTCTCGCAAGACTTGGTCCCAGGTATCCAAGATTCTCACCGATCTCTCTTTATACGAGGCATCCTCATCTACCTCTAAGTCGGCCTAATCTAACATGTGCGATGGATTTGGCTTGTACTTCTGAAGCATGCTAATACGAAACACATCATAAACCCTGAAAAGCTGTGGCAGTAAGGCCAAACGATAAGTTACCTCTCCAATCCGCTCAAGGATCTCAAAAGACCCAATGAACCAAGGGGACAACTTCTCATTTTTCCCAAACCTCATCAAACTCCTCCTAGGTGATATTTTTCAAGAAGACATGGTCTCCCACCTCAAAAGATAAGGGTCTCCTCTTACGGTTAGGATAACTTTTCTGGCGACTCTAAGTCATAGCCAACCTCTTACGCATAAGTGCAACTTTCTCTGTCGTTTCCCAGACCAACTCTGGACCCAACATAAATGCATCACCCACTTCGGCCCAACACACAAGAGATCTACACGGTCGACCATACAAGGACTCAAATGGTGCCATGCCAATACTCAATTGGAAACTATTATTATAGCCAAATTCCATTAAGGGCAAGTATCTTTCACACGAGCCCTTAAAGTCAAGGATACAACCCTGAAGCATATCCTCTAAAATCTGAATGATGCGCTCAGATTGCCCATCAGTCTGAGGATGATATGTAGTGCTAAAAGTTAATCTCATACCCAAGGCACTCTGTAGGCTCTGACACAACCGAGCCGTGAAACGCAAATCTCTATCTGAAACAATTGTCACTGGGACCTCGTGCAACCTCACTATGTCCCTAATGTAAAAGCTAGCAAGATAATCTACCGAGTCACTTACGCGCATAGGTATAAAGTGCGCTAACTTAGTCAACCGGTCAACTGCCACCCAAATGGCATCACTACTCTGTTGAGTCCTCAAAAGGCCCACAACAAAATCCATCGTGACGTGCTCCCACTTCCACTTGGCTATATGTAAGGGTTATAACAAACCCGCTAGCTTCTGATGCTCGACCTTCACTTGTTGACAAGTAAGGCATTTTGACACAAACACAACCATATCTTTCTTCATACTTTTCCATCAAAACTGGAGACTAAGGTTGTGATACATCTTTGTGCCTCCCGGATACACCGCAAGACGTGAATGGTGGAACTCTCGGAGTACTTCCTCTCGGCAAGACTTCGGCACAAAGAGACGATCAAGGTATCTAACACTCGAGTCGAAGTACACATTCAAGTATCATTATACCTTCTCACTAAAGATCTTCTCCAAGAGGGATTCTACCTCAAGGTCACTCTTCCGTGCTTCTATCACTCGGTTCACAAGTGTAGGTTGTGCAACTACTGAAAACAAAGCTGCAGACTCAGCAAACTCGCCAAGATGCAAGTTAAACTCCCCAATAGCACCCAATATCTCCAATTCCCAGATAGCAATACAAGCTACACTGCTAATTGATTTCCTACTCAAGGCATCAGCCACAACATTGACCTTTCCCGGGTGATAATATAGCTCGAAATCATAATCTTCTATAAACTCTATCCACATCCTCTACCTCAGATTCAAGTCTTTCTGTGTAAATAGATATTTCTGACTTTTGTGATCAGAAAATACCTCAAACTTCTCACCATACAGGCAATGCCTCGAAATTTTCAAGGCAAAGATTTCCGCCGCTAACTCTAGATCATGAGTAGGGTAGCTTATCTCATGTGTTTTCAACTACCGTGAGCCATAGGCTACTATCTTTTTCTCTTACATCAGGACACAACCCAAACCTTCCCATGAGGCATCATAATATATAGAATAGCCCAAACCGTTCTCCGGAATAATCAATACTGGAGCAGTGGTAAGTCTAACCTTAAACTCTTGGAACGACTTCTCACAAGTCTCATTCCACACAAACTTAACTCCCTTCCCCATCAATCTAGTCAATGGTAAGGCTAGCCTAGAGAAATCCTTTACAAACCGACGATAATATCCAGTCAACCCCAAGAAACTACGGATCTCAAAAGCATTCTTATGTTGTTCCCAATCTTGCACTGCCTTTATCTTGGATGAATCTACAGTCATCCATTCCCTGGATACTACGTGGCCTAAGAACTTGACTTCTTTTAACCAGAATTCATATTTTCCAAACTTAGCATACAGGTTCTGGGCTCTAGGTAATTCAAGTACTACCCGCAAGTGTTCTTCGTGCTTCTCCTCAGAGGGTGAGTAAATTAAGATGTTGTCCACAAAGATGACCACAAAATAGTTTAAGAACTCATGGAAGATCCGGTTCATCAAATCTATAAACACAGTTGGTGTATTGGTTAGCCTAAAAGGCATCACTAGAAACTCGTAATGGCCATACTACGTACGGAATGTCGTCTTCGGGATGTCCTCATCTCTCAGTCTCAACTAGTGATAACCTGATCTCAAGTCTATCTTAGAAAAGCAATAAATCCCTTTCAACTGATCAAATAAATCATCTATATGAGGCATTGGGTACTAGTTCTTAACAGTTACCCGGTTCAACTTCCGGTAATCAATACAATGTCACAACGCACTATATTTCTTTTTGGCAAAAAGAGTCGGTGCTCCCCAAGGTGAAGTACTAGAGCGGATGAAACCCTTATCTAATAATTCCTAGAGTTGAATCTTCAACTCACTCAACTCGGCAGATGCAAATTTATATGGTATCATAGAAATCGGTGCCGTGCCAGGCACTAAGTCGATAGAGAACTCGATCTTTTGATGAAGTGGTAAACTAGTAAGATCCTCCAGAAAAACATTTGGGTATTCACAAACTACCCTTGGCAACTCAACTCGGACTTCATCACACTCAGTACTCAAGAAGTTATCAAGAAGGCAACTAAGCTCACTCCGCCTACGCGAATCATACACTAGTGATAAGACTCTATCAACCCAGTCCCCCAAGAAATAAAAGCAATCACCGCTCAGGGTACATACAGTAACCCTCTGATGGTAGCAATCTATAACAGTCCGATATGGTGACAACTAGTCCATACCCAATATAACGTCAAAACTAGACATATCAATCAGCACAAATGCAAAATGAAGTCAGTGACCAGCAACCTTTATGTCACAACCCCGACACCCCTACTTCAAAACAACCTTACCACCAATAGGTGATTCTACATAGATAGGAGATGCTAACTGAGCCAACTCTACCCCAAAACCGATGCAAATGCAGATGATATAAATGAATGGGATGCACCCGTATCAATCAACACATTAGCAACTGAATTACAAAACAAGAAGGTACTCTCACTACCAAAGGCACTGCTACTAAATCTAGTGTGGTAACATTATACACATGCCTTGAAGGTCTCTGCTTAACTTGTTCACCTCTCGGAGCATAAGCCTGATACACTGACTAAGCCGAAGCGGCTCCCTAATTGGCCCTTGAGGCTCACTACTAACTGTGGTTTGGTGGCTCTAGGCTCAGATTAACCTGTGTGCCATCCAACTGAGGGCAAAATCTCTTCATATGCCCGCCTGCCCACATTGATAACAAGTGAGTGGCTGCCCTCTCTCATGACTCTAGCTCTAAGAATGACCTGAAGACAATATAGACTGTTTCCCTCCTCCTCTCTGTGGACAAGCTGGAGACTTGTGGCCCAACTAGCCACACTTGTAACAAGTGAAATCTCCCTGACCATCTTTCCCAGAACCCAAACTCGACACTGGAAAATTGGATGTCGACTGAGCTTCCTAGGACTGCTGTGGGGTAGGACCTCTCTCTGCCTCTTGTTGTCCCCGTAAGCATCCTTCTAGAGCCTCTTATTCTCTCTTCCTCTATCTCCATCACGGTCTCAAGGTGAGCCGCTGGCGCTACAAGTCACTGTAATCTCTAATCATTGAATTGGCTACCTTGAAAAAGATGACCTCTTCTCAAATTCCAAGCAATGACACTCCTCTGTCACCACTAACTTCGGTACAAACCTAGAGAGGCTAGTAAAGGCTGCCTCAAACTCGGCCACCGGTTTGTTCAACTGCTTAAGCTGAGAAAACTAATCCCTCAACTTCTCCCTAACTGTGAGAGGCAAAAACTTGTACTGAAAGGTGTTAACAAAGGCCTCCCAAGTCATCCCAATGCGCCCACGTGCATACTTCCACCACTGACCCACATCTCCCTTCAACTGGAAGGATGCCAAGGTCACTCTTAGCCCGTCATCTTCGATGCCAAGTATCTCGAACGTCTTCACTATCTATTTTAGCCACTCGTCTGCTTTTAGTGGTTCCTTGGGATCACCCACAGCTCATCCAGATTTGACCGGAAAAACTCTCGCTTTAGAAAAGATGCCTGCCTCAGCTGCTTGGGCCTGGACTTAATGCTCAGCCTAGAGAATGTCCATGGATTGCCTCAAAGCTCTGGCCATTTCGTGGGCAAAGGCGCCCATGGCCTGTAGACCAACTGGTTCGGCTACATTAGCCTGACTAACCCCTTCTTCCTGTACTGGAATATTATCCGGTATAGGTACCTCATGCCTTCTAGGCCTACCACGCCTACCACTACCACGTCCACGTCCTACCATCCTAATAAAGACAACACAAAAGATTAGCACATTTACAAATGTGTCGAAGCTAACCCACTCGCGTCCTAATACGATGGACAACAGTAATTTACTCCACATAAATACATAGTCACATCAACACATACGAATTTCATTCCCGAATAATGATTGTCCCGCGGTATTGCCAGAGTTCCAATTAGAAATAGGACTCCTAGAAACTCGTGGATTCGACCAACATTCTAGAAATTAAATGCCATATCCATGTAATCACATAAACATGTTATCACAGAACATTACAAACATAAAAACATCTCTGTCAAGCGAGACAAACCCATTATCGTACTAACCACTTTCTACATACCTAAAGTATTCAAACTCGGTATGCTTTGATACCAAATTGTAACACCCCTAAAATAATTACAATAATTCATCTACAAATGACTAATACAAGATGACAAAAACAAAATAATAGACTTTCATTAATTAGAGTTAATTTACAAAAGTGACATATGTGATATAGATTCATAAGCTCTACCCTGAATCTATAACATGTGATACCAACTTAGTGATCAACAAAATAAATGCCCTACAAGCTTACATTTTTCCAAGACTATGCTTGGTTACAACAAAAGAGAGTGTTTTAAGCTCTATACATATAAAGCCCAAGGCTTGTACAAATATTAAATACAAGACAACAAAATAGAGCCTTCAACTCCTAGGTCCTTCCAAGTTAAGTTCTCAGAGGAGGCATGTCACCAGCACCTGAAAATGATTTTCTAAGTATGGTAAGCCAAAACCCAGAAAAAAAAATCTAACCCAATATATGAATATTAACAAAAATACAAGTATGATGCACATATTTAATGCCCAAATGACAAACCTTTTACGACTTTTTCCAAACCATGTTATGTCAAACTTACATCTCAATCCATTTTATCCGAGTTCATTAGTTATGCCCACTTCATTTAATCAATCAAACAGAGGATACACCTCACAAGTTTTCAACTAATATAATTATCATACAAATATATTCACTTGTCATTTTACAGAAATTTCATCCGCGGGAATCGACACCAATGTATACGCACGATTTTTGAGACTTTCACCCTAGACACGTAGGCCAACTTAGTTTAATGAAGTCCATCATCTTTCTTCTTCCAAACATGGAGTACATCACATTTCTCCTTCCAAACATCATACATATATAATGTATACACATCATAATCATATTTAATAATAATAGGAAAAAGATTATTTTCAATTCGCCTAATCATCATGCAATTTCTACAACAATTATGGCTATCCTCCACTGATAGCGCAAAACAGATATTTCTAAACAGAGATATAATCTTTACAATAGATAAATTATCCAACGTTCCATAAGTGTGAGGTAATACATATCTAACTCTACCATTTATATAAACATCCATTCAATTTCATATTTCCAATACTAATTCCATATTTATACAAAATAATTATTCGAGACATTGTAGAGCAAAACTCTTTTTTTTCCCATTTCATTCCAAACACCAAAATCAATCATTTTAACACAATACAAGCTCATATTTACTTCCATAACCATTTCCAATACATTCATTCATAAATCCCTCTTTTGATTTTAAACCAAAATTCTAGGTTTGTTCAAAATTGTCTCAAATCCCAATATTTCTTACACATCAACAAATAACTAAGTTAAAACTGATAGAAGAGTGTAGTTTCCCTACCTCGAAGTTAGAAGTCGAGCAAGCAAAGAAGAAGCTTCAAAGATGCTCAAACACAACTCTATTTGGATATAAATGTAGTTCTTAAGATGCTCTACCTTTTTAACAAAGGAAGTAGGGTGAAGAAACCAACGGATCAAGGTGGAAATATAGAGAGAATGTAGGTTTTAGAGAAAGAGAGAAGCTATAGATCTAGTGTTTTGGAGAGCTTTAGAGAGA
This sequence comes from Camellia lanceoleosa, assembly GCA_025200525.1. NCBI lineage: Eukaryota > Viridiplantae > Streptophyta > Magnoliopsida > Ericales > Theaceae > Camellia > Camellia lanceoleosa. Next base: position 103,000,319 of record CM045767.1, on the reverse strand, counting down.
GGAAGAGATGGAAAAGTGATGTAAAATGCGGCTGTTACGAACTGATATACGCATAGTCTGCTTGAGTGCAAGAGTTGACGCTCGAGCGTCAAACACAACAAATTGTTCCGCTCAAGCGCAGAATACACACATCCAGTAGTTTTACAGACAACAGATGAACACTCGAGTTGAGCCTACTCGAGCACAAAAGGATCTACTTGAGCATAGAATACACTCTTCTAGTAATTTCGCAGACATGCAAAAATGTTGAGAGTTCACAAAGGCCGCTCGAGCGGAGGAGCAAAATTCTGGACAACAAAAGTTTGGAAACTAAACAACCAACCTACCCCAAACGCGACCACAACAATCCAAAAGCCAAATTTAAGGAGATGCAAGGGAAACAAGATGTACACAATAATATGAAACCATTAAACCCGATTTCGGGATATAATAAGGGTCGAGTCAAAATCGGAGTCGCTACAAGTATTTTTCCTTTACTTAGGTGGCACATTCTAAATTCAAAAATTCTATTAAAAAATTATTCAATAAATATCAAAATGTGCTTTAAATATGCACAATTATTTTCGATGAATCATTATTCTTTAAAATAATACTCCACACTATTTATCATTTTATATTTGTCAATTTATCTTCTAAACACTTAACAAAAAAAATAAATACTGAGTTCTATTATTTTAATCAATCAATATTAAATTGGATACTATACGTTTATAAAATTACTTCTAAAAATATGATATCTGATATAAAATCACAATAAAGTTAACTTTAATCAATGTAATGATATTTTATATTATGATATGTGTTATAAAAGAATAATATTAATTTTAATTTGAAATAAAATTTTAATTTAAGTTATTTATTTTAATAATCTTAGCATTGTTGTTCTATAAAAGTGTTAGTTGAATACTTATATATAATAAATTAGTTAAATTAATTGCTTATTTTGATCATTTTAGTTCTATTGTGTTATAAAAGTATAATTATTATACAATGATTTTATATGATATACATTAAATTATAAGAAAGTAAAATAAACACTCATTTTGATATTAAAAATAATAGTTAAATTAGAAAGAAAATTAGTAATATAAAACTAAAAGTGATTCTAATTACTTATTTTTATTTTTATTTGAAAAATAAAAATATGTATAAATGAACTACACAAATTTTTTAAAAGATTAAATATAAATATATTGTGATTGGATTAAAAGGAAAATACATAAATTAATTTTGTAGAGTATTAATTTTTTTAATATTCTTTTTGAATTATTCACACATATTGTATATAGGTATATACAATTTAAATTAAATATAAATATTTTGTAACAAATAATTTCACGTTAAATAATAAATTAAATAAAAATTAATATGAAGATATCAATAAGATAGACAAAAAATAAAAAATAAAAAAAAATTAATTTGATCCGCACGATGCACATAATTAAGTACATTTTGTCTTATTTATTTGTATATCAAATTTTTTTTTCTCAAATAACATAATAATTAAATTAAAATATCAACTATATAAACATATATAGAAAATAAGTATTTATAATTGAAATTGAGTTTGGGTAGAACTTTATATGTAAATGGAAAAAACATGCTGATGTGACTTTTTTAGAAAAAAAAAAAAAAAAAAAGCAAGTTTTTAAAATGTGTCATCTCCAACGGTAACAAGCATTTTAGCTATCTAAACATTACTATTAAGTATATATTTTATTTTGTCTATAAACTGTTTTATGTTTCTACTCTAACAATGCTCTTTAATTTAACTATTCATCCAAATACTATTAACTTTATAGAATGTCACACCAGTAATAAAGATTGAGGAAAATAATTCTAATGATTAAATAAATATTGCCTAACTTTTGAAGGTTAACTGCATATAGCTAGTGAATGTGAGTCGAGTTAAAATGCCTAATCATATACCTAATACATTGGAGTTGAAAAAAGTAAATCATACTAGGCTTTTTGACTAACAAGCATTATATGCCTAGTGGATTAGAGAAGCAAAGGAAAAATATTACTTTTAATTATATATATATATATATGGGTGAATTACATTAATAGTCCCTGTAGTTTGGAGCTTGTGTCACTTTGGTCCCTGACTTTTCAGTTGGGACACATTTGACCCTGAATTTTGAATCTTGTTTCAAATAAGAACAATTGAAGATATCAATAGATTTTCTAAGGGTAAAATCGTAAATTTGATAAAATATAAACTAATTTGACAAAAATAAATGTCAAACAAACATTTTTGAATTTTTAAAAATTATTTCTACCCACTACAAATAAAATTATGTAAAATTAATAAATCTTTTAGACATTTATTTTTTTTTACCAAATTAATTTTTATTATGTGTTTAGATGATGATCATGTAAAATTAATTTTTAAAAATTAATCATGTAATTTTTATCAATTTTACATAATTTTATCATTGGTGGATAAAAATAATTTTTAAAAAATTAAAAATATTTTTTTGACATTTAATTTCGTCAAATTAGTTTATATTTTATTAAATTGACGATTTTGCCCTTAAAAATAAATAATAGTATCTTCAATTGTCATTATTTAAAACAAGATTCAAAATTTAGGATCAAATATGTTACAATTGAAAAGTCAATGATCAAAGTGACACAAGTCCCAAATTGTAGAGACTGTTAGTGTAATTTGCCCAATATACATATAATATGATTTCTTGAACAATTTATTACCAACACAACAAATTTTGTGTAGGTATAATAAAAAATAAATTAAAGATTACTACTATTTAATAATCTATATATTTAAAAATATGTATGAGGACCCGGCTCCATTGTCTGATTTATCTTGGATTTTAAAAAAGTCAAGACTTGCCCTAATCATAGCCCATACTTGAATCATGAAGTAAAAATAAAATAAAAATTTAGGGAATAATCTAACAATATAACCAAAAAAAAAAAAATTTGTGCAAACATGAAGGGAGTGCAACTCTACAGAATTTGAATTGCACCCCATCATAAGATGACTTACACTTACCATGTTTGTATAATTTTTTTCTATCCTGCTGTTAAATAATTCTACCTATTTATTTTTTGTTTTTCTAAATCTTTATTCATTTTTATAATCTAAACATTAATCATCACACAGATCGAAGACAAGCTGATTTTTTTATTTTTAAAATGCTAATTTAAAAAAATATATATAAAAAATTTGAATAGCAATGCACATGCATGGGCTGCAAAACCAGACTGTGACCGCATATTATTTATATGGAGTAAGGTTCTCACGTTTACATTTTTGTATAAAAGAATTTGAAGGCTCTGTACAGTGAGTCACATATCCTGTTTCAATAATGTGAATTATTTATTTTTAAAGATTTGTTGGGTAGATGATCAGATATTTATAATTATATATTTAAATTAAATTTATATTATAAAAATAAATAATTATTTTTGAAATTATATTTATTGTTTATTTTTTAAAAAACAAATATGATTTAAATATGTAGTTGTCGATGCTCAATTGTTTTGATTTTTTACATGAATATTTTACCCAATAAATATAAAAATGAACAATTTTAATCACCGAAAATAATTTCAAAATGAGTGTACTAAATTTAGATGATCTCTTAAATTTTGACCAAAATTCTCAGGCCCCTTTCCATGACGGTGCCACGCCTCTTTTTTTTTTTTTCTTTTTTTTTTTTTTTTGTCTTTTACTTTTTTAAGAATACAATAAAACAAACAACCTACATATGAAAATAAAAATAATAAGACCCTAAAGGGCAAAACAAATAACCAAACAACAAATTACAAATAACAAAAATAAAATTGCCAAAAAATCAGCTACAATTTAGGAAAAACTACCGATCTTCTCATAGATGTGGTTTGAAAAATTAGATCTGCATCAAACCAAGCAAGATCTGCATCAACATCTGTTGTCGCCGTTGACATCAACATCATCCCTATCGTTGCTGTCTAACTCTACTGCCACCACTGTCGTACTTCAGACACCACCAAAAGTTAGAGTTGAAAAGGAAGAATACTCACAATGGTATGAGAGAAAGCTTAAGAGAAGAGGAACCATTGTAGGTGTTGAAAATTTAAAAATCTATGTTAAAATCGAGAGAAAAACACTCAAAACTTCTATTTCAGACATAAAAAGTTCAAATCTATATATTAGAAATAATTTATTACTTCTTCAACCAATGGCAAATTCTAGGAATGTAATTTATTACTATTGTCTTTATTATTTTTTATGGCTTCATCTTGAAACATTTTATCCTTTGTAGTTTAAATATGGACAAATAATCCCCTTATAATTTTTGACAAAAGTGGAAAGCTAACTTTGTTAATAACAATAGCAAAATTACTTAAATATGCTTAATACCATATTCTTTTTCTCTATTCTCTAATAGATATAATTTCATGTCTTAATCACATATTTAACAAATTAAATCATAAATTAATCTAAACACCTTAATTTATTACCATAAAATTACCTGAATCTAATTTTTAATTTTTAATCAAATTTCTTATTCAATAACATTTTAAATTAAGCATGCATATTATATATATATATATATAAAACAAATTAAACCATAAATTAACCTAAACACCTTAATTTATTACCATGAAATTAAATCATAAAAATACCTTGATCTAATTTTAACCCAATTTATTATTTAATAACATTTCAAATTAAACATATACACACATACATGTGCACGCGCACACGCACACATATATATAACAAATTAAACTATAAATTAACTTAAACACCCTAATTTATTACCATAAAATTATCTTAATCTAACTTTTAATTTTGAACCTAATTTCTCATTTAATAATATTTTAAATTAAATTGTTGATAGAAGAATATATTTAGGGTTAGGATTAGGGTTTGATTAGGAATATGATTTAGTTTGGAAAATATGATGAATATGAGGGTATTTTTGACATTTGATCTAATATTTGACTTTGATTTTGGATTTTTGCATTGCCTGCTCTCAATTTGGGAGAGTATGGCACACCTTTTGTTACTTTTAAAGAAAAAAAAAAATTGACTGTAGCACTTTAGTTCAAAACTTTAGAATTCTTTGCATATATTTAAACCATAAATGGATAAAAGTGCTCTAATGTGAACCCACAAAGGGGTAAAGTAAATTTTATCATAAAATTAATCACATAAAATAATTTTGAGCATGCATATCAAATGATAGAGTCATCATTAAAAAAAGATAAATTATAAATATATTCTTTAAGATTTGCTTAAAATATTGTTCTATGTGATTCTAAAAATTACATCACGCCTCTTAAAAATTCTCAAATAACTCATTTTATCAATCAACCATTAAGTCAATTAACAATTTTTAATGATGGGAACAATATATTTCAATTTATAATTCCAGTAATTTCATTATTATATAGGAGAATTGTTTGAAATTTCATTTTTTCTGTTAACTTTGTTAGGTGGCGAATTCTTACAATGGGTATAATTTGGAATTTTAGAATTATGGGAGATAATTTGTATTTTAAGCAAATATTAAAACATATATTTGTAATTTATCCTTTAAAAAAAGTAATTTCACTTGAATTATTTCATTTATATTTTACGTGAATGATTCTGTATCTATAAACCTATTATCTTATAAATAATTGTCTTATATTATGTTATTATTAAATGGATATGTAATCATAAAATGTCCTCCAAATATCAAATACTATTTATTTTTTTTTTTTAGGAAGGCTATCTTCTAAATATATTCTCCAAATAGCATTACCCTTTTCTTTTTTATGTTACATAACATCTCCAAAACACTATTGTCCTTTGGTGCAATTTGTGCCAACATAAAAAAAAAAAAAATCATATTTAATGATAAAGCAATATAATAAAAAAAAGTGATTAGAACCACCACGTGATCGCAATTTATAAGACAAAATACCCTCAATCGTAGCCGGGAGTCCTCAGACCCCCAAATTAGTGTTCCAATATTATAAAAATATTTAATAGACATAATTCACAAAGAAAACAATGTACCTCAACTCCTCAGGGTGTGCTCTATTTATAATAATCAATGTCTTGCCTAGCAAGTAGTATGAATAATTCAAAAATCTTTTCCCAAACAATCTCTAATTATTCAGGACTTTTATATCAACGCAATCTCATCTTAGGATGAGTTCTACTCCGCACATAATACTTTAGTAGTGCTTGATTTGGATTTGACAACTGCTATACACGTAATAAGTCATTACTACGCCACGTGGTAGTGTTGGGACTCACATAATTCCTGTGGTGATTTTTGTTCTCTCTCACAATTTATAGAAGTGTTTGAAACTTTTAAAAGTCGATACTTGATGTAATTTTGAAAAAAAAAAAATTACTTGAATAAATTTTAAAAATTAATATTTTAAATTTCTAACTTTTTTTTTAGATTGATAAATTTCTAACTTAAATTAAGGTATAAGTGAGAAGGACAAATTATTCTTTTGAAGATATATATATATATATTTTTTCCTAATTCTGCCCTGATTGTGGGATTGTCACTAAAAAATTTGCTAGTGCCAAAATGTTGATCCGAAAAGTCGTTGGCGGTGGCATGTGATGGTGATGATATGGACAAATATTTAAACTATATGTGACACATGAAAAAAAAATCCGATTACACATGAATAGATAAGTGGTCATGTACATAGATAAGTAATAGTAAAATAATCTTTCAAATTATAATTGTCATTTTAATCCCAAAATAATAGACCTTGAGCCTATTAATCTTAAAAAAAAAATAAAAAAATAGAATTAGTCTCAGGAGTCTACATCTTTTAGAGTGATTTTTCGTAAAGTGATATTTTTGTATAGGGGAGATTTTTTTTAAAGGGATTATCCATACTATTGTACCCACAACTTAGCATTGTTGTATTTTCAATTTTTGTAGAATTAATCATAACCATTGAAAAAATCACTCTAAGAGCAACTCTAACGGTAAATTGGTAAAATAAGTAACTAAAGCTATAATTTAGCAATGAATGGTGCAAAATAATTATAGGATAGCAATGTTACTCTAACGGTGAAATTGCTATTTTTTAGCTTAACCAGCACTGGACAAACATCAACCGGACAACTACTTAGACAACTGGCGGGCTAGCAAAATTCTGTTGATGAGTTCCTTAGCTATAAGTAAAACTTATGCCAAATTTGACACAAAGTATATCAATTGCTATTTTTAGCAGATCCAATAACAGCCCATTAGAGTATCATATTTTTCCACACTTGCTATATTATAACAATAGCAGCTCTGATAGCTCACCATTAGAGTGGCTCTAAGACCAGTTTGCGAAAGGTCACTCTAGAGTGGGGATGGAATTATGAGAAGACTATATGAGGCTATGACCCCCCTATTTTTGCGTAAAATTCTATTTGCCATAGCATTTCTAAAAATAAATATATTATTTTATAAATAAAACAGCCCCTTAGTATAAAAGATATATATCTTGTCATTTTCCCATATTGTATTTTCTTTTTATTTTCTACCAAAAAAATTTCTTCTATTAGAAATTGTTTCTATGGTATTGAATTTTGTGTGTGTATATATATATAATTTATATATTGTATTGTACATACATGTGTGTTTGTATATAGGGTGAAAAATGTTATTTGTCTTCTGACCTCATCAGTGATAAAATCCTGATTTCATCCCTGCTCTAGAGCATTCGGATTTTGGTCGAAGGTCCCATTTTAGAATTGTCTATTTTAGTTGATTTTTTAACTTTTTACGAAAAGACGTATAAAAAAGTAGAAAGAGTGATGTGACAATTTATAGGAATTTTTTGACTAAAAATCATACTCCCAGTATACGAATTAACCAGTATAAATTAAAAAAATAAAAAATAAAATAAATAAATAAATAGAGAAAAATTTACTCATAGATCCTTTAGGAGGAATTGTGATCCATTTAATCCTTTTTTTATTTTTTATAAATTGATTAGTCCCAGTGATTTTGGTAAATATACATTCTTGAGTAGATTTTTTTCCTTTATGGCCTTGTTTCACATAAATTTGAATTGATTGTTTTATTGTGGAAGGAATGTCGAGGACAAAGATATTATGTTGTGAGATCCCATCGAGAGAATCACATGTTTGATTTAGGATGTGATTCCCGTTAAATGATAAATAGATGTAAATATATACATCAAAGGATCTCATAAATTTCACATCCTGCAAAATCACATCTCATAATGTTATAGGGTTTTACAAAATTTCACATCCAGCAAAACCACGTATCATAAATTTCACATCCCGCAAAACCATATCTCATAATATGGGAGGATTATAATATGTGGGATCTTCTTTATTGGAAAGACTGATTATGTAGGATTCTATACTCATACTAAAAACAATTATAAAACCTCTTAGTACACTTTGGATAAAAATCACATCTCATCAATTTCACAACTTGCAAAATCACATCTCATAATATGGGAGCATTATGATATGTGAGATCTTATTTTGGAAAGGCTAGTTACGTAGGATTCTTCAAGCATATCAAAAATAATTATAAAACCTCTTAATATATATGGGTTAATAAAGTCATTTCCCATTAGGTGGGAAGTTAGATTTGGGGGAATTCTATTTGCACACACCACACACTCTCTCCTCACACACTTAATGAGAGAGTGTGTTGGAGAGAGGTGTGTGTGGAGGATGTGTAGAGAGGGGGATATGTGTGTATATATAGACTCTCCCTTAGATTTGTTAGTAAAAGCTTCCATAGTTTACCCCTATCAATGAGTGAGGAAGCATACAAAATATCGGTTAATAAAGTCATTTCTCATTAGATGAGAAGTTAGATTTGTTAGTAAAGTGAATGTACAAAAGTGTATCACTTAAAAGGGTGTTTATCAACTCAAACTCTTGACTTTTTCTCATTACACCCTAAGGCGCAACTACTTGTCAAAATGCCATAATGGCCTTGGCGGGTTCATTATATTTTGAAAACGGCTAATTGGTGCATAAAATGGGAGGTTGGGTTTTCTGATGTTCATATCTCAACATGAGATAATTTGAGAGGCTTGTAGAACACATCACATGTTTTGTTTCAATGATTCGAACCGTTATATTTTAAGAATTGTTAAGTAGAATATTCATGTAAAAAATTAATATGATTAGATTTAGATAGTTATATGTTTGAATCAAATTTGTATTTAAAAAAAAATAGATGTCTATTCTTGAAATTATATTTGTTGTCTATATTTTTAAAATAAATATGATTCAAACATATAACTATCGATATCGAATTATCTTAATTTTTTCTATAAATATTTTACTCATCGAATCTAAAAAAGTAAATGGTTCAAATCACCAAAATCGATTTCAAAATGAGTCTATTAAGTCTAAACGTTCTCTTAAATTGAGATGATAATTTGAAAAAAAAAAATAAAAAAAGACAAATTGAGATTATGGAATTTATTGGTGTTTTTCACACAAATAACTTGATGGGTCCAACTTGTCTCATGTTTGATATTAATATTGAGCTATCTAATTTGGCCCATAGGCTCATTTTTTAGTCTCGTTTCGATAATCCGAACTGTTCAATGTGTAGAACTCATTGAGCATTATATTCTTGTAAAAAATTATATTGATCGGATATCGATAGTTATTTGATCGGATCAGATTTCTGTCAACTATTTATTTTTTTATACAAATTTGCTCCGATCAAACAGTTACTAATATCCGATCAACGTAATTATTTACAGAGATATAACACTCGATGAATTTTACACATTAAATTATTCAAATTATCGAAAAGAAACTCAAAAATGAGCCCATGGGCTGGATTGGAAGCTGGACCTAAATTGATTACGCCCTCCGTCCCAAAATATTAGCCCCTTATTTCATTTTTCATTGTCCCAAAATATTAGTCCCTCTTCAAAAATTAAGTACAAAAATAATATAAATTTTCTATTTTGCCCTTCTTTTAAATTAATAAACAATATAAAAAGTACAATTATGACATTGATATTTTCAAAAAATGTACTATCAAAAGAATAATTAAAAAAATTAGTTTTTTTCAAATATAATAATTATACTACTAAAAAAAAAAGTTAAATTTCCCACAAAAAAAAAAAAAAGAGACCATTTTGAGACGGAGGGACTATAAATTATCCACCATCGCAAATTATCTTGGATGCCAGAACTGGATCCCCGTGTTGTTCTGCGTAGATGGTGTGACGTGGGCCCCACGAGGGATGGAACGTTGGCAGTTGCTCTCTCTCTTTCTCTCGTTCACTGAAGAAGAGAGAGAGAAGAGAGCGAGTCAGACGACGCCAAGATATCGGGTCTATATATATACACATTCTCAACCGTAAATCTACGTCTCGCTATTCTCTTCTATATCTTTCTCTCTTCTTCTTTCTTAGATCTCTCTTTCTCTGTCTCATTTTCTTCTTCTCAATCTCTACACAGGTACGCACCTAATCCAGATCTATTACTCTTCATTCTCTTGTTTTTACTTCTTCAAATTAGTTAAATTTTAATCGATTTGTAGTTGATCTATGCTAATTTTAGATCTAGTTCTTCAATCATAATTCGGCCAAATTGCTTTGTGATTAAGTTAATAATTAGATCTATTAGTTCGCTAATGATTCACATTTATGTAACGTGGTTTTGTCAATCTGTGTTCGTTATGCAAGATTTGTATTGCCTGAAAATATTTTAGCTCAGCATTTGAAGTCTGCTAAATGGAGTCTGTTGGTTTTAGTTTTATTTTGATTTCATTGATTATTATTGAAACAAAATAGATAATTGAAAAGGTTAATTTCCACTTGGATGTGTGTTTCTCTGTTTTTTTTTTTTTTTAACGAACTTTATATTTTCGGTTTGGTTTGGAGAGAAGAGTAGCACTTTGTTTTGTTTAGTTTGGAGTTTTCAAAAATAGTTTTTTGATTTTTAAATTCTGTTTTTTTTTTTTTTTAATATTCTCATAATTTTTTGTTTTGTTTTTAGATTCACTAAAAACATGAAATTTGTACCCAAAAAAAAAAAGTTCATTACATTTTCGTATTTTATTATATTCAATGAATTATGGGAAAATAACAAATAAATAAATAAAATCATGGTTTGACCCCTTAATTTTGTCAATTTAAACATTAATGTTTTGATTTGTTTTCAATCTACCATCCACAAGAAAAGAATAATTTAGTCATTAATCTCAATGTAGTCACATGATTTTTTTAAAGATCTTTGAAGACTCTAAACCAAACAAAATGTGATTTCCGTAAATTTAATATTAGAATTACAAACTATGACCAAACTAAGACAGTTTATCAGAAATGTTCATAGTTTGATCACTTAAATTCCTTTCGAGTAAGTGCAGTTTTCTGAGCATTCAAAAATACAGTCCTATACAATCTGATGCTGAACTACATTTGATGTTTCATGAAACACCCTCTTCTTTAATAATTTATGTTTGGATGAGAGTTTTGGAGATTTAAACTGATGGATTATCAAATATAGGATTTGGTTTGTAATCTTTTGAAAAAATTTTGTAGATTCTTTTTTTTTCTTTATATGTCAAGTGAGTAGTAGAAGGTAATGATAGAGAGTAGAGGTATTTTACTTGTGTTATTTTATCGAACTGCTATTGAATTCTTTTCATTTACTATGGTGAAGTGCTAGGTATAAAGTTGTTAGATAGAAATGGTGATGTGATTCTTGTTCCAACGATGCTACGTGCACAAAAGGAAATCATGGAAATGTGCACAGAAAAATCAATAATGAATTTGGGACACATGCTTTTTATATGGACATAGCATTATTGTATTTAATTTGCTAAATAATAGTGAAATTGCAAGTTCAACCCCTTGAACCAAATTGTTACAAACAAAATTGAATTTACAACAATAACTGGAAGAGTTGGTGAGAAACACAATCTTAGCATTGTGAGATAAGTACCTAAATAATAGTCAAGTTGCAAGTTCAATCTCTTGAAGCAACTTGTTAGTTACATAGGAATTGATTTTGGAGTAATGATTTTTTCCACGTTTCTCAGTATTTTATGAATGATATATGGGCATTATGAGATACATAAATTATGAAATGATGGAAATTTTGCACTGTAGGGAAATTACTTTTTGCATCATTTTGAACAAGATTTGGAGAATAACACAACCGTAACATTGTGAGATAAAACTCTCTAAGAAATAACATATCTAAATAATAGTCAAGTTGCAAGTTCAATCTTTTGAAGCAAATTGTTAGAAAGGGTTTGAATTTAGGCAATTCATTTATGAGCATTTTATGAATGATAAAATAATAAAATTGTGAGATACATAAATATTGTAATTGTGGAAATTTTACACTCTACTTCTGGTAATTACACACACACATACGCACATATATATATATATATATGAATTGGTAAAAAAAGATTTAAATAAATTTTCAAAAGGTGCCAAGGGGCACCACCCAAATACAAAAGCAAGAGAAAAAAATATGCGGATTTTTTAAGATAAATCTCGGGATGTGGAATTTTTGTGGGATAAAGTTTGTCATTTAACTTCTTTTTGGGCTTTTGTGAATCCTCTTTTTAGGGGAATTCCAATGTTTCTGCTAGCTAGAGATTCGGTGTCAATGTGTGATTTGTAGATTTTGTTGTAGTCTTTGTTTGGGTTATATTTTTTCTTTCTTGACTTCTTTTTGTAGAGGATGCATTATCCTCATTTCTTCTTTTTGATTAATCAATAAAATTTTGTTGTTGATCAAAAAAAAATAAAAAATAAAATTACAACTAAAGCTTCAAAGGGGTTGTATTCAACATGTTTAATAAATTAATTCTTATTATACTTCCTATGCTATCAATTTGGGTATGTATTAATGCAGAATTCTGTGATACATAATGGGTTATTTTGTTTTTGTTTTTTTTTTTTTTTTTTAAATCTTTTTAAGTTATGCAAATACACAATGAAATGAATTCATTTCGTAGTGTATCTTTTTACATCCATTTTTAGCTACCTTTGAATTAGAAGCAGCACATGAACTGAAATAATTGTTGGTTACTGATCAATCAATGGATTAGATAGTGTTTTTCAACCAGTATAATTTTCATTGTGCTTTCCTTTTTGGATTATATTTATATGTTATGTGGAATCCATTCTTTAAAATTACACATCTAATAACGAGGAACTAACACAGCTTCCATCATTTGTGCAAGTCTAGATATGGAAACCTTCCTCTTCACCTCGGAATCTGTCAATGAAGGCCACCCTGACAAGCTTTGTGACCAAGTCTCAGATGCAATTCTGGATGCTTGCCTAGAACAAGATCCGGAAAGCAAAGTTGCCTGTGAGACATGCACAAAAACCAACATGGTCATGGTCTTCGGTGAGATCACAACCAAGGCTAATGTAAATTACGAGAAGATAGTTCGGGATACTTGCAGAGGCATTGGGTTCATATCGCCTGATGTTGGCCTTGATGCTGATCACTGCAAAGTCCTTGTCAACATTGAACAACAGAGCCCTGACATTGCCCAGGGAGTTCATGGTCACCTAAGCAAGAAGCCTGAGGAAATCGGAGCTGGTGACCAAGGCCACATGTTTGGCTATGCCACTGATGAAACCCCCGAGCTCATGCCTCTAACTCATGTCCTTGCTACCAAGCTTGGTGCCAAGCTCACCGAGGCGAGGAAGAACAAGACTTGCCCTTGGCTAAGGCCCGATGGAAAGACTCAAGTGACCGTCGAATACCGGAACGATGGTGGAGCCATGGTCCCTATTAGGGTTCACACTGTTCTCATCTCAACCCAACATGATGAAACTGTTACAAATGAACAGATTGCTGCTGACTTGAAAGAGCATGTAATTAAGCCCGTCATCCCTTCCCAATATATGGATGATAAAACCATCTTTCACCTCAACCCATCAGGTCGATTTGTCATTGGTGGACCACATGGAGATGCAGGACTGACTGGCCGGAAGATAATTATCGACACCTATGGTGGTTGGGGCGCTCACGGTGGAGGTGCTTTCTCAGGAAAGGATCCTACTAAGGTGGACAGAAGTGGTGCATACATTGTCAGGCAAGCAGCCAAAAGTGTGGTGGCTTCGGGGCTTGCTCGCCGCTGTATTGTGCAGGTTTCTTATGCAATTGGAGTGCCAGAACCGCTGTCTGTGTTTGTTGATACTTACAAGACCGGGAAGATTCCTGATAAGGACATACTGGTTCTGATCAAAGAAAGTTTTGACTTCAGGCCAGGAATGATTGCAATCAACCTTGACCTCAAGAGAGGAGGCAATTTCAGGTATCAGAAGACCGCTGCCTATGGACATTTTGGCCGCGAAGACCCAGATTTCTCTTGGGAGACCGTCAAGATCCTCAAGCCCAAAGCTTGAGTCGGCACAATTTCTACTGCTGATGCACTTCCTGCTGCTGTCATTCTGGTTGCGGAGGAATAAAGAAGATTCGTTGCGTTAATCTAACACTTCAGTTTGCTCTTTCAAGGCTCGACTGCAGCACGAGAAGTGGGATTAGTATTGAAGATTTAGAAGTCAGAAAGTGTTTTGGTCCGCATCTTTTACCCTTTTTGTTTTCCCATCTATTTTTGCAATTGTTTGTTTCCGGCAATTCACTTGTTTGATTGCTGGGATAAGTTCTCTCCTTCATTTGATTTTACCAATTTTTGATTTGAGCAGTTTTCACGAGTAAGATGTGAACTATGTTGATCTAGTTGTTCATGAGTATTTGAATTAATGAATTTCTTATAAGTTTTCATTTATTTCACGCTACTTGCTAAATTTTTTGAAGATGTGTTCCAGTTTTGATGAGTGTCCAGACTTCTCTCTTTTCTTTCTTTATTTTAAAATTATTTATTTAGATTTGTTTTTGTAATGATCATTCTACAGCCTCAATCAACACTAACCAATCTAATTAGAACATACCTAGCTGCCTCAGGTTGCCTCAACACATAGTCAGAACATATACATAGGCCTAGTTGCAACACTAACCAACCTCATTTGCCTCATCTGGGCTGCCAAATGAGGACAGAGAAAAACAAGCTTAAAGATGGTAATATTAGATGAAAAATGATATATATAGTCCGACTACTCTGCCAAAGCCGATCACGTGTTTGTGCTGCTTTGGTCAGTCTCTGGTGGGGTGGCGGGCTGTGGTTGGCGTGGAGCGCCACTGTGCGACAGCAGCATGGTTAGGGTTGGATAATTTCTATTGCAATTCTTTTTTTCTTTTTCTTTTTTTTAAAATCCATTCTTGAATTTAACATTGAAACATAATTCCTTTTCTAACTTCATCTCTTTAAAAGTCTTTAAAATAAGCATGTTGCTCATGATCATGATTGTCCAAAAGATCCGTAGGACTTTAATTTTGCTTCACTTTTTTTAATTTTATTATTTTAATTACCAAAGTGATAAATGGTTTCTTGAATAGGATATTCAATTTATGGGTTTCAAGATTGACATTACATTCTAACTAAAGTTCATTTCAGTATTTATTTATTTCTTTTGTTCTTTTTCTTTGAACAAATTATAATGCATACCAAATTGCAATGGAAGCCCCCCTACACATAAGAGTGTTAAACTACTACTACAAAAGAGCAGATATGCTATATTTAAAGGATAGGAAACATTTGCAGGAAAGGGAAAAAAAATAAAACAACAGATGGCAGTGAACCATCTGATAGTCACAACCAACTTAATTAGTACATACTTGGCTGCCTCAGTTTGCCTCAACACATATAACATACCTAGATGCCACAATCAACACTAACCAACCTCATTTTCCTCATCTGGCTACCAAATGAGGATAGTGCAAAAACAAACTTAGAAGTTGGCTACCAAATGCGGCCCTACACGTTGGTGCTACTTTTTTCGGTGTCTGCTGGGGTGGCGGGCTGTGTTTGGTCTGGAGCACCACTGGGAGATGGTGACATGGAGTTCGAAGAGGACTGAATAATTTCTTGAGAACTTTGTTGTTGATGTGTGTCCACAAGATCTCTCTTTCTTTTCTTGTTAGAGACTTTACGACGATGAGTGTGTCGCCGACTGCTAGTAGAACCAACATGTTCAGTTTGTTGGTTACGTAGTTGAGTTAGCCTCCTCTGAAACTCCAATACTATAATAAACATCATGTCCTCATCGTCATCAGATGAAGACGAATCACATAACATAAGTGTTTTCATCAAGTTGCTCATTGTTATGGTTTAGTATGCTCTGAAGATCTTGTAATTTATAGAGGAAAAAGAAAAGGGGGGATAGTGGTTAGTAGGTAGAAGAATGATGACTGGAAGCAGAAAATGGTAGTTGTGCTAAAAAAATAAAATTCGCTCTATCAAAGCAACATTTTAAAAAAAAAAAAAAAAAAAAGGAAGAAGACATTTTAACATTGTAGCATATAAAAATTTGGCTATAAATTTTGAGAATAAGCAACCTGACAACCATTATAGGTACCACTGTGAAGGAAAATTATTCAGTGTTGCTCAGCCAAGTATATATACTGTTCTAATTTGATTTTTATTGGTTTAAATAATGAGGGCCTATCAAAAGAATAAAATAAATATCGGAAATTAAATATTGCAAAACATTACTCCAAGAGCACCTAATAATCTCTAATCAAAACCAACTAATTTATTAGTTCTTCACTTCCATCATCTACATTGGCTTTTATGTTGACTTCTGTAGTCACCGAACTCTCTCTGGTACATTGCATTGCGTTTGGTAACGTTTACGTTTTCAGTTTATATTTACAAAAATTTTATAAACTGGTTTTTGTTTATTTTTTGTTTATTTTTAGAAAAACATAAACTACAAACGCGTTTGGTAATTGACAAAATGTTTAAAAAAATTAAAAACATAAAAAAGAGTGAGAAATGACAAGTGGCGGCGGAAGACGGTGGTAGAAAGTGGTGACGGTGGGTGGTGGGTAGCTGGTGGTGGCGAGTGGGTGGCGGTGGCGGCAGTGGCGGTGGTGGTGGTGGTGGTGGTGGCGTGGTGGTGGTGATGGTGGTGGTGAGTGGGTAGTGGTGGTGGTGGTAGGTGGGTGGCGGATGGCGGGTGGTGGTAGGTGGTTCTTGGTGGGTGATGGGTGGTGATGGTGGGTGGGTGGGTGGGTGTGATGGTGGTGGGTGGTGGCAGTAGGTGGTAGTGGTGGTGGTAGCGGAGTAATGGGTGGTGGTGGAGTAGTAGTGGTGGTGGGTGGGTGGGTGGGCGGGTGGTGGCAGTGGTGGTGGTAGCAGATGGGTGGTGGTGGGTGGCGGATGGTGGTGGTGGTGATTGTGGTGGTAGTGGGTGGCAAGTGGTGGTGGTGGTGGGTGGTGGTGGTGGTGGCGGTGGCGGCGAGTGGGTGACAAGTGGGTGGTGGGTGGTGGGTGGCTAGTGGGTGGTGGTGGCAGGTGGTGGATGGTGGTGGTAGATGGGTGGTGAGTGGTGGTGGTAGGTGGCGGTGGGTGGTGGTGGCGGAAGACGGTGATAGAAAATGGTGGTGGGTGGTGGCTAGTGTTGGGTGGTAAAAAAAAAAAAAAAAACTGAAAACTCAAAATGGAAACACATTTTTTGTGTTTTCATTTTTTAGCTAAATTTATAAACTTAGACCAATGATTTATAAATCAAAAAGTTTACCAAACAAGTTTTTATTTGAGTTTTTAAAATTTTTGTAAATATAAACAGAAAACTGAAAACGTAAGTGTTACCAAACAGCACCTCGTGTTCTTATTTTTTGAAATCTTATATTTACACAATTATTTTTGCTTTTTCATATCATTAAAGCCTATATATTCTCATTCCACCCAATTAAGAATTTTAAAATTTTTTATTCTCTCATCTATTCTCAGCCCTAACCTCATATCCTCTCTCTCTCAACAAACGACTATGTAATTGCATGGACCAAAAAATTAATCATATAAGGGAAAAACACAAAACACTGAGTTTCAAAATTTTGATTAGGGCTATATGGTTCTGATTGGTTCGATTATGAAGTAATCCAAGAATCAAATTGATAATCATAAATTTGGGTACAAATTTAAAAAGAAAAAAGTGCGTGAAATATTACATTTCACTCATATTTTTCATTTTTCTTTCCAAACCCCGACCCAAATTCATTTTGAAAGATTTAATGACCAAATCAAACCCTTGGTACGTGAGGAACTGGACCAGAACTAAAATGCAAATCAATTCGGTTCTAGTTCAAATATAGGCAAAAATTACTCACACATAAACAAACAAACCTACATACATACATACAAACAAACAAAGGCATATACAAATCCTAACACAAAAAACAAACCCATATACAAATCCTCTTTCAGATTTCTAAAGGACAAACACATATACAAAAAACAAAAACAGAAAAAAGGGGGGGAAATAAATAAATAGATAAAAGTAAAAATTGAAGAAATGCACAGAAAATACTGACAATGGGACGAAGTAGGGTTTGAAAGCAAACGGTGGTTGGATCGTGCACTGTAGTTGAGAGGAGGAGAAGGAGCGCTGGCCCAAATAGTTGAGAGTGAGAGTGAGTGAGTGGTTTACGAGATAGCCAAATGTGGTGCATTAGGGTTAGTGATTGAATGGTAAGTTTTATTGGTAAATTACCTTTCGGTCCATTTTATATTTCTCATTTTTGCACTTTACTTTTAAAATTTTATTTTTTTCTCACATTCTTTATATTTTAATTTTTTTTAATTAACTTCTAAAATTAACGTATGTTCAAAATTAGATAAAAAATGCTACATTAACAGTCACATATCATAAAAATATTTTATTATATATAACTGACTCAGATCTAAACATAATAATATATTTTTTATATTATATAACAATTATTGTGATATTTTTTTATCTAATTTTAAATAAAGTTCATTTTAAGAGTAAATTAAAAAAAACTTAAAACATAAAAGGTCAAAGTGGGAAAATGATTAAACTTAAAAGGGATAAAGTGTGATTTATCCTAAATTTAAGGGACAATTGCTGTAGAGTGGTGACAGAAAAAAATAAGAGGGACTTATATATAGGTCCTATTAGGTGGACTTATTATCTAATAGGTTCTATGAGAATTAATAATGTTTTTAATCAAACATTATTAAAAAAATATCACTAATTATTAATTTTCAGTAATAATTTAAAAATTGTCATAAAAAATTTCACTAATTATAAGTTTTAGCGACAGTTTAAAAAAATCATTACCAAAAAAAGTTATTAATTTTCAATTTTCAGTGACAGTTTGAAAAATTCATCATAGAAAAAGTCACTGATTATAAGTTTTAGTAACAATTTATAAAATCGCGACAAAAAAAAGTCACTAATTATTAATTTTTAACGATATATATAAAAAATTATCACAAAAAAATATTTTTAGAAACAATTTTATTATGACTTATTTTAAATAGTTTTTAATGAGAATTAAATTTAACTATTATAATATGTTAGGAGTTTATCTAAAAAATAATTACTTATAAATGAAAAAATTTATAATATGAATAGTTAATGTTTATAATATTTATCATTATTTTATAATAAAAAAAAATCTGACATCTACCGTGGTGGAGTTTCTCCTAAATACTATATTACACATTAAAAATAATTAAATAAATAAAAGACAGTATACCATATGTTAATTTTTGTGTGGTCATGAATTATTGAGTATTGGTTATAATTCGATTATGAAAAATACTTTGGAACTTTAATTCTTGAGTTCTAAAGTCAGATCTAATGAGCTGACAGTGGGTCCCATACACTGTGATATGATATTTTGATCTTTATTTGGCTTTTTTTTCCTCATTGTTATGTCATTAGTACTTTATTAGAGCACAAAAATTAGTACTCCGAATCATTACTGTTTGATTATTATATATATTGTGGTGTTAGTTATGACTTAATTTCCTTTTTGTTTGTGATTTTTTTTATTAAAAAAGTTAAAATATTATACAAAAAAAATTAAAATATCACATCATATACATCAATTTCACTCTTTTGTTTATTGTTGTCTCTATTTCTTTTCTACAACCCTCTTTCTTTTAGTACCTCTCTCTCTCTCTCTCTCTCTCTCTCTCTCACACACATACACACACACACACACAAATATTTACCATCTCCACCTTTGGTCGATCATCACTTTTCGCCTCCACCATCTCCATCGTTGGTCAATATCACTTATCGTCACCACCATTCATTGTTGTCTTAGATCTACTACCGCGACTACCATGTTCATCGTTAGCAATTGACAATCATCACCTCCACCACCACTTCCGTTGACGATTCTTATCATTTCCACTATCGATGACTACTGTCTTCACCATTAACCTTTAACATTTATGATTCGGTACTAACAAACTCAAAACTATCGACGAACTTAGATTTGAGACTAATGGCTTCAAATATGTTAGAAAAATGCCACTAGAGTTGTCCATTCAGCCTCTATAGCGAATAATAAAATTTTATAGTCAACCCATAGAAAAATTTTACTCTAGTAATATTGTTTATTTAACGTTTTAATAAATTTTTTTTTTCTATATGTAGACACCTCATTTCTTACCACCTTTACAACTTGGACACCACCGCTTGCGCACCCAATGATGAATGTTTATGTGTTTGTCAGGTGCTTGAAGTCCTTAGCAGAATGCCACAACTTTGAGTCTTCAAACCCTACACACCTTTTGTCTTGTTTTGGACCAAAACCATAGTTTTTCAAGCCTAAAAAACCTTGGGACTTGCCGGCCACCACTGTGGGCTGCCGGCCACCAATGCAGGCAGCCGGTCACTTGTGTGGTCTGCCGGCCAACATTAGTGGCCTATCAGCCACAAGTGTATTTTTGCAGATATTTTAGTCAGTTATGCTAGCTATTTTCACAGATACATACACTTGCCTACACGTGTATGTATTGATATTTCTGAGGGAGTTTGATATTTTTCTATATATAGGAGACCTTCCCTTTCATTTTTGGGGGTGAACATTTTGAAACAAAATTATCTCTCTCTCTCTTGCAAATTCCTAAGCTTTTGCAAGCTTTTGCCTATACACTCTAAACCAAACCTTGTGGTCTAGGAGCTGAGGTACTTTTGAGCCCACTTTGAACTCTTGAGGGTGTGTAAGTATTGATTTGTTGCTGGAAAAGTGTTCTCCTTTTCAAAAGGTACAAGTCTTGGCTTGTTTCCTTGCTTTGTTTGCCATTTTTCCTACTCTTTTTTCTATTGTTTTTGGACTGTCTAAACTCTAAAATTTTGGGCTAAAACTTGTGGTTTAGGGCCAATAAGGGTGGAGGGGTGGCTCACCATTCCTTTCACCTAGCTTCCTAGGCCTTTACCCTTGTGTTTCCCACCTCTTTGTCTACTTTTTTTGAGCTTTTAAATACTGATTTTCAGAGGCTTTTTAGTGGCTAAAAACATGTTTTAAAGTCCAAAAATAAAGGGGGTAGCCTCTCCTCCTTATGCTTTATTTACTAGCTTACATAACTCAATGTTTTAGCTCAATGTTTTACCTTATTGTTCTAGTTATTTTTGTCTTAATTCCAGTATGTTTTAGGACTGATTTAGCACTGTTTTTAAGTGTTCATTGCATTTGAGCCTTGTATTGCATGCTTGTAGTGTAATTGTCCTCATAGGTTTGGTAGTTTAGGCCTTAGCGACCAACCTATTTGAATTGATAGTGTTTATTTCAAGCTTTCCATACTTGTGATTACCTCTAATCACATCTACAACCTTCGTCCTTTCTTGGCTTTTTATTTTCTTTGAAAGTTGTTTCAAGCCACTTGTTTGTTTAAACTTGAGATTGAGGTCTTGTACTTAATGGTTTAATCCTTTTGAGGGTTCATTACCAATAGCATAACACTTCTCTCATGCCTAAAATAACACTTGGTTTGGTACTCCTTTCCATTAGAGAACTTAAAGTTCACTTTTGGACTTAATTGACTAATGAATGGTTGGTAATTAAAATAGAGTATTAAAATGAGAACTAAAAATAATGCAAGATAATAACTTGGTTAGGGTTCAATCGGACGTTAATTGAACCCTTGAGTCTTGAATCATTTCATACTTGTTAGTGATGTAAACACTTCAAGAGTCAATTTCAACCACTTCCCTTGATTAATCCATGATAGGGAGGAGGTTTGAAAGTCTTTTTATGTTGCATTTATTGAACTTGTACACTTTAGTTCATAGGCCATCATGTAATGAAATTGCATCGATTGATGGTTTGTGAATCAAATTTACCACTCCTTTGAGTTGTTTGATGATAAGGAGGGATAAGTTGTACAAACAACCCTTGAGAATACCTTGGTTGTGCTCTGTTTGCTCTCTGTTGTAGTAGGAGAAACTAGGATTTTTTAGCCGACAGACCACTATTTCTAGACGGCAGGCTACCATTTTTGGCCTACCGGCCACTTTTGTAAAATTGAGCAGTGGCCTTCTAAAACAGAATAGAGCTAGTTTTGAGGTGAAAAACAGTGCAAGTGTTCTAACTATGCAACAGAGGCTTTCTTGCAGCAGAACAGTGGCTTTTTCGGGTAAAAATCCGCACACATGCATGAGCACTCCTCGCTTCCTGAGGCTGTTTAGTTTAATTAATTAGCTTAGTCATTTCTTTAAATTTTGTAAAGTGTTGTAATTAATTAGTTGTAGCTAGTTAATTTTTGTCTTGTAAATAATTAGTTAGTTTTGTTTTCTAATTATTTCTAGAATAGTTAGTTAATTCGGTTTGTAATAATTAGCTAATTCATTTTGTAATAGCTAGTTAGTTTATTCGGACCCTCCTACGTAAGGGCACAATTGTAATAATGTGTATGTCTCCCTACCCTACGTCTTTTTCCTTTTTATTTACTTGCTTATGATGGTTAGTTTAGGGCATCATGTTTAGTTTAGCATCTCTTATGCCTTGCATCCATTGTTTTGCATGCATTGAGCTCAGCGCATCATTTTAACTTGCATTGTTAGTTGAATATTTCTTTGAATATATGCTTAGACCGCATACTATCTGTAGACACCCCATTTTTGACCGACCTTAAGACTCAGACGTCACCGATTGAGCGCTTGGTGATGTTGCATATCATGCTCATCCAGAGGTTTCAGAGTCTCGGCCGTGAGCCTTGCCTCCGGACTTCTGGGCTTTTCTGTGCTTTGCCTCGGTTTGCGAACCAGGCTCGATTTTCTCTGTTTCTCTTCCCAAAGGGAGGGAGAGGTCTCGTAGATCATCTCTCAGTGGCCGTGGGCTACATTTCGTGGTCGTAGGCCATTTTGCCCATTTCGGAGCCCGGTTCCCGATTTTCGGAGCCGTCAGGCCGAGTGCCTCGGTTCGGGACCGCCTAACCACCTCCGTTTGCTCCGGTTTTTGGCATGCATCTTATTTCCTCCCTTTTGAGGGACACTGTGGTCCGAGAGACCAACTTCGTGGTCGAACACCACTCCCGGTGCCTAACAGTCAGTTTTCGGGGCCTCGGACTGCGCGTTTCGGCCCCCGAACCTTCATTTTGCATCGGTTTGCGTTCATTTTTGGCAGGGACCTCTGTTTCATCACCAGGAAGGTCGTAGAAGGGTGGGAGGCCAGTAATTGTTTCAGCAACCAGTTATATTCCTTCATCGCCCTCCGTCGCCCGTTTTTCTCACTTGAAAGCCAAGGTTGACCACCCTAAGGCCACTTTTTCCAGCTCTAAACCACATATTTGTGTTGTACACACTTGGGAGGCCACCAATATCATATGGTCGGCTAGTAATTGTGATTGACCCTTTTGAACCCCTCCTAAAAGTGGCATTTTCTCTCTCCTGCTTCACTGTTTCCAATTTTTGACCACAGGGTTGTGTTGAGCACACATTGGAGGCCACCAATTTGTGGTGGTCGGCCACTAATTGCACTTGGCCCTTTTGACCCCTGGCCGGCCGGCCATGGGGAGAGCCGGTCGGCCACCTGTGACCTAGATACTTGGCCGGCCTTGATCCTTGCAGTTGGTACATCACAAATCTCTATTTCATTTCCCCCCAGATTTTGTATCCGGGGGGCTGCCATTTTTGGGTAAAACTTGAATTGTTTTCCCCCCCTTTTTTTCCCCCTCTTTCTCCTCCTCTTTTGCCTATATAACCACCACTCCAGCTCTGGTTTTTGGGGTTGAAAAAAATGCTTTAGAGCCTTGCATGCATATTTCCTTTATCTCTCCCACTTCAACCCTCCAAACATCCAAGTCCTACACCCTTTCTACACCACCACCTAGCACCACACCACCACCTCCATTCCAGCCACTTGGAGCTGCTTTCCAGAGCTGAGGAACACCATTTCTTGTGCCAAGAAGTTGCTAAAGATTGGTCTTCAAGGGTGAGCCTTCATTTCCCTCTTTTTGAGCTCATTTTTGCATCCTATCTAAGCTATTCTTGCTTATACTTTTGAGCTCCGACCTTAACTGAAAATAGCATTTTTTTGAGCTCTATTTCATGTTTGTTTAAGGGCCTCTCACTGTTTGAGGCCTCCTTGTTGCACTTGCTTCATTACCTCCCTTGTATGCCATTTTCTTGCATATTGTTTTTTGGCTTATGTATGAACTGTTTTGAGGCATGTTGTAAACTGTAAAGTAGATTATTTTGAGTCCTTCTTCAACATTGTTGAAGGGATCATCACTTTTTGAGGTTTTCATTTGTCACTTGCCTTTGTATCCATCTTACGGTCCTATTTTTGCATGATTTGTTAACCCCTTGTGCTTGCATTTTTGGACTTTGGTCCGAACTGTAAATTGCATCATTTTGACCCCCTCTTCATGTTTTATTAAGGGTATTTCTTTGTTTGAAGCATAATTTTTATACTTTGTGTTATAGCTCTCTTTTTGGCCTTATCTTGCATAGTATTTTGAGCATACTCGTACGCTGTTTTGGGTTTGATCATCAACTGTAAAAGGTCATATTTTTTTCCCCTCTTCAACATTGTTGAAGGGCCCTTATCTGTTTGGGGTCGGCAGCCATCACTTCCTTCTTTGTCCCCCTTTTGGCCCATTTCTTGCATGAGAGTTTAACTACACTTGTGTTTGTTTTTGTGGTTTGTCATAAACTGAAAAATATCATATTTTGGACCCCTATTCAACATTGTAGAAGGGCCCTTCTCTGTTTAAGGTCAGAAGCTGCTACTTGCTTCATTATCTCGCTTTCGGGGCCATTTTTGCATGCTAGCTTAGCCCCATTTGTGTTCACTGTTTGGCCTTTCTTAAAACTGTAAATATGTTTATTTTTGGGCTTTCTTGATTCTGTCTTCACACTCCATGTTCAAATAATGCATGCATTGCATAGTCATAGGTCATTCCGTATGCCTAATTTCATGTTTCCGGACTTATTCCATGCATCGGGTCCCTTTTTGCCATGTTTCGGGACTGTTTTGCATCAATTTTTGCAACTGAAATTTGCATGCTAGTATGCCATATTCCATGTTTTGCCATGTCTTGTTAGAGTGGCATTTCGTGCCTTAGGTTTCGGTCCTCGGTTTGCGTGCACGCATGCACGCATTTCGAGTGTCTTATTTTCATCTAGTGGCCTCTTATGTGAGTGTGGCTGAGGTCCACTTGTGTTGATGTAAGCCCATTATCGCATTGTGTATGCCATTTCATTCCATAGCATTGTGTGTGCTAGGTTGTATGTTAACGCATTGTGCATGCCATGTTACCTCGTGCATCGTGTATGCCATTTCATTGCATGTTGCATGTTAGGTTGTATCTTAGTTGCATTTCATGCATGTCATACATATTGCATTGTGTTCGGGATAGGAGTTAGCCCGAGCACGGGAAACGAGGTACGTTTCGTACTCCGAGTGACGGAACGTGTCTCAATTCCCCAGTCACCGACACTCCAGATTATCCATGATGGAGTTAGGTATTAGTTGAGTTTTCATATGCATCCATTCCATATTGAGTTGTGCAATTCGACTCCTTGGCCATCATGCATCGAGATGCGTGATTGGTGGCACGAGAATCGAGGCATGCATACATTTGTGAAAATACATTGCCATGCCCCTTTCCTGCTCTCTATTGCAGCAAATCAAGAATCAGCAGTCTTCCGGGGCTTGGCGCGCTTTCCAAAAAAACCATTGCAAAACAGAGGCTAATCGGGACATCGTCATGGATTTCTGCGCAAAGACAACCCGGACATGCATCATTCATCATCTGAAGAAGAATCAAGGCAGTCCTTGGCTTGCATGCCAGTTTATTGTTTTCTTAGTTAATTCGTTAATTTATTTGGACTGTATTATTTGGACTGTACTATTCATTTGGGACTGTATTATTTATTTGGACCCTCTGTGCGAGGACATAATTGTAATAAGTGTGGGTGAGTGTGATGTATGTCTTCTAACCCCACGTCTTTCTTCCCTTTTATTTACCTGCTTATGATGGTTAGATTAGGGCATGTTTCAATTAGCATACAGTATGATAGCATGTTGCATTCATTCATCTGTTTTGCATGCACCGGGCTCGGCGCATCATACTAACTGCATTTGTATTTCAATTCTAAGTTGAATACATGTTAGCTGTAGCATTCCATACATCGTGTTTAGAGTAGCCGAGCCTGCTATAGTTGCATTTTTGCATGTGTTGCATTAGGCATTTCTGTATATTTAGGATCATGCATGGATTTCTAATTGGTTTCTGTTTTGGCTTGGAGTACTCGGTGAGTTTTATGCTTTAGCATCCTTGCATGCGTGTGAGTGACTGCCATGAATAGCATGCTTACCATGAGGCTATTTGCTTATATGATATAACTGCCTGAGTGTCTGTGGGTGAAGGTTGGGTTGTTTAGATTGGAACAAATCATACACTGTGAGTTTTAAGCCCACTAGATAGTGGCAAAACCATCTTTTCTAAGCCCACCTGAGGGTGGCAAAATCTGCATTTTATGCCTACCTGCGGGTAGCACCATCAAACCATTTTCAAACAAACAAACATGAAATGTTTTGTTCCAATTCAGGCGACCCAGTCTATACTTGTATGCTGTGCGCATCACATAGTAAATTTAGGCTAATAACCGGAATAAGAGCACACAAAGTTTTCAAAACTAGATATCATGGTTAGTAGAGACCGATCTTTGATCGGGCGAGCGGGGGTGCTCATGAAGTGACCTTCCCTAATCGTACCCAAGTTCCCGAACCGAGGCAACTTTGGTGATGACGGACACGTGGCCTTAGGCAACGAGTCAGGGTTTCCTAAATTTCCCAAAACAAAATATTTAGGTGGTGACTCTGTATCTGGCAAAGCAGTCCATGTTTGGCACTTCTTTTCTAAAAATCTGTTTTCTCAAAACGATTTGCCGGATTTGGACTCTTTGGTTCAAGATTAAGAACTGTGACAACAATCGAGTCCGAACTGTAGCGAGGTCCCCCGCGGACTTGTTACAGTTTTTGGCGACTCCACTGGGGATTTAGAGAACTTGACTCGAACTCATGATATCGGGTTTTGACTACACTTGTGTGATTCTTTGCATTGCATTTGCATTGGTGCGCCTAGGATACCGTGTTTGCCATCTGCTATTCCTGAACGATTTTCCAGAGGCTTGTTTTGTCAAGGCATGACCATAAGGCTGACCGGTTATGAGCTCTGCCAGTATGGGAACACAAACCCCGGTTTCACCGGGGCACCCTTTTTGACCATTCGACCTAGTGCATATCGAAATCCGTAGTGACCATTCCAAACTATGACAGGTTGCTTACCCGATATAGGTTGTTTGAAACCGCTGCGTGCGTAGTGAAACCCTAGTTCCTGACAAAATAGGACAGGGAAACCCTACCCCAACTTAGGGGTGTTTTGGCTCTCAACTTAGGGAAACCCTACAGGGAATGCACGTATCAGTTTTTGAGTTTGGGCATCAGGCCTGCGGGTATCAGTCAGTATTTGAGAATCGTTTATCTGCGGGTATTAGGTTCAGCCTTTGGGGAATAGTGATTCAAGGACAGTGATCAGTATTTGGAGACAGTGTGTTTTCAGCTTATCAACCGTGTGTTGTAAGCCCGACTGTGTGTTGTGTATTTATTTTAAGCTGTCATGCTGTTCATTTATCTGGTTATTTATTTCCTTTTCGCTTTATTTATCTTTCGCTAGGGCAGTTTTAGCACCATTGCTTCCGACCCAGTAGATATTCCCCAAGCACTTTGGACACGAGGTCGTCGACTCAATCGATCTGAGGATTTGGTTGATGGACATCCAGTGTTCTATTCTTTACCCCCCGTTGTCAGGAGAAAGCCAAGGAAGCGCGATTATTGTCGAGCGAGGTTTCGAGCAGTGGGTTACTCCATCGAGGAAGACGATGGGACCGAGGTCTCAATTGTTGCTATAGAAATAGACATACCGATCAGTCGGATGGATCAGCAAAATACGTCAGGGGTGGAAGCCCTAATGCGCCAAATGCAGGTGAGCATGAGATAAATACAGGAGGACGCTGCCCGTCAAGCGGAGTTCTCCAAACAGCAGGCCACGATCATGGCCCAACAGGCCGAGCTAATCACTAGACTGCAACAGCAGAATGCGGCATCTACTTCACATCAAGTTCCTCCTCCACCAGGGGCCCCATTACCCGAGCAGGCACCTACTGTCCAGAATGCTCTACCAAACACCCAGAACACCGTGCCAAATGTCCAGAAGATCCAAGAGGACACAAACCTTCCAACGGGGCCAGCTCCGCCCCCGCTTCCGCCTCAACTGTCCAAGACCCATACACCCAACCACCCGGACTCTCCCTTCGAGTTCAAAATAGACCATACAGCTCTAAAACTGAGCAAGCTTGAGAAGTTTTTCAAGAAATCACAAGGGGTGAAGGCTATTCCGGATATCGAGGACGGATACACCGACGTGGCCATGACATTGCCCGATAGGTTAAAGATGCCACAAATTGACCGCTTCGACGGGTCCGGGGACCCCATGGTCCATCTTCGACTATTCTCAGACATCCTGTGGCCAATGGGCCTAACCTGACCACAAAAGCTTTTCATTGTTCGGCGAACCACATCGGTGTGGCCACCATCTGTGAACGCGGGTTAGAAGATGAGGTAAAAAGAAGCTGGGATGAAATGGCTGAGGCCTTTGTTGCACAGTACTCGTACAATACCCAGATCAAGATTACAACTCGTGATCTCGAAACAACGAGGAAGGAGCCTAAAGAAACTTTCTCAGATTTCGTAACTCGATGGAGAGCGAAGGCATCGATGATGACTTTGAGGCCTACGGACAAAGATCAAATCAGGATGATTGTGCGCAATCTCCAACCAAAATTGATGCAGAAGATGATTGTACTTCCCTTTCCCACCTTCTCAGATTTACACGAGATGGGGGTACAAATCGAGGATGCCATGAAACAAGATCTGATCGACCAGGATAGGGAGCAACCTAGAAGGAATTTCAACTGTAACAACAACGCAGGCCCGAGTGGCGTTGCAACTGCACGAGCTTCAGAGGTGAGCATGGTCACCACCATTCCTTCTCCCCCAAGACCCATGGCAGCCACGCCTTTTTCTGGCGTATCTGGAAGCAATACCCAAACCGCCAAATATCAGCCCAGAGGCCAAAGAACCTTCGCCCCCCTATATATGCCCCTGTCCAAAGCTCTGGGGGTATTAATCAGGAAGAAGCATTTGACGCCCCTAGAGCCGAGGCCACTGCCAAATCCACTCCCTCCCTCTCATGACCCGGTAAAATGCTGCGCCTATCACCAACAGCATGGTCATGACATCGACCGTTGCTTTAGATTGCGTCATGAGATCCAGGATCTTATTGACAAGTAGGTGATCACGCCTCCCGACAAACCCAATGTCATAACAAATCCTCTCCCACCACATAACCAAGCTCATTCTCCCAACAGAATCAACTTTATCCAAACTGGGGTCGCGTCTTACGATCCTAGTATCTATATCACCCCATCCCACCTACCTAAGCCGGAGGTGATCCTTCCTGTCTGCATTGACTTGTGCATGATGGACATCTCTACAACCCAATCTGAGCCAATGGTGGTGACCACCGAAGATGGGACAGGGCAGATTTCAAAGGAAAGTGGGGTTGTTGAATCTGGGGTTGAACAATATAGGAATCTCGCTGGGGGGGTCTACGATCCAAGTGAATACATCCAACAATGGGCGATCTGGTGAGTGTAGAAATTTGCCGAAAAGCGTAATTATGTGTAATCTGAGGACAGATTTGAACGAGAGCGGATGATCTAACAAAGTAGGAAGACCTTGCCAACCTCCAGTTCTTCAGTGACCAAGAATCAGGGGATGCGGCAATTAACTGGTTCGAGTATGATGAGTCGGCAGAAGTTACCGGATGGTTAGATGATCAACTAGACATCGTAGAATATCAACCAGAACAGGGCCCGACAGGGGCGAGAATATCAGTGGTGGCCGGAAGGGCCGAGAGTCAGAATACGTCGCCGGAGAGCGCCGGCACTAAGAATTTCGCTCAAAACTTGGGATTGTAAATACAGGGAGTATTGAACAACCAGCTGTACTGACGCAGTTGGAACAACAAAAATTTGAGGATTCCGAGAGAATCAGAAAAGCTAAGGCCCATGTGGGGGTCGAGAGTCTTTATGTACGAGAAGAAAATCTGCGGGTATATGGATTTGAAGATCATGAGTACGATCATACCGGAGCTGGACAGGTGTCTGTCGGCTGCTGACGGAATGTGGTGGGAAGACGATGATTTATGTCTTGCCCACACAAATGAGGATTGGGGGAGTAATCAGCCTGATGATACCTGGTATATTGACGAGGTCACTCATATGACAAGAAGTGGGCGGTATTTCAAGCCCCCGCACTTAGACCAACCTGAGGCGTCTGGGAAAGACAAGGAAGCTGAAAGCAGAGGAAGCATTGAAGAAGAAGGCGTGCTAAGCAATTAAAGAAGATACAAGCGGACATCTCCATCTAGGAATTGCTTATGGCATCACGGTACCGCAAAGGCCCTATTCGCTATGGACAAGGCCAAACTCTCTATAGACACTACACCAGAGCAGCTGGTTGGGCTGGTCTTTCCGGGAGGAGGTTTCCCGGCATTAACCTTTTCAGACAAAGAATTACCGCCTGAGGGCACAAATCATAACAAACCCCTCTACGTTTCCGTGGAATGTAGAGACAAGTGGATACCGGGTCCACCATCAATGTCTGCCCAACTAGAACAGCGTATGCAATCGGGTTGAAGCCCGCGGACTTCGTGCCGACTACTCAGATGATCAGTGCATATGATAATACTAGCAGGGAAGTGATGGGGACTGTCAAAATTCAGACTCAGGTTGGTCCAGGACAACATAACATTGAATTCCATGTCTTGGACGTTCCCGCAACCTTCAACCTACTCTTGGGGCGGCCGTGGTTGCACCAAGTAAAGGCAGTCTCTTCCACTCTACATCAGATGTTGAAGTACCCTCACGGGAAGGGGGTGGCTATTGTCTTCGGGAATTCATCAATCCATCCGCCGCCAAAAGTGTCCACACCTGTCTTGGAAATCGAGCATGGCACAGAGGATGTTTTCTTATCAGGGTTCACTTTGGCTGAGGTAAGGGCGGTGCAGAATATCATGGCTGTGAATGAGGGAGTGTACGTCAGTGCTCAATCTGTCTACCTCATGAACAAGCTACAACATATCCTCGGGATGGGATTAGGAAGGAGCGGCCGGAAAGGTGTTGCAGCATTGGCCGAAGTGCCACACAACCCTCATATCTTTGGCTTAGGTTATCTGCCCACCAAAGAGGACTGGGTGAGGAAGGGAAAAGAAATGGCCGGAAGAGCTAGAGCAAAGTAGGCTGGGAAGCCTTTTGAGTTAATGCATAGGCCCATCCAGGGTACCCTGAATGGACGCTTCATCCGGGAGGAGGAGGACTTTCCATTTTGCGGCTTCTTAGAACCGTGGCTAAACGCGGAGAAGAAGCGCGTGCCAGGTTTCGAGATCTTCTTTGACCTACAACTATCCGGGGATGATGTTGCCACAGAGCAGACAGACCCATCAGCTGAGGCTAAGCAGTGTAAGGCAGTGGATCCTGAGGGCACAAAATTTGAAATGGAGATAGCATTGGCATGTCTACTTTCTGATCCTCCGATCGACCATAAGTGCTTGGGGGATAACTTCTTGGTTTCCATGATTGGGGATGAAACGGTTGCGGGCCTACTAGCGACTATCTTGGATGCATCTATTGCACCCTCTCTCACTTGGCAATACGAGGGATTTTTGTCCAGCAGTACCGGGTCAGGTAGTGAGCCGGAATCTGATTCCACCGAGTCTTGCGAGTCGGAATCAGGTTCCAGCTCGACTGAGTCTGAATCTAGTAATCTTGGGGATGATAACCCGGATACCACAGTCCTGTCTAGGTCGTCATTTTCCTTTTCATTTGAGTCTGTTGTAAGTGAATCGGACGATTTGGATGTGCTTAATGAGAATCAAGTAACTGTGGTTTCTGAGTACTTTTTTGTGCCCTTGATTGATTGCATTAATTCAGACTTTCAAAACTTTGATGAAAACGACGAGGACGAAGTTCCTCCGGTTTTGCAACATTTAATTGAGCAAGAGCAAGAGAGATTTGTCAAACTTTTAATGGATGAAATCACTACCGTGAATATTGGTACTGAGGAGGACCCGCGACTGGTCCAGATCGGGTCCACGTTGTCTTCGGAGGAACGCGAGCGCTTAGTCGCTTTATTAAAAGATTTCAAAGATGTTTTCGCGTGGTCCTACGAAGACATGCCTGGAATCGATCCTGAGATTGTACAGCATTGGATCCCCCTTGACCCTGAAGCCCGACCTGTCAAGAAGAAACTCAGGAGGATCCGCCCGGACTGGGCTCTCAAGATCAAGAAAGAGGTCACCAAGCAAATCGACGCAGGCTTCTTGCTGGTATCCGAATACCCGACTTGGTTGGCCAACATTGTTCCAGTGCCGAAGAAGGATGGCAGGATCCGAGTATGTGTGGATTTCAAGGATTTGAACAGAGCTAGTCCGAAGGACGACTTTCCCTTACTGCATATCGATGAGTTGGTGGATTTCACAGCAGGGCATGCTTTGCTCTTATTCATAGATGGTTTCTCAGGCTACAACCAGATAGTGATGGCGCCAGAAGACTGGGAAAAGACTGCATTCACCACCTCGTGGGGGACATACTGCTATAGAGTCATGCCATTTGGGTTGAAGAACACGGGAGCTACTTATCAACGGGCCGCAACCACAATATTACACAACATGATCCATAAAGAGGTTGAGGTGTACGTGGACGACATGATTGTCAAATCCAAAGAAAGAGAGGGCCACTACACCGCCTTGCACAAGTTTTTTCAAAGGATCAGGGAATTCCGGTTGCGGCTGAACCCTCAGAAGTGTACATTTGGTGTTACAGCGGGAAAAATGCTAGGGTTTCTGATTACACAAAGGGGCATCGAGGTCGACCCTTCCAAAATCAAGGCCATCTTAGAAATGCCACCACCAAGGACTGAAAAGGAGGTGCGAGGCTTTCTGGGTAAAGTGCAATTCATAAGACGGTTTATCTCAAAATTAACCTTGACTTGTGAACCACTTTTTGGCCTCCTCAAGAAAGGAAAGAAGTTCCAATGGGACGGCCGATGTCAAGCTGCATTTGAACAGATTAAAGAATATTTGAGAACCACGCGTCTTTGTCACCAAAACCAGGGAAACCGTTGATTTTGTATCTGTCAATAACTGAGACTACAATAGGCTGCATGCTTGCGCAAGAATCAGAAGACAAGGTGGAGAGAGCCATCTACTATCTAAGCAAGAAGATGCTAGAGTACGAAACCCGCTACACTCCGCTGGAGAAGGCTTGCTTAGCTTTGGTATGGGCTACCAGGAAGCTGTGACACTACCTATTAGCTCACTCTGTAATGTTGGTTTCATGACTTGATCCCATCAAATATCTTTTCGAGAAACCAGCACTTACGGGTAGGCTAGCTCGTTGGTTGCTGTTGCTCTCCGAATTTGATCGAAAGTATGTAACACGCAAGTCAGTCAAAGGAAGAGCACTGGCAGAATTCTTAGCCGACCATCCAGTGGAAGGGGGTGAAGTAGTCGAGTACTTATTCCCAGATGAGGCCACTTTACATATCGACGGCGAAACTTGGATGATGTACTTTGACGGAGCGTCAAATCAATACGGATATGGAATAGGAGTGTTGTTGATAGCACCCGACAATTCCCGTATCCCTCTAGCCTTCAAACTCTGATTCAAAGTCTCGAACAACGAAGCAGAATATGAGGCGTGCATCGCTGGTTTAGAAGCAACCTTGGAACTAGGGGCAAGACGGTTGGACGTCATCGGGGACTCGAACCTTGTTGTATCTCAAGCTAAAGGAGACTGGAAAGTGAAAGAGGAAAAGATGATAATGTATCACCAGACCTTGGACTTGCTAATTCCTCGGTTTGAGAAGCTAAGTTTTACTCATCTACTAAGAGAGAACAACAGGTTCGCAGATTCTTTAGCAACTCTATCTTCCATGATAGACATCCCGTGTGGAGTCCGGATGCGTCCAGTCATCATCGACCAGAAATTTGCACCTGCCTACGAGTCGATTGCTGCTATAGATGAAGTTCAGGATGAAAACCCCTGGTATTACGACATCTGGAACTTCTTGGAGAAAGAAGCATACCCGCCAGGGGTAAATGCCAAAGACAAAAGGGCAATCAGAAGAATGGCCGTTCAGTTCATCATCTGTGGGGGTAAGCTGTATAAAAGGGGTCATCTGGGAATGCATAAACTGTGTGTTGATGCCGAAGAGTCAAAGCGTCTGATGGAAGCCATCCACGGGGGAGAATGTGGTGCACACATGAATGGGGTAATGTTGGCACGGAAGATCCTTAGACAGGGTTACTACTGGTCCACCATGGAGGAGGATTGTATTGGTTTTGTTCGGCGATGCCACAAGTGTCAAATTCATGCAAATCGCATGAACATTCCGCCGTCAAAGCTGTACAACATGACTTCACCATGGCCATTTTCAGTCTGGGGAATCGATGTGATCGGGGCTGTCACCCCGAAAGGGTCAAATGGGCATGAGTTCATCTTGGTAGCGATAGATTATTTCACAAAGTGGGTTGAGGCCCAATCTTATGCGGTGTTGAAGGCTTCGCATGTCGCAAAATTTATCAGAAACAACATCATCTGTCGCTACGGGGTCCCAAACGAAATAATTTCAAACAATGGTTCCCACTTCAAGAAGGAGGTGATTGATTTGTTGGAGAAATACAATGTGGCTTTTCATAAGTCGTCTACTTATCGGCGGCAGACCAATGGAACGGTTGAGGCTGCCAACAAGAATATCAAGCACATACTGCAGAAGATGGTGAAAACCTACCGGGACTGGCCAGATAAGCTACCGTTCGCTCTGTGGGGCTACCGGACTTCAATCAGAACTTCTACTGGGGCGACTCCGTACTCATTGGTTTATGGGATGAAGGCCGTTCTGCTTGTTGAGATTGAGGTCCCGTCATTACGAGTATTGGCTGAGTGTCAGATAGCTGAAGTGGATTGGCAGCAGAGCAGATTCGAGGAACTCATGCTCTTTGATGAAAGAAGGGTGAAAGCACTGTACCATGTCCAAGGTTATCAACGCATAATTGCCCGGGCTTTCAACAAGAAGGTTAAGTCTAGGAATTTAAAAGAAGGAGATTTGGTGCTCAAGGACAACCGAGCTCCCATCCACGACCCAAGGGGCAAGTTCAGACCCAATTAGACTGGTCCCTACATCATCAAGTCAATCTGGTCAGGTGGAGCTGTGGTTCTGATGGATCTAGATGGCTTGGAGTTCTAACAACCGATCAATATGGACAAGTTGAAGAAATATTACCTTTGAGAGGCTCGCTAGGCCGAAAACCTGAAAGGGCGACCTAGGCAAAACTTAGAGCACAGAAAATTTGAAATTATAAAAAAAATTGTGCTCGCAAGGTTGAAAACCTACAAAGGGCGGCCTTGGCAAAAGTTAGAGCGTAAAAAGAGAGTGAAAATACCCGAGCGAACCTGAGCCTGAACTACGTAAGGCTTGATTCCCATCTTTGGGATACGTAGGCAACTTCATCCTGAAGTTCAGCCATAAACTTTTTCCCGATCAACTTTGTCCATTTTGATCATCTCAGTCATCTTTTTCCATCAGCATTCATCGCAATCTCCGGTACAGTGCTATTCAGACTAGGGGCAACTTTCCGTTGCCACACATTGTCGCGGTGCTATTCAGACTAGGAACAACTTTCCAGTTGCAAGGATCCGGGGTTGTGCGTCTCAGTGACAGATCTCAGGTGTGTCCAGTTCTGATCCATATCGAAACAGTTTTGAAAAGTTTTAATAAAGGTTGACTTTGCTCAAATTAATCTTTTTTACAACTAAGACCATTTTTGGACCCAAGCGGAAAATTTTTAGTACCACAACCTTCAATTTCATTGATTTCAACACAGAGTTCGCTTGCTCTTGCATACAATTGAAGTTGTTTTTTTTATTACACTCATAAAGAAAACTTGAAAGTACTAATAAAGCAATAAATTCGGGGTATAGTCAAGTCAAGTGTCCCTACGCCCCCTCCCAGAGCTAGTCGAAGCCTCTGATGCCAAGCTAGGCCCAACCTGTGCCTCTTTATTGAGCCAATCCCAGCACTCGTCAGACAAAGTGCAACTGAAAGTGGGAGCAGGGGCCAGGAGCTCTCTAGTCCTCTACGCTGTGGCATGCTCAGACAGCTGTCGCCTCATACTGCGAAAAAGGTACTCAATCCCCTCTGGCGGGCAAGTCTGATCATGGCCAAACTGGCGCTGGAACCGGAACGGAAAATAGAACACACAGTGAGTCAGACCAATCAGCTGGACCCCAGTCTGCTGGGACATGCTATAGCTCATTGCCGGAAGATTGAGCCAAGGACAGCGCCAAGCAATGCGGTCAGCAGACAAATTGCACATCCAGTTGAACCACCATCCCTCATCAAGCGCATCAACCAGGCGTTGTCGAAAGAAGTAGCCGCGGGCTGAGTAGGCAGGGCAAGAGTCCACAACCTGCAATTTATCCATCAACCATACCTGGGGAGGGATGAAAAATGAGAGAATAAAGAATAGAGAGATGTGCGATGAGAGAACAGTGAGACAAGGGTTTTGTGAGAAAAACCGAGCCTGAGGGCCGAGTGATGTGAGCAAATACATATGTGAGATTGGGTGGGAAACATTACCTGCAGCAGTAGTGGACTCCCCGCAAATCTGGTCGTCTCCTGACGGTGGAAAGCGTCCAAGCCCATCAGTGTTTCGGCCAATGCCATAGCAATACAGCTCTTCCCTTCCTTCAAGCCTTGAAGGATGCTGGGTCCACCCAAGCCCGGGGCAAGCAGGAAGTGAGATAGCATGCACAAGCAGAGCGCATGTTGTCGAAAACCTTGCCAATGGTGGTCGCCGCGGTCACCAGCACCAGAAAAGCGATGGATCAAACCGAGGATATCTAGTTCCCCATTATAGATCAGAGATTGAGCATCATGTGCGGTAAGTCCACACATCTGCCCTAAAGCTTGGGCGTGGCCAAAGCGGAACTGAGGCAAGATCTCTTCCGAACGTTCAGACTCCATCAAAACTTGAAAATCTTTAAAAGTTGGACATACCTCTTGCCCGCCAAAGCTAAAGACGTGTGTCACTGGGTTCCAGAACCTTGCTGCGGCATGGAGGAAAGGAAGGTGCAGCGGAGTACGACTCAGCGTGAATAGTGCATTCAAGCCGAAACCCCGGAAGTTCAACTTTTCCGAGCCATCTAAAGAAATGATCCAAGATGTGAGATTTTCTACGAGGAATGCCTCCATTTTTTGTGCAAAGCAGTGATGAAATGAATGAGTCCCGAAGTTGGGGCTTTTAAATAGGATGGGACACTATTCGGGGGACACGTGTCGAAAATTTGGTAGCTGCCGAGATAAGTGGCCGGCCGGCCACCTTTTCTAGCAGGCCGGCCACATTTCTCCCCTCATATACAAAAAGCTGGTCGGCCGGCCCCCAAAAGTGGCCAGCCATG
The DNA here is from genome assembly GCA_025200525.1 of Camellia lanceoleosa. Taxonomy (NCBI): domain Eukaryota; kingdom Viridiplantae; phylum Streptophyta; class Magnoliopsida; order Ericales; family Theaceae; genus Camellia; species Camellia lanceoleosa. The sequence goes on along the minus strand of CM045767.1, from coordinate 102,962,381 downwards.
CTCTGATGTGTTTCTTCAGTCCTGTTTTACCCTCCAGGAGGAAGTTTCAAGCATTTCCATGCAAAGGGTATGTCGAAGGCCTCCATTTTCCTCTGTTTCGGATGCATTCCGTTGCCCAGATCGTCCGAAGCACACTTTGTTTTGTTAAGTTTTGTTTATCGAGTTGTCGTTTTGCTTATCGAGTTGTTTGTCGAGCTGTCGTGTTTTCATGTGTTTGAGTTGGTACTCTTTGTTTAAGCAATTTTCTTGTTAAGTTTTGTTTATTAAGTTGTCAACACTGTTGTATTTTGCTTATCGAGTTGTAAACTTACTAAGGTTTTGTTGTATCTTAGTAAGTTAAGTTGTTGCGTCAGTTCACTACCTGAATGGGCAAATGCACAATGCACATTTTCATTCAATCTCATTATGGTGCAAAACGATGCGATATGATGCTAAGAGTTTAAAATACAACACCTTTTTTAAAAGCTGTTTCATTCCATCATGCTTCATTTTGCAAACAAAGGGCACAAGTTTTACAAAAATAAAACTGCCCAATAATGTACAATGTGCTACAACTACTAGCAAAAAGGTAAATAAAACAGGGAACCGCAACATCAATGCTCTCAAGAGCGGGAATAAGAGGCCCTTTTCATCCTCTTCTGTGGAGTAGCCTCTGCACCCCCATCACCGTCCGAGTCGGAGCTGTTATCTTCAGGATCCCCCTCAGCCTCGCCTCCATTCTCGGAGCCAAGACTAGAGCCCTCCTCTCTGTCAGCAGATGTCTCCGACTGACGATCTGCAGCCTCCTCCTCCTCATCCTCACCGGGCTCCTCCTCTATAATGTGTGCTCTGCGCCTGTGAGACGACCCTCCTCCTCGGGCTCCTCGAAAAGCCTGGATGGCCCAGCTCCTCGAAAAGGCCTGGATGGCCCAGTTCCTCGAAAAGGCCCAGATGGTCCACCTCCCCGAGAAGGCCCAGGTGGCCCGGCCTGCGGCTGAGCATATACTGGAGGCATCTGAAAATGAAAAATACATTTTGAATACATCAGCCAAAACATGTATATTAGATACAGATACAAACAAGCTACACAAGGTGGATGTACGCAGGAATAGTGCACGAATGTGGTGTGTGTCAGATGTGCTCTACACAAGTAGCCTATTAATGCAGTAAAATGTCCAAAATCAGCATGTTATCAAAAGTACAATGCTAAAAAACTAAAGGGTACCTGGAAGCTCATAATGGACAACTGCGCCTCCCTCCGCAGGACCATCCCCTCAAGTGAAGCTACCATCTCGAGCACCTGATCCATGTACTCAACAGGGGGCTGCAGATGCAAAAGGCAAGGGTATCAGTAAAGGAATGAGTGTCTAAGTATCTGAGTAGTGAATCAAAGCTGTAAAACATACCGGTGGTGAGTCGGGGTCTCTGACATATCGGTGGCTAGGCATCGGAGGCTCTATCGGGATCGGAATCGGAGAGGTAGTCCCATATTGCCACCCCATCAGCTCAGTCGGCATATCCGGCCATCCAGGATAATGATAAGTCGGGGGAATCGGGGGAACCAATCCACCCCCACCTCTAGATGTACCGGCCTATTTGGTGGAAGGCGTCCGCGAAGAACTGGGCGGCTCGAAGATGGCATACCGGGAGCCTCATCGTCGAGTCTGGACTCCGCCAATGGAGGCATCAGGTATATGTGACGGTAAGTAGCATAATCCCCCTTCTCAAGATGAAGTAAGGCATCAGTACCCAGCATAGCATTAACAACATCCCGAGAAGAGAGCCTATCAGTGATCCGCATCTTGACTGGGGGTGCTGAGGGAGGGTCCTGAGAAGTATAGCCCCATACCTGACGCAAGAAGCGCTCTTCCAGAAACCATGCCCTACCAACTGGGCCCTCGAATAAGATCCTGTACTGAGAGGCACCCCGCCCTCCAGCAAACTGGAATCGGAGACCCTCACCTAAGGGTGCCCAGGGCTTTCATGTAATCTGCGGATAACCAATCAATCAGAAATCAAGAAGGTACAAGACAAATCAAAGATGAAAACACAAAGAACTGAGAGTTCTGAAATACCTCCGTCGACCGCACCGTGTCGAAATACTGCCGTAGATAAAGGAGAGACTCCCGAGGTCTTGGCCGGTGCTGGCCTTCAAATACAAGTGAGTACGGGGTCACAAAGGGCCCCTCCACCACCAACTCTGGGGCTAATGTCGGGAAATACACATAGACCCATAACTGTGGAAAACAGTGCAGAATGTAAATGCAAAGTGCTGAGGGCAAAATACAGAGTGTAAATTGCGTCGTGTGTGCAATATACAAATAATGAGGGGCAGAAATGTGAATCAAGAGGGCAGAAAGTACCTCCCAAGCTCTCCAATAGCCGCCAAGTAAGTCCCCCCGTCCGCGGGAGGTCGCACTCATGTAGCAGTAAAGAGTAGCCAAGCCGGCGCCACCCCAATCATACCATCTGACCTGTGACAGGTCCACCAAAGCACTCAACAGATATAGCCCAACAGTGTTCCCCCTATCGACAAACAAAGTAGTCCCGAAGAGGAACATCAGAAAACCACGGGCATACTGTGCTACCTCCTCAGGAGTCCCGGGCTCCATCTCCACCCTCCGAAAATGGGAAGAGAACCAGGTATATCGGACTCTGCCCGAAGATCTATCAACAGGCAAGCGAGCCCCCAGTAAATATATCCAAGTGGCCTCCCACTGACCCATGTCCTCGTCGTAAGGAATGAGCCAACCTTCCACGTCAAGGCCAGTCAATACAGCAAAGTCAAGCGGGGTCATAGTCAAGTCCCCCGTGGCAGAAAAATGAAAGGAGTTGGTGGTGTCCCACCATCTCTCCACCAAAGCTGCCATCAATGTCCTCCTGGCAGGACAACGAGAAAGCCCAGTACAGAAGGGCCCAAACCCTACCAAATCAACCAAATCCCGGACAGCCTCCGGGAGCTCGGCGTACCAATCTCTAGCTACGGTGGAGCCGTATCTCCGCACAGTGCAAGAAGTCACCTGCATTCAGAATGAATACATGCGTTCAATAAAATGAATGAGCTGTGTGCAAATAAAATGAATAAGCTGTGTGCAAATGAAATAAATAAGCTGCGTGCAAATAAAATGAATATGCTGCGTGCAAATAAAATGAATAGGCTATGTGCAAAATAATATAAGCGGACTATGTGTTCAGAAAATCAGTGTTTGGGTTGCGGGTTCAACTCTCAATCAGTGTGTGCCGCGTGTTCACCTTCAACTTGGGCTGTGTGTTCAGAAAATCAATGTTTGGGCTGCGTGTTCAAATCTCGATCAGTGTGTGCCGCGTGTTCACCTTCAATTCGGACTGTGTGTTTAGAAAATCAGTGTTTGGGCTGTGTGTTCAAAACTCAATCAGTGTGTGCCGCGTGTTCACCTTCAATTCGGACTGTGTGTTCAGAAAATCAGGGTTTGGGCTGCGGGTTCAACTCTCAATTAGTGTGTGCCGCGTGTTCACCTTCAATTTGGACTGTGTGTTAAGATAATCAGTGTTTGGGCTGCGTGTTCAAATCTCAATCAGTGTGTACCGCGTGTTCACCTTCAATTCAGACTGTGTGTTCAGAAAATTAGTGTTTGGGCTGCGGGTTCAACTCTCAATCAGTGTGTGCCGTGTGTTCACCTTCAACTTGGACTGTGTATTTAGAAAATCAATGTTTGGGCTGCGTGTTCAAATCTCAATCAGTGTGTGCCGCGTGTTCACCTTCAATTCGGACTGTGTGTTCAGAAAATCAGTCTTTGGACTGCGGGTTAAACTCTCAATCAGTGTGTACCGTGTGTTCACCTTCAATTTGAGCTGGGTGTTCAGAAAATCAGTGTTTGGGCTGCGTGTTCAACTCTCAATCAGTGTGTGCCGTGTGTTCACCTTCAATTTGAGCTGTGTGTTCAGAAAATCAGTGTTTGGGCTGCGTGTTCAACTCTTAATCAGTGTGTGCCGTGTGTTCACAATCAATTTATGGGCTAAGTGTTCAGAAACTCAAGTGATTGAACCGTGTGTTCAGAATGCAAACAGAATGCACGAAAAATGCAAAATACGTTGCAGAAAAGGTAAAAACGAAGTAAATACCTCTCGTGCCTCATGAGAGAGGTGATACTTCGGCTCCTGCAGAAGCAGATCTCCGGGTGCTCACTCATCAAAGTCTGTGAAATGATGGAAAATAGCTCGCGGAAGAATGTGTGCTGGCGGGGCGTACCTCTCAGGTATGAAGGGTCGAACCCCCGGAGGCAGAGCCATAATGTCAGGATCATCCCCAGCGCCCGGAGGACCTCCACCGTGAGGAAAATGACCAGCCATTTCAGAAAATCTGCAAAAGGAGCAAAAATGAGCTAAAATTGGAAAAAGTCAACAAAAGTCAACTCTCGGGAAATGAAAAAGTCAACAAAAGTCAACTCCCGAGAAAATCTTCTAAATGTTGAGACAAACTCACCTCAAGTGGCGAAAATGAAAAAAGAAGCACCGAAATCAAAATTTAATCAGTTCAAAGTGCTTAAAACTGAAAGTTTTCGCGAAAACAACTTGCGTGGGGCATTGGAAAACGCGTATAGGGCGCAGATCTGAGGAGGAAAATGGTTTGGGAAGCTAGAGGAGATGATTTTGGAGCTGAGCTTTTGAGCTCAAAGTGTTTGACCGAATGAATTTAAAGAAAAGAGGGTGAAAGGACTAAAATGCCCGCAGATTTGGGTATGTGGCCGGCCGGCCATCTTTTCAAGCTGGCCGGCCATCTCCTTTTCAAAAGCTAGCCGATGGCCTCCAATGGGAAAGAAAACTGGCCGGTGGTGATCCCTAGGTTGGTCCCAAGCTCTCTGCAAATTTTGGGGAAGATTGGAGTTCCCGGGACTTGAAAAAGTACAAAAGAAGTGCACTTTCTGTCGCGAAATCGCTCCGCCGAAACTTCAGCTTCAGCTTTCGATGCGTGTCCCATCATTATTCATCGAAAGTGAGAAGTATCCTTTTTGAACATGTTGTAACCCTCCCGGGAGGTGAACCGAAGGTCACGATCGAGTCGCCCTCGCCGAAACGTGCATTTCCTTGCTCGTTGTTTCGTGACAAATGTGCATTCTAGTTTGCACTTGTTCTACATTGTTGTGCACATAACTTGCATTCTCATGAACATACTTGCATTGTTAGGCATGTCTCTTTGATATTACCATGCCTCTGTGTTTAAGCTTGCGTTGTCACGCACACTCCCTTCTCGCATTGCGATGCACTCACCCACCGACACCGCGCTTGTCGAACTTTCGATATCGCATTGAACATATGTTGTTAGTATGTTGTGCTTGTTGAGTTTCTCTCTTTTACAGGCACGATATTGTATGTACGGTTCATTTGAGTCTGGTGGGACCAGACGAATCGCGCAGGTATCGTATCTTCTACGTGTGAGACGTGACGAGAATTGAATAATTCTCCGCATTCCTAACTGCATGAAATGTAGTTGTTGCTTTGCATTCTTGCTTAAAACTGTTGCATCTGTTTGCGAATATTTGCTTCATTACAGCTTGCTGCACTTGCACGAACATCAAGTTACATTTGGCCTTGTGCATATCATTTTGCATTTTGCCCCTTTGCCTGCAGGCACACCTTTGTTTATCTCGCCTGTTTGTCTAAGTCTTCGGCCTTATCAAAAATGGGTCATCTCTCGGCTTTGACATTCACTCCCGTCACTTATGACTTTCGAGTTCTGTCAAAGAGGGGCAACTGTAGACACCCCATTTTTGAACGACCTTAAGACTCAGATGTCACCGATTGAGCGCTTGGTGATGTTGCATATCGTGCTTGTCCAGAGGTTTCAGAGTCTTGGCCGTGAGCCTTGCCTTCGGACTTCCGGGCTTTTTTGTGCTTTGCCTCGGTTTGCGAACCAGGCTCGGTTTTCTCTGTTTCTCTTCCCAAAGGGAAGGAGAGGTCTTGTAGATCATCTCTCAGTGGCCGTGGGCTACATTTCGTGGTCGTAGGCCATTTTGCCCATTTCGGAGCCCGGTTCTCGGTTTTCGGAGCCGTCAGGCCGAGTGCCTCGATTCGGGACCGCCTAACCACCTCCGTTTGCTCCGGTTTTTGGCATGCATCTTATTTCCTCCCTTTTGAGGGACATTGTGGTCCGAGAGACCAACTTCGTGGTCGAACACTACTTCCGGTGCCTAATGGGCTGAGGCCTCGATCAAGGCTGCTGACCCCGAACCTTCATTTTGCATCGGTTATGCTCATTTTTGGCAGGACCTCTGCTTTCATCACCAGAAGGTCGTAGAAGGGTGGGAGGCCGAATTGTTTCAAAGAACTAGTTATATTCCTTCATCGCCTCCGTCTGCTTTTCTCACTCGAAAGCCAAGGTTGACCACCTTAAGGCCACTTTTTCCAGCTCTAAACCACATATTTGTGTTGTACACACCTGGGAGGCCACCAATATCATATGGTCGGCTAGTAATTGTGATTGACCCTTTTGAACCCCTCATAAAAGTGGCCTTTTCTCTCTCCTGCTTCACTGTTTCCAATTTTTGACCACAGGGTTGTGTTGAGCACACACGGGAGGCCACCAATTTGTGGTGGTCGGCCACTAATTGCACTTGGCCCTTTTGACCCCTGGCCGGCCGGCCATAGGGAGAGCCGGTCGGCCACCTGTGACCTAGATACTTAGCCGGCCTTGATCCTTGCAGTTGGTACATCACAAATCTCTATTTCATTTCCCCCCAGATTTTGTATCCGGGGGGCTGCCATTTTGGGGGGAAACTTGAATTGTTTTCCCCCTCTTTCTCCCCCTCTTTTGCCTATATAACCACCACTCCAGCTCTAGTTTTTGGGGTTGAAAAAAATGCTTTAGAGCCTTGCATGCATATCTCCTCTATCTCTCTCACTTCAACCCTCCAAACATCCAAGTCCTACACCCTTTCTACACCACCACCTAGCACCACACCACCACCTCCATTCTAGCCACTTGGAGCTGCTTTCCAGAACTGAGGAACACCATTTCTTGTGCCAAGAAGTTGCTAAAGATTGGTCTTCAAGGGTGAGCCTTCATTTCCCTCTTTTTGAGCTCATTTTTGCATCCTATCTAAGCTATTCTTGCTTACACTTTTGAGCTCCGACCTTAACTAAAAATAGCATTTTTTTGAGCTATATTTCATGTTTTTTTAAGGGCCTCTCACTGTTTGAGGCCTCCTTGTTGCACTTGCTTCATTATCTCCCTTGTATGCCATTTTCTTGCATATTGTTTTTTGGCCTATGTATGAACTGTTTTGAGGCATGTTATAAACTGTAAAGTAGCTTATTTTGAGCCCTTCTTCAATATTGTTGAAGGGATCATCACTGTTTGAGGTTTTCATTTGTCACTTGCCTTTGTATCCATCTTATGGTCCTATTTTTGCATGATTTGTTAACCCCTTGTGCTTGCATTTTTGGACTTTGGTCCGAACTGTAAATAGCCTCATTTTGACCCTCTCTTCATGTTTCATTAAGGGTCTTTTGCTGTTTGAAGCATATTTTTTATACTTTGTGTTATAGCTCTCTTTTTGGCCTTATCTTGCATAGTATTTTGAGCATACTTTTACACTGTTTTGGGTTTGATCATCAACTGTAAAAGGTCATATTTTGGGCCCCTCTTCAACATTGTTGAAGGGCCCTCATCTTTTTGGGGTCAGCAGCCATCACTTCCTTCTTTGTCCCCCTTTTGGCCCATTTCTTGCATGAGAGTTTAGCTACACTTGTGTTTGTTTTTGTGGTTTGTTATAAACTGTAAAACATCATATTTTTGGCCCCTATTCAACATTGTAGAAGGGCCCTTCTCTGTTTAAGGTCAGAAGCTTCTACTTGCTTCATTATCTCGCTTTCGGGGCCATTTTTGCATGCTAGCTTAGCCCCATTTGTGTTCACTGTTTGGCCTTTCTTAAAACTGTAAAAATGCTTATTTTTGGGCTTTCTTGATTCTGTATTCACACTCCATGTTCAAATAATGCATGCATTGCATAGTCATAGGTCATTCTGTATGCCTAATTTCATGTTTCGGGACTTATTCCATGCATCGGGTCCCTTTTTGCCATGTTTCGGGATTGTTTTGCATCACTTTTTGCTACTGAAATTTGCATGCTAGTATTCCATATTCCATGTTTTTCCATGTCTTGTCAGAGTGGCATTTCGTGCCTTAGGTTCAGTCCTCGGTTTGCGTGCACGCGTGCACGCATTTCGAATGTCTCATTTTCATCTAGTGGCCTCTTATGTGAGTGTGGCTGAGGTTCACTTGTGTTGGTGTAAGCCCATTATCGCATTGTGTATGCCATTTCATTCCATAGCATTGTGTATGCTAGGTTGTATGTTAGCGCATTGTGCATACCATGTTACCTCGTGCATCGTGTATGCCATTTCATAGCATGTTGCATGTTAGGTTGTATCCTAGTTGCATTTCATGCATGTCATGCATATTGCATTGTGTTCGGGATGGGAGTTAGCCCGAGCACGGGAAACGAGGTACATTTCGTACTTCGAGTGACGGAACGTGTCTCAATTCCCCAGTCACCGACACTCCGGATTATCCATGATGGAGTTAGGTATTAGTTGAGTTTTCATGTGCATCCATTCCATATTGAGTTGTGCAATTCGACTCCTTGGCCATCATGCATCGAGATGCGTGATTGGTGGCACAAGAATCGAGGCATGCATACATTTGTGAAAATAAACAAACATGAAATGTTTTGTTCCAATTTCAAACAAACCATTTTCAAACAAACAAACATGAAATGTTTTGTTCCAATTCAGGCGACCCAGTCTATACTTGTATACTGTGCGCATCACATAGTAAATCTAGGCTAATAACCGGAATAAGAGCACACAAAGTTTTCAAAACTAGATATCATGGTTAGTAGAGGCCGATCTTTGATTGGGCGAGCGGGGGTGCTCACGAAGTGACCTTCCCCAATCGTGCCCAAGTTCCTGAGCCGAGGCAACTTTGGTGATGACGGATACGTGGCCTTAGGCAACGAGTCAGGGTTTCCTAAATTTTTCAAAATAAAATATTTAGGTGGCGACTCTATATCTGGCAAAGCAGTCCATGTTTGGCACTTCTTTTCTAAAAATCTGTTTTCTCAAAACGATTTGCCGAATTTGGACTCTTTGGTTCAAGATTAAGAACCATGACAACAATCGAGTTCGAACTGTAGCGAGGTCCCCCGCGGACTTGTTACACTATCAAATTGTTTCATATGCCATATTAGTAGCCGAGCCTATTAGTTGCATATTGCATGTGTTGCATTAGTCATGTTGCATAAGTTAGGATCATGCATTTTTCTAACTCTTTTATCTTTTTTGGCTTGCCTCGGAGTACTAGGTGAACATTTTTGTGTTTTAGCATATTGCATTGCATGTTGATGTTGCCAGGTTTAGCATGTTCACTATAAGGCTAAGTGTTTAAATGATAAACTATTTGAATGCCTATGGATGAAAGCTAATTGCTTGAATTGGAATAATTTGAGTAATGTTCATATGCGATCACTTTTTCAAGTCGTACATATTTGAAACAATTTTCAAAATAAACATGAAATCAAAATGTTCCAATTCTTGCAAAGTAGTCTATACTAGTACGTGTGCGCATCAGATAGTAATGTTAGCCTAATAAATCAGAACAAGAGCATATAATGTAAATAAAATTCACATCATGATTAGTAGGGGCCGATCTTTGATCGGACGAGTAGGGTGTTCAATTCATGACATTCCCCTCTTGTACCCTGAGACAATCTTGGTGATGACGGACATGTGGCCTTTGGCACGAGTCATGGGTTTGCTAAATTTTCCAAAAATATTTAGGTAGCGACTCTGTATCTGGCAAAGCAGTCCATTTTTTGACATTTTTATTCAAACTCGATTTTCTAAAGATTTGCTGGATTTGGATTCTTGTGTTTTTTATTTCACATTGCACTTGTGGAATCAAATTCAGAACCACGGAAGTCCAAACTGTAGGGCTTATCGTCTTCCGAAAGGAGCATGAAAAGTCAAGCTACACTATAGTATTTCTATTAGTAAGTTAAAATCATAGGAAGTGTGGTGGTTGATGATGCGGATGGTGAAAATTTATTATTTAAAATTTTACTATTATTGAAACAATGAATTTTGAATAGATCATTTCGTTATTTTCTAAGTGATATGGTGATGCTGACTGTGGCAATGGTTGTCATTCAAAAATGGCTATTGGAGATTCAAAATAGAAAGTGTTCATTAAAAAAATAACCATCGTTGATCAATGCTCAAAAAGTAATTATCAGAAGCAACCGTTAACCACTGGAGTAGCACCATCTGAGCCCAAAAGTATTTTTTCCGAAATTATCTTTGAGTTCCTGTGAATGTAGAAATTTTGGAAAGTTTATTTAAAAGTGTATACTTGTGTTTTAAGATGGTTTGTGACCCATTTCACATTCTTTATTCATTTAGGCTTTCAATTTCTAATTGCAAAATAAATCCTCAATAGAATCATATATAAATCAGTCTCCAAAATTTTTGTAAATCCCGAATTAAATCAGAATAATGGGCAATTAAAATCCAAATCTCCTTAATTAATCAAATGCCAATCATTATACATGATAAGGTCGTCATAGGTTTTCTTGTGGGCGAATCTGATATTTAGATTTACACAAGAATACAATCATGGAATTGAGGAAGTGATTTTCATGAGGAAAGAGGTAAGCCTAGAAGATGCTAACAGACTAGGACTTTAAAGTTCTTCTATCAAATCTTCTTAAACCTATATGGTGGCCAGTGAGGCTAAAAGCTTCTGTGAAGTTGTGATTTCTCTAGAAAGTAGTTATTAATTAACTTGATCTTGCAGAGGTAGTAATCCTTGGAATGCAAGTGAATGAAAGCCGATGAGATAGGCTTGTTATCAAAGGATACTGGTGAAAAAAAGGTCTGGATTACTTTGATACGTGATCACCAGTTATAGCGAGTGTGATCGCAATTGTATGAAGTCTAAAGATACATCAAGATGGATGCTCAGATAACTTTCCTATATGAAGATTTAGTTCAATTAATCTTTATGGAACGCATTCAAGGGTTTGGTTTGCCTGTGAGGATGAGGAAAGAATGTAAGTTTAAGAATCATTTTATAATTTGAAATAAGCACCGAAACAATGGCATGAGAAATTTGACTACACTATGTTGTCAAGTAGGTATTGACAAATGTGTTTATATCAAAGACATTGACAATAATATATGTCGTGTTGTGTCTGTATAGGTGACATGTTCATTGTTGGAAGTTATGAGAAGATATTCAATACTACCAAGTGGATGTTGTACTGTAAGTTTGATATGAAAGGTATGGGCCTTGTAGGTGTGATTCTGAGTATTAAGATTGTGAGAACACCTAGTAATATTGTACTTTCTCAGTCTCATTATGTTGATAAGATACTTGAAAAATTTAGTAAAGTAGATACAAGAGTATCGAGGACACTGGTAGACTTGAGTCTACATTTGGCCGAGACTAATGGTGAAAGTGTATTTTAACTAGAATATTCTTGGGTTATTGGAAGTTTAAAGTATCTGATGAGTTATACAAGGTCAAGTATAGCCTACTCAGTTAACAGGCTTAGTAGATACACGAGTAATCCTAATGCTACTCATTAGAAGGGTATTATGCGGGTGTTGGATTATTTACACTACACCCAGGATTATGGGTTACATAACACTTGATATCCAGTTGTACTAGAAGGGTACAAAGATGCCTACTTAATATATGATATAAAGATTACAAATTCATTAGTAGATATGTTTTCTCTAATTGGAGTTGTACTCGTGTCTTGGAGATCTTCCAAGCAAATGTGTATCACAAGATCAATGATGGAATCGAAATTTAGTATTAAAATAGCTGAATGGCTTTGCCGTTTTCTTGAGAATATTCCATGTTGATCAAATCTTGTGCTAGCAATTTTCTATACTTTGCAACAACCAATCAAGTATTGGTAGGGCGTAGATGGAAAGTCTAGATATTTTTCGTCGAAGACATAGTTCCATACGACGACTACTCTCATATGTTGTCATTATAGAGTCTAAGGACAATATTATGGATTCGTTAACTTAAGGGTAAAATCGAGAGTTAGTAAGAAGTCGTCATGATGAATGGGGTTAAGGCCCTTCACAAATGTTAAAGGAATGGAAAACCCAACCTAGTTGACTAGAGATTTGAAGATCTAGGTTCAAAGGGACAACCTAATTGCGTGTAACAGGTGAGTCACTACAAAGGTAAATCCTCTTGCCCATTCCTTTATACAATGATAACTTGTGGAGTGGAAGGTTAAGCTGATGCTTTTAATGACCTAAGTGCTGTGAATAATCAATCGTGGTATAGTGAGATACCTTATGTAGGTCACTTATGTGAGTACGAAGTAAGGCCATTTCTTTAAGAATTGACAAGGCTGTATTCGTTAAAAATACTCACTGAATCAAGCTAGTGTTCCAAGGCCAAATCGGACACAACAGTGAGAACATAACGATAGTTTGAGTAATTTTTGTGTGAGGTCTATTGTCTCGGGTTACACAAACAACAGAATAGTTCAAGATATCATGTTTACTGGTTAGTCAATAAATCCGATAGGCTTTCACTATAAAAGGTTCGAGGCCAACAACTACCTTTTTCTAATGCAGGGTTATTCTGTGTGCTTTCTCTCCGAGTCTTTGTTGTTAAACGTTATCCGATTTTCTTTATTCGGTAAATTTTATTCATGTGGGAGATTGTTGAAAAATAATGGTTTTCAACAACTTTAATTCGAAATTAAAATGGGACCCAACCTCCAATTAAGGTAGGTTTAAGTGGTTTTGTATTCTCTTAAGTGAGATTGTTGCAATACAGAAATAATGAGCCCAAACCATTAAGTTGTGAATGAGAATTGTCTCATAAAGTGAGCATCAATAGAAGTTGGGCTTGGGCCTAGGCTTGGACTTGGACTTCATCTTAGTCTTAGTTTGGACTGGCCTAGGCTTGTGTTTGTGCATGTCTTGGACTTAGTCTTGGGCATGGGCCAGATTGTGCTATGCTGGGTTGGGCTGGGCTTGTCTTGTGCATATGTTTTAGACTAGGTTTGGATTGGGTTGTAACCTAACACCCGTATCCATTTTGTGACCCATCTAGTTGGATTATTTAAATAGAATTATATATATATATATATTTATTTATTTTTATATATATAATGCAAGGGATGTTTTCAACCTTTGTAACTCTCATCTTTTGATGATGGAGTTGATGATCATACTATGCACATGTGAGTTTTGCACCTTTGTAACTTTAGCCCTTATGGCTAGAGTCGATGGCCATTGATGCTAAGTTTTATGGTAGCCTTCATGGCTAAAACCCCTTCTTTACAAGTATAAAAAGAGTCTTTCCCCTCTAACTTAGATGGATGAGATAAAAATATTTTTGGAGATGGAAAATTTGTGATTTTCTTTAAATAAAGTTGGAGAAGACTTTTTATACCAAAGAAATTTTTCTATCTTTTTTGTGCTAGCCCCTTCTTTGGTTCTTATTAGAGAGAGAGTGTTGCCATTGTCAAATTTGCTGAAGCTATTCAGAAGGTGCTTGTACATTAGCTAGTTTCGACCGTTGCATTCTGGGAGACTGACACTGGCGTACGTCTAGTACCCATCGGAAGGTAGTGAATCTGTTTTAAGGAAACTATGGTATCACACAAGTTTTGGTCTACATCTCTTATTTTTTGTTCTTCAAACTTTTAGATTTGAACTATTTCTTGCATATTATTTTATATGTTTATGGGAATCCATCTTGTAATATGTTTCATGATGTAATAGCAGTATCGAATATAATTAATCTATTCCAAGTAGCATATGAATATTTTTAATTCCATGAGAAACATATAATTTGTTTTAAGATTCTTGCACAAAATGTATAATTAAATTAAATTCATATTTGTGACGCCCTCAAAATATTATATAAATCAACCATTCACAAAATCAATAGACATAAAGAAATCTTATATTTTCATTCATCAGATTCTTCTTTATAAAATGGCTTCCATGCATTACATCTTCATAAATGTTTATATTGAAACGATAACATGTGGCTCTAACTGATAATTAACAAAGTAAAATGCCTTACGAGCTTACATCATTCCAAGTTCTCACATGGTTACAACAAAAGAAGAGTCCTAACTCTTTTACATATAAAGCCCTCAGCTTGAATTTATACTTAACACAAAACAAAATAGCAAAATGGAGCTTTCAGCCCCTAAAAACCTCCCAAGCTATACCCTTGGAGGCGGCATGTCACCGGTATCTGAAAATGGTGTCCCAAGTAGGGTGAGCCAAAGCCTAGTAGAGATACGCTAAACAATATATGAGAATTAACTAAAATATGAGCTTCAGATAAATGTGCAACATTCTTAACCAACACATATCCTTTTCAAGGTCCTTCAATATAGATAGCCAACATCTAAACTCATTTCTATTCTTCCATTTTCGGATAAATCAAATAACCAAATTCATTATTATCAAAGCAACCAATATGAGACTGTAACTTAATGGTTTACAATTTAATACATCCGTCAATCCAACACTTCTATTTCTTGTCATTTTACGGAACTACGTCCGAAGGAACTGGCACCCATAAATAAATAAGATTTCAGGACTTTCACCCTGGACACTCCGGGCAACTTAATTCTCAATGGAGTCCATCCCCTATCTCCTCCCAAATAATGGAGTACATCCCCTATCTCTTCCCAAACAATGATACATATACAATGTATTTAAACACGTTGTCATATACAATGACTCATCAATTCACATATTTAATGGTTTACTCAAACCGTCATATTCAATGACATAATTTAATTGATTAGTTTCTATTTTTCCTAATCCTCATGCATTTTCTACAACAATTACAGCTATCCTCCACCGATAGTCTAAAACAAATATTTCTAAACAGATTAATAAATCTATCAACAGATAATTTATCAAATTTTCCATATGTGAGTGATTCATCAATCCAACTATACCATTTAATCACATATTCCCCAATTTCATAATTCTCAAACCAATTTCATATTTCCACATTGATTTCATTATTTATACAAAATAGTTTATTTAATTCAAATTAGGGCATTTTTTCCCCTTTCCCAAATATTGCACCCAAGGCTAACTTTCACTCTTTATACACAAACAACCCCATTTTCAAGACCTCACATACACATATGGAGTCCAAAGTAGAAAACCCCTCTTTCACAAATTCAATCCCAAACCTTAACTTCACTCAAACTTCCCAACTCTACCATTTATGCAAAGATGACACACATCTAGGTTAAAACTCATAATAAAAAGTAGAACATCCCTACCTCAAATGGAGAAGCTCAAAGAGGAAGGAGAAACTTGAAAATGCTCCAAACTTGAACTTTTTCGGATCAAAATGAAGCCCACGTCAAACTCTAGCTTTTTAACAAAGGAAGTAGGGTAGAAAGATCCTAAATCATGGAGTATTTGAAGAGAGAAAGGGTGTTTTAGAGAGAAAGGCAGCTGAATTAGGGTTTTGAGTGAATAAAAGGTCAAAAAGTGATATAAAATCACGCTGCTGCGAACTGATATGTGCGAGGCTTGCTCGAGCGAAGAAGTTGTCGCTTGAGCGACCAGACACAACAAGTGGCCTCGCTCGAGCGCACAATAAAGCTTCAGGTCTGCTACTAACGCAGACGCACACTCGAGCGCAAGAGTTCTCGGTCGAGTGAAGGAACAAAGAACACATGCCTCGCTCGAGTGCAAAAGTTCTTGCTCGAGCAAAAGTTGCGTCTAAGAAAGAAACCTGAGAACTCTCAATCCTCACTCAAGCGAAGAAGCAAATACCCAAGGCTCGCTCGAGCACAAAAAGCCTCGCTCGAGCGAAGAAGTCAAAATCTGGGTAGCAACCATTTGCATCAAAAGACAACTAACCTGTTCCAAACACGCCCAACAAGACCCAAAACTCAAATTCAAAGAATTAAAGGGAGAAAACAAGACATAGACAACAACATACAACCACGGAACCCGAGTTCGGAACACAATAAAGGTCAGGGTAAAACCTAGATCGCTATAATATTATAGAACAATAAATAATAGAACTACTTTATGTTGGAGATTACAATTTGATAAACAAAAATATATAACAAATATATACTAAAATAAAATAGTCAATTAAAATAAGAAATAGGGGGCAAACCGAAACTTACGTGATATCACAATCTCCTTAAAATAGATTCGCCGCCTCACTGTGGGTGCTAAAAGTATGCTGGTGTCTGTCTTTCAAAATACGACGGTCAGAACTAGCTAAGTTAAAAACACCTTCTGTATAGTTTCGGTGAATTGACAATGGCAGTACTCTCTCACACAAAAAGAATATAATATAAGCAGACTGAGTATATAACTTGAGAGCAAAAATTTATGTACTTAAACCAAAGTGGATGGTCTCTATTTATACACAAAGGGAAAAAAAAGAGGAGCCTCCCAGCTATGAAGGCGAGCAACAAATGCAGAATTCATTTATGCAAAACTGATGGAGTAAAACCCATCATTCAGTGTAGAGGTCACACATTATATATACACATGTGTGTATATCTGTATCAGCAACCATCAATCTGACCTAGCCCAAAAAGATTAGGTTGGTGGGCCACTAACCCAGCCCAGCCCAGTCCAAACCTAATCCATTCCAGCAAGCCTCAAGCCTCAAGCTCAAGCCCAAGATCCAAGCCCCACAATCCATAGATTAGGACCCAGTCTAGATGGGTGGGTGATGGGCGCTCTTGTAACATTTTTTGCTTAACCAACTTGGACCATAGTCTTGGCGTAAACCCATCCTTCCAGCATCCATAACTTCATTCCTCTGGAAAATTTGGATGTCTCAAAAGGCTCATACCCTTATAAAAAAACTTGAGATTTAAATACCTATAAATACTTTCCTCTACAATTAATGTGGGATAGGTGGTTACATACCATTCTCAATACTTCATTCATGAGACCAACTTTATTAGATAATTTATCATTCAATTCTTAATGGTTTTTGGTCATTCTTCTTGTGATGTAAAGATCTTGTTATAAAGAATCTAGACCCACTTAATCTCACCTCAACCGGTAGTTGGGACCCACTTTAATTTCACATTAAAATCACCATAAAATCATATTTTCCAACAGGTCCATGATACTTTGGTACATTCAAGGTGTATATCCCTGTATTTGACTGTCTCTTTTGAGAACCACTGATAGCACTACCCGATATATAACCGATGTGGGCATTGGTGACAAGGTCTGCAAATCAGCAAAATGGAAAGTTTCGAATAATACGTTTTCAGTCCTTGTGGTTGGGAGAAGTCGTCTCTTTGGAGCAAAATATTCAGGTTAATTAATAACTTAGTAAAACATTATTGTTGTGTTACTACATTCTATGTTTTTAATTGTATCATACTTATCATATGTTTCGGTTTATTTGGATCATAAAAGTAGACACTACAACAAAAACACACTTTAGTGGCACTACACTAGTGGCATATTTTTAGAAAATGCCACAAAAATAATATTTTGTGACATGTTTTAGAAAAATGCCACAGAACCATAAACATATAAGGCTCTAGTGGCATTTCAATAAAGAAATGTCTCCTCAATTTTATGGCATTTTATAAAAGAATGACACAAAAAATTGTTTTAGTGACATTTATCAACAAATGCCACTAAACTTTAGTAGCAATGGCATTTTTTAAAAAATGTCACTAAACTAGGTAGGTGGAAGTTGCTTTTTATGGCATTGGGTATAAAGTGTCATAAACAAATATTTTACAGCATTTTGAGAAATGCCACTAAGCCAAAAACTTTCCAAGCTATCTAACGTCATTTTTTGAAAAAATAAAAAATGCCAATATAGTTTCAAAATTTTTAAAATGCACAAAATAAATAAAAATAAATAAATTAAACACAATATAACATTTTTTTTTTAACTGTACTTGCCACATGTACAAAATTGATCAACGGCTTTATATGACTTAACAGAAAAAAATAAAATTTCAAATTGATCTCATGTACAATGATAAAGTTTCTTGAATTTTAGTCCCTGTAGTTTCAATTAACTCGATTTTGATTCTGAATTTACGGATTTATCTCAATTTATTTCAATTGCTTATAATTGTTGAGTAAATTACATCAATAATCCTTTCATTTTGTTCTTCCATATAATTTTAATTGACTCACTTTTGACACTTAATTTTAGATTTTACGTTAATTTAGTCGAATTGATAACAACTTTAAGGTCTTTAATAGAAATTTTTCATTAGATCTGTTAAGGTTAAGTCACTGAATTGACCAAGTATTTTGTTTTACTCATAAATCGATCACAGGTTGCATTTGGCATTTTAAAAAAAAAAAAATGCTATCAATTGGATCAATTTGAGACAAAATAAAAAAAATCAAGGTTAAAATCGATTTAATTGAAATTACAAAGACTAAATTGACATAATAGGCAAAATAGAGGGACTAATAGTGTAATTAGCCCTAATTGTTAGCAATTTTTAATGACAAATATGCATATAAGTGACATATGTCATTCGTTTAGAGGTAAAATAATAAATTTACTCAACTTGTTGAGTTAACCTCAACAAATTCAGTGATAATTTTTCATCAAAAACACTAACGGTATTATTAATTAGAGTAAATTGATACAAAATTAAAAATTACAGGTTACAATTGATTTAATAAAAAATATAAGGACCAAAATTAATATTTATTTTGTTATTTAAAATATTAACAAACTCATTCTCCACCAGGTTGCATTTATATTATACAACAAAGGAAAGAACGAAACTGAAGGAAACAAAGCAAATTTGATGAGGCAAAATCGGTAGAGCAGATTGAGATAGAGACAGAGGTGGAAGTCTAACAATTCTGAAATTAGCGTAGCAAATTTTTGCAGGTCAAAGAGGTGGGAACCAAATCATGAAACAACGGTTTATCATTCTTTATCTTTCATGGCATCCTTATTTACCATCTACACCACAAATTTGCTGTGTTTTCATCTTCTGTGATTAGAGTTCATTAGGTATTCTTTCTCTCACTCTCACTCTCATCAAACACACACAATATCTCTATCTTTGTCACTTATTTATGATATTCTTGTTTTAGGCATAAAACTTGATACAATCTGAAAATCTAAACTTTTAACTCATGAATTTATTAATTTTCATCTTTTAATATAAAAGGTTAGTTGTAATTTACTATTATTGCATTTATGTTGTTGTGTGAGTGAATTTCCGATCACACTGCCCTCCTTAGTGATTCAGCAGAAGAACACAGGCAGAGTAGACGGCTCCTTGTAACCTGCACAGAAGGAAAAGACTCGTGGTGGTTTCACCACACCGGGAACTCCGACGATCAAGTCAGTATATCTCTCAAGGATAATCAAGTACTTAACTCACTAACTTGAGCATAAAAAACGTACCTTAGACCCATGGGGGTGCCTCTCTTTTATAGCCAATCCAATCCTAGTCCCAACAGGAACCCGGTCCTAATGGATTTAGGACTCTTGCTAATCTAGGACTCTCAGTAGAATTAAGACATACTCCCTAAGAGTTTATCTTTACCCCAAACTGAAGTCTTCCCCCAACCTTGGACTCTTGTCCACATCCGTGTTTGAGCTTCCTCTTCATTCTAGGACTCTTGTCCTTTATCCGCTTATCTCGGACTCGATATCTTGGAGGTATCCTCGACTTGCCGAGATAACCTCGGCACAACTACCATAACACGTGGGGAACTCACGACACTCGGTGTCACCTCGGCCACGTGTTGGTACTCGAAAAATATATCCCTTAATCGCCCCTAGGTTCCATTACCTCGGCATTACGAGGTGATGGAACCTATCTTCAATTTTATCCCGCACATCGGCCTAAGAACTTTTAGCCGAGATCATTCGCTCCAGGCGGCATGTCCTCTTGATTCAAATCAATTCCCTTACGTGTATGTTTGTCATACACCAATCTTCAACTATTACGAGGACGCGTTTCATTCTTCTTGGTCGTGCGGTGGCGTGCCTACAAGCCGTCTTTTCTCTGCATACTGCGTCTGGCGACATGCGTTACTAAGCGTCATTATTCTTTGTTTTGCCGCCGCTTCACTTTTGACAAAACGCGTTTGTCTCTCTCCTTCGCTTCACTTACGCATTTTGAAATTCTTGTTCTCTCTCTCTGAAGCTTTTTCCTTCGAATCCTCCATTGCCCCAAGCTCGAAGCTCAGATTAGGTCCGCCTTTGCCATTTCGTGGAGCTCAAGCGCTGTCGCCTAAGTCACGACCTCGGCGGGACTCATCTCGGCTTCATCCTTTCGGTAAGTCCTGTTCCTTCGTTTCCATTTCTCCGATCGTTATCGGTTCTTCTCGCTTCTAATGTTACATTTGTCACGTATTTCTTGAATCATTTCTTGATTTTGCATCTGAATACTTGCACCATCTCACTTGTTTTGGCCTTCCACTTTCTTGTATTCTGAATCAAACTTCTTTTGCTTCCCTGTTTTCCAGATTTTCTGCCATCCATTCTCATTTATTCGAAGACTTAAGTGTGGGATTTGTTGTAGAACCATCAATCTCTAGGAAAGAACTGAAACAATCAGTACTTAGGTTTTAGCCGAGGTCCTTAAAACCCTTAGGAATACTGCTTACGTAGCCAAACACTTATAAAGGCCATGGGTGTGTGGAAACATAGGGTGGATACCCCACAAAACTAGAACACTTTAGGGAAGAATTCTCCATTCGGATGACGTCCAACTCGGACTAGCCGGGAGGAGGACTCCATTATGCGATGGCGATAAAATGCCTTTCCTGTAGTCGCCGTCGGTGTGGACTTAGGTTCCCTCTTGATATCCTCTTCCGCGAGGTCCTTAACTACTACAGCCTCAACCCCATGCAACTTACCATAAATGCCTATAGAACCCTTATCGGAATAATAGCTTTAGCTCGGCAAGAGGGTGCTGGAATCACTCTTGCCCTTATCCAAGATGTTACACCATGAGTGCCCTTAACCTTAAGGAGAAAGGTTTCAGATATTACCTCAAGCCGAGGTCTACCGAATATAAGATTGTGGTGAGCTCCCAGACTCCAACAAAGGGGCTCTTGAGGATTATCTTATTGTCACTGGGAACTGGGAATTTGGCCCAGGTGAAGAAGTCCACCTTTTCCCTCTCCCACGAACAGTAAAGGAGGGCAAGGGTAAGAGCCCATCTCGAACTACTTAACTGCTGTTTTTCTCCAATTTTCCAAAATATTTTATCTGTTTCTCATGTTTTGTTCTGTTTTGCAGACGTTCGTCGTCCTCCCAAGGACTTTCGTCAGTCCTACTTCCTCAGGCCTGAACTGAAAAAGCTTTTGGACCTCCCCCTTGAGAAACGCAAGGCCCCTTTGGTACTGAACTTCATCCCCACATATACTTCAAAGTTGCCCGACGTTCCAAGACAGAGGAAGAGGAGCACCTCCTCATCAACTGCCTCTACTGAACAAGTTGCTTCCACGTCTGAACCAGTCCCAGAAAAGAAGCGCCGACGCAGACTCGTCAAAACAGCTGAAATGGAAAGACCGAAGAAAACGGTGCTCAATCTCTTGGCCGACCTGCCAGATGACATGGAGGATGAGCCAGCTCAAACTATGCCCCCACCAAAACCGAAGAGAACCAAAAAGGCTCAGCCGAAGGCTAAGGCTACTGAAGCTGATGCCGAGGCCGAAGACGCCCTGCCGATCTCCCAGCTAGCGGAGAGCAGGAAGACCACCTATGCTCTGTGAAGAGGTCGGTGAGGCCGAGACCCTCTGGATCTGGTCCCCGGAAAAAGCAAAAGCCTTCAACCTCGGGATCCAGGGTTCCCAAAGTTCCCTGGGAGCCCAAAATTACACTTGAGGACAGGCCAGTTTATGCCAATGAAAGCGCCTCTGACATTAACGTCGGCGTGGCACTCAGCATGGCCGTTCTCATCGAAGGTGATCTTGAGAAAAACTCCAAGATCAGTGAATATGAGAACTATGCTCTCATGTTGCAACGTTCTGTCCAAGTAAGTCTTCAGAACTTTGATGATCTTGTTTTATCTTCATACTTGTAAAACATCATTTTCACTCTGTAATAACCTTTGTCTTTATAAACTGTCAGGCCGTTCAACATGCCCACGCCTTCTCTGTTAAGGCATTTGAAACAAGGGAGGAGCTCTCTGAATTAAAGAAGGAGTTTGCTGCCCTTCAAAAGACCCAAAAAAGAGATCAACTGAGGATGAAAAACGGAAGAAGCGGGCCGAGGCGCCAAAGGCCCAATCACTTGCTCTTCAAAAGTGGTCAGAACGTCAAGGAAGTTGCGAAGCCGAAAAAAGGAGGCTAAGAAGGCCGAGGCCGAGAAAGAGCTTAGGGATGCTCGCCACAAAAAATTTGAAATCGGTCGCCTACAACCAAGGCATGGCAGACGTTCTTTGAAGACTACAAGCTTCGTGTCAAGCAAGCTTGCAACAAAGGATCGTCCTAGGTTGGAATGCTCGACCAAAAAGCTTGATCTTCGGTCGACTTCGCCATGGCGCAAGGCTGAAACTGCGTCTTCCTTGCCCACTTCCTCCATCTCCAAGCCAAGATGAATCTGAATCGAAGCGGGGATGAAGATGAAGAAAAGATGAAGATAAAGATGAACCCTTGGTGAGGAAGGCCAAATCCTCCCAAGGCCGACCAGTTTTGGACCTCCTGGGGATGAACGATCGAGAAGCAATCCAAGGAAGCCGGCTCGGTTCGCTTCGATATGCTTCTAATTGGGAGAAGTGTTGATGAAACCTTAGCGAAATCGACGCCGAGGTTGTAGGTGACAAACACTCGAGGTCGTGGCAAATAAAGAACACAGGATTCGGTGAAAAAAGATGCAGAGGTAGTGGACCCAAAGAACACCGAGGTGGTTCTTCCAGAACCTTCCGAGGTTCCACCCCGACCTTCTGTTCAAGTTGAAGAAGGACAGCCCTGACGCTTTTTGTTTTCTTCTATTTCTTGTACTTTGTTTTCTTTTCTTTGTAAGCTGTTCCTTCTGAGGCCGATGTGCCTCTCTGCTGCTTGTAAACAACTTATTTATGCAGCTGTTTATTCTTGAATGCTTCAGGCTTTTAATCCTTCTTTCTGCTTCTGAATGATTCTATACTTAGAATATTTTGCATGATTTCCAGATTCTTCCTTTTTTGCGCAATCTCCTCGGGTAACATACCTCGGGCATTACACCTGCAAATTTTACTTCGGCAAGAGACTGTCTTTACTCAAGTGTTTAGACCATAATCTTTGCTCAACTTGTAAATTGCTACAAATTTCAACAAGCGAGGTCAAGGAATCTTCTCGGCTTAACTTTAACTTGTAAATTGCTCAGCTTAACTTTAACTTGTAAATTGCTACAAATTTCAACAAGTAAAGATAAGGAATTTATCTCGGCTTAACTTTAACTTGTAAATTGCTACAAATTTCAACAAGTAAAGATAAGGAATTTATCTCAGCTTAACTTTAACTTGTAAATTGCTACAAATTTCAACAAGTAAAGATAAGGAATTTATCTCGGCTTAACTTTAACTTGTAAATTGCTACAAATTTCAACAAGTAAAGATAAGGAATTTATCTCAGCTTAACTTTAACTTGTAAATTGCTACAAATTTCAACAAGTAAAGATAAGGAATTTATCTCAGCTTAACTTTAACTTGTAAATTGCTACAAATTTCAACAAGTAAAGATAAGGAATTTATCTCAGCTTAACTTCGGCTAAGCATTACTAATGTCTTCTCTCTGCCCCCAATGTGAACCTAAGTTCCTCTTGGGTTCTCATTATTCAACATCGTGCCAAGTTGTATAAGTTCAGAGAAATTCTGCTAAGATTTTATTTATCATATCGGCAAGAAAAAATCAAACAATATCTAATGATAGAAAAACTTTAAATTACAAGTGTTCCATGGTCTAGGCAGTGCTTTGCCTTCATTATCTTCGAGCCGGTATGCCCCATTCCCTAACACCGAAATTATTCTGTAGGGGCCTTCCCAGTTTGGGCCAAGTTTGCCCTCTCGGCATCCTTCTTATTGACCACTTTTCATAAGACAAAGACGTTGACCTGAAAATCCCATGGATTGACCTTCTTGTTATAAGCTTTGGCAAGTCGTTCTTTGGTATCTCGCAAAATTTGGATTGCAGCTCTCTCTCTTCTTTCTTCTAGTAGGTCCAGATCTCGGGCTAAGAGCACATCATTAGACCCGTCCTCAACTCCCTGTGTTCTGATCCCTGGGATGCCGATCTCCAATGGAATGATCGCCTGTGCCATAAGCCATGGCAAGGGGATTCCTGTTGATCTTCTCGGCGAGTGCGATATGCCGAGCACGTTGGGCGATTCGTCTACCCACTTCCCTTTGGTACTGCGCCTCTTCTTTATTCCATCTAGAATGACCTTGTTTGATGCTTGCTTGCCCATTACTTTGGGGAAAGCTTGGTGTTGAGAAGTAATTTTTATCTTGAATTTGGCGCAAAAATTCTTGATGAGTTCTTTGTCAAGCGTGTTCCGTTGTAAACGCGATTGCTCTTGGAATCCCAAATCGTAATGATGCTTTTCGGATGAAGTTCTTCACATCCACATCTCGGATTTTGGCAAGAGGCTCGCTTCTATCCATTTTGTGAAGTAATCCGTAGCCACCAAGAGGTACTTCCGTTGCCGGTTGCTTGGGGCAATTTTCCAACAAGATCCATGCCCCATTGGGCAAATGGCCAAGGGAAATTTGAAACAGATTCAAGTCGGTAATGGTGGTGTATCAATGGTGCAAACCTCGACATTGTTCACATTTCTTTACATAGGCTTGCGCATCTTCGCATATAGGGCCACCAATACCCTGGGTAATGGCCCTATGTGCTAACGATCCGCCTCGAGTGGCTTCCACAAACTCCTTCGTGAATTTTCGATGTAAAGTCTTCGACTTGAAGAGGTGTACGCACCTTAAAGAGGTCCATGAAGGATCTTACATGCAGATGTCGCTTCTGTCGACCGAATCTTGCCGACTTCATTCGACCTTGTGTGCTTCCTTCCGATCTTCGGCAACTTGCCTTCTTTTAGGAATGCAACAATTGCATCCATCCAAATTGGTCCCAAATCACATAATGCTTCTTGCATTGCGTTCGGTGGCTCTATGCTTGGGCACGGTAGGTCAATCATTATTGTCGTTGTCTTCCCGGTTTGTACTGAACTTGCCAAATTGGCCAACGCGTCGGCATGGTTGTTATCATCTCGGCTAACCTGTAGAAGTCGGCAGTTTTGAAACATGTCTGCCAGCCTGATGACTTCTTTTACGTATGCCGACATTCTTTCATCTCCGGCAGCAAACTCTCCCGTAGTTTGATTTACTATAAGTCGCGAATCACAAAAATAATTACCTCATCGCCTCTGCTTTGCTATTGCGGCTTTAATCCAGCAATCAATGCTTCATACTCCGCCTCATTGTTCGAGGCCTTGAACCCCAGTCGAATTGACTGCTCCAATATCTCCCCATCGGGAAATTAACTACTCGGCTCCGCTGCCGGTTTGAGCTCCCATCAACAAAAAGTTGAAAGGAGTTGCCGATGTAAATGCTGCAGGGTCTGAGTTTCTCCTTCTTTGGTTCTTTGGCTTTTGGCTGGGCTTCTCTTTCCTTGTCTGGGCATCGTTCATCTCGGCTCGACGGAGCCCGATGTTCGATGTATTCTGGTGAGAACTCGGCCACAAAGTCGGCCAAGACTTGGCCCTTAATTGCGGTTCTCGGCCTAAACTCCAGGTCATATTGGCCCAAAACAACGGCCCATCTTGCAATTCTTCCAGTCAAGTCTCCTTGCTGCAACAAGGATTTTAATGGGTGCTCTGTCAGAACCACTATCTTGTGAGCCTGAAAATAGTGGTTCAGCTTCTTTGAAGCCATTACCAAGGCCAGCATTAATTTTTCTAATGGCAGATACCTTGTTTCTGCGTCAGCCAAGGTCTTGCTCACATAGTAAACTGCCTTCTGTTCGCCCTTTTCTTCTCGGATAATCACAGCACTCACTGCGTGCTCTGAAACTGCTAGGTATAAGCGGTTCCTCCCCGTGTTGAGGCGTTGAGAGGCGGGGCGAGGTAAGGTACTTCTTCTTGGTCGGTCAAAGCGGCCTCGCATTCCTCCGTCCATAAAAATCGTGGCCTTTTTCACAGATTGAAAAAGGTTTACACTTGTCCGAACTTGACCTTATAAATCTGTTTAGGGTGCGGCCCTTCCAAGAAGCATATCGAACTCGCTTGGCGATGTCGGACTCTGTAATTCGAATGGCCTTGATCCGATCTGGTGGCTTCAATGCCCCTTCTTGTCACCAGGTACCCCAAAAACTTACCGGATCCGACTCCAAACGCGCATTTCGATGCGTTTAGTCGGAGCCGATATGTTTTGAGTATGTTGAAGACCTCTTCTAAGTCAGCGAGATGATCCTTCGGTTCCTTGGTTTTCACGACCATATCATCAATGTAGACTTCCACAGTTCGGCCGATCAAGTGTCTGAACATCTGGGTCACCAGCCTTTGGTAAGTTGCTCCTGCGTTCTTCAACCCGAAGGGCATGACTCTGTAACAGTACAGACCTTTGGGAGTAATAAACGCTGTCTTCTCCTCATCCGGGGGGTACATTGCTATCTGGTGATACCCCCTATATGCGTCCAAGAAGCTCATCCTACCATGTCCAGATGTGGCGTCCACCAACTGGTCGATCTTTGGCAGAGGGAAGCTGTCTTTGGGACAGGCTTTGTTCAGATTTGTGAAGTCTACGCAGACCCTCCACTTGCCATTCTTCTTTTTTACTACCACGGTATTTGACAACCACGTCGGATAATTGGCTTCTCGGATGGCCCTGGCCTCTAGAAGTCTATCTACTTCCTCTTCCTTTGCCGGCGTGTATCAACGTCGGTCTCTGGCTCGTTGTATTACAGGTTTTGGCCATCGCGTTGAGTCTGTGGCATGTGACCTCGGGGTCGATGCCAGGCATTTCATAAGGTGTCCAGGCGAACACCTCAATATTCTTTCTCAGAAAGGCTTCCAACTCCCTTTCTTCTTCTTGGCTAATCTGTCGAGAAGAAAGAAGTTCCTCATCACCCTTACGGGCGAAGACTTTCTTCAATGCTTCTTCACTCTTCTCGGTCGGCTCCTTGCCGACATCATCTAGGACTTTCATGTCCTCTTCTTCAACCTCTCGCGGCCGGTTCTCGAATCTTTGAGTTAACTTCATTCTCGCCATGGAGCGATTTTTACTTCTGGCCCGATCTCCTCGATTTCCTCAATCCCATGTTACATTGGGAATCGCGGCGATTGATGCAAGGTGGAGGAATCGCCCCATTGCATGCAACCACGGCCTCCCGGGATGATGTTGTAAGCGGCGTATCAATCACAATGAATTCTGTCCTCACCTTCTTTGTGCGGCTTGTACTTCCAGGCTTGTTGCGCCTAAAGGCCACGTCGGCGTTCCATTGAAGCCGACCATCGGGCCGTTTGACTGTTCCATGTCATCAGGGTGAAGGCCTAACTCCTTGTAGCATCTGACATACATGATGTCGCAGGAGCTGCCTTGATCAATCAAGATGCGTTTCACCTGGCACTCCCCAACCTGGAGGGATACTACCAGGGCATCATTGTGCGGGTGCTGAACCATGTCTAGGTCGGCTTCTGTGAAGGTGATCATAGGTCCTCGGCAATCTTCGGGCCGAGGTCTTTTCAGTCCGACCTGGTTGACATGCTGTAGATGTTTCACCCTCTGCGTCTCCCCCCGAATGTCGATTTCGTTCACCGTTGAGTGGATCACGTTAACCACCCGAGGTCCGCTTTGCTGTGGTTCTTTGTCTTTGGGGGCGAAATGCTGGTGCTTGAGGCAACCGTGCCTGTTCTTCCCTGGTTCGGGCCTCATCCACAAGATCTCTTAAATGGCCTTGTCGACGGATCTTCTAAGTGTGCTTTAAGGGCCTGCACCACGAGTTGGGTGGCCCTGCTCATTATGGTAGGCACAACGCCTACCGAGGATTGTCCCCATGAATTCTCCTTGTGCTCTTGCCGGCGCCCTGAAATAGGGCTGATTTCGAATTTGGTCAAGGACCTTTTGGATCGGAATTCGAAACACCGTCGTCACTGCTTGTTTAGTCCTCAACTCTGTCTCCTGTTTGTTTTGTCCATTGTTGCCTCGGCCTCGCTTCGGCGAGCCGTTGCCTTTTTCTGTCTTTGTCTCCTTGTTCCCCGAGGTATCCTCCTCGGCTCGTGCATACTTCTCAATCCTCGCCATGAGCTCTTCCATACTCTTCGGCAGGGTTTTTGCTAATGACTTCCGCAGTGGACAGTCATCCTTTAGGCCGTTCTTGAAAGAGACGACCGCCACCTCCTGGTTGCACTCAGGTATTCGATTGAACACCTCGTAGTACCGCTTTGCGTAGGCTCTGAGGCTCTCATCTTTGCCGATCTTCAGGGCCATCAATGCATCCACCCTCAAAGGTTGCAGTTTGTTTGTAATGAACACCGCCACAAACATCTCGGCGAGCCTTCCCGATTCTTTACGCTCCCCGGTAGTTTGTGGAACCAATCGATGCAATCTCCCCATAGGATGAAGGGAGCACTTTGCAGAGCATCGGCTCGTTCCCAGTGTATAACGCCATTGAATTCAAAAATAATCCAACATGGAAGTTAGGGTCTGACTTACCATCATATATCTGGAACCTTGGCATGCTGAATCTTTTTGGTGCCACGAATTTGTCCAATTCCACCGAGAATGGAGTCCTCGGCTTAACTGGGGAGGTTACTTCGGCTCCAGCATTCTCCTGTTTCCTCTTGAGGTAGTCTCTCAAGTCCTCTTTACTTCTCCCTGCAGCTCGGCTGTCAATGGACTTCAGCCTTTTTGGCGCACTACTCTCGGCCTCATGGTGGCCCCTTTTTGATCCTTCTCCGCAGGACGCATCAAAACACAACACCCGCCCCGGAACATGCCGATGTTCTTTGGGGTCTGCATCCTTCTCACGATGTGTCGCCGGGACTCTTCTCTCCTCGGCTCTTCTCGGCCGACCTCCACAGATGGTCGGTGAGAGTGCCTTCCGCTCCTCGTATCTTTGAGGGCTTGGGGACTTCTTTCCGTCCCTTCTTTTGGGCGTTCTTCTTTGGTATTGGTGTGTCTGCGGCGGGTATGGCGTTTGCATGACATTATTCGCATCATAAAGTTGACGACCGATTGAAGGTCGGCCGGTTTATGTGCCATCTCCTTTACTTCTTCATCCCTCCTCGGACATCTGTCTTTCCAGTGCAGAGGTCATCCTCGTGTAGTACTTGCTCGTTCGCTTTCTTTGATGTGTCGCCGTCTGGCGACGTCTTTTCTGCGTGATTCGATCACGAGTTTCTTCGTTCGGTCGCCTCCTTCCACATTAGGATCGACAGGTCTTCCACTCCTGGATGGAGTGTCGCCCCAATATTTTCCTTCTGCGTTATTAGCCATCTACTCTTCTTTCTTTCCCACGCCAAATTGTGTGAGTGAATTTCGATCACACCGCCTCCTTAGTGATTCACAGAAGAACACAGCGAGTAGACGGCTCCTTGTAACCTCGCAAGGAAAAAGACTCGGCGTGGTTTCGACCACCGGGAACTCCGACGATCAAGTCAGTATATCTCTCAAGGATAATCAAGTACTTAACTCACTAACTTGAGCATAAAAAACGTACCTTAGACCCATGGGGGTGCCTCTCTTTTATAGCCAATCCAATCCTAGTCCCAACAGGAACCCGGTCCTAATGGATTTAGGACTCTTGCTAATCTAGGACTCTCGGTAGAATTAAGACATACTTCCTAAGAGTTTATCTTTACCCCAAACTGAAGTCTTCCCCCAACCTTGGACTCTTGTCCACATCCAGGTTTGAGCTTCCTCTTCATTCTAGGACTCTTGT
Source organism: Camellia lanceoleosa (assembly GCA_025200525.1). Classification (NCBI taxonomy): domain Eukaryota; kingdom Viridiplantae; phylum Streptophyta; class Magnoliopsida; order Ericales; family Theaceae; genus Camellia; species Camellia lanceoleosa. The sequence continues at coordinate 102,932,483 of CM045767.1, read as the reverse complement.
CCTTTATCCGCTTATCTCGGACTCCGATATCTTCGGAGGTATCCTCGGCCTTGCCGAGATAACCTCGGCACAACTACCATAACACGTGGGGAACTCTGCTGACACTTCGGTGTCACCTCGGCCACGTGTTGGTACTCAGAAAATATATCCCCACAGTTGTGATTTTATATAATGTTTTGCAAGTGTTTGTTTAAATGCTCTAGTGGGTTTTTGCATTTTTTTGCTATGAATTTTTCTTTTATTACAAATTACTCAGTTAGATCACATAGACAAGCTAGTTACATCAACACTGCACCATGGATAATACTAGACATTTTTCTGTCATTGTTTTGTTATGGTTTTGATGTACTCGCTACATAGTCCATGTTTAATTTTTTTTGGTAACTATTGTACTTTGTATCTATCAATTTAATACTAATGTCTCAAAACTAGAGAACCAATGTGCATTGGCCCGTTGGCCACTATGACACTTTTAACAGTGTAATGGAGTTGATGGAGGGGTTTCTAACTTGCATGGGTAGTGCAGTTGTCAAGGGTAATTACAAATTTGAACATTATGGGCAATCCTTTAGTGGCCCTACCTTCGAAGAGGTTTCTCGATAGGTGAAGGAAAAAAAAAAAGAAGAGAAAGTTGTAAAAAAAGTAGGGAGCTGTGAGGACTTGCAGGGTTTGGGCATGTAATTGTTTGGTACTAATCTTTTATATCATGCATGAAAATTTTGCTTATATAGGTAGTTGGTAGGAGCGTTTATTACTCAACGACACCTACTTTTCACAACAAAAGTTGGCTTTTGGTGTGTATCAAATTAGGTAGTTACTAATAGAATAGCTTAGAGCATATTCAAAGGGTTAGGTTCTACATAATGGCTCAGTAACAAATTTGTTATACATCTATTTATGATGTTTGACTGATTTCTTCATCTCTAACTATTCCTTTTAATTAATGAAATAGAGAACATGTAGTTTAAAAATCTGGGTTTATTCAGCTGATGATCGAGAAGGGCGATAATTAGTTAAAGGGCATGGGGCATGATCAAGTCAATAAGTCAACATAGCTTTGTCTAGTTGCGAAAATATTAGGAATAATTTGAAGAACATTAGTGAATCAATTAGCAATGATACAAGAATGCATACAATGTGAAAGGAAAGACACAACTTTTACTATTAGATTTACTATAAAAATATCCAATAATTAAATCATTACATGTATACTTCAGTAATTTGTGAACATTAATTCCACTCTAATTTAAGCAATGAACTAAGATTGATCTTCCAGGGATTAATAATTTTAGAGTTATGATCTCTGTGAGTTAATTAAAATTAGAGTGGCCCTTTGGATTAAAGCACACTCTATTGGGAAAGGGTATGAGGTGGACGAGTTTATTTTCAACATTCAACAAGTTAGAAGCTGCTTATAGTACCTCTGATGAGTTTGGGTGCACTGCTTATAGTGCTCTACTTGGACTGTGTGGGTGAAACAGAGGAGGTGTCATGGTCTGAGATAGAGTTGTGTGCAAAGGAGATTTCTTTTGCTGATGTTTTGTTTAGCTAATTTGCTATTGTGAGCTGTTTTGCTATTTTGCTGCTATGATGCAGCAAATTTGCTATTGATTTGCTATGTTTGCTAGTTTGCTGTTTAGCTAATTTGCTGCTGTGAAACGGAGGAGGAGTCATGGTCTTTGTTGCTTTTGGTTTTGCTGCTATGTACCAATCCAAATGTCTAAAGGACATTGGGATCCTCTCGTGTTGGTAACATTGAGACATAGCACAAGAAGTGAGTAAAAGGTTGCTTCAAGTGTGTGTCAGGAAGAGCAATATTATGGGTCTTAAGTGATAGGTGTCTAGTGTGTTTGTTGTATAAGCGGTATATCTAGTTAAGTGTGTCGGGTCAAATGTGTATTTGTGCTTGTTAAATTTCCTAGTGTCTGATGCAATTATAGACTATCTTCTCTTATAGAAGTGTTTTCCTTGTGTGTTTTCAAGAAATTTCATAACCTAAAGAACAACCTCTAAATAGGAGTTTTTAAGCAATAGGAAAACGGTAATCTCTAAATGGAATAAAATAGACTCCATTGTACTTCCAAAATAAGTCATTCATTTCAATTCTATATAAGACTGCTACCTAAAAAAAATGCCCCTTTTTACTTGCATGATCAAACAGAGTTTTCACTAAAAAAAAAACTTAAACCTTAGGGACAAGAGTAGTCTAGGAGGTGTGCATATTGTTATAACAAGGATAGCGTTTTGGACTAAGAGCAATCTCACAGGTGTGCATTACATCCATGGTAAGGGCGTGATAAACACAATGAATGATGGCACAAAAGAAAAGGCACATCGATATGTGCTATTTATTTGTGAGACAGTCAACAAATTTATTGAGTAAGACACTCCACATCTGTAATCAATTATTATTGTTATTATTATTATTATTATTATTATTATTATTATTATTATTATTATTATACATACTTTTCCACACACTCACAAATCTTTTTTATGGCACACAGACAACACCGTAGACTTATTGCCATAAAAAATCCACGTCTTCGTGAAATAGCCATTGATTGCATTCATAGTGAAACATTTCCAACATGGATTGATAAACATGTAAGTAGTGTTTTGAAGTTCCGTAAAATTTGACTTGATATTAACTTCAATTTCATTTCACACTTACAGAAGTTATGTTGTCAATTGTCTAAAAACATGTTAATGAATTGCATAATGCTGGACATAGTCAAATAATTAAAGAGCTTAGATGATTGGCTCGTGGTCTAAATAGAATTTTTACAAAATATAAGCGATACTTGATAAATGGTTTTAGGTTCCATACTAAGGAGATCGAGCAAAAAAGAAAAACTCAAAATAGTGGGGTTATTGTCACGGAAAAAACACAAAGATTTGCAAGTGGTAGAGATGGAAATCCTGTCTCTGGAGATGTTACATTTTATGTTGTGTTAACAGAAATAATTGAGTTAGATTATTTGTTTGGGAAGAGGGTTGTGTTATTAAAGGTGAATGGGTGTCATAATTAGGGAAAAGACAAAATAAAGATTGCACACTAGTCAACTTTGCATGATTAATGAAAGATACTGAGCCTTTTGTTTTGGCTTCTCAAGCAGAACAGGTAATGTATGTAGAAGACCTCAAACACAAAGATTGGCAAGTTGCTATCAAGATAAATCTGAGAGATTTTTATGATATGAATGTGGGGTCTTTTGTGGACAATGTGGAGGCATACTTGCAGAGTGTTATATGCAATACACAAAGTGGTGATAGGGACAATAATTTTCATTTGTTTAGGACAGACATGCCTGCTGCAATTGTAGATGCACCACTTTCTCAGATGTTGATAGATAACGATGTTCATGATGATGGAGATGAGAAAGAATTAGATCTTATGTGACTGTTAAACTTGTTGAACATTCCTAGTTATTTATATTTGAAAACAATTCTATAGTTTCCTGTCCCTCTCTTTCTTTATCATTGTTTTTGTTAATTTAATTGATTATTTGAAGAATGAATAATACATCTTTAATTTGACTATGTCATTTTCATATGTGGCTACAAAATATTTATTCACTATACGTTACATTTAGTCACTATCAAGATAGCAACGCAATAAAGGTAAATACACAATTTTTCTTTGTTAATTTTCTTCAAGTATTTTGTTTATTTGCAAATAATTTATTTGGATCATTCTAAGTTTACAAATTGACTTGTCTATTTTGCTTGAATCATACTAGGATTCATCTGTAAAGCAAAAAGCCTATAGACCCATATCTTCAGTTTCACTCAGGCAATGCTGGTGAGTTTAATGAGTCAACTCCATCTGAGATTTAGCCAAACTCTAGTCAGCCCAACGATAATACAGGTATGCAAGTTCAAACCTTATAAAAATGTCATATTATTTCTTCATATATACTTTATCAGTATTATTTATTTAACTAGATGATGCTAGTAGACAAAAGAAAACTAGAGGTCCCACTCAAATGCGTAATATTTGGGGTACTCGGGATGACGAGCACCTAACAGTCAATTAGAACAAATTTGGCCAACCTGATGACAAATTAGCAACAAAGTTATCATCATTCATTGGAACTATTGTGCGTGATGGGAAAAATGCACCACTCACTTACAAGAATTGGCATTAAATCCCAGAACATTACAAAGATCACATATGGGCACTTGTACAAGTAAATGACATAATATTATGCGAAGATCACATGTGAAAAATAGTAAACATGAGTAATATGATTAAAACAACACTCTTTATAATTTTTTGTATTTTTAATCTTGTATGTGGAAAGATTAATTTTCTATTATTTTATTCTTCTCTCTCTCTCTCTCTCTCTCTCTCTCTCTCTCTCTCTCTCTCTTCAGTCAAAGTTTGATCTTCCAAGTCATGCTAGGACTTGGGTATGAAGTGCTCTAATAAAAAGTTAAAAGACTAGAAGGCAAACATAAAGAAAAATTATTATAAAAACCACTTGAGTTTTGACCAACAAAAACATTATAAAGATAGTAGAGTATATGCTGATCAGTGGGAACACCTTATTAAGTATTGGGCCATCGAAGAAGTAAAGGTATACTTGATTTGATCATTATATGTTCTTTTACTTGCTATAGTTTGGGCACCATTAATTTATGCATTTGTAATTTTAGGCACAAAGTGATAAAAACAAAGCAAGTCGTGCAGAGCGAATAATCATACTACTGGAACAAAAAGTTTTTCACGTGTTTGAAAGGAGTAGGTTAATTAATCTTTTCATGTTGTATATTTAATATAATAATGTATGCATGATGTGACAGAATGATATAATTTATATTTTGGAATATATTATTTTGTAGAAGAATAAGTTGGGACACTCTCCAACACGTGCTTACATGTTTAAAGTATGTTATACAAAGGAGACTAGAACCCCTGAGGCAACGAAAGCAATGATAGTATGTACCAAATAATTATCTGGCCATTTGAACTTGTAGATTAGTTAAAATTCCCACATTATAGTGTTGAGTGATTGAAATGTATATATTAAGTTATGTTTATTGCAACCTTATAGGATGAAATGAATGAGAGGACAACTTTAAATGCAAATTTATCAAATGATTTGGACAAGTGATGGGTAAAGAAAAACATGGACGAGTTCGCATGTATGGATTAAGTGTCTCCCCGTCTAATTTATAGAGAGACACATCTGGTCATAAAGAAAACCAAGACACAACAACGAATGCTATGAAAGCTGAAAATTTGGAGCTAAGGTCCAAAGTTTCCCATGTTCAGCATGCTCCGAATAACTTGACAAACACATCTAACCAAATAATTTTTTTAATAGAATTTATAACTTATTAATGTTTTCCTACACATATATATACATACATACATATATCTATGTGTATGTTTGTAAAATTAATTAGTTCAAATTTGGTTAGGTCACAACAGCTTCTAGTCCTCTTGACATGGCAGCTAGACATTAAGCATGGTCCTTGTCATCAATACAAAATGCCTCTCTTACTTAGGTACCCACTAAGAGCTAATCATAAATATCACATTACTTCCAGCTTTATTTTATAATAGTATGCAAAACTTGTCTTACAATTAACTAAGGAATGAATATTGCATACCTAAATTCCATTGTTTAAATCTAAACAAAATGTGCTACATAGTCAAAATCATGACATGATGAAGCTTGCGCTTTTTTTAAATTTTTTATTTTTATTTTCTTGTGAAGCTTTAACAAGACATCTCTCCATCATTTATTACCGAATGGGCTCTTTCTGATTCTCTCAAAATATTGCTTGAAAGTAATTAGTTGATTGTCATTTTTCACAATTACATTTGATCTACATTGTTGAGGTTAGGGGATCCTGATATTGATAATGGGCATGCTTTTGATTGTTGTTGATTAGTGCCTTTGGTTGTTATTGATTTTTTCAGCTATTGTTTGATATGGTCTAAAAACTTACGGTTGTTACTTTTATATAATTTGTTGTAGTGTGGTGAACCAATTAAGTGATTAAATCATTTGGCTTACTTATCTACTAGAGAAATGCATATCATTTTCAGTTATAATCATCTTCACTCTAACACTTTGTACTAGTTTATCTTTTAAATATTATTTATTAATTGTAACTATATAATTACTTAAGTAGTTAAACCTTGATTTATAGGTAGGAGATATAGTTGTTCTAAAAAGTATCATTAGACTAACAGAAATAGTTGCAATCGGAGTACTTAAAGACACAGACGCATCTAAAGAAGTAAAAGGGGAAGAACTAGGACCTGACTATTGGGAGGTACATGTTCAAGTTCCAGTCAAACCTAATGAGAGCTTAATCCAATAATATGGGCTTGTCAAAACAGTTGGACAAGCTATTAGAGCTCATGTTGCTTGGCCTGCTCCATTTGTAGTATATTTCTTTCATAAATACTAATTTCATTAATAAATTTATATTAACTTAATATAGTTTCAATTACCTTAATAAGTTTATCTTTTGGATGCAGATTTCATAAGTTATGGATGCTAGTTGAGAATATTTATACAAGTGAGGTTGAGAATTTGGGAACTGATTTTGTTTTGATAATTTGTCTATCCGGAAGATGGATATCACTATGGCTTTTAAGAATTTATGGTTAGAATAATTTTCTTTTAAATGTTTTTTGCTTTAACTTTGTTAGTATGGCAGAATATTTTATAATTTTGACAAGGGATTTTTATTACAATATAAATAAATTTATATTTCAATAATAAATAATTAATTGTGGTTTGATTGATTTTTTTTTTTTTTTTTTTTTTTTGATGTGATGATCCTATGGTGGTAATATTTGTTTATTATTATGAAAATATTACGGGATGAATGGATGTCGAAATAATATAAGATGTGGCAATTAATATTCAATTGTTTATAAAATCAATTCAATTTTTACAGGCATTTACGCATGCTTAGTTGTAGCTTTTAAAAGTGCCAATGAAAAGAACATATAAGTGGCATTTTGTAGTAGTGATAGTAGCTTTGCAAGTTTCACTAAAATAAGTTCTAATGGCACTTATATCCATTTAATGGCACAAATGAATTTGATTTAGTGGCATTTATGAAGTTGTTATAAATATCAATTGTGACATAACAAGCGTCATTAAAAATCCGTATAGTGACATTTTTTAGATTTCAAGTCTTCTTTAATGGCACTTGATAGCGTCACGAGTAGTGTCTATCATAACAGTAAAGTGTCACTGAAAGTCTTTAGCCTTGATAGTGTAATGACACTTACAAATGTCACTGAAATGCTACTAAATCTTTTTTTAATAGCGCTTGATAGTGTCACAAATAGTGTCTATCATGACATCAAAGTGTCATTAAAAGTCTTTAGCCATGATGGTGTAGTGTCACTTGTAAGTGTCACTAAGGTGCCACTAGTATCTATCGTGGCACGGGTATAAATGACACTTGTTTAAAATGCCACAAAACTAAAAAATGTCATTAGAAAAATAGTTTTGTGACACTTTCAAATATCACTAAATTAAGAAAAGGTTGCAGTGAGAGGTGTGTGTATGTTCTATTAGGTATTTCAAACTCATGGCGTTTTATATTAGATGGCGAGGAATTTTTCTAGAACGAAGGCAACCCTGATGAATATGTGGAACTGTGGTTAACTTAAATGTATAAATTGTAGTTCAGTTTTTGAACTCTTTTGACAATATTGTTTGTAATATTTGTTAACTTGGTAATTAAAAAACAATGTCTCTAATATCAATCTTAGTTGTATTACTTAATTATATAGTAAAGTGTATCACTAGTATAACCCGATTATATTGAGTTACTTTATTACCTTGATGTCTCCGATATTTGGGGCAATAATGGCGATGGCAATGGTGATGGTGATGGTGATGGTGGCGTGGCCATGTGGTGGTGGAGGTGAAAGTGGTGGTGGTAGTGTGGTGATATTAGTTAGAAAACATTTTTTTGTCCAAATATGCTTGTTTTTGTTGACTATAAAAAATATTTTTTGGTGATTTTTGTTTTTTATTGTACTAAACACCAAAAAATATAGAAAATATTTTTCAGAAAATGGTTTTCGCCCAAACAAATAGATTATTAATTTTCCCTCACACCGTGAAGTTGATGTTGAAATAAATAAATAAATAAATTAGACTCATCTCTCCTAAAATTTAGAAAAATATGATTAGTTTCACACTATTAACATAATTACATTATATATTTTTTTAGGTTCTAATACATATAATAGTTAAATTATTTTTGATTAATAATTCATTAATCATATTAATGAACAGTAAATTTTGATTTATTTCACTAGCGAAGGTGCAAAAACAAACTAGTACAGAGGCATATATCTGGAAAACCAAAAATAAGCAATACTGACTGCGAAGCCATCAACAAAACAAAACAAAACAAAAAAAAAGAGGGAAAAAAATTAAAGAAAACTTGACATGGCATAAATGAAAAATTGTATTGTCATCTATTTTTAATTAAAATATATATTTATTTTTATTTATTTTAGTGTATATCTACCATTTAAATTTGATTTAGCTAATAATTATGTCAAAATTGTGAGATTAACTGTATTCTTTTTTAACTTTAAAAAAAATGCAATTTATCCAAATAAAGATAAAAAAATCTATAGACAGATATGATACATGCTTTCCACAGTCGTTCAGTGTCGGTAGAGATAGGGCATCTTTGTTTTGTGCATCTCTCTCTTAATTTGGGCTTTATCTTTTATTTTTATCACAACTCAAATTCAATTATTTTCATGTATTGACTATATTTTAACCATAAAGCTATCCACACACAGATATGATGGCTTCTCCCCAGTCCATATAAGGTTAGAGGATATTGTTAGATTTCCGTGGACTTGTCACAGAATTTATTTCGATAATTTGAATAGTTTAATATGTTTAGTAGATATTTTGATCTATCTAAACTGATTGAACTAAATTAATCTGTCGCATTTTGGACAGATGTGTGATGACGGGCGAACAGTTACGGATTGATTTTTTTTTATCCGCATAGTTTTGGACAGATGACGGCTTGGAGATTCCTTTGGCTGTAACCGAACCATTAAACCGCTAGCACCCCTAGTAATTTATAAAATTTTGTGTTTTCAATTTATTAAGGTATTTTGTTTGTATTTTCAATTGAAAAAGAATTTACATATTCTGTTATGTTTTCAATTTGTTTTCTATTTGAAAATCCTTTTATCAAATGACAAGTGTTGATATTTGATATTTTTGTGTGAAAAATATAAAACTTAATTTTGTCATTTAAAAAAAAAATCAAATTAAATAGTTTTTGAATAAAAAAAAGTAATGAAATAGTTTTGATAATGCAAGGTTTTTTTATATGTATTTATTATTGGTATTTGACAATTTATTTGATAATCTTTTGATTATGTTGAGTTGGATTGTTATCTAACAAAAAATATATATTGACAAATTGTTGTATTATATTCAAAATTTGTAAAAGTTTAAATCGTCAAAACCGATTCGTATCAATTCGCATCCGCTAATCCAATAGACGGATCCGGATTAATTTTTTTTAATCTACCAATTCGACGAACAGATGACAAATTGAAAATTCTCTTACCCTAATTGAACCACGAACACTCCTAATATTGACTATATTTTAACCATAAAGCTATCGATAGAGAGGATGGCTTCTCCCCAATCCACATAAAATTAGATGATATTGTTGGATTTCCGTAGATCCGTCACGGTGCTCACATTGATAATTTAAACTATTCAATATGTAGGACTTATCAAATACTTTATCCTTATAAAAAAATTATATATATTGATCAGATCACATTTGTGTCAATGGTAAATATGATTTTAAAAATAAATTGTTGACACAAATATAATCTGATCAAATAGTTATTAATATCTGATCAACATGATTATAAAGATAAAGTAATTGATGAGTTTTAAATATTGAATGGCTCAAATTATCAAAATCCGTAATAAACTCACGTTGCTATAATATGCTTTCCTCCCTCAGGCTCACGATGCTATTTTTTTGTTTTTTATTTTTTCAATTTGAAATGTCTCCAGATATTATTAATGCTCTTTACAAAAGTCAAAGAATTTGCCATTCCCATTGGAGTTTGAATTTATTGAATTTGAATGTATTCATTTTTTTGTAAAATTATATTTATGGTACCTGTGATTTGCTTTTTATATTAATTTAATTTTTATAGTTCTAATTATATTAATTTTATATTTAATTTTTTATATTATGTCATAATATCTATTAAAAAATTAAACAAAAATAAAAGACAAAATAATTTATTCAGAAAAGAATTACTTTGAAGAGAGTTACATAAATATTTACATACTAATTTCACTCCAATTTCTAAAATGGATGCTATCAATTGAAGTAAAATCATACAATATGAAAAAAAATCAATTGTAGAATAGATTCAATCAAAATTACAAGAATTAAATTAATAGAAGAGACAAACTACAAAGCTTACAAATGTAATTAGTCTTTTTTTCTTTTTAAATCTTTCTCTGATGAAGCTAGAAAACTATAATAACTTTCTTACAAAATTTTCTTTTTCACCAATTATTATTTTTTCACTTCTATTTCCTTTCACTCCACTTTTATCACATCAAATTTGTCACTCTAGGTAATGGGACGCAACTCGAATAATTTTTCTATAGTTAGTAAGCACGCCATTTCCTTGATTCTATTGTTAAAGCAATTATAAACATCTCTCCTTCCTCTAGAGATCTCATTTCTTTCCAGGGTGATTGACAACATTAAATCCAAGTACATAGTTTTAAGAAAAATTACACTTTTTACTTTTATAGTTTGATTCAAATTTTAATTTAGTTTTTATTATTTAATTTAACCAATTTAATCCTTACACTTTAAATTCAATATCAATTTAGTGTTTTTGTCCTAATTGAACGGTAAAATTAATGATTTTATGATATGTGTTACCCTTTTAAGTTGTACACATAGAAAAAATTCATAGTTAATTGGACCAAAGGACCAAATTAAAATCTAACTTAAAGTGTAGAGACCAAGTCGTTCAAATTAAAATAATAAGAACTAAGTGTTAAATTTAAGTCAAATAATAGAGATGAAAAGTGTAATTTACCCATAAGTTTTTTGTTTGTTTTTTTTTTTTTTTGGGGGGGGAGGGGTAAAATTAATGACTTAAAAAAGTTTTTTTTTCTTTTTTTGTGAGAGAAAATTACAAATATTATTATATCAATTCAAAGTAAACATTTTATTATGAAGAAAATTACAATATAGTCAGAATCATATAACAAATCAACCAAACAAATCCAACACATAGAAAGATCTCAAAAACATACCAGCAGAAAAATCCAATATAAATGGGGAGAGTCAAATCTCTGATTTCTTAATGAGGTGTAAAAATTCTTAACTAATTAAAAAAAGCATTTAGATTTTTATAAATAATTAATCTTATATTTCTGATCTAATATTCTTACTGGTCCCAAGAGTACACTCCAATTGCTATGCTATATAGTATCATGTTTTCCATATAAAAAGTTTTTTTTGTTAAATAAAAGAAAGGATTATCATGTTTTTATTGTTCATAAGTGCAAAACATGTTTTGTTGTGGACGACTACAAAAATTATGTAAGTGTAATAAAAAATGTCGTAACCAAGCAACAAACTTCCATGAGAAATATTTTTTGGGCCAAAACAAGTTTTATTTGATTTGCATGCACGTATCTACATGCATTAGTGTAAAAAAATTCAGTCTTAAATTTATATGTATGTATATATATAATACATCTAACATATCTGAACACCAGTTTTGGTGTCTCAGTCGCACATATCCTTCAATTACATAAGCTATAATTAAATTTAATGAACCTTAAACTTATATAATGTTTATTATCGTAAGAATTTATAAACAAAAGATCTCTTAATAGACTTTCAATATAATGTAATCACATGAAGGATTTTATGACCCTTACTAAATTGTTTCTTATTATTTTTCAAGAAAAACATCTTTTACTTTAATAAAATAAAATATATATTTCATTTGAGCTTGCCAATGGATCGGGTTTACCAAATCAAATTCAAACCCATTCTGAAATATCTTAATTTGGTTAATAAAACCCTATTCAATTACCCAATTATATCATAATCCATTTGATCCTATTTTTAACAGAGTGGATTTGGATAAATTCGATCCCATTTAATTATATATTCGATCTAAAAATTAATAATATGCATAACAAATGTCTAATATGTTTTGTATGATGAGTGATTGGTCAAAATATTAGTTGTGTTTAGCATGTAAAAATGGGTGTGTTATAATGAAAAATAAAAATAAAATAAGACTTTGCGTTAAAAGTAATTTTCATTGTAGTGAAACAAACAAACTTATGGATCAAACATCCAAATAGGGCAGATGGATTTGGATTGGCTGTTATTGAATTTGTCAAATTTGGATTTGGATATGGCTTATTTTTTGATTTTTTTTTGCTTATTACGCAAAGATGTATACAAAACTAGGGAGGTGATCTAATCTAAATACGTCAATAAATTACATATTTTTTGTGTTGCCATAAGAGCAAGGAATAGCTAATTTGAATTCAGATGTTTTCAAATTCAAATTTAGATATATATATATATATATTTTTACATAGGTAGCATTAATATGTTAATATAATTATATTACAATTAAAAGTGTCCGAGCTTGCTCCATCAACTCAAACTCCCTCACCTTCTCCTCCCCACAATCTAAAGTGCAATTATTAGACTGTTGAGCGAAACCCCAACATCTTAAATTTAGATAGATGGCTCATTCAAATTCTTATGAATGGCTAATCGGATCAGATCGGCTTTTTTTTTAATCTAGTTTGAATCCAACTTGTAGCTTAATGGCTCATTTAAATTTAACATTTTTTAATTTTTATCATTTAGTAGTGGAATATTTAATTTTTATATTTTATTTATCTCTTGGTGTAGTAAATTAATTTACATAATAAGTTTTTTGGTGTTACTTTAAAAAATTTTAACTACAAAAATTTTACTTACATCTTAAAGTTTTTCTATACAAATTATTTAAATCTTAAGATATTTTTATTGAAAAAATAGCAATGACACTTATACTTTATACTTTCCTTTTTTGAGATTTTTTTTAAAAAAAAATAGAGTGCAAATATTATTTCTTAAAAAAAATATAATATGAATGAATTTTATATAAAAATTATATCTATTAAACACACAAAAGAATTTCTGTAGTTCGTTTGAAAATTTGACTATTATAATGATTTTTTAATTTTTTTACTATGTTTGGAATAATTTGGCTATTAGTTGGCTATTAGTTGTAGTTGAATAAATGGTTATAAAAGAAAAAATGATTGATTTATAAGTAAGATATGATATTTTTTATTTTATTAATTATTTTAATTTATTTTATATTTATTGACTATTTTGATAAATAGACAAAAATAAAAACAAAAAAAACACACACATACACACACAATATCTCAAACAAGGCCACAGTAACACAGCACGATGAAGGATCCCTTCCTTGACTTTTTTTTTTTTTAATAATTTCCCACTTGCTGGATCATTGGGCTCACTTTTGGACCTAATTTTGATAATTTGAACCGTTGACATTTTAAGATTTATTGAGGATATTATAACCGTAAAAAATCAAGTTGATCGGATAACAGAAACTACGTGTTTGGATCATCGAACTAAAAACTATGGTTGCGTTTAGTAGAATTTTATAAATATGATTTGAGAATATAAGTTGTATTTTGAGTTTGTGAGTTGTGGAATTATGATTTGAGTGTAGAAAATTTATTTAGTTATGATTTTTTAATAGAGTGTTGAATTGAGTTTTAAATTATATGTGGAATTAAATTTTGAAAATTTGATATAACATGTGAAATAAAAAAACTTGTTTAATGATGAGTTTTCAAAATAATTTTCAAAACTTAATTCAACCTATAATTGATAATTAAACATATAACTCATAACCAAACTATTTTTAAAATACTCAAATAAAAAAATGATTTTTTTTTTCAATTAATTATTTTTAAGTAATTTTTTTGAATAAATTTTTTTTCCAAATAAATTTTTTTTTTCAAATAAGTTCTATGTCAATTATTTTATGTCAATTAATTTTTTAGGCCTGTATAAAGATTAAAAATATTAAAAATATTTTAAAATTATTTAGAAAATTAAAATATTAAAAATATAAAAAATATTTAGAAAATTAAAATATTCAAAATATTCAAAAAATAAAATATTAAAAATATTCCGAAAATTAAAATATTAAAAATATTCCGAAAATAAAAATATTTACTATTAAAATATTTTTATGAAAATTAAAATATTAAAAATATTCCTATAAAATAAAATAAAATATTTAAAATAAAAATTAAAAAATATTTAAAATAAAAATTAAGTTGTTTTTGAGTTTTGAAAAGAGTTTTGAGTTGTGTGTTTTGTTATGAGTTTTGAAAAGTAATGATTATAGTTTGAAATGAGTTTTGAGAAATGGTATAGAATTATGATTTGAAAACTGCAATCAAATGCCACACTCAAATCAGTGGTGGAACTATGCTTTGAAATCTAAATCAAACAGGGCATATTTTTTTTAAAAATTTAATAAATTATTTTCTGAACACATATTTTTTGATATCCGATCAATTTAATTTTTTATAGATATAATATATTTCATAAATTTTAAAATATGAATAATTTAAATTATTAAAATTGAACTTAACAGTAAACTTAACAATTTTACAAGTAGAAAGTCAAAGAGAAAAGTCATTGAGAGAATCAGATTCACATTCCACGGTTACTCTGCTGGTATTGAAAATGAGACTTTATACCATAAAATCATTAAATTTAAAATAATCACAGGTACTACCAATGAGGGCCCCACATAGCAGTGCATACTCGGGACTCACAGATTTGTCGGTTGATTGGGTTGGGCCCATCTCGCTCTCTCTCCTTGATGAGAGCTGTGGCCGACACAACAATACAAGTCTTGAGATTGTTCATATTTTTGATAAAATCTAAAGTTCTACACCAATTATTGTAGGGCAAATTACACAGGTACTAGGGATGTAAAAATGACTCGGAATTTATGGGCGACTTGAAGGCTTGAGGTGGGTCTGGCCTGTTTTGGCTCGGTTAAGTCCGAGTTCGAGCCTAGTCCAGTATCTTAGGCCTGAACCTTTCATTTGAAGCCTGGCTCGGCTTGGTCCATTTAGCCTAGCTTGTTGGCCACCCAAAAAAATTTGGACCCTACGGGCGGCCCATAGGACCCGACCCACAGGGCCCTCTCTCTGCCAAAACGTCAAATTTCAAAATATAAAAAATAAAAAGCAACTTACAAAGGTTAAATAATTAAAAAAATAATAAATAAAAATCAAAAATCAAAACAAAACAAAACAATGAAAATAAATAAATAAAGTTGCAAGTTGCAATTACTTGCAATGAAAAAATATATATATATATAAATAAACAAATTATCAAAAGGTGACGTGCTGCCCAGTGCCCCCGCCCTATCCCTGCCAGTGCCTGCCCTTCCTTTGTATCATGTGTCACATCACTCTATATGCCACATGAAGTTAAGTCGCAAATTGCAATTAAAAAAAAAAATGTCTGCACCTCTGCAGACTTTCAAAAAAAATTTAAAAAAACTTTAATGGTCATATTACCATTTCATACAATGATGATATTTTTTTAAATTTATTTATACATTTGCTTCAACCTTTCAAACTACTATAAATATCTTCCATTTTTCAAAATAAATCTCACAAATAATTCTCTCTTAAACTTTCAATCTCTCTCAACTCTCAATTAATTTTGAAGTGTTATCCTTAAGTGGCAATTGCAATTGTGCAACAAGAAAGTTCTCAAAAGAAATTAATTTTTGTATCTCATTCGCCAGACAGTAACATTAGTTAGTTTAATTAAATTTATTAGCTACTCATTTTCTTCATTAATTATTTGTGAACATATATTAATTATTACTTTTCACTCATTGTATTGACACATTATTTAAATTAATTGTTAGTTTTTATATATTATTATGGATCCTAATATTCCTAATATTTATGTTGATGTTGATACTTATATTACACAACATAAATTTGTTGATTCTCCTTCTAATATCCCTATTTCAATAGTTTGATCATTATCTAGAAGCAAAAGTAGTAGTGTTTGAGTACATTTTGAAAAATTATTTATAAATAATCTAGATGGTACAATTACATTTAAAGCAAAATTTAAATATTGTGTACATTTACTTTATGTTGCATCTACAGGGGATACTAGTCATCTAAAAAGACATGCTAACAAACATTTACAAAATAAACAGCCTGATATTTGAAGTCAAATGCAATTAGGGGCTTCATCAACTGGTAATTTGCAAACATTTTCATATAATCCTATATGTGCCTAAAATTCTATAGTTGATTATATTATTAAAAAAGAACAACATTTTACTAATAGTGAATGTCTCAATTTTACCAAAATGATTCACGAAAGTTTTGCACCACAATATCAAAGTTTTTCAATAAATATTACTAGAAATAGGATTTTAAAGAAATTTGAGGATGTTAAAAGTGAATTATTTGATATCTTTAAAAATTTGAATGGAAGAGTTTGGTTAACATTTGATCTGTGGTTAAATAATGGTTTTGAATATTAGTGTATCACTACACATTTTATTGATAATGATTGTAAATTAAATAAAAAAAATTATTTCATTTAAATTAGTTGAACTTCCATACAATGGTCATTCGCTTGGTGTAAAAATAAGAAATGTATTATATGATTGTGTTTTACAAAATAAAATATTTACGATTAGTTTAGATAATGCAGCATATTATAATCAAACTGTAACCCATTTAAAATCAATTTTATAATTACTGGTTGATAGTAATTTATTTCATGTTCGTTGTTGTACCCATATTTTAAATTTGATTATTAAAGAAGCCATGCATGCATACAAGACTTCTGTACTTGTAGTAAAAAAAAAACAATTGTTACTATTATGTCTTCTGCTAATTGAATTTCGAAATATAAAAAAATTTATTAACGAAAAAATATGTCATTTAAAAAAATTAATTTTAGATGTAGATAGTAGGTGAAATTTAACATATAATATGTTAAAAATAACTTGTAAATAAAGAAGAACAATAGATTTATTTTTTGTAACAATATCAATAGAAGGAGTACTGACTCCCACAGAACTTAATTGATGCCAAGTAGCCTTGTATAAAGATTTTTAAAATGTTTTTGATACTTCAACAAAATTATTTTCTTATATATATATATCCCTACTTCACCATTTGCTTTACATATGCTAGCAGAAATAATTAAAGTTTCGTAAAATATATGGGTAATGAATATTATGTAACCATTATTACTTCAATGAAAATAAAATTTGATAAATATTTTGATCCTTTGCCTTATCTATTAGGTTTAGTCATAATAATTGATTATAGGTGTAAAAAAATTAGTTTACAAGAATTTTTAGAATGTCTTTTTGTTGATTAAACACATTTTGCCCCTATTATGCAAACATGCAACAGATTATTTGAAGAATACAGGGCAACTACATCTGTAAGTAGTTTTGAATTACAACGTTATTTGGAAATTAAGTTTTTTTCAGCAATAAAAAGTAGAAGAATATCTCAACATACAAGTGTAAGTAGTTCTGAATTACAACGTTATTTGGAAAGCTCATTAGTGGATGATTCCAATGATTTTGACATTTGGAATGGTAGAAGCAAAATGAAACTATGTGACTTGTGGTTTCATAGATGGCCCGTGATATACTAATCGTTTTTATTTCTACAGTTGCTTTGGAAACAAGCTTTAGTGTAGATGGACGGGTGCTGAATGATTACCGAAGCAGTCTTTCACCCCAAATGGTTGAGGCACTGATGATATCCAGCGATCATATACATGCGATTATAAGAAGACAAAATTGTCGTGAAAATGAGTGAATTCAAAATGATTTGGATGACATATCCTCGGGCAACGATATTGAAATGTCTGTCTCTTCTGATAATTGATCAACAATTTGTTTTTTACTATTTCATTTCTTTTTTCTTTTTTTTTTCTTTTTTTTTTTGTATTAGATTATTGAGGTGGAATATAATACAAATGATTGGTAGGCTAGTAGGTGTCAACCTAGTTGGAATATACTTGACTTATAGTAATGCAATTGTTCTACTATTTTCAATAATCTACACCTATTTTATTTAATAATATCAATTTTTATAATATTTTATTTCATTTTGAAATATAAATTATTCATTTAATAAAGGTTATATAAATAATTTAATATTGTAATATTGAAATTTTCATTTTCATATATATAAAATTATTTATTTTGAAAGAAAAAAATTACATAATTATATACTTTTTTAGTTATAAGTCCATAATAAAAAAATATAAGTCATACATAATTAAATTTAAATATCACCATGAAACATAACTAAAGAAAACATCTCATTAATCTTAACTAAAATAATGTAGTATAATTTTTTTAAAATTTTTTATTCCTAATTAAAAAAAAAAAGGCCTGATTAGGCCGACCCGCGACCCTATTATGAGTGAGGCTTGGGCTTGGGCTTGGGCCCCACCTTTTGGCACATGGGACGGCCCGGCTCGGCCCACTAAAAAGTAGGGAGCCCGGGGAGGCCCGCTTGGGCCGGGGAGGGCCGAACCATTATTACATCCCTACTGACACCCTTGAAATTTTTATTTAATATAAATCTTTTTTATGTTTAAAAGATTATATACATATATATATATATTGAGGTTTGTAATCTTATTACAAATTATTCTCTCTAAATTGTTGATGTTATACCAAAAAAAATTTTAAATGACCATTTTACCATTTTTCCTACTATTTCTTATTTCTATCATCATGATTATATTCTACAACTTTTCATCATTATTCTATCCACTATAAGAAAAAGCATCTTTGGCGACTAAAAAAGCACCTCTGGTCACTGAAAGTATGCGTAAGGATCCTCTAGAGTAACTCTCTAGAGTGATCTCCTAAAGTGGATGATCGAACGGCTGTGCTTAAGCCTCACCAAAACGACGTCGTTTTGGTGAGGATTTTCAAAAAAAAAAAAATACATTTTTCCGATTTCAAAATTCCCCAGTGAAGGGGTATATCGACGAATGAAGAGCAGCGAAGAAGGAGAAAGGAAAAAGAGTTAGAGAGGTCGCTCATTATGCATCCTGCCGCCCCACCGTCAGCCGCCTCATTGCCGCCGCCCCAAGCCGCTTCTCATCTCATTTCCTATTCCTCTCTCTCTCTCTCTCTCTCTCTCTCTCTCTCTCTCTCTCTCTCTGTTCTATTCTTGTCTACCAACAAGTTAGGGTTTTCTATTCTATTTCAGTATTGCTTAAATCATTGATTTGCACCCTTTATACACATATATGTGTGTAGATATATATGTATTTCAATCTTATTTCAGCTTTGCTTGTAGATTTTACACTCAATAATCTCTGGAAAATTGGTATATGAGTTTGTTCTTTGTTTCGTTACCCTCTGTTTGGTTACTTGGAAAATGAAGAAAAAGAAGGGAAACACCAACATTGTTGTCTTACTCACTCAGTTGGAATGCTCACACACCAACTGTTTGATAATTTGCTCCTTCGAACTGTACACACATCACGCCCAATCCTACCTCAGTTTCACTATTTGTTCTAGTCCATTAGCTGTTAAATGAACTCTTCATAGCTCTGCTCAACTTTCGTACCTGACCCAAATGACACTATTCCTTCTTGGCCTCTGGATTACAAAGAAATCAGAAGTCCATAACACTGCCACAGGGTGAAGATTTAGATTACACAACATACATTACACACACACAGCGACTTAAATTCAAACTCGAAGATAAATTACAATCAATACGACTAATTGATACAAGTTCATACTAGAAATCCCAGTAGGATACTACATTGCAGTCATTCATGATCTGCATTCTTCATGACTTCACGATCAGAATAGACAAGCAAAGATTGTTCAAAGACGTAGTTGCTAACACTGCCCATGATAGCCCTAAAAATTTGAAATCAAACAAAACCGAAAACCAGTCAATTTCAATAGATAACATGGCACGCAATCATGGTCTGAATTACGTTCCATTTGAAACTAATCAAAGAATGACATTGTATCAGCTTCAAGGGAGATTGTTTCCCTTGAGAAAACAGGACATTAAAATGAAAGTAACACGATGATGGATGCTCCTCTTTTCAAGCTCCACCTAGAGAGCTTATGCATGAAGAAACTTTAACACTGTATTTGGATCATAGACTTGGGTAGAGGTGTATGAAGAGAAAAGAAATGGGAAGTAAAAAGTGAATTAAATTTAACTACTACTTCATACACTTTTCCCATCTCATTTCTATTCCCTCAACAAATTCCTCCCCAACCACAATGAGAGTGCATCCAAAAAATGTCAAATTTCTTTATGTCAAAAAATGATCTTCCCTCAACACTTTTCACATTTACATCTAATCACTTTATGTTCATCTAATCATTTCATGTCAAATTTCTCCATTTCTCAAGTGCATCCAAAAAATAAATTTTCAATTTTTTTTTATTTTTTATTTTTTAGATAACCAAACAAAAATTTTAAAATTTTCTAAAAATTATATCTAAAATTTAAGAACCAAGCACAATGAGAGTTCTGATTAGATTAGAAGACATGTGGGATTCCTATTTAAGATTTTTTCCTCCAATATGGCATTTGTTTGGCTGAATTTGTAGTTTAGTCTAGAGTCGAAACTATTAATCCGTCACATGAGAAAATGAATTTGCTCACACACTTTTGTTAATAACTTGTTTTTTATGCAGAAAAAAAAATGGCTTCATCTTCTATTGATAATACGAACTTAAGATTAAAGCCAAGGTTTTGTAATTGTGGAAGAATAGCTTCCGTGCGTATTGTACGAACCAATACGAATGGAAATGAAGGACGTGGCTATTTTGTTTGCCCAAGAAAATATGTAAGTACCTGTTATATAAATGAATCTATTACTTTTTACAAATTTCATTTGTCCTTTATTGATTAATTGATTCTTGTCCATTGTAGACTTCGAACGACCACTGCAATTACTTTAGGTGGTTCGCAGATGATGACGATGACGACGACATTACCTCATCAATCTGTGCCAATGCTGGACCTCAGACAGATTCAAGAACAGAAAAAATTAATGATCTAAGGATAAGGCTTGGTGAGCATGATAGAAGGCTTCAAATGATTGAGAAGATCTTGAAGGCAATGACTTATGTCATTGTATTTTGTGTATTTTTGTACTTTATCATGTAAATGACTCAGTTCTTAGGTTTTGGAACATACTATGAATGTAATCTACTTTTCTACTTGTTTTGTAATTTTTTTTTGGTGCTTAAAAATCAGAAGGTTTGCAAAAACAAGTGTGTAACAGGTTTGTTTGAGATGAAATGTTGAATGAACAGTTTGTGAAATCTATTGAATTATGTTGGTTGCTTAACAATGTGTATTATATGTAATGGTTTGAAAATGTTGAATGTTGTATAACAGGTTTCTGAAATATTGAATGTTGAAATGTTGAAAATGTTGAATGTTGTATAACAGGTTTCTGAAATCTATTAAAAATGTTGAAATGTTGTAGGGTAAGAATGTTGTATAACAGGTTGCTGTATTATATGAAATGTTCAATGTTGTATAACAGGTTTCTGGAATTCAAGTTGTTCATTGAAGTACCTTTCTCACAAAATTGAAGGTGTAAATAGTCCTTCAATAATAACAGCAACCTCATGGCTTACTGCCCTCCTGACCCTTCACCATATGAACAGTACTGTCTTCCTCAATATCCAATTCTCCCCAACTGAAGACCTTCACAAGCAGCAAAGAATGAAACATTCCCTTCATACACACCTACCATACTGAGTCCTACATGAATTGCAAATACAGTAAAGTCCTTAACTCTTACATTATACAACATTTTCAATAGATTTCAGAAACCTGTTATACAACATTCTTTAACTTCCTTCGCAAAGCAGAATTTTAAAATTTGCAACAGTTTAAAAATATGCAGCATTATAAAAGCTTATTCTAAGTCTTGCCTTGCATCATCCACACAGAATTTAAATCAAGAACAGAATTGAAGCAAAATTTGCCAAGTATTTAAGCAAAATTTGTATTGCTTTGCATCATCCGCATGTAATTTAAGCAAGAATTTAAGCATTATAAAAGGTAATGTAAATCCACAAACCCGCAAACAGAGATATCGCAACTCTAATTCTATTTCAAAAAAAATCAAGAATAGCTTTAAGGCTATTTCAACATTTCAACTCTATTACAAAGAAATTTTCAAAGAACAAATTCAACAACATTTTAACTCCATTTCAAAGAAATTTTTCGCAACAATTTCAAAACATTTCATCAACTCTATTTCAAAGAACATTTCAAAGATTATTGAAGCAAAAAATCTGCAACAGTTTAACTCTATTTCAACAACATTTCAACTCTATTTCAGCAAATTTTCAGCAACAAATTCACCAACATTTTAACTCCATTACAGCAACATTTCAGCAACAATTTTAGCAACATTTCATCAAGTCTATTTCAGCAACATTTGAGCATTATTCAAGCAAAAAATCTGCAACAGTTTAACTCTATTTCAACAACATTTCAACTCTATTTCAGCAAATTTTCAGCAACAAATTCAGCAACATTTTAACTCCATTACAAAACATATTTCAAAGAATAGCTTCATGAAAGGTTTTCAATATTACATATCCAACAAAAAATTCACAAAAATTCCCAAAACAAAATAACGCTAAGATGTTGACGTGTGATCCATATGCCCATGCCCACGCCCACGCCCACGCCCACGACCATGACCACGACCATATAGTACCTACAAAAAAAATAAAATAATATTACATCAAAGGAACCATAAAATAAATTGGAACTTTAAATGAATGAATGACAAAATAAAAGATGAAAGGTGAAAAATAAATTACTTCACTACATGCGGGACTATTTGAGGCTTGCGAGTGATAACTACTTGCATTGTTAAGCAATGCTTGATAGGTTCCATGGACGGAATACATCGATGGCATGGAAAAATGCATATTGTGATGAAGAAAATTTGGCTGCAACAATAACAAACACATATCAATTTCAAATGATAATAATCATCTACAAATCTCTACTAAAACTTCTTATTAAACTAACTTACATCATAGGCGGGATACATAAATTGAGACGAAGAAGCTCTAACTTCAGGAACACTCGGCAAGAATGGAGGAAGTTGAGGAGCACTTGAAAATAAAGGAGCCAACTGAGGAAATAAGGGAGGTGCTTCAGGAGCACTTGCCGAAAATAAGGGAGGAGTTTGAGGAGTAACAGACATGGAAGTTTGAGAAGCATTATGTGAACTTGTTTTATTTTTCTTTGCCAACGCAAGCTCCAAACCACCTTTTATCCGCCTTCGTCCCTTGCTAGTGCACTCTCTTCTCTTGAGTTCTTTTGCTTGAACTACATTTTTATCTGCTACACCATCCACTTCAAAGCTTTCGGGGGGGCTTTCTTCTTGAATAGTATCTGAACAAGGCATATTGAATTTTGCGCTTAACATGGTTTCAATGTCTGCAATTAATTCATCCGCTTTCTCGACCATCAAATTATATGTTTCCTCACTTTCAGAAACTCTATACGCTACTGATCTGAATATTGCCATCAATAACCTATAACGTGAAGTTTGATGCAATCTTACATCAACCTGAATATCATGCCCACAGCTATCTTTCACATTTTCAGATCTTGCTTTTTTAGTCCATCTCTTCAGAATATATTGTGAAAGAATCTCTTTGAATTTGAGTCTTTCTCTAAGGATCTTCAAACAATGGCTACACAAAATGCCCTTCATTTCAAACTTCCTACAACTGCAAGTGACTGAATCATCACACTCCTGCCTCACATTCCTCACCCTTATACCATCACTATCAAGAACCGTATAAACGGTATTCTCACCATCATTTTCAATTTCTTCAATATTTACTTCAAGGGACTTGACATACTCATCCTGAAATTCTTCAAAAATTTTATTTGTGTAAACATCTGCAGCTTGCTCCATAATCTTCACTTTAATATTCACCCTTGGCAACTTTTGGCATAGAGCATATTCGGCTTGTAACTCTTTGTACCTCTTCTCAGACAGAACTCAATCAAAATGCATGAAAAATTGCATTAAGTTATGATCAGACTGAATGAAATCCTTCAAGAAAGTATTAAAGGATTCACTAAGTTGGGTGCTACTCATGCCCGCACCCCATGCATTTCTAACATATGGCCAACCCCATTTTTCCTTCACCCCAAATGTTAACTTCAACTAATGATTATCTCTTACTTCATACTTGTCAAGCATTTTCTCCCATTTTAACGTAAACTCTTCCTCATCCTCAATGTTGTACATAAACGTGGATAAAACACTCTTCATCCCCTTATCCTTCACCGCCTTATCCTTGAAGATAGAATTTGCATGCCTTAATGCATTTTGCATCAAATGCCAAGTGCAAAGGCGGTGGGTTGTGTTAGGCATGACAATAGGTATGGCCTTAGCCATTGCAGCATCCTGATCCGTAAAAATTGTTTTTGGAGCCTTACTTGACATTGCCTCCAAGAATCTTCTAAAAAGCCATACAAAAGAATCGGCGGTCTCATCATACATCAAAGCTGTACCGAATATCACAGTTTCTCTATAATGGTTAAATCCAACAAAAGACACAAATGGTCTATTTAACTTGTAAGTAGTGTCGAAAGTGACAACATCACCAAATAGCCCATAATACATGATCATCTGAGCATCGGCCCAAAATATGTTTGTAATCTGTTCCTCGTTATCTAATTGGACCGAGTAAAAAAAAGATGGATTCTCCAATGATTTGTCACGAAAATATTGCAAAATGCTACCTGCCTCCCCATGTGCTAAACTGTTTTGCCTCTTCATTCTCAAATAATTTTTTTGGTCCAGTTTTGTGAACCCAAGTGACTCCCTTCCACCAACTTCATTACCCATGAGCTCAAATGCAGCATTAAGACGGATTCCAGATTTTTTGGCTAAATCTATTTCGGTTGCCTGTGATGCAGATATCTTCCTTTGGGATGGTAACATATGCGTACATTCTGTTGGTACAAAGATATGATTATGTTGTTCAACAAAATCACTAACAAAAAATTTCTGCATATTCCTATCCCACTTAATGACAAGTCAGGCTTGACAACCAGTCCTCACTTCCTGCCTAGGATTTTTTGTTAATGGATCTCGCTTGTTGACAACCCGAAATCCCTCCTTATTACAAACAAATTGCCTTGAAATGATTTGCCCCTCTTTACTCTTGTTTACATAACCCCTTCTAATACTAAAGCCCAACCTTCCTCCATAAGAATTATAGAAATTATATGCTTCTTGTTCTGTATCAAACGTCATGCGAACTCTAGGCTTCCAATCACACTCGCCCCCGTCATTCTTATAATTGTTAGGTTCCATCTGAATATGCCAAGTCACTTAAAAAATTAAGAAGTGTTCAATATTAGCATAAAAACTGTAAATTATGTTTGCAAAATAATACAAACTGAATAAGATAATCAACGAATAAAAGAAATTAGATAATCAAGGCAAACCAAAAAAATAGAATTTAACAAAAACCAAATGCCAAGTGCAATATGCTATCTTTGTGGTTAGAGTTGCAATAATAAACTTCATTTGAGGAGGGTCAAACTTTATCAAAAGAGAAATAAAAAGAGTTGATGCCATTTATATATGAATGGAATTTGGGCTATGATTAATGTCAAATAATTTCTTTTCCCAGTATTGTTTGGTGGAGAAGGGCACAAATGATACATTTTGCATTAGCTATAAAACTTAAAGAATGAGCCTTAACTCTTATGAGCCTATAACAAAAACTACAGAACGTCATAACAAGTTTCTAGCTTGTATGTTTGTTACATAGATTTATCTACACAATATGTTTGTCAAGTTTCATTTTACATGAAATTCTATCAGAAGAAGAAAGAAACACCTATAAAACACATTGAGGAGCAATCCCATTAAAAAAAAAATTTGATTAATGAATATCTGATAAAAAAATACATGTTCCCTCAGATGTTGATTAATGAATATCTGATAAAAAAATACATGTTTGTTACAAAGAAGCACCTTCTCAGATGTTGCCAGTGGTGGATGTTTCTTTATATGTTCCCTCAACCCAATTAATGAATATCTGATAAAAAAAATACATGTAATGACTACAAAGAAAAACAATGACTACAAGGAAACTTCAGGATGTAAATTGCCTATGTCCACTTAAGAAACAGGAAAAAATAAATGTTGTTTGACAGAGAAATAATCTGGTTAGATTTGCATACAGAGATGGGAGAGCTTCACGTTGACTTACATAAGCATACAGAGCTGAACCCATTTTTTTCCTAAGGTTGCTTCACGTTGACTTATATATAATGTATAATGTGTATATATATCTATTATCACAGGGATTGAGCAATATATATCAGCAAGATTGAAGCAACATTTGTGTGAAGCAATATATATCAGCAAGATTTTAGCAAAAAAGGCAAGATTTCAGCAAGATTTCAACATAAAATTATATATAATATAATCACCTATATATTGCAGGGTCAGGGGCAAATGGCTTGACAACGGTTGGAGCAGGGGCAACGGCCACGGCGGCAGCAAAGGGCAATGGCAGACGGGGCGACAGGATGCTTTTCGCGACGGCCAACTCTTCTTCACTCTCTCGTTCTTTCTTTGATTCTTCTCGCCGTCTATATAGTCGTGTGTATACATATGGAGGGAATTTTGAAATCCCTTTTGAAACCCCTGATTCTGGTTTTTTTTTTTTTTTTTTTTTGAAAATCCTCACCAAAACGACGTCGTTTTGGTGAGGCTTAAGCACAGCCGTCCGATCATCCACTTTAGGAGATCACTCTAGAGAGTTACTCTAGAGGATCCTTACGCTGAAAGTATAGGTTTTGGAAACTAAAAAATCATTAGTAGCCAAAAATAAAGATTTTTGGTGACTAAAAAAATTTAGTAGCCAAAAGTATAGGTTTTGGCGACTAAAAATCAGTTTGGTCACCGATATATGGCTTTTACCGACTAAAAAAATTTTAGTAACCAAAAGTAAGGCTTTTTGGCGACTAAAAAAAATTTAGTAGCCAAAAATGAGGCATTGGACGACTAAAAAGATATTTGGTCGCCAAAAGTGAGGCTTTTACCGACTAAAAAATTTTTAGTAGCCAAAAGCGAGGCTTTTTGGCGACTAAAAATAATTTAGTCGCCAAAGGTGATAATTTTAGTGCGGGAATTAAATTTTTTAACGACTAAAAAATAATTAGTAGCCAAAAGTATAGAATTGGCGACTAAAATTACGTTTAGTCGCCAAAAGTGGTCTCTTTTTTTTTTCTAGTAAATAATTTATTTTTACATAAATTATGTTCAATAAAAAATAATTATCTTTATATATATACTTTTATATTAATACAGGTCTATGTACTATATAAATAATATATGTTGCATATATAATCATATGGTGTTGTAGAGGCGTAGTGGAAAGAGTGTGTTGTATAAGGTTTATGGTGTGGGAGGTTGATGGTTCAAATCTTCACAAGAGTATATGTAAATGAGAAGCTAGTGAGTGTAATTTTTTTTTTTTTTCACGAATGAGCTTTTGGCGACTAAAAGGTTTGGTTGCCGATTCCTTGAGTATTGGTGACTAAAACATTGGTCGGTAAATGTATAATTTAAAAAAATATAATTGACTATTAGCAACTAAAACATTGGTCGGTAAATGTATAATTTAAAAAATATAATTGACTATTGGCGACCAAAGTTTTGGTCACTAAAGACTTGTTTTTTGGCGACTAAAAGTTTTATAGTCGCCAATACCTTTCCCGACCGTCTTCCGGCGACTAAAAAATTTAGTCGGGGAAACTAAAAAGCCGACTTTTGGCGACTAAAAATTGACTTTTGGTAACTAAAAATTTAGTCGTCAAATGTGTTTTTTTCTTGTAGTGATCTGAACATATTTTTATTGAGTAATAATATACAAACATAAATTTTATGTAAAATTTTTAAACACAATGATATAAGTGACATTTCACTTTAAAACAAAACACCTATAAACATGATTTATATTTACAATAACATCACTACCACAATATTTTTATGATATTTTTTGTATAAATTTTTATATACGAATAGAATTTTTTATTTTTATTTCCACCATCATTTTTCTTTCTCATCTATTCACCAACATTTATTATAATATTAATAAACACTGTCATTCGCATTTATTACAGTATTATTGAATTTTTATACTTTATATATATATATATTGTATTTGGTGAATTTTAAAAAAAAAATCACAAAATATTATACTTCTTAAGTTTATCTAGATTAGGTGTATCTAAAAAATTTAAAAAAAAAATTGCTTAAAATATTAAAATAAATTCAGTAAAAAAAAATTTAATTTTTTGTGAGTTAAACAAAAAAATATTATTGTTATTTCTCTTAAAATAACATGAATAAACATCAATATTATTTTATTATTATATATATATATATAAAGACTACAGGATAAATTTGTCATTTTAATCTGACAGGGGGTAAGTGTAATTTTTTAAATGTGAGGGAGATATCTGCATTAAACGAAAATCTCGAGAGGTGTCAGTGTAATTTACCCATTATTATATGTTGGAGTGTGGATTATTTTTAAAAATTTTGTTTGTCATATCATTTGAGAGAGTTTAGAGGGGAGAAATAATGTATATGAATCATTTTTCTTTTTCAAATCTAAAAAAGGGATTTGAGGTCACTGTTGTGCTTGATGCATGGCAATGGTTGTTGTGTGGTCTGTGAGACTTGTTTTGGATTTTATTTTGATAATTTGAATCATTTAAGTTTTAGATAATATCAAAAAGGATATATACCTTTAGAAAATCAAGTTAATCAGATATTGATAACCTCTTCATCAAATTACATTTATATTTAGTTTGATACATACATTTTTATTTTATTTTATTTTTTATATACAGATGTGTTTTGATAAAGGAGTTATCAATATCTGATTAATTTGATTTTTATAAGTATATTATTCTCGATATTCTCTAAAATTTGAACAACTTAAATCATCAAAATAAGACTCAAAACGAGTCTCATGGGCTGCATGATAGTCACCGCCATGCTTAATGCACAACAATGACACCATGTCCCTACAAAAGAGGTTGTTACAATTCATACATAATGGTGTGGTTCATTATAGAGTACTCATTTCAAAACAAAACATCATTGAAAATACATTTATGTATAATAATATTGTCACACCATTTTTATGAAATTTTGATATGAATTTTCTGTATAAATAAAATTTTTCTTTTTAAATCAAAAACTTTTCTAGTTCTATATGACTTTCTGTATCATTAGCATAGCAACAAACAAACTTTGATAATTTTTATTCTATGTAATGAAAGATTTCATTACATATTTAAAGTTATAGAGTATGAATGTAAATTTATAATTAGTTTAATTTAAAAATAAACATTACGCTCACCAAAATTAAATGGTGTTCTAGTCTAGCAGCAATAAAGCTATTGCCCCAAGAAAATTATTAGAAAAGTTGTTCAGAATTGAAAAGTGTGGAAAAGATTTAATAAGTGCTGTGTGAGATTATGCAAATGAAATCGGAGCAAACATATTTATAAAATTTTAATTTTTTTTGATTTCTTTTTTTGTGTGTGTGTGTGAGAGAGAGAGAGAGAGAGAGAGAGAGAGAGAGAGAGGGGAGGGGGGAGGGAGGGAGAGAGTGCGTGACTTGTTTGTCAATTATACACTTTAGCTAAAAAATTAAAAAGTCATTATAAGTTGTCATATTACTTTTTTTACTTCTCTATATATCTTTTCGTAAAAATTCAAAAAATTAATAAAGTAGTTTATTCCCAAATGACCTTCATGTCATTTTCTAAATGTCTAAAATCAGGCGGCCTATAATTTACTGATCATATTAAATCTTTGAATATTGTAATATAGGTGATTTGGAAAATTAGTTAAAAGTTGACATTTTAATTTTTTTAACTTTTTTATATGAGATGTGATATAATCCAAAATGAGTTAAAAGTTGATTTCTGACTTTTTTAACTTGTTCCCAAATGACCCCATAATTAATTCAAGGACAACTAGTTTAGATTTTTAAAGATAATTTTAGATCAATAATAATTTTATGAATATTAAATAATTAAAATCTTAAATTTTTCATGAATTTACAATTATTTTTATAAAAACACCATTGAATTATAGTTGTCCCATTAATTTACAAGTACAATCATATCATGTACCTATATTCATTTGGCAATTATATGTTTTAGTTAAAAAAAGTCAAAAGTTATTATAAGTTGTCAAATCACTCTCTTTACTTTTTTACATATCTGTTCGTAAAAAGTTAAAAAAATTATTAAAATAAGTTATTCCCAAACGAGACCTTAATAGATGAATAATTGGTTTATTTCAATGATACTAAGGCCATCTTTGGTCTCATTTTCATTTTCTTCATTTTTGCTTTTCATGTTTTTTGAAAATAAAAAAATAAATACAATAAAAGTCCCAAAACTCTTATTCTTTACATTTTTGTACAAAAATAATTAAAAAAATTCATTACATTTTTTTTTGGCATTTTCTAAAAAGTGATTTTGTTTCATAAAAATAAAAAAATAAAAAAAAAATCTTCAAAATGATTTTTTGAAATAGGTCACCAAAATTTTTAATGTGTTTTCAGAAAATGAAAATATGAAACATTAAAAAAGACATACCAAACAGGGTTTTTATGAAGCAACCCTAAACATTAGGGTGTGTGGTTAAATTTTACCTATCGGGTCATATTTTGATGATCTGATTCGTTTAATTTTTAAAAAATATTGAATAGAACATATTTGTAAAAAAACAAATTGATCAGATATCAATAGCCCTTTCATCAAATCATATTATATATAAAAAATGATTTGGTATTTATTAAATTGAATACAAATATGATTTGATAAAAAAACTATAGACATCTAATCAATTTTATTTTTTACAAGTATATTTTATTCAATATTTCTTAAAAATTGAACAGTTTGGATTATGAAATTAGGACCCAAAATGAGTTCTATAACCCACACAACTGTCACTGTTATGTATGCACATAACAATGAACCCAAATCTCTTTTTGTGTGTCTCATATAATTTTGGATATAAAACCACTCAAACCAACTTATCCAAATGCGAGTTTTTTTTTTTTTTTTTTTTTTTTTTAAAAAAAAAAAAATCTAAATGCCACCAATTTTTTAGTTCAATTAATCAATTATTATTCACTTTTATATTTTTAATACATTATAGTTTTCTTAATTTTCTATGTTTTTATCAAACACTCAAAAACAGAAAAAGGCCAGATAGGCAATATTTTTATTTCAACTTCTTTTGGATTATTTCCATTGTCACCAAATGATTCATTTGTAATAATTAGACTCGAACTTGATAACACAGCCGGTAAGTGTAGTTTGGTGTCAAACACTAAAGAAAGTATAGTTTGGGGTGATTCTATAGTGTGTAAATATTTTCCCTCGCATAGACTGGATAAAATGAGATAACACATAAAAGACATAAAAGGCTTTTAGGCTTTCCTTGTCAAAAATATTTTACACATTTTTTATTGTTTGATTGAACAAAAAGTATGTAAAATATTTTTGCATTATTTTTTTTTTAAATGACTTACTTTTAAAAAATTTGTAAGTCAATTTTTACAAAGTTAACTTTCAGTCATTACCGTTTTAATACATTTAGCCTTTTCAAATAAGCATCTTACCTCCCTAAAAGTCATAAATAACACTTTATTGAATAAAAATTTCTCTTTTAGACAATAAAATATTTTTGTTTTAAGGCTCAGTTTGTTTTGACGTAAAATGTTTTTTTCAAAAATTGTTTACTCATGTCCGTTATTTGGTTTAACAAAAAGTAAGTAAATATTTTTTAAGAAAAATATTTTTGCATCATTTTCTGAAAATGACTTACCTTTAAAATTTCATATGTCAATTTTTATAAAATTAACTTTCACTCACTACTTTTTCAATACATTTAGCCTTTTTAAATAAATATCTTAACTCACTAAAAAGTCATAAATGACATTTTATTGAATCAAAATTTCTCTTTTATACAATAAAATATTTTTGTTTCAAGTGTCAACTAGATGTCGAAAAACAAAAACAAAACATTTTCTTTTGTATAAAATCAATTTACAAGATTTTTTTTTTT
Organism: Camellia lanceoleosa; assembly: GCA_025200525.1. Classification (NCBI taxonomy): domain Eukaryota; kingdom Viridiplantae; phylum Streptophyta; class Magnoliopsida; order Ericales; family Theaceae; genus Camellia; species Camellia lanceoleosa. The sequence goes on along the minus strand of CM045767.1, from coordinate 102,900,128 downwards.
TGTGTAAAATATTTTACGTTGAAACAAACGGAGCCTAAGTGTCAACCAAAGGTCAAAAAACAAAAACAAATTTTTTTTTTTTTGTGTAAAATCAATTTACAAGAAAAATATTTTTTCGTATAAAATATTTTACATTGAAACAATCGGAGCCTTGTGAGAGTTAAAAAAACTAACAATACTACATTTTCAAAAAAAAAAAGTCCTTATAAATATCTTTTTTTTTTTTTTTTTTTTTTTTTTTTTTTTTTTTGGTACATCGAAAAAGAAGTCCCTCAAGGGATCCATCTGTTTTGGCGCAAATATTTTACACATAAAAAATGTTTTTTATTTTTTAAATTGTATTTATTTTTTGAGTTTAGTTGACATTTGAAATAAAAATATTTTATTACTTAAAAGAGAAATTTTAATTTAATAAAATGTAATTTATGACTTTCTAGTGATTTAAGATATTTATTTAAAAAGGCTAATGTGGAAAAGGTAGTGAGCAAGAGTCAACTTATAAAAATTGACTAATGAAATTTTTAAAGGTGAGTTATTTTTGAGAAAATGATGCAAAAATAGTTTCCTTAAGAAATATTTTACTCTTTTTTTGTTCAATCAAACAACAAAAAATGAGTAAAATATTTTTGACAAAAACATTTTACGTTAAAACAAACAGAGCCTAGATATAACTTATAAACTAAAGTCACAATTTGGGATAATGCTTTAGGTTGTGTAGCATATGCACCTTTGTTATGACGCTTATGTGTTTGGTTATAACTTATGGTGATATTAGTTATAACACATTGTGATGTTAATTATGACATTATTTTAGTTATGAACAATAGTTTTTATTTGATTATACCTCATGTGATATTTAGTTATAATTCAATTTTTTTTTTTTTTTTATAGTTATTACCCTTATAGTATTGAGTTATATCATTTGTAGCGTCGTTTGTAATAATTAAATTACAAATAAAATTACTTGCATATGATACACTATATAGAATTCCCCCACAATTTGAACCATGCTATTGAAAATTTAATGAAAGTAAGGCCTGGTGGACTAATAATTGTCAGTGTTAGATGTGAGCTTCTTTTTTTACATGTACTTCTTGTTTGGTGCATACATTTTTTTAGGGAAAGGGTTAGACAATCAACTTTTGAAAAAAATTATGAAAAAATTATTGAAAAGTTTAATCTAATTAAAGTATAAGATATTAAATTCAGTAAATATTTTTTATTAGTAAGAGGTTCATCCTTTGTGAAATAATTTGGCGAGAAATTCTTTTGTTGTTTTGAAAGATATTTTATTTCTAGTTTACCCTCATCTATCTGTTGAATTGTTTTTGACTATCTTTTTAATTTTTTTACTCTCTCTTCAAGTTTTTTTTTAATTTAATTTTTTTTTACTATCAATTCAACTTTTTTCCCTTATTTGTTCAGATATCTGTTAAAATTTTATTATCTATTCAATTTTTTTCCTAAATTAATTGTTTTTTCTATAGGTTGAAATACAAAGCGAAACCAAACCGTATCTGTTCAAAAAAATTTCTATCTATTTATCTCTCTCTCTCTCTCTATATATATATATGTTGCAATCTCTTTCATCATCATCATCATCATCATCATCATCAACAACAACAAAAATAACAGCAGCAACAAATGTGAAAAGTGAGATAATTATCATCACTTAACTCACATACAAATACTTGCGATCCATTTTATAATGAGACTTGAAAATTATTTACAAAGTAGTAATATTAATTAAAAGGAAGGCTTAAGGTCTAAGTCGTCTTTGATCTCTTGCTTGAGACCAATACTTGCTTCTTTGATAAGATCAGAAGAAGAAGAAGCCATTGGGGGAGAGCTTCTCAACTAAATATTTTCCATGAAATCTTCACGTTGGAAAGATGGATTCCACACTTCTTTTGGCTTCTCGTCCCCATCAACCACTCTCCTCTTCTTTTCATTTTTGTTATTGTTCTTCACAATCTTTCGTTGCTTCTACGTAAGTATATGTGTGAGAACCTAAATTTTTAAACAACTAATTAGCTTGATTAATAATAATATTAAGTCAGTTAATAGTGATTATTAAATTATCGAATTATAATGTTAATAGCATCATAGTTAATACCAATATTAGATTCATTTAAATAAAATTATTTATCTTTTCTGAAAAATAAAATAAAATTTGTATCTAAATATATTTGTGGAAACTAAATGAGTTAAACAAATAATAACTCTAAATGAGTTAAACAAATAATAACTATGTTAGTAAGAGAATAGTAGGGAGCAAAATATCTAGCGACTAGGTTATATATATATTCAATTGATTTTTATTTTGTACAAAAAAAAAAAAAAAAGAAAAAAAATCAAAATTTATGTTGGGCGGAGGAATTCGGCCCAAGCATGCCAATGCATGCCTTTGCTTACTGCCACACTCCATGCCTACATTTATATATGGCAATTTCAAGCCTTTGTCAAGGCTGCCACAGCATGCAAACCAACTGTAATCTATCCTCTTAGATGATGGTTCCTAAGCTAAAAGAGAAGTAAAGTAAAAATAATATAATAATAATAATAAAAATTAGGCCCTCAAACTCCTATAATTAGGAGCACTATTCAGCCTTCCATTACACACACACACGTAATTGAGCAAAACAAAGAGAAAGAGAGGGAGAGAAAGCAAGAGGGAAAGGAGAGAAGAGAGGGGAAGAAAGGCTCAACACTTGGGATTTTTCTTACTTCATTGAGGTAAAAATACTCAACCCCTATCCTCCCTTAGATGTTTTTCCTAACTAAATCTATACATTAAAAATATGCAAGAGTGTGTATTGATAATACACAAATGCTCAATGCATGTTATATTTGGATAGAATGGTAATCTTATGATTATGTGATTTATGTCCTTACAAGTATGAATTAGATGGTTTAGCTAATAATTTTGCTCCTCATGTGTTCAAATATTCTCCATTGTTGAATTAATCTTGCATGCTTATGAATTTGTGTTTACTCTTCATAAATATTATTTACTGTTATCACTAATGAAAGTAAATATGAAGGATTAAAGTTTTACATGGGAATAATAGCAAGCAACAATTTTTATAGTCTTGCATGTGATTCATGACGAATACAAAGTGTGATTTTCACAAAATACTAAACTTCCAGCAAAATAGATTTTTAATCTGTTTTGAATAAACTCAAACAAACTCATGAGAACACTTTTTTAAAAAAAAAAAATCTGAAATTACTGGAGTTCGTTTACCATGTTCTCACAGTGCTAGAATATCAAAAGAAAAATTATTCGACAACGTTTCGTGGTCAAAACATGTTTTTAACTTAATTGCTGTCTGGAGGCAGCAGCAATGCTGACTTTAGCAGATCACCGTTTATTCTACAGAATGAATTTTCAAGTGATTCTAATTAGAAAAGTTATATTTTTAAGTTACCTTTCAAATGCTTCTGGTTTCATAATTTTTTATTAAGTATCGAGAGAGAAACGTCAATTTTTCCAAAATGTGACAGAATCTGTCCAGTTTTCTTATAAAAATTATTTGACCATCTTACACTGGTTTTCAGTCTTCAAATCCTTCTAGAAATATGTTCTAAACTCAAATATTTAGCAAACCGTTCTGACTATGCCTCTTTTTGACACCGTTTGAGGCCCCTTTTTATTTTTCGAACACAGAACACTTGTACTGGAGGTTAAAGTAATGCACTGTTCCAGAAAACCAGTTTTCTTCCAAAAATTATTTATCGGTTTTAAAATCGTTTTTAGCCCTGGTATTCTTCTTGAAATATTTTCCTAAATCGATGAACTAGCACCAGTTAAAATATTATAATGGTTGAATTTCGTTTGGTATGGGTTTCATATTTTTGTTTTCTGATCATACAGTGCTGAAAGAAAAAGTGTGTGAATTATTAAGAAATCTTGTGATGATTCCTAAGGCATTCTATCACATTTATTTTGGTTGCCATATATGATTGTGTTGTGCTATATAAACATTATGTCACTGTAGTTCTCAAACTAAAACTCGCACATGCATCAAAATGTGAATTTGACGAAGTAAAGAAACATGAAATTGAATAGATGCATTAAAGTTTACAAGTGATGGAGTGAGCCCAGTTTAGAATCTTGCACAAGTGAGTTGCGAACCCTAACATGGCACAGGAAGGTATTTCGGCTCTTATCGGTGTAGGCAATATAAGGTTGGTGGTGCGGGTGTCACAAAATAGACCGTTTCCTTGGGACAGACCGTGATGTCACGACTCGAGTACGTAACCCTGATGCGTGGGCATCATTGGTAGTTACAGCAAGTAACATTTGAATATTTGATCAATGGGGAGTCAGAATTGCCCATGGCCATTACTTAGCAATTGAGTGGAAACAGTGCTCCGCGGGGAGTTACTTTAATTTATCTAACAAACTAAATCTATGAGTGTAGACGTCCCCGAATGCCCCAGGAGGGTTAAGTCCCGTTCCGTTCATATTGGGGTCACTACAGTTCAAGGACTCAAATGTCACGGTTCTTAATCTTGAACCAAATAGTCCAAATTCGGCAAATCAATTTTGAAAACAGATTTTTTGAAAAGAAGTGCCAAACATGGACTGCTTTGCCAGATACAGAGTCGCCACCTAAATGTTTTTTTAATGGGAAATTTAAGAAACCCTGACTCGATGCCAAAGGCCACGTGTCCGTCATCACCAAAGTTGTCTCGGCTCGAGAACTTGGGTACGATTGGGAAAGGTCACTTCGTGAGCACCCTCGCTCGCCCGGTCAAAGACCGGCCTCTACTAACCATGATATCTGATTTTGAAAATATTGTGCATTCTTATTCCGGTTATTAGCCTAGGTTACTAAGTGATGCGCACAGTATACAAGTATAGACCGGGTTGCCTGAATTGGGACAAAACATTTCATGTTTATTTTTGAAAGATGGTTTGCTACTCGTAGGTAGGCTTAAAATGCAGATTTTGCCACCCTCGGGTGGGCTTAAAACACTTGATGAATTGTTCCAATCCAAATAACCCAACCTCCACTCACAGGCATTCAGGCAGTTATATCACATAAGCAGTTAGCCTCATGGTAAGCATGCTATTCATGGCAACACTCACACGCATGCAAGGATGCTAAAGCATAAAAACTCACCGAGTACTCCAAGCCAAAACATAAACTCATTAGAAATCCATGCATGATCCTAGATATACAGAATTGCCTAATGCAACACATGCAAAGATGTAAACTATAGCAGGCTCGGCTATTCTAAACATGGCATATGGAATGCTACAGCTAACATGTATTCAACTTAGAATTGAAATACAAATGCAGTTAGTATGATGCGCCAAGCCCGGTGCATGTAAAACAGATGAATGAATGCAAACATGCTATTATACTGTATGCTAATTGAAATATGCCCTAATCTAACCATCATAAGCTGGTAAATAAAAGGGAGAAAGACGTGGGGTTGGAAGACATACATCACACACATGCACACTTATTACAATTGTGCCCTCGCACAGAGGGTCCGAAAGAATATACAGTCCCGAATAAAAGAATAGTACAGTCCAAATAATGTACAAATTCCTAATTAATTAAAAAATTAACTAAGAAGCTGTAAAACTGGCATGCAAGCCAGGGACTGCCTTGATTCCGCTCCGGGTGATGAATGATGCATGTTCGGGTTGCCTTTGTGCGGAAATCCATGACGATGCCCCAATTAGCCTCTGTTTGCACCTATTCTTGAAATGCGTGCCAAGCTCCGAAAAGTTACTGATTCTTGATTTTGCTGCAACAGAGAGTAGGAAAGGGGCATGGCAATGTATTTTCACAAATGTATGCATGTCTCGATCCTCGTGCCACCAATCACGCATATCGATGCATGATGACTGAGGAATCGAATTGCACAACTCAATATGGAATGAATGCATATGAAAATACAACAAAACCTAACTCCATCATGGATAATCCGGATTAATGGATCGGGAATTGAGACACGCGTTCGTCATTCGAGTCTGGAATACCTCGTTTCCTGTGCCCGGGCTAACTCCTATCCCGAACACGATGCAATATGCATGATATGCATGAAATACAACTAAGATACAACCTAACATGCGAAAGGCTATGAAATGGCATACACGATGCACGAGGAAACATGGCATACACAATGCGCTAATATACGGCCTAGCATACGCAATGCTATGGAATGAAATGGCATACACAATGCAATATGGACTTACACCAACACAAGTGGACCTTGGCCACACTCACATAGGAGGCCAAAATGATGAAAATGAGACAACTCGGGATACGTGCACACATGCACGCAAACCGAGAACCGAACCTACGGCACGGAATGCCACTCTAACAACACATGGAAAAACACAAAAAATGGCATACTATCATGCAAAAATCAGAGGTAAAATGAGATGCAAAACAGCCCCGAAACCCGGTAAAATGAAACCCGATGCATGAAACGAGTCCCGAAACACGGGTTTTGGTGCATGAAATGGCCTATAACTATACAATGCATACATAATTTGAATATGAAATGAAAAGACAGAAGCAAGGAAGCCCCGAGAAAAGCATTTTTACAGTTTAGAGTGAGGCCAAACAGTGGGCCCAGGTAAGACTAAATTAGCATACAAAAATGGCTCCGCAAGGGAGGTAATGAAGCAAGTCACAAATTCTGGCCCCAAACAAAGAAGGGGCCTTCTACAATATTGAAGAGGGCCCAAAAATATGATGTTTCACAGTTTATGACAGGTCCCAAAAATAGATACAAGTATGCCAAAGATCTCATGCAAGAAATGAGCCAACAAAGGGGCAAAGAAGCAAGTGGTGCATGGAGGTCTCAAACAAGTGAGGGACCTTCAACAATGTTGAAGAGGGACCCAAAATAAGGCTTTTTACAGTTGATGGCCGAGCTCAAAATATCATGCAAAATGAGGCCATCAAGAGGGCTATAACATGAAGTATACAAAGGGTGTCTCAAAAATCCATAGACCCTTAATGAAACATGAATAGGGGGTCAAAATAATCCCCTTTTCAGTTCTGCTCAGGGTCGAAAAACAGAGACACAATAGGCTAATAAATCATGCAAAAATGGGGACCAAAGAGGGGTTCAATGGCAAGTGACACATTGAGGTCCCAAACAAGGATGATCTCTTCTTAAATGTTAAAGAAGGGCTCAAGATAAGCCTATTGATAGTTTACATCAGAGCTCAAAACAGACTACACATAGGCTAAAAATATCATGCAAAAATATGGCACAAAGAGGGCTAAAGAGGCAAGTACCAAAAGGGGGTCTCAAACAGTGAGAGACCCTTAATGAAAGATGAAATAGAGCTCAAAAAAATGTTACTTTCAATTTTAGTCGGAGCTCAAATGTATAAGAAAAAAGGGCTAAGATATAGACCAAGAAAAGAGCAAAAAAAGAGAAAAACGAGACTCACCCTTGAAGAACCAAACTTTAGTAACCTCTTGGTCCAAAATACAGCACTTCTAGCCTCTGAGAAGGTCCTCCAAGCTTCTGGAATGGAGTGGTGGTGGTGGTGCTAGGTGGTGGTGAAGAAATGGTGTAGGACTTTTAGGGCATGTTTGATTGGGTGGGTTAGAGCATGGGATAGGGATTATTAATCTGTGGGTTCAATTATCTCATGTTTGTTTTAACATTTTGGTTTAGGATTATTAATCCAATGAATAATTAATCCAACAAATTTGTAGGATTATTAGTAATGGGATAGGGGTGAGATTATTAATCTAATGGATATTAATCTAATTGGATAGTGAATACTACACTAATTTAATAGAATTATTAATACTTCACTATTAATCTTTTGAATCAAACATGGCCTTAGGGTTTTGGTGCTTGAAATATATAGAGAGAGAGAGAGAGAGATTGTATATATGAGACTCAAACCAAAGTCTTCTAACCCAGAAAAATGAAGCTGGAGCTCTGGTTTTATAGACAAAAAGGGATGGAAAAGAAAGGGAAAAAAGGGGGGGAAATTCGGATTCAAAATTCCCCCCAAAATGGCCAAAAGGTGAGCTAAAGGGGAAAGTGATAGCTGTGGGTCCCGAATAGCTGAGATCCCTTCAACAAAGTTGAAGTGGGGCTCAAAATAAGACACTTTCTAGTTTACATCAAGCCACAAAAATAAATACAAGTAGGCCTAAACTATCGTGCAAGAAAAGGGGAAAATGGAGGGGTAAAGAAGCAAGTGATAGATGGAGATGTCAAACATCAAGAGGTCCTTAATCAAACATGAAAAGTAGTTCAAAATATGACTATCTAAAGTTCAGGTCGGAGCCCAAAAATGTAGAATGAAGGTTTGGGAGCCGAAACATGCAGTTCGGGGGGCCTCGAAAGTGGGCTGTTAGGCACCGGGAGTGGTGCTCAACCACGAAGTTGGTCTCTCGGACCACAGTGTCCCTCAAAAGGGAGGAAATAAGGTGTGTGCCAAAAAACGGAGCAAACGGAGGTGGTTAAGCGGTCCCGAACCGAGGCACACGGCCGACAGCTCCGAAACACCGGGAACCGGGCTCCAAACAGGAAAAATGGCCTACAACCACAAAACGTAGCCTACGGCCACTGAGAGATGGTCTACGAGACCTCTCCTTCCCTTTGGGAAGAGAAAACAGAGAAAACAGGGCCTGGTTAGCAAACCGAGGCAAAACACAAAAGAGTCCGGAAGTCCGGAGGCAAGGCTCGCAGCCGGGACTCCGCAACCTCAGAACGAGCACAATATACAACATCACCAAGCGCTCAATCGGTGACGTCTGAGTCTTAAGGTCAGTCAAAAATGGGGTGTCTACAGTTGCCCCTCTTTGACAGAACTCGAAAGTCATAAGAATGATGGGAGTGAATGTCAAAGCCCAGAGACGACCCATTTTTGACAAGGCCGAAGACTTAGACAAAGCAGACAAGATAGATAAAGATGTGCCCGCAAGTAGGGGCAAAATGCAACTGACAATGCAAGAAGCCGAACATAACTTATGATCATGCAAAGAAACATAGGGACGTATCCCAGTGTTTCGGAAAGGTATAAGCATTGGAACGTATTCCAGATGCTCTTAACCAAAGATGAAGAAACAAGGAGACGTATCCCGGTGTTTAGGGAATCAGGGAGGAAAAATTCGCAACAACTCACTTCCTTTCTTCAAGCTCCTCGGTTTGTCCGATCACTGGCTTCTGTGGCGGTGAGCTACTGGCGGTGTGTGGTAGGAAACACCTCCGACGATCAAGTTAGCACACACCTAGGATAGAGAGAGAGAGAGGAGAGTGTTTGAGTGTAAGAAATTCCTTACAAAGTGTTCGTCCCTTTTCGTATGGGGGGCGCAGACTTGCTTATATACCCTTCTGCGCCCCATATCCACTCCTAGTGGCCTCTCAACACGTGGCTCTGCTATCCCATCTGTCAGCATACGCCATGCTGAACATCACCTAACCCATCTGCCTGCTCACTCTACTGGGAGCTCGTATGAATTAACATCTCGGCTATCAACGACCTCCTTGCTTTATGCCCAAGCATTCCTGGTTAAGCTCAATGGAGACCGGCTCGACGGCATCTCGGCGAGCGAGCTCGGGTCATCTCAAACTTGTTTGCGGTGGCCTTCTGCCGAAGCGAGCAGATACCTCGGTCAACCGTGCACGGCTGGCGTCGGACATTTCACTCGGCTAACCTCGTCTCTGGCACGTGGCTCGGTTGGGCCAGCGGTGCCTTAACCGAGCACCTTCTCTGACAGGGCTAAATCTCCTCGGCCCATCACCGCTCGGCCCAAATCTGTAAAGACAACTCGTTCAGCCCAAATCTATCCCAGATAACTCGTCGGCCAAAATCTGTCCGATCATTACCATGACCCAATCCAAATCATAAATTTCCCTCAATGTACGGGGAGGAAAAATTCAAGAACCCAGACTTCCTTTCTTCAAGCTCCTCATTTGTCAGATCACTGAAAGCAATGACGGTGAGCTACCCGTGATGTGTGGCCGGAAAACCCCTCCGACGATCAAGTTAGCACACACCTAGGATAGAGAGAGAGAGAGAGGAGAGTGTTTGAGTGTAAGAAATTCCTTACAAAGTGTTCCTGCCTTTCGTATGGGGGGCGCAGACTTGCTTATATACCCTTCGCTACCCATATCCACTCTAGTGGCCTCTCAACACGTGGCTCTGCTATCCCATGCATCAAACATGCATCTTTGAATATCACCTAACCCATTTGCTGCTCACTCTTTGGGAGCTCGGCGTGAAGTTTTATCTGGCTATCGTGACCTCAATCTTTATGCCCAAGCATTCCCCGTTAAGCTCAATGGAGACCGCTGGCGGGCATCTCGGCAGCCGAGCCTCGGTCATCTCAAACTTGTTTGCGGTGGCCTTCGCCGAAGCAGACAGATACCTCGGTCCAACTGCGGCTTTGGCGTCGGACATTTCACTCGGCTAACCTCGTCTCTGCCAAGTCGTGGCTCGGTTGGGCAGCGGTGCCTTAACCGAGCACCTTCTCTCGACAGGGCTAAATCTCCTCGCCGCCCATCACAACTGCTTCGCCCCAAATCTGCCCAAATCTATCCTAAGATAACTCGTCTGCCAAAATCTGTCCGATCATTACCACAGCCCAATCCAGCTCATAAATTTCCCTCACAGGGACGTATCCCAAGGTTTAGGGACGTATCCCAAGGTTTAGGGATGTATCCCGGTATTTAGGGACGTATCCCAAAATTTAGGGATGTATCCCAAGATTTAGGGACGTATCCCAAGGTTTAGGGACATATCCCAAAGGTTAGGGACGTATCCCAAAGGTTAGGGACGTATCCTAGAGATTAGGGACGTATCCCAAGATTAGGGACGTATCCCAATGGTTAGGGACGTATCCCAGAGGTTAGGGACGTATCCCAAAGGTTAGGAAAGAAGGAGAAACATAGGGACGTATCCCGGTGTTTCAGGAGGAAGGAGAAACATAAGGACGTATCCCGGTGTTCTGCAAGGAATGAGAAACATAGGGATGTATCCCGGTGTTCCGCAAGGAATGTGAAACATAGGGACGTATCTCGGTGTTCCGTAAGGAATGAGAAACATAGGGACGTATCCTAGTGTTTCGCAAGGAATGTGAAACATAGGGACGTATCCCGGCGTTCCGCAAGGAATGTGAAACATAGGGACGTATCCCGATGTTTCGGAAAGGCAAGAGAAACATGGGGACGTATCTCGGTGTTCCGCAAGGAATGTGAAACATAGGGACGTATCCCGGTGTTTCGAAAAGAGAGAGAAACTTAGGGACGTATCCTGGTGTTTCAGAAAGAAGGGAGAAACGTAGGAACGTATCCCAGTGTTTCGGAAAAGGTATAAGCGTTGGAACATATTCCAAATGCTCTAAACCAGAGGAGGTCTGACCCGTCGCACGTGCGAGGAGAAAGAAAGACAATTGCAAGTGACAAGGTGCATAACAATGCAAGTAACGAGCATAACAATGCTAGATAGATGTGCATACTCAATGCAACGAACGCGCATAACAATGCTAGTGAAGTGGGTGCATAACAATGCAATTGGAACGTGCATCACAATGCAAACATGAGAAGTGCATAACAATGCGGGTGGAAGGATGCATAACAATGCAAGTGGAATGTGCGTGACGACGCATATTTGAAACAAAATGCCGAATAAGGGAATACAAGCCTTAACGAGACCAGATTAAAACGCGACCTCCGATTTACCTTTTGGAGGGGTTTGCAACACATTCAGCTCAAAAACGGGCACACCCTGTTCATATTAGAGAGAGATAACATCTGTTGCTGCTTTAATCGCCATTCTGACTTGAAGCAGGCTTACACTTGGGATAGAGGCACGCTCATTCTTCGGAACACTGACAAAGTCTGAAGAGGTACATCCGGAATACAATCTCAGAATTCGCTGAAGGTGAAACACACTCAGTTGTTTCGATTTTCCCTCTTTTCTTTTGCTTTGCAGTTTGGAACCCACATAGCTTCAGATAGGTCCTTGTTTCACTGTTCTCACATGACCTGGGTTAAACCCTGCAGTTTTCGAAAGAACAAATTCCTTTTTTGCACAAATGTGGAGAATGGCACAGCACTCTAAGCATACAACAAATCATTTTTGAGATTGAGAAAATGAGTTCTCGACTGGGTATTGAGCCTACAACTGAACACAGCAAAGACGACCCAACAACGAAAAATAAAGGTAAACAACCTAAACACACCGAGATACACTCGGAACGACTCAAAGCAAGAATCAAGAAAAACAAAACAAAAGACACGACACACAGACGTGTTACAAAGACAAGAGACCTCTCAGTGCACGAGGAGCCAGTTTCTTTGGGTATTATTTCCCACCCTTTCTCATTTGTGATTCTCACATCACTCGGCCCTCAAGCTCTGTTTTTCTGAAAAAAAGCCCTTTTTCCTCACTTTTCCTCTCAGCGCACATCTCTGTATTCTTCAATCTCTCATTTTAAATCCCTCTCCTGGGTGGTTGATGGATAAACAGCAAGTTGTGGCCTCGTGCCCCTAGCATTCTGCTAGATTCTTTTTCTTCTGCGCACAGCTAGTGAGTTTCTCCCACAGAGGGGCTGTGCTACAACTGAGTGTGTAGCAAATCTGCAGCTGACCTCGGTTATGCTCTGCCGGGGAGTTTAGACGTGATCAGATATGTCCAGATGAGAAAGTGGAATATCTTGCCCCATTCCAGTTCGTGCTTCGCACGTGGCTTGATACCTCGTTGCTTGGAGGGTGAGAGAGCTTTCAGCCCTTTGTTGTTAACCGGTTGTGCCTTTTTTCGGCAAGTAGAGTGCCCTTTCCGGCAAGTGCGTTGATAAAGGGAAAAGACAGAACCTAACTCAACTGTGCCCCTAGTTCATCATGTTGACCATGTTTTGTTTTTGCTTTCTACTAAAACAATTTTGACCAAAATGAGAGTTAGATTAACATGCTTGTTCGATTTTTGATTTGAAGTCATGCAAGTCAGGCTATGAGCACTGAAAATTTTTCTTTTTTGAGTCCAAGAAATGGTCCAGTTTTTGGAAAAGATGAAACAATTTTTGAGAAAATTAGTCAACCTCAGTAAAAATTCTCAAAAACTATTTTTGCAAACGGCCACTGCTCAACGAGCATAAAACCCACTCTCGAGATGCACAACCTCAGATTCGAAGGAAAATTGCCCCTTGCTGGAGGGGAGCTGCTTGGCAACGGAAAGTTGCCCCTTGTTTGAACGGCACCGCGACGCATTAAATGGCAACGAAAAGTTGCCCCTTGTTTGGATAGCACCGCGGCGCATTGTAGTCAGTCCTCAGAGTGATGAATACAACCAAATCCTCAGATACAGAGAAGACAAAGATGACCAAAACCATCGCATGGACACAATCAAATTGAAGTGTTTTCCGGCTGGACTTCAGAATGAAGTTGCCTACGTATCCCAAAGATGGGAATCAAGCCTTACGTAGTTCGGGGTAAGGTACACTCGGGTATTAACCTCTCCCTTTTAGGCTCTAACTTTTGCCAAGGCGCCCGTTGCGGGTTTTCGACCTTGCGAGCTTCTGTTTTTCTTTTCTTCTTTCTTTTTCTTTTTTTTTTCTTTTTTTGCTTTTCTTTTTTTTTTTCTCTTTTCTTCTTTTTCTTTTTTTTGCTTTTCGTATATATCTTTTCTTGCTCTAACTTTTGCCTGGGTCGCCCTTCCGGGTTTTCGGCCCAACGAGCCTCTCAAAGGGTAAAAGTGTAACAGGTCCATGCCAAATGGTTTTGGGATCCTGAAGTCATTTGAATCCAGGAAAATGACTGCTGTATTGATTCGCAGAAGGATCCATCTTCGGCTCTTCGAACACATCGGATATTTTGCCCCTAGTTCGAGGGGTGCTTCTGATTTGGCTTCGCAACCTTCTTCTGATGAGGTCTGATCTCCTTGATCTGACTTTGGTGCCTCTTGTTCGAGGGCTGCTCCAAATCTGGCCACATAGGCCTCACATTGTAGTTGACCGTTGAACATTCTGAATCCCAGTTCAAGGTTTGAAAGTGAGGGGTCAAGTCTCGAGGCTGAGAGTGATCCTAAGCTGTAAAATCTCAAGAGCAATTCTACACAGGTCTTCGTAGGACCGCGCAAAACTTTTTTTGAAAGTTTTTAAGAAAGCGACAAATCGCTCGCGCTGAAGACAATGTAGAACCAATCTGGATCAAGCCAGGATCCTTCCCAGTACTCACAATAACAAGCATGATTTCATTCATTAAGGGCTTAGCACACCTCTCTTTCTCTCAATTGATCAAAATTTTGCAAAACCCGAGGAATTCCTTCCTCTTCGTTTTCACCGTAGTGTTCAAAAAGCTTTTGGAAAACTTAGGTCGATGCAATGAATTCAAGGCACAGAAAAGACACAGCTTCTAGTCAAATACTGCCATCTCATTCAGAACTTCTGGTATAACTGGCACAAGGCAGAAGCGAACACAAGGATGTGAAAATCACTGCTGTCCATTCAAAGTCTGCTGGCACAACTGGCTCCCTGGCAGAAACAGACTCAAAATAAAACGAAAAGACAAACACAAAACAAAATGGTGATGCCCGAGGTAACACTCCCCCCCCCCGGAATCACCCGACTCCTATACAATAGGACTGACTCAATACAACAAGACAGGCCCAAAACAAAAGACTGACTCAGAACAAAAGGACAGACTCAAAACAAAACAACAAGACTGACCCAATACCCAAGTCAAAATGCAAAATTAACAGCACTTGTACATTGCTCAAAACAGTGCATGCCATCCACCACAGCTGGAGTAAACTAAACGCCGCCCGCAGGTGGTTCATCCCTTGATCACATCACATTATCCCCCACAAGTTCACTGATCAAGTGCCGATAGACTTTGCAGGACCTGGTGCGAGGATGACCCCATTGTCAATCAAATTTTGTATCTCGTGGCGGAGACGGACGCAACTGTCGGTGTCATGACCGGTTTGTTGATGGAAAGCACAGTACTTAGTCGGGTCATGCTTTGGATGGAGAGGATCGGGTAGAGGCCGTTGCTCCAACGGTTTCAGATGTCCTTTCCTGAGTAGGACCCCCAAGGCTTTAGACAAAGACATGGGGTGAAAACCCTCTTGCCTCAGGGTAGATAGTCTGAAGTTCGGGGGTTTGAAGTGGATGCACCAACAAAGGGGGTGGCTGCTCTTGGTGTGGTGGTGGCGACCATGCCCACTTTGGAAGATCTTGCAGCTGCATCATCGCTGGTGGTCGCATTCGAACTACAGGAAAATGCCCTCCTGGGCTGCTCCTTCTCCTGGTCAATAAGGCCTTACTTCATAGCATCCTCGATCTGTACTCCCATCTCATGCAAGTCTGAAAAGGTAGGGAAGGGGAGCACGATCATTTTCTGCATTAGTTTGGGCTGGAGGTTGCGCACAGCCATCCGTATCTGATCCTTATCCGTTGGCCTAATGGTCATCATTGAGGCCTTGGCCCTCCAGCGGGCCACGAATTCTGAGAAGCTCTCCTTAGGCTCCTGCCTCGTCGTCTCAAGATCACGGGTTGTAATCTCGATTTGGGTATTGTATGAATATTGTGCGACGAAGGCCTCGGCCATCTCCTCGGCAATTTCGTTTCATGAATCCTCCAATTTGGCATACCGGATGGCATAATACCGACAGGGTCCTGCCAAAAAGGGAGAGCTTCTGTAATCTTGTCAAGCCCATCGGGCGCAGAACATCTGAAAACAAACTCAGGTGGACCATGGGATCTCCCAACCCGTCAAAACGGTCGATGTGAGGCATCTTGAACTTGTCCGACAGAGTTACAGCTGCGTCGGTGTACCCGTCCTCAATGTCCGGGATGGACTTTACCCCTTGAGATTTTTTGAACAACTCTTCAAGCTTACTCAACTTCAACGCTGTAGGGTCGACCTCGAACTCGAAGGGAGAGTCCGGTAGATTGGTAGGTGTTTTGGACAGCTGGGGTAAAATTAGGGGCGGAGCCGGCCCTATTGGAATGTCTGTATCAGCTTGGACATTTGGTGTCTCTCCGGGTGTTGGAGCTCCTGGTGGGAGAGGAGCTTAATGTGAAGCAGACGCTCCACTTTGCTGTTGCAACCTAGTGATGAGCTCGGCCTGTTGAGCCATGATCGCAGCCTGTTGCTTAGAGAATTCCGCTTGGCGGACAGCGTCTTGCTGCATGAGTTTCATAGTTTCCTACATCTGACGCATCATTGCCTCCACCCCTGACGTATTCTGTTGATCCATCTAACTGGCTGGTATCTATTCCTGCAGTAGAAATTGAGACCTCAGCCTGACTGTTCACTGGTGGGGTGGATAAGGGCCCCTGATCTGGTAACTGCTGAACTGGTGATTTGTGCTCGTGGCCTTTTACCTGCTCGCAAAGGAACACTGATTGCCCTTGAACTGAATCTCTGACCTGACAAAGTCTATTAGCACAAGTTCGATGAACCTCGGGGGATATCGGAGCCTTCTGAAGCTATGGTTCCAAGACTACCTAACAAAAAAGAAAACAGACAGCACCTCAGCTCAACTTCACCAAAACAGATACGAGTGTAGCAGGATGGTGTGCCCTCTCTTGGTCTGCCTCCAAAATTCAACCTCAAATGAGTCCGATACCCACAGTAAAGTGACTCCCAAATCTTGATAGTAATGCCCATGAACGATGCAGAGACTTGTAAACCGATACATGCATTCTCAGAGACGACTCTAAAAGCACATAGCAGACAAGTGAGAGCCAAAACACCCCTATGTTGGGGTAGAGTTTCCCTGTCCTATTTTGTCAGGAGCTAGGGTTTCACTACGCACACAACGGTTTCAAACAACCTATAAACGGGTAAGCAACCTGTTCTAGTTTGGAATGGTCACTATGGATTCGAATATGCACTAGGTCGAATGGTCAAAAAGGGTGCCCCGGTAAAACCGGGGTTTGTGTTCCCATACTGGCAGAGCCCGTAACCGGTCAGCCTTATGGACATGCCTTGACAAGACAAGCCTCCGGCAAACCGCTCAGAAATAGCAGATGGCAAACACGGTGTCCTAGGCGCACCAATGTAAATGCAATGCAAAGAAACACATAAGTGTAGTCAAAACCAGATATCATGAGTTCAAGTCAAGTTCTCTAACTCCCCGTAGAAGTCGCGAAGCGTAGGCGTCCCCAAACGCCGGGAGGTTAAGTCCGTTCGTTCATATTGGGGTCACTACAGTTCAAGGACTCAAATGTCACGGTTCTTAATCTTGAACCAAAGAGTCCAAATCTGGCAAATCGATTTTGAAAACAGATTTTTTTGAAAAGAAGTGCCAAACATGGACTGCTTTGCCAGATATAGAGTCGCCACCTAAATGTTTTTTAAATGGGAAATTTAGGAAACCCTGACTCGGTGCCAAAGGCCACATGTCCGTCATCACCAAAGTTGCCTCGGCTCGGGAACTTGGGTACGATTGGGGAAGGTCACTTCGTGAGCACCCCCGCTCGCCCGGTCAAAGACCGGCCTCTACTAACCATGATATCTGATTTTGAAAATATTGTGCGTTCTTATTCCGGTTATTAGCCTAGCTTACTATATTGCCTGAATTGGGACAAAACATTTCATGTTTATTTTTGAAAGAAGGTTTGCTACCCGCAGGTAGGCTTAAAATGCAAATTTTGCCACCCTCGGGTGGGCTTAAAACACTTGATGAATTGTTCCAATCCAAATAACCCAACCTCCACCCATAGGCATTCAGGAAGTTATATCACATAAGCAGTTAGCCTCATGGTAAGCATGCTATTCATGGCAACACTCACACGCATGCAAGGATGCTAAAGCATAAAAACTCACCGAGTACTCCAAGCCAAAACAGAAACTCATTAGAAATCCATGCATGATCCTAGATATACAGAATTGCCTAATGCAACACATGCAAAGATGTAAACTATAGCAGGCTCGGCTATTCTAAACATGGCATATGGAATGCTACAGCTAACTTGTGTTCAACTTGGAATTGAAATACAAATGCAGTTGGTATGATGCGCCGAGCCCGGTGCATGTAAAACAGATGAATGAATGCAAATATGCTATTATACTGTATGCTAATTGAAATATGCCCTAATCTAACCATCATAAGCTGGTAAATAAAAGGGAAAAAGACGTGGGGTTGGAAGACATACATCACACACACGCACACTTATTACAATTGTGCCCTCGAGCAGAGGGTCCGAAAGAATATACAGTCCCGAATAAAAGAATAGTACAGTCCAAATAATGTACAAATTCCTAATTAATTAACAAATTAACTAAGAAAGCTGTAAAACTGGCATGCAAGCCAGAGACTGCCTTGATTCCGCTCCGGGTGATGAATGATGCATGTTCGGGTTGCCTTTGTGCGGAAATCTATGACGATGCCCCAATTAGCCTCTGTTTGCACCTGTTCTTGAAATGCGTGCCAAGCTCCGAAAAGTTACTGATTCTTGATTTTGCTGCAACAGAGAGTAGGAAAAGGGCATGGTAATGTATTTTCACAAATGTATGCATGTCTCGATCCTCGTGCCACCAATCACACATATTGATGCATGATGGCCGAGGAGTCAAATTTCACAACTCAATATTGAATGAATGCATATGAAAATACAACAAAACCTAACTCCATCATGGATAATCCGGAGTGTCGGTGATTGGGGAATTGAGACACGTTACCGAGTCTAAGGCGCATTTCGCTTCCGTGTCGGACTAACTAACTCCTATCCCGAACACGATGCAATATGCATGATATGCATGAAATTCAACTAAGATACAACCTAACATGCGAAAGGCTATGAAATGGCATACACGATGCACGAGGAAACATGGCATACACAATGCGCTAATATACGGCCTAGCATACGCAATGCTATGGAATGAAATGGCATACACAATGCAATATGGGCTTACACCAACACAAGTGGACCTCGGCCACACTCATATAGGAGGCCAAAATGATAAAAATGAGACAACTCGATACGCAAGACGCGTGCAAGAAACCGAGAACCGAACCTACGGCACGGAATGCCACTCTAACAACACATGGCAAAACACAAAAAATGGCATACTATCATGCAAAAATCAGAGGTAAAATGAGATGCAAAACAGCCCCGAAACCCAGTAAAATGAAACCCGATGCATGAAACGAGTCCCGAAACACGGGTTTTGGCGCATGAAATGGCCTATAACTATACAATGCATACATAATTTGAATATGAAATGAAAATACAGAAGCAAGGAAGCCCTGAGACAAGCATTTTTACAGTTTAGAGTGAGGCCAAACAGTGGGCCCAGGTAAGACTAAATTAGCATACAAAAATGGCTCTGCAAGGGAGGTAATGAAGCAAGTCACAAATTCTTGCCCCAAACAGAGTAGGGACTTTCTACAATATTGAAGAGGGCCAAAAAATATGATGTTTTACAGTTTATGACAGGTCCCAAAAACATATACAAGTAGTCCAAAGATCTCATGCAAGAAATGAGCCAACAAAGGGGCAAAGAAGCAAGTGGTGCATGGAGGTCTCAAACAAGTGAGGGACCTTCAACAATGTTGAAGAGGGACCCAAAATAAGGCTTTTTACAGTTGATGGCCGAGCTCAAAACAGTGTAAAAATAGGCTCAAAATATCATGCAAAATGAGGCCATCAAGAGGGCTATAACATGAAGTATACAAAGGGTGTCTCAAAAAGCCATAGACCCTTAATGAAACATGAAGAGGGGGGTCAAAATAATTCCCTTTTCAGTTCTTCTCAGGGTCGAAAAACAGAGACACAATAGGCTAATAAATCATGCAAAAATGGGGACCAAAGAGGGGTTCAATGACAAGTGACACATGGAGGTCCCAAACAAGGATGAGACCTTCTTAAATGTTGAAGAAGGGCTCAAAATAATCCTATTCACAGTTTACATCAGCGCTCAAAACAGACTACACATAGGCTAAAAATATCATGCAAACATATGGCACAAAGGGCTAAAGAGGCAAGTACCAAAAGGGGGTCTCAAACAGTGAGAGACCCTTAATGAAAGATGAAATAGAGCTCAAAAAAATGTTACTTTCAGTTTTAGTCGGAGCTCAAATGTATAAGCAAAAAGGGCTAAGATATAGACCAAGAAAAGAGCAAAAAAAGGGAAAAACGAGACTCACCCTTGAAGAACCAAACTTTAGC
Source organism: Camellia lanceoleosa (assembly GCA_025200525.1). Taxonomy (NCBI): domain Eukaryota; kingdom Viridiplantae; phylum Streptophyta; class Magnoliopsida; order Ericales; family Theaceae; genus Camellia; species Camellia lanceoleosa. Next base: position 102,879,999 of record CM045767.1, on the reverse strand, counting down.
AGCTTCTTGGTCCAAAATACAGCACTTCTAGCCTTTGAGAAGGTCCTCCAAGCTTCTGGAATGGAGTGGTGGTGGTGGTGCTAGGTGGTGGTGAAGAAATGGTGTAGGACTTTTAAGGTTTTGGTGCTTCAAATATAGAGAGAGAGAGAGATTGTATATATGAGACTCAAACCAAAGTCTTCTAACCCAGAAAAATGAAGTTGGAGCTCTGGTTTTATAGACAAAAAGGGATGGAAAAGAGGGTGTAGACACCCCATTTTTGACCGTCCTCAAGACTTGGACGTCACCGTTGGGACACTCGGTGATTATCTATGTTTGTGTTCGTTTGGAGTTCCCGGAGTTCTCGGCTGCGCGCGCCCCGCCTCAGGACCTCCGAACTCGACCGTTTGTGTTTGGTTTTGCACCAAACACTTGTGTTTTGCCTTGGGAGGGCAGGGAATGACTTTTGAGGCATCCCTACACACCACCGGCTGGGAATGGGGGCCATCGGCTGGCTTCTTTGTCCATCGGCACTTTATTGTGCCGACCGGCACTGAATTTTGACATTTAGTACTCTTTGCTACGAATCGCATGCTTGCTTTATGAGATATTTTCTCACAGCTGTAAAGCTGGTTGCTCTCCTCCATACACGTGTATGGAGGGATGAGGCTTTGTTTTGCTTAGCTTGTAAGCATTCTTTGCCTATAAGAGAGGAGCTTCTCCTCTTGGCTTAGGGTTAGAACTTTTTGAGACAAAAAACCAGAGCTCATATATAGATATTTCTGCCATATATCTATATCTCCCTCTCTCTCCTCTTGTGTGTGTGTTCTTGGGTCCAAATAGTGTGTTTTACCTCACTTTTGCACCATTACACACACTATTGCACCTAGCTTCGAGATTGGGAGACTTGGAGGTTTGTTTTGAGTGATTTTGGACTGGTTTTGATCACTTGAGGAGGGCTGGACCACCTGTTCTTCATTGGATCTTCAAGGGTGAGCTTTTTACTTTAGTTTCCCCATTCTTGCAACCTCTTTCTACCCTCTTTACTTTGTGTTTTTGAGTTTGTGTTTAAAATAAAAAAAGTCTTGTTTTTACTTGTTCTTGAACCTTCTTTAAGGTCATTTTATGGTTTGAGTTAAGCCTCATTACTTTAAGCCTTGTTTGGCCATCTTTGGTGCCTTTTTCTTAGGCCTTCTTGTTTTGGTGTTCTTTGATATTCTCACCACTGAAAACCAGTGGGTTTTCAGTGGTGAGGATGATATTTTCGAGCCTTATTTAGGGGGGGGACACCCCTCTCCCCTTGGTCCTTTATTTGCCTTTGTATTGGGCTCATAGCATAGCATGTGTGCATGTTTGCATTTGGCTTCATTTCAGGACTTTTTGGGCTGTTTTAGGTCATGCTTGATCTCTGTTTTTGGTTGGAATTGTAGCCTCTAACATGCTTCTCATACTTCCTTTGAAATGCTCTCTTGTGCCTAAAAGTATGCCATGTTTTGAGGTCATGATTTTTGCATGTTTTAGCTTAGTTTCATGAAGACACTAGCATTGTTTTGCCATGTCAGAGGGCTGTGAGCCACTGTTTTGGCCATGTTTGGCATGCTTGGCATGGTTGCTTTGCTTGTTGGCTTGTAGGCCTTGCTTGTACGGAGTTCTAGCATGCTTAACTTGTCTTTATCCCATGATTTGGCATCATATTAGACCCTATTTCAGTCCATTAGTCATGTGTGTATGTTGGCATATGTGGCTTAGTTCATGTTTTAAGGGTGTGCTCTTGTATGCTTTAAAGTAGGCCCTTGCAATGCTTACATGTTTAGTGCATTTTTGGGGATGCCATGAAGGGGGTTTGGATGCTATTTTGTATGCTAAAAACCTGTTTTGGGTGTCTCACATGTGCCATGATTGGTCTTGTTAAATGGTGATTCAATGTTTCACTTTGTGCCTTAGCCTTGAACCTTATGGCTTGCATGCTTGTGTAGCATTTTGTTCATGTTTTGAGGCATATTTTGTCACTGATTTAGGGAGTTTTGAGGGCTGCCTCATTGGGCTTAGTCCGCCTTCGCATGCTCATACCATGGTTATTGCATGTTTGATTGATGAAACCTAGTATGCATGCTAGTTCCATGCATAATTGGCCCATGTTGCATGACATTTGTACCTTGCATACTTAGCTCCTTGCATGCCTAACATGATAGGTTGCATTGCATTTGAGCCATGTTGCATGAGTTGCATTCCATGGTTTGGTTTGGGGTTGTCAAACCAAACATGAGGATTGAGTGGAGTTCACACTTGAGTGGTGAAACTTGTCTCCACCCTCAAGTCTCTAAGGCCCTTGATCTCCATATGATAGGGGCTTAGTCTTCATTTGTTTGTATTGCATGCATTTTCATATCAAAAGTGCGATCTTGATTCCTTAGGCCATCATGCATCAAATGCATAATTGGTGGCCCTAGAACCAAGAGTCTTACCTCCTTGAGTCCCCAAGTATGATAGGAGGCAATGACCATGCTTACATGTCCCCTAAAATCCATGCCATGCATTCTTTGTCTTCTTTCTTTGTCAATCAACTGCTGTCCGCAGAACTTTCACTGCCGGCAATTTAATGTGCCGATCGGCACTTTATTTGTGCCGATAAACATAGCAAGCGGTGATCAATAAGAACAATGGTGAGCTCTCCCCACCGGTGGAGCATCTCGCACCACTTGGGAGGTATTTCAGAGCTTTGGGAATTTTTGGAGAGGCAAAAATGTATAAAGAATGCCATGACACGGGTTTTCCGCAAGTCATGACGAGCATACATCATTCACAAGATTCCGAGGCGATGAGGCTCCATTTATTTCATTTCTTTAATTTAATTTGATAATTAGAGTTTTGTAATATTTATTCATTTATTTTTAGACTGTATATTATTCTTTTGGTCCCTCCGTGTGAGGGCAAAAATGTAATAAGTGTGTGTGAGTGGGTGTATGTCTTCCAACCCCCATTTCTTTCTAACCCTTTTATTTGCCTGCTTATGGTAGATTAGGGCACGTCTAAATTAGCATACTTTATGCAATGCATGAGTGCATTCATGCATTTGTTTACATACACCGGGTTCGGTACATCATACAAATTGCATCGTAACTTTCAATTCCAAATTGAGTACATGCTACTTGAAGCATTTCATATGCCATGTTTAGGGTTAGCCGAGCCCACTCTAGATTGCATTTCTGCTTGTGTCGCATTAGCCACTTAACATGAAATAGGTCATGCATGTTTGCTAACCAATTTCTTGACTTGGCGCGGAGTACGATGTAAGTGTTTATGGCTTTAGCATATCGCATGCGTGTGAATGTTTACCATGATAGTAGGCTTACCATGCGGCTAGATGCTTATGTGTTATAAACTGCATGAATGCCTATGGATGGAGGTTGGATTACCTAAATTGGGACAACACATTAAAACTGCGAGTTTCAAAACCCACTAGATAGTGGCAAAACCATCTTTTCTAAAAAGCCCGCTTGAGAGTGGCAAAACCTGCATTTTAGCCTACTTGCGAGTAGCAAATCATTTTTCGAAACAAACATGTGGTGTTTTGTTCCAACTTAGGCGATTTGGTCTATACTTGTTTGCTGCGCGCATAATCTAGTAATTCTAGGCTAATAACCGAAATAAGAACGCATAAAGTTTTCAAAATCGGGTATCACGGTTAGTAGAGGCCGGTCTTCGGACCGGGCGAAAGGGGGTGCTCATAGTTGACCTTCCCCGATCGTACCCAAGCTCCCGAGCCAAGACCACTTTGGTGATGACGGACATGTGGCCTTCAAAGACCGAGTCGTGGTTTCTAAATTTCCCAAAAATAAAATATTTAGGTGGCGACTCAGTGTCGCAAAGCGATCCATGTTTGGCACTACTTTTCAAAAAATCTGTTTTCTCAAACGATTTGCCGGATTTGGACTCTTTGGTTCAGATTTAGAACCGCGACACAAAAAATGGAGTCCGAATCGTCATGAGGTCCCCATGACGTGCTCTGAGAGGGGAAAAAAGGGGATTCAAAATTCCCCCCAAAATGGCCAAAAGGTGAGCTAAAGGGGAAAGTGATAGCTTTGGGTCCCAAATGGCCGAGATCCCTTCAACAAAGTAGAATAGGGGCTCAAAATAAGATACTTTCTAGTTTACATCAAGCCACAAAAATAAATACAAGTAGGCCTAAACTATCATGCAAGAAAAGGGGAAAATAGAGGGGTAAAGAAGCAAGTGATAGATGGAGATGTCAAACATCAAGAGGTCCTTAATCAAACATGAAAAGAAGTTCAAAATATGACTATCTCAAGTTTGGATTGGAGCCCAAAAATGTAGAATGAAGGTTCGGAAGCCGAAACACGCAGTTCGGGGCCCCGAAAGTGGGCTGTTAGGCACTGGGAGTGGTGCTCAACCACGAAGTTGGTCTCTCGGACCACAGTGTCCCTCAAAAGGAAGGAAATAAGGTGTGTGCCAAAAAACGGAGCAAATGGAGGTGGTTAAGCGGTCCCGAACTGAGGCACACGGCCGACAGCTCCGAAAAACCGGGAACTGGGCTCCAAACAGGAAAAATGGCCTACGACCACAAAACGTAGCCTACGGCCACTGAGAGATGGTCTACGAGACCTCTCCCTCCCTTTGGGAAGAGAAAATAGAGAAAACAGGACCTGGTTCGCAAACCGAGGCAAAGCACAAAAGAGTTTGGAAGTCCGGAGGCAAGGCTCGCAGCCGGGACTCCGCAACCTCAGAACGAGCACAATATGCAACATCACCAAGCGCTCAATCGGTGACGTCTGAGTCTTAAGGTCGGTCAAAAATGGGGTGTCTACAATGAGACTTTTTAAAAAAAAAAAGAAAAAAGAAAAATGGGCATTTTCCTTATAATGAAATACTGCTTCCATTTGCCATTTTTTTTTAATTATTATCTATTGTTATTATTTCAACTGTAAATCATTTTAAAGCATTATAACGCAGCAGATTAAATGTTTAGATCATACCTTTTAGTGAAGAACCTTGTGGGTAAATCACGTGCTTCCTGAATCTGATCAATCAACCCAGCAATGGGGTGATATTACAATAGTGAATATCACCCACACAAACCACAGTGCAAATGGCTTGATCGTTGTTTTTGGGAGAGAGTCAGAGAGAGAGAGGAGAGTATGGAAAAAAAGGTTATGGGTAAAAACCCCATAACGTATCTGATATACGTATCTCCAATTCTTAGATGTATATAGTCAATAATAACCAATAAATATCTATCCATCTATCCATATCTATTGATATGATAGATATAGATATCTTGAATGGTTATCCAAATAAGTTTGAATTAAAATTCAAACTTACATGGATAAGGTTCAAGAGATTCAAGCTCAAAAAGCTCAAAGGGCCATGCCACATGGGCGCCCAATTTCTAACATCTCCCACTCGCACATGAGTTGGCATGACACTGCCACATCTCTATCTCAATCTTCCAAAAAATGAACAATCTCATACTAGCTAATGCACCGTGCGACTGCTGAGAACACCTGCATGTGGGAGCTCTATACTAGAAACTCAAAATGAGCCAGCATAGAGACATCAACCCAAAAAAAAAAAAAAAAATAGTGTCTCATATACCCCAGACCCATCTAATTACACCAGTCCAAAAAACATCTCTAATCCCTCAAAAAGAGCATTTTTGACCCTCTCAATTCTTGCAATATATTCACACTCAATCCGCTTCTCATACAGAGCGATGTGAGTTGCCGGCAGTAAATATACATCAGTGGTGTAATACTAGATAATCTTCCCTTTGCCCTCATGCCATTTAGTTTAGGATTGACCGCTTTCCCAGTGATGTCCCTTAAGGCCGAATCATACATGACCGCAGGCAACATACCAAAGTAGCAGAACATCAACCCCTTACCTTATGACATAGTCAAAAGTCACAAAAGGGTACAAAAATGAAAGTCATATCAATTATGACACGTAAGACTCACACGGTGAGGAAACAGGGATCCATTCTCTCACCTCATTACTCAGTCGCCAAGCACATATAGTATGAATACATGTTACGGTGGAGTAACTCTTCCAAAAGAGTGACGTCATACTCGATACACTGTACAGATATTAGTCTAGTCACTTTCTAGCGCCTAACCCGAATTCTCTATCTGCTCACCTTCTAGGCGCCAAATGAGATCTCGCATCTAGCTAATCATAACAGGCACAACATGGAAAGTGGGTACTAACATCCATGTTTGGTCCTTAACACGACCTCATCTTGGTTGTAACCAAGGCGACATGCATAGTGGATAATTTTAAGCCTCTCTTGGCTTCAAATAAAAATAAACCACTAGTCTCATCCTCACTCACTCTCAATCGCCAAGGGCGATTGCTCGTGTGAGTGAGCCAATCTTGCCTACTAACATCATCATCTGCTAATCATTATGACACAAACCATAATAGTGTCAACATCCCATCATCTCAAAATAAGTGATCGATTTAAAAAAAAAAATGACCACAGCTTGTGCAATTCTAGATTCCAAACATAAGCCTTATCAGCACCTCTTGTGATAAGTATATACAACGGAATCCACCATGTGCGCCTCACATGAAGTGATTCAAGATCACTACCTCTTGCGTAATAACCTCTCTAAAGATATTTTGGTGACCAATTTGCATTCATTCTTAATGCGCCCAACTAGCGCAGATGCGCCCAACTAGCGCATTGAATCTTACAATGAGCAAATTAATATACTACTAGTAAAGTATTTTATCCACAATCTAATGAGCAAGGTCAATATCTAAACAACTCAGTTGACCATTTACCAAAGATAACACTTATCATGCCGAATACGCCCACATAGCGTACTTTAGGCTCCCACCACAAAGAAAAGATCAAGGAATATAGATCATCTGTTTCTCCCAAAGACAATCCGAGGATACACTCAATAGCGAAGGCTCTAGCTTTTACCGATAGGTAAGTCAATAGGTTTACAATTTTGCATCTAGAATTATTCTAGGATTTTCCTTATGTAAGTCATCGAAGACAAACCGAGAATTTTTCCAAAAACAATCCCTAAGGATCGTACATCCGAGCATATAAATTACATCACCCATATTCATCATATCTAAAATAGAGGACTGCCCACCCTAGGTGGCGACATCCTTAAATTCCTGGCTCATAATGACTAAGTAAGGAAAAACTTCTTTTGGACCATTGATCATGCCTCAGTGGTCTTCGTCGATCATCGTTAGCCTATCATGGCTTGACGAAATCTAAGAACCACTATTGGGATAAGCTTTTTTGTAAAAATTTATTGGAACTAGCAACCTTTTGCGCTCCTAACTTTTCACCATAAAAGCGAAGGTAAATCCTACGGATCTACTTATCCAATTCTCTAACGAGAAAGTTGGGTCACAATGTCCACAAATCAATGTTCCGAACTTATGTCAATCATAGCCTAAGTCACAATAACCTCACTCTCCAGGAGGAAGTCTTCTCATGGTCTACACTTTTCTCGATGGTGTGACTTTTCGGTATCTAGCGAGCCTTATGCCTCAACAATGACTATCCAAATTACGCATAACTTTAGAACAGTTTCGCATCATAATGGAAAGTCAACCAAATTATAGAAATGGTTAATCCTCAAAGACTTTTGTCTTAAACTGCACAACATTAATCCACTTTCTAAAAACAGGGGACTAGAGCCTTTGGCATTATCCTAGGCTCTTTATCATCTTGCGGAGCACTCATGAATGTTTCCTTCTCAATCACCCAGTGATGACGTGGAAAATTTTCACGTTTGCTACCACGCAACTAAGAATGTAGAGTATTCTTCTCTAATGGAGTAATCCATTAGTAGGCACATCGCTCCCACTGTCCCTAGGATATTGGAAATTTCTTTCCATTCTCAACTAGGCTACATAAAAGCGCTATGCTTAGAATTCTCTATTTTATAGAGTTCCAAAACTCTATACACGTCACCTTTACTAAGAAAACTTTATGTGACTTAGTTACACTACGACAAAGCTGCTTACCTATATGCACATGACCCGGAGGGTTTATATGACCGCATACAATAATGCGCCATAGAACCCTAGGTCTTAACTTCGCAATCTTATGAGAAGTAAAATAAAGATAAGCTGCTTAACGGTTACAGATCACCCATAGATGGCTCTCTGCTAACCCATTACTCAAAATGGAGTGTAAAAACTGATATGGAGGGCACTGAGTTAGGGATATAGGCAATAAACTAGTGCAATTCCCAATTGGGAAACATTTGCGCCATTATCCACCTAACATTAACAATATTTAATTCCTTATCTCTACTACACCATTGTGTTGTTGAGTATTAGGAATAATCAATTTTCTAAGCATCCATTTCTCTTCACAGAGTTTTCTAAAATAACTCAAATAGATACTCGCCACCTTGATCAAAACTAAAAGCACAAAAAGCTGTTATCTAATTGATCTCAACCTCATATGTGCAATGCCAAAAAATCATCTCAAAACTTTTGACTTATGGGAGATCAAATAGTCTTGACTCAAATGCGTATCGTAATCTATAAATGTGTCGAGATTAAGGCCTAACTATCATACCCTTACACATATCAAGTCACAAAAAAACATAATGGACTAAATGCGCCAATACAAATGATCTTCTACGGCTTTCCTACTTACTTGTGCGCACCCATTGCGAACAAAGTTACACATTTATATGAGAGCAGGATGTTACAAGCGAATGGGCCCGAGAAGGCCTACTCAAACCATCGTGTCATCATCTCATTAATGTGATTAAGTATAATAAGCCACCGGTTCATGACCAATGTCATAAACTAATTCCAATCATCTTAATGTGTGAGTTCTCGAAGATAAGTTTAAAAAGTTTAGGCCCAACTAGGTAATGACTCAGGACTAATTCATATTCACTAGATCATAAAAGGATGTCATGGAGATATCAAGTGCGCCTAAGTCGCAAATTTAACTAGTAAGTGCTAATCCCCTGCACCTTCAAGTCAATTTTATTCTCCATACACTTTAATACATCTAGTTGAAAGATGACGATACTCCTCTTGCCATATCTATTTCTCGCTTCATAGTTACTTGCAATTAATTCTACTATCCACAAGAAGGAGAGAATAAGCTATCAATCTGTGACAGCTCTTGAAGTAACTTAAGCGGGAATTAGGCTAAAGAGTCTAATTCAACACAATGCTCTCACAAGCGATGCGTCAAATTCTTAGAGTCATAACAACCTTGTTGGCCTTGACCTTTTCATTACTATGATGCAACGTTTGCGCTTAGTGGTAAACGTTATTCAAAACAAAACGTTAGCCTAGTAAAGGAATAATACAAAGAAGCCCCTCCTCATGTCTCACACTCAAGTGTGAAAACAGTAAGTGTCCAGACTTAGACAAGTTGGTAATGCTAATAGATTTTGCAGCTTCTAAGCGCTAATCTTTTCACTTAGTGTTAATAGATTTTTTGCAGCTTTTAAGCACTAATCTTTTCACTTCACGTGATATTTCAACGCACACTATTATAGTGCATGAAATTTTGCTCCATCCACTCTCAATTAATTGGGTAGAGAGCAAAACACTGCTCATACTGGCTACTCGTCTTACACTTAATGACTAATTTATTTAAGCTCGCATTTCTTAGATGACGTGACTCTTGAATGTTACTTCATCCAATGATGTAACATTATTTACAAGTCAAGTTTACAAAGTCAATCCGTGCAGCTCAATAGTCAAGATCATATACAGATCTATTGAGGGCTTACTAATTTCATAACCTTAAAACTCGCCAACCAAAACTACGTAGCGTGCCGCTAACCATAGCGCACACATTAGTTTTTATTATGCCAAACAAGGCAACAAAAACACGGCGACTTTGAGTCATGTTTCCTTACTTTGGCTAAATTAAGATTTGACTTAAAGTCTCCAAAACTTTTGTTCATCTAAAGAATGGGATTACATTGTTCACATTTGAACATCTCTACTAAGTCTAGGTCAACCAAATTAACTTCCATAAGCTAAATCAATTTACAGAGAAATTCGCATTGGGATTAATTTGATTAGCATAATATAATTTTGCCGCAAAAATCTAAATTAAATAGTGACAATATTACACAAGTCGCAAGATCGAAAATCCACTATGCTCGTAATCATCTCTTGCGCCACAGGTGACAATTATCTAAAATTTAATTTAATTTATGCGCAAAATATTGGTTTTCGGGAGTTAATCTACAAAGATTACTCTCAACCGAATAACCTCCCACTGACTATGGCATGTCTAAAAGCATGATAAAAAATTATAATTCCATACAATAGCATCATAATGTAGATTCACAATCAATACATGTTATGTTACATTTAACAATGAAATTTAAACAAATAACAATTAATCATGCTATTCTAATTACAACATATTATAAACCCAAAAAATATGTTGTATACAATATTCAGATTATGCCACAATAAAAGTACATCATCCTGAAATTTTCTGGAATATTTCTGAAATTTTCTGGAATTTTAAATAACCAATAAACACACATAAAATTAGAAATAAAAAATTCCAGAATCTGATAAACTGAAAAAAAATTCCAGTAAACAGTAAAACATTTCAGAAGTCTACAATAAAAATTTCAATCCCAGAAAATTATTTATGCAATACCAGAAGCATTGTAAAGCATAAATAATGAATTATTATCACAGGAAAAATACTTTTTATTTTCATAAAATTTCCAAAATTTTACAGAATATAGAAAATTTAATTCTGAGTCTAACGGTTCTAACCACGCTTAAAACAAAGCTATAACGAATAAATTATGGCCATTTAATGCGATTCAGAATTTAAAAACAAACAAACAGAGCCTTACAGATAAGCCAGCTGGGGAAACGGCTCGGCTCGCGGCTCAACACGCGGCTCGGCCAAGACGCGGCTCGGCAGCGTGCGTGGCCAGCTGGCTGGCCTTGCGTGACGCTGGAAGCGTCTGCACCACATCTGGCGCGTGGACGCGCGTGCAAGGGCGTGGGCGTGCGTGGACGCACGTGGGAGCGCGTGGCTGCACGTGGACGCGCGTGGAAACGGCTTAAGGCGTCAGGTGGCGCGTGCAGACCACGCGCCGCCTTCCAGGGTGTTTTCTGGTCCAATTTTGGTACTCTCGAACTCTATTTTCCAAAATAAATACATTTATAGTCTTAAAAATGACATTAATGATCATAAAAAAGGAAATATTTTGGATCTCTTCATCTTTTATAAATATTCATGAGTATCGATGTGTACATATATATATATAAATATACACATGATAAAAAAAAGCACGAAAAAACCCATACATGGCTCTGATACCAATGTAAATCATTTTAAAGCATTATAACGTAGCGGATTAAATGTTTAGATCATATCTTTTAGCGAAAAACCTTGTGGGTAAATCACGTACTTCCTGAATCTGATCAATCAACCCAGCAATGGGGTGATATTACAATAGTGAATATCACCCACACAAACCACAGTGCAAATGGCTTGATCGTTGTTTTTGGGAGAGAGTCAGAGAGAGAGAAGAGTATGGAAAAAAAGGTTATGGGTAAAAACCCCATAACGTATCTGATATACGTATCTCTCATTCTTAGATGTATATAATCAATAATAACCAATAAATATCTATCCATCTATCCATATCTATTGATATGATAGATATAGATATCTTGAATGGTTATCCAAATAAGTTTGAATTAAAATTCAAACTTACATGGATAAGGTTCAAGAGATTCAAGCTCAAAAAGCTCAAAGGGCCATGCCACATGGGCGCCCAATTTCTAACATCAACTGATGGCATTCATGTTATACTTATTAAATGCTACCTGTTGTTTTGTTACTACGCATTATTCATTAATTGTGAGTATTATTATCGGGGTGGGTATTTTTGGGTTGTAGTATTTTATTGAGGTCGTTGCTCATTGGCATTCCTGTTGCCCTGACGTTTCATGCCAGGTACCAAAGAAACCGAAGGAAACATTGAGGTGTTGGAAGGCAACATTCAGCCCTGATTACCTTGAAGTGTGCCAAAGTTTCATGAACCATTTTTCTGAGTTTTCTAGTTTTTCCCTAGTTTCTTTTTATATTTGTGTATTAAGACAAAGTTTTAAGTTTGACTGGAGTTGTAATTTAAGAACTTTTAGTTTTTGTGTTGTTAATTAATGGATGATGGTAAATTTGGTGGCAACATTGATGAGGATTTTTAATTAAGAAAATTGATTTTAATTTTTAAACCTTATTATGATGTCCTCAAATTTTGAGGCGTCACAATATGACCACGAGCTTTGTGAATGCTCCTAATTAGGGCAAAGAACTAATCCAAAATTAGATCAGCCTACACAAATCAAATGAACACAAAGACTGCTACCACTTTCGCCATTAATAAATCTAACAACTATAAATGTCGGATCTGAAACGTGTTATTTTTTAAACATTTACCAAACAAGGGAGGTCATATAATTATCAAGAACATCAAACCAATATAATAAAACAATAAAACAAAAAAAATTATGTACATACTCTAAACACAATTATAAGATGATACATTCATTTTCATTGTTTCTTCTTCAGGGTGAAAGTATGAGACTATGGCTTTGTTGGCGTGATCAAATCAATCGCCATTTTGAACACAGCCAAAAATCATCACTAGACGACTAGAACTCCCATTTCTTTCATGTATCCGATTATAATATAATATGTTGTTCTCTATTTTAGGATCATATGAAAATATTATCGGGTGGTCTTGGAGTATTAATCCATTTTATTCATAATTTGTCACCATCTTAGAGATGTTGTTGTGACCCCTTATAAGGGTTGATACTAGCTTATTTCGATAATTCGAACAGTTTATTTTGTAGGATTCATCAAAAAGAGTATTCATGAAAAAAAAATCAAGTTAATTCGATATTTGTAACCACATGATCAGGGACTAAAAAATAGATAATTTATTATCAAAATTATGCTTGCAATTTATTTATTTCTTTTATTTAAAAATTTTTATATATTATATTGTTACAAATGTCCAATTAACTTAATTTTTTTTTTAATGAATTACATAATCTACTTAACAAATTTTATAATATAAAACTATTCGAATTATTAAAATAGATCAAGTACTGATCCTCATAAAGGGTCACAGTATCCCCAAATCCATTTGTCAACTAATCACATATAATTTTAGCGGTTTGCGAATCACAGTATCCCCAAATCCATTTGTCAACTGATCACATATAATTTGAGGGGTTTGGAGATGCTTCACTGGGAGATTTTTTTGAGTATTTTTTGATAACTTGAATCGTTATATTGTAAGGTTTGTTGAGTATAGAATCCACGCAAAAAAATTATCGGAGATAATTTCGGCAATAATTAATTAAAGCAGATAAAATAAATAAAGGAAATGACAAAATTAAACCTTATAGTACTTCTGCAGATGCTTTATGAATAAGTTTGTGATTAAGGCTAGTGTTTGAACACTACATTTTTAAGACAGAATTTTGTCCTCTCTGAGGGTGCTTGAGAATAATGGATGTCCTGTCTCCAGGATACAACAATCACCACAAACGAAGAGAGCACACTCTTTGATTGTATAGCGAACCAAAATTATGTTTTGCACTCACAAAATTAAGACTCACACTAACGATTATGCTTGAACTTAAGAAATTTGGAATTAAAAAAATTATAATAGGGGCTGCCTTTATATAGGCTTGTTGGTATCTATTCAGTTTAAACAGAAAAGGCACGAAGAAGGGACATGACTCTTCCTTTAAAATAAAGAGACACCATGAAAGGATTGCATCATTCATTCAAATGGAGTCTATTTCAATTCACTACTGCCTTTATAAATTTTCCAACAATCCCCCATATGAATGAAATTGACCAAATGAGAAATGCAACAATATGCAGACTATGTGAGTACAAATCTAGAAATATCCTGCATAGGATACGTAGCTTTTGGCCTTGAACATTCCTTTGTCAAAGACTATCAGATTTACTGGCTGATCAGTGAACATGATGTCTTAAACTGTTCTACCGTTGGTGTGGACCGAGATAATAGCCTGTTACACAGTTTTATTTCCATACACAACTTGATTCTATTAGTTGTGTCCATTTTGGCCATGGACAATTCCTAGATTCATGAGTGCTCTAGAGAATTTAGCCTTTTCAATTCTCGTAGAGTGGCCCAGTTCACACTCATATAGGTGATTCCCATTAAAAGTATCCTACTATATCCCACTTGAATTTCCAAGCTATGAGTCTCATTAAAAGCAAAGCTTAACCTATTTATAGCTGCAGGTAATCTCTATCTCATTATAGAAATGGGTAGGAGTTTTACTCCTTAGTGACTCTAATGAGTCATTCTTAATTCGGTTGTCCCTTTAAACCTAGATCATGGGATCTCCCATCAATTAGGTTGTGTTGCCATTAAAATAACTCTTAAGTAATAGGCTTTAATCCTATTCTCCTCAATGATCGCAATAGTTGCTCTCTGGTTAAAACCTTTGTCAACAGATCCGCTATGTTGTCTTTTGACCTTATAAACTTAATGAAAATTATTCCATTAGAGAATAGTTGCCTAACGGTGATATGTCTACGACGAATGTGACGAGATTTACTGTTATACAGATGATTCTATGCCCTAGTGTAGCTCCCCTTTTTCACGTCCCCTTTCGAAAGGCCTGAAAGAAAGCCCTATTGTTCGAACTCCCGCGGTTCTGAATCTAATCTCACAAGTGCAATGTGAAATTGATAAACACCAAAGAGTCCAAATCCGACAAATCTTTTGAAAAATTGATTTTAGAATAAAAAATGCCAAAATTGGACTGCTTTGCCCAAATGTAGAGTCGCCATCTAAATATTTTTTTTTGAAAAAATTTAGGAAACCCATAACTCGTGCCAAATGCCACGTATCCGTCATCATCAAAGTTGCCTTGGCTCGGGAACTTGGATATGAGAGGGGAAGGTCATGAATTGAGCACCCCCGCTTGCCCGATCAAAGATCGGCCTCTACTAATCATGATATGATTTTTATCAGCGTTATATGCTCTTGTTCTAGTTATTAGGCTAGCATTACTATGTGATGCGCACAAGCAAGTATAGACTAGTTTGTAAGAATTGGAACAATTCAATTTCATGTTTGTTTTGTGAAAATGGTTTGATTTTGCCACCTCGAGTGGGCTTAAAGTTTGCAAATTTGCCACTAAACATAGTGGGCTTAAAAAAAACGTACATTTATTGAATCATTTCAATTCAAGCAACACATCTTCATCCACAGGCATTCAAATAGTTTAACAAGTAAGCACTTAGCCTCATGGAAATTACTCACACTCATGCAAGTATGCTAAAGCATTAAAAACTCACCTAGTACTCTAAGCTAAGAAGATATGAGTCAGAGAAAAAATGCATGATTCCTAACTATGCTAAATGTCTAATGCAACACATGCGATATGCAATTACTAGGCTCGGTTACTAATGTGGCATATGAATTAATTTAAGACATGCGGTCTAAACATGTATTCAAAGAAATATTTAAACAACAATGCAGTTAGAATGATGCGCCGAGCCTCGGTGCATGCAATACAAGATGAATGGATGCAAACATAAAGTATGTTAATTGAAACATGTCCCTAATCTAACCATCAAAAACAGTTAAATAAAAGAGAAAAAGACATGGGGTTGGAAGACATTTTGCTCTTACGAAGGAGAGTCCAAATGAATAAACTAGCAACTAAGCTAATTAAGCCAACTATTACAAACCAAAATGAATAACTAGCTAAACTATTTAACTAATTATTACAATAACAAATGAAGTAATTAGTTAACTAACTAATTAACTAATTACAAGACAAGTGCAAGTAAACTAAGTAATTAACTACTCTGCCTCGGGAAATGAGAGATGTGCATGCGTATGCTCGGTTATCACCCGAAAAGACCACCGTTTTGCTCCTGAAAGCCTCTGTTTGCAGAGTTGAACTTTTCCAGAACCATTTTGCTCCACCTTACCAACACTCTACTAAGGTTTGCATCAGTGGCCAGCCGGTCACTGGTAAAGATTGCCGGCCATCTACCGGCCATCAATGGTGTTCTGCCACACCGTCACCATGGATAGTGGCCTCACAGACTCTTGATGCCTTTGGTTCATCTTCTTTGCAGAGGACAAATAGAGCAAAAAGAGGGTATTCTCATAGATTGTTTGCACAACTCACCCCTCCTTTTCATGAACAAATCCAAGGAGTGATGAACTTAAGTCACAAACCACTAACTCAAGCAATTTCATTGCATGATGGCTTGTGACTCAAGAGGTGCAAGTTCAATAAATGCAAAATGAGACACACAAAACCATCACCCTATCATGCATGATCAAGGGTAATGGAGACTTAGGAAACTTGACACATTTCATCACTTTGAGTATGAAATGTCCCAATTTTCCTTGTGTTCAATTAACGTCCGATTGAATACAACAAGCTATTATCTTGCTTATCTTTTAGTCCCAAGTTTTACTTACTCATTTTGCTTTACCAACCATCCTTTAATCAAATTAAGTCCAAAGGGTGAATTAAAGTCCTCTAATGGAAAGAAGACTTAAAACACAAGTTGCTTTGGGTATGAAAGAAGCATCATACCGTTAGTAATGAACCCCCTAAGGGATTAAACCATTAAGTATGAAACGTCAATTTTACACTTAGGCAAACAAGTGACTTGAAACCACTTTCAAAGAAAAATTAAAAGCCAAGAAAGGAGAGAGGTTGCAGAGATGATTAATGCTGAAATTAAGTGCGAAAGGCATTAAAAACATACAATCAACTCAAACAAGTGATGTCTAATAGCCTAAAACACCAAGCTTGTGAGGACTATTACACTACAAGCATGTAAAACAAAGTTCAAATGACTTAACCAACCCAAAACAGAGTTAAAAAAGGTCTAAAACAGCCCCAAAACATGCTGGAATTGAGCTAACAATAGCTAGAAAAATAGGCTAAAACATATACCATGCTAGGCTAGTAAATAAAACATAAGGAGGGGAGGCTACCCCCTCCATTTTTGGACTTCAAAACATGATTTTAGCTATTGAAATAACTCTGAAAATCAGTATTTAAAGGCTCAAAAATAGATAATAAAAGGGTGGGGAACACAAGGGTAAAGGTCTCCAAAACAAGGTACAAAGAAGAGTGAACAACCCCTCAATCTTTAATGGCCTTAAAACCCAAATTTTAGCCCAAAAATGCAAAGTTTTTACAGTCCAAAAACAGCCCAAAAAACATTTTAAAAAATGTGCTAGAATGAAGACAAAAACATGGAGCAATTCAAGCAAGCAAAACAAGCCAAAGGATGGGTAGCTAACCCCTCCATTTTTGGGACTTTAAAACTACTTTTTTAGCCTATGAAAACCTCTAAAAATTAGTGATAAAAAGCTCAAAAAAAGTTGATGAAAGAATGGAAAACACAAGTGGAAAGGATTAGAGAACAAGGTTTAAAGAAGGGTGATTAACCCCTCTACCTTTAATAGCCTTAAACCACAAGCTTCAACCCAAAAAAATAGTTGAAAAACACTTCAAAATCAACAAGAAAAAATATAAAAGAAATAGTCCAAAGATGGTACAAAAGCAAGAGAAGGTATACCTCTTGAAGATGAATGCTTCTTTGAGTTATATACTACTAATTTCAAACTCTCAAGTGCTTTAAGAGCTCAAATTCAAGCTCAAATCATCTCATTAAGAAGTCCTCTAGGTTCGGTTTGGTGTGTTTGGGCATAGGCTATGCAAGTTGCAAAAGAGAGAGAGAGAATTGTAGCAAGATAGATGATTTTTCCAAAGATATTCTCACTCCTAAATGTTTTTCTAACCTTGAAAGCAAGAAGAGAGGTCCTCTATATATAGAAATATATGAGCTTTGGTCGAAAATATCTAAAAAAGAACAGTTGGAGTAGTGTCAAAACAGTTAGAGGAAAATATCTGGTTTTTAAATTGATGGCCGGCAGGCTAGCAGTGGTGGTTGGCTGGCCATCACTCGTGGCCGGCAGGCAAAAAATGGTGGTTGTCGGCCACCTGCTAGTCATGCCTCTAGGTCTAACTTCAAATGGGCATATCTCCCTCATCCAGACTCGGTTTTAAGTCATTCTTGAGTCTAAATTGAAGCCCCAGAAATCTAGTTTCCAATGGTGGTAGCCTCACATCTAAATTCTAAGTGTACAATGAGATAGACCTATATTAGTGAAGGTTGCTTAGTTTTTGGCTTAATCAGATTGATGCCTAACTTCAAACAGCCATATATCCCTCATCTGGACTCGGCTTTAGGAGATTCTTGAGTGTAAATTGAAGCCCCAGAAGTCCACTTTCCAATGGTGGTGACCTCACAACTAAAGTCAAAGTGTACAAAAAGATAGGCCTAATTTAGTGAGGTTGTTCAGTTATTTCTTAACGGTTTCAAGTTCAACCACTTTCCCAACTAGTTTTCTTCCCTCCACTCTTATTTTCTTCAACTCCAAACCTATAAATAAGATGTTTAAAAGATTTTTCAAAGAGTTCACCTCTCTTCCATTTATTTTCACTTTGTCCTTACTCGTTTTACCAAAAAGTGCAACTTTTAAACGAAATATGAGCCTCAAAACATCGTAGAAGCTTTTTGAAAAATATTTTGAAAGAGAGAGTTTTAAGGTCTAAAATAGTTTTGGTCCAAAATAGGGTGTAAGGTTGGGATTTAGAAGCTCTTCTTTCTGAAGAAATTGAAATTTGCATGGCACAACTTTCATCATCAAGTGATCAATCAGAGGCGTCCAAGTCCTAAGGGTGGCCAAAATGGGTTGTCTACACCTAGCCATTGCGGTTTGACTATCGCAATGAATGCAAAATCGTTAGCACAAGTTTCGACTATATTAGAATATCTTCTAAGAAATTACGAAGCCATTCTGCTTCTTCTCCTGTTTTGTCTAAAGAAATAAATTCAGATTCCATTGTGGATCTAGCTATGCAAGTCTGTTTAGAAGATTTTCAAGAGACCGCTGCACTTCCCAAGGAAAAGACATATCTACTAGTGAATTTAGAATCCTTAGTGTCAGATATCCAATTAGCATCACAATGCCCTTCTAGGACCGCTGGATATCTAGTATAGCACAGTCCATAGTGACGGGTGTATTTTAGGTATCTAAGAGCCCTAACAATTATTGTCCAACAGTCTTTTCCTGGGTTACTAGTGTAACTACTCAATTTACTTATTGCATGTGCTATATCAGGACACATGCAACTCATGAGATACATTAGACTTCCAATTATAAGGGAGTATTCCAATTATGATATTCTTTTACCTTTATTTTTCATTAAATGAAGGTTAGCATCCACATGTGTCTTTACATGACGGTCGTCATGCTTATTGAATTTCTCAAGAATTTTGTCAGCATAATGAGTTTGAGACAACATATCCTTTAGATATTTTAGTAATTTTCATTCCTAAAATCACATCTGCTACTCCCATATCTTTTATGTCAAACTTAATTTTCAACATTTTCTTAGTTGAATTGATCATTCCACTATTGCTACCAATAATTAGTATATCATCTACATATAGGCAAGCAATGACATAACCTTTCTCAATGTTTCTAACATAAACACATTTGTCACTCATTGATTTTAAATCCATTTATCATCATGTCGTTTTCAAATTTTTCATGCCATTGTTTTGGTGTTTGTTCCAAGCCATACAATGATTTTATTGATTTGCACACTTTCTTCTCTTTTCCTGGAACGATAAAACCTTCTGGTTGTTCCATGTAGATTTCTTCATTCAAATCACCATTCAAGAATGCAGTCTTTATGTCCATTTGATGTATCTCTAGATTGTAGCAATTGCAATCAACATTTTACTGGATGTGATCCTTATTACGGGTGAATAGGTATCGAAGTAATCCACTCCTTTAGTTTGCCTATAACCCTTGACCACAATTCTTGCTTTGTACTTGTCAATTGATCCATCCAGTTTCATTTTCCTTTTGAATATCCATTTATATCCAAGAGGTTTACAACTTGGTGGAAGATCCACAAATCCTAAGTATGATTTTGTGAAATAGATTCAATTTCACTATTAATAGCTTCTTTCTATAAAGGAGCTTTTAGAGTTGAAATTGTTTCTTTGAAAGTTCGAGGCTTTTTCTCAAGTAGAAATGTTAAGAAGTCAGGACCAAAAATTTTCTCAACTCTAGCTCTTTTACTTCATCTAGGTTCTTCTTCTAATTCTCCTCCTTAGTTTTCTTCAACCAATTCTTGACAATTGTCAAATACAATATCACGAGTCTGTTTAGGAATACTAATCTCTTGAATGGATTTGCAAAGAAAAATATTTTCGAAAATTGAAGCATTTCTTGACTCAATGATTGTATTAACATGGACCTCGGAGTTATCACTTTTATGTACTAAAAATCGATAAACACTACTGTTGTTTGCATATCCAATAAATACACAATCAATTGTTTTATAACCAATCGTGACCTTTTTAGGGTCTGGTAATGCTACTTTAGCCAAACACTCCTACACTTTTAATTATTTATAGGAAGGCTTTCAACCTTTCCATAATTCATAAGGTATTTGAAGAGTTTTCTTGTGAGGTATTTTATTCAACATATAATTGGCAGAAAGAATAGCTTCCCCCTACAAGTTCTGAGATAGTCCCGAACTTATTAACATAGTATTCATCATTTCTTTTAAAGTTCGATTTTTCCTCTCAACAACTCCATTTTGTTGAGGGGTATAAGGTGCAATAGTTTGATGCACAATTCCGAGTTATGAACATAAGTCGCCCAAAGATGCATCATATTCACCACCTCTATTACTTCGTAACGCCTTAATTTTTTTTCTTGGTTGTAATTCAACCTCATTCTTATATTGATTGAATTTTTCCAAGGCTTCATCTTTGCTTCGTAGCAAGTACACATGGCAATATCTAGTGCTATGTCAATAAAAGTAATGAAATACTTTTTGCCACCTTGAGTTTGAACAAATTTCAAATCACAAATATCACTATGGACTAAGTCCAATAGCTCAATTTCCCTTTCAATTGATTGAAATGGTACTTTAGTTAATTTTGCTTCAACACACACTTCACATTTGTGATTTGAATCAATTTAAAATTTAGGCAACTAATCTAGGTAAATTAATCTTCGCAAAGTATCATAATTTACATGACCTAATGTTCCATGCCACACACAAGAAGACTCAAGAAAGTAAGTAGAAGATGTGTTAATTTCATTAAACTTTGGAACAACAATCATTACATTAAGTTTAAAGAGTCCATCGCTCATGTACCCCTTTCCTACATACATTTCATTTTTGGTGAGTAGAAACTTATCATACTCAAACACTAATTTATACCTCTTCGTGCTCAATAACGATCCGGAAACCAGGTTTTTTCGAATATTTGGTACATGCAACACATTTTGGACAGTGAGTTCTTTGTCTGACGTCATCTTTAGCACCACGTTACCTTGTCCCTCAAGTTTGGAAGTCGAAGAATTCCCCATGTAAAGTTGTTCTTCATCTTCTGCTATATGATATGATGAGAACATCTTTTTCTTGAAACAAATGTGGTGAGTAGAGCCTGTGTCCACCCACCATGCTTTGGGGTTGTCCACCAAATTGACTTCAGACACGACGCTAGATATATTCAAGTGTGAAACCATTGCACAAAGACTCTCTTCTTTAGTTAAGTTGGCTTGAGCAAGTTTTTTATTGTAGTTCTCTTGAGTCCTCCTCTTGTGACAATCCTTGGCACGATATCCTATTTTGTCACACACAAAGCACTTGTCATTAAAATTTTGACTGTCCCCACTTTTAACACCTTGGTTGGAGCTCTCTCTGAGATGTTTCCTTTTCTTATTATTGAACTTTGGCTTATGTTCCACAATGTTTGCCTTGGATTCCATGAGACGATGCCCATTTTTCTTTTCAGAACCACGATTATCCTCTTTAATCCACAAGTGAACAATCAAATCCTCTAGTGACATCTCTTTGTGTATATGTTTTAAATAGTTTTTGAAATCTCGCCAAGTCGGCGGTAATGTTTCAATAATAGCCGTCACTTGAAAATATTTGCTCAAAGACATTCCTTTTGTATGAATTTCATGCAGGATAACTCGAAGTTCTTGGACTTGATTGATCACTATTTTGGAATCCACCATCTTAAAATCAACGAAGCGATTGACAACAAATTTCCTTATTCTGGCATCTTCCGTTTTATACTTGTGATCAAGCGCATCTCACACAGATTTTGCGGTGTTGATTGAACTATGCACATTGTATAATGTGTTATAATGTGTTATCCAAACCATTGAGGATATAGTTCCTGTAGAGAAAATTTGCATGTTTCCATTCATCCACCACTGCAACAATTTGTGCATCACTTTCATCCCCACTAAGAGATGGAGCATCTTCTCGCAAAAACCTTTCCAAATTCAAGGTGGTCAGAAAAAAATAACATTTTCTGTTGCCAACGCTTAAAATCTGTGCCACTGAATTTTTCAGGTTTTTCTCCATGATTGACGGGAACATTACCATGTCCAACAACCAATGTTTTAAAAATCGGACCGGTGAGCAAACCGGAAAAGGGATCGGGTGGACGAGTCACCGGTTCAACCGGAATCAAACTGTGACGTAATAAATATATTAAAATTATATTTAAATAAAAATATAAGTAATAAAATTATAAATTAAAAATATTAAATTATCTTAAATATTTGTCCTAACATTTTTTTTTACTGAAAAATATAATAATATATATTTAAAATATTATTAATTTCAATTTTGAAAGATGAAATCAAATATTTAATATTCCCTCCATATGATTTTAATTTAAATAATTTGATTGAAAGGAGAGTAAAAATTTTGGAGGGATATTAAAATTTCAATATTCCCTCCAATACATTTGATTTTTCTTATAAATAAATAGGTGAAGACTTTCACAATAATTTCATCAAGCTCTTAATAGGATTCCTCACAAGAGGAAACCTTTGAAAAAGAGTTGCAAATTAAAATTTTCTTATATTCTTATATTATATATATAAAATAAGAACGAAAGAAAGAAAAAAAAGAAAGAAAAAAAAAAAACACTAAAAAAAAATCGAGCCGGACAACCCGGCGAATTGGCTCCGGGTCGACTGGTTCACCGGTTCAACCGCCGGTTTTTCCGGTTCTCACCAAATACGGCGGTTTTTCAGTTTTGGTCGGTTCAGATGGCATGTCCGGACCAGAACCGTGACCGGTCGACGGTTCGACCGGTCGACGGTTTGACCGGTCAAACTGGCCGGTCCGGTCCAGTTTTGAAAACCTTGCCAACAACCATCGAAATGGAAGCAACCGGTGTAGACACAACGGGTGTAGGGGCAGTATTTCCTGATGTAACATTACTTTCTGTAGCCATTTCTGATTAACAAAATTAATTTATGTTAAACAGAAGATTCCACTATGTATATAACTATAAAAATAAATAAATATATATATATATATATATGTAGAGTAAACTTCACAATACCATAATAAAAAAAATATATATATGTAAAAATAAGTGTCCAAATAATCTAGTATACTACAAATTATTAGGACAACAAAACAAAGTTCTATTGCAAAGAGAATTCGGGTAAACAATTTTTTTTTTCAAAAAAAAAAAAAAAAAAAATTCCACCAAACAGTAACCAAACAAATTCAGTAAATTTTTTATTTAGGTTGAAAATCTTATCAACAACAACCGTGTTCCCAAAAAATAGTATTCTGAAAAATTAATACTAGAACAAGAATACAGAAGAACAAAGTTTCAGTGAAACACTGTCATGGTTAAAACAAAATTGTCTTACCAGTATTGAAAGCCACATGTATAACAAGTATACTAAATGAAAACAGAGTCCCACAACAATAAAGCAAATATTTTTTTTTTAGAATTTTATAAAATTATTTTATTTATAAATTTATTATTATTATTATTATTATTATTATTATTATTATTATTATTATTATTATTTTATGTATATATATTTAAAAAAATCATTTTTTATTTTTTTATTTTTTATTTTTCTATTTTCTATTTTTGTTATAAAAAAAAAACACTTTTGAGAATCTTGGTTATAACAGGTTAGTTTTTCTGTATATGTTGGGTGTTATTATGAGTTACACTGGACTATTATAGTAGACAGTTAACTAATGTGGAGATTGCACTTTACACCGAGGGTATTCATGACTTGTCTACTAGCATGCACAAGTACAGGGAACTTTATTTTTGTATTAACTAAATTTTAGTTTTGACTCAATAGGTTTGTTCATGCTTGTCCACTGTGCCTTTAATGACTCATGATGTCGCAATATCACACTGTAGTGGCACATAAGTTGATTGTTAGGTGGAGTAGTGTGGTCATTTGTTGTTGAGTATATATGAATATATTAATGTTTGTGGGTATCATTTCTGGAAACCCTCATGAGACTTTACTCGTCCACTTGGGGTAACCTTGTGGTTTAAAGGCTTGTTGCATATGCTAAATGCAACTGTTTTCTCACGAAAGAGGAAATAGATAGATTTTGTTTTATTTTATTTTATTTTACTTGCTTGAGGACTAGCAAGTAGTAAGTTGGGGGATGTGATTAAGGCCGAAATGTACATCATTGAGGCCGTTAATTAGAATCTCTTAACTTCATTTGCCGGTCAAACTGTATACTTTATGTGTGTTGAATGTCAATCAGGTTGTACATCGTCGAAGCATAAAATGGGCAAAAAGACAGAATTTGGATAGAGTTGACTTTCCCACACGTGCGTTGACTTTTTCTGGAAAAGTCAAATCGACGTTTTTAAACCTGTTTGGAAGTGAGTAGGAGTATAAAAAGAAAAGAAAAAGGTTTTTCTAGTGTTCTGAAGTTGTTTTGACCTAAAGGGAGAGGTTAGGGTTTGGAAGGAAAGAGAAACAAAAAGCTTCAAAGATGTCTCTCATGGTGGTTCCTTCTCCATCTACGTCCTTCCACTCCTCCATGAGTGGCTAGTCTCCTTTTCTAAGATTTTGATGAACCCCTAGCCATGTAATTATTTTGTTTTTTTTTTATTTTTAATTATGTAAAGATTTGAACAATTGTATGGTAATTTAGAAGTTCATATATATATATATATATATATTTTTCATTATCTCTTCGAATATTTGACTTTCTGTGATTGTTGAATGTTATTCATACATGAGTTTTATATTCTTTCACATTCAAAGTATGAGACGAATCATACTACGAGGGACGAATTGTGTCACTACCCTAGTTTAGAGTGAACGGTTCGTATTATTTGAGATGATTTGTGCTCGTACATTGAATGTGATGATTTTCTTATTAAATGTTTTGAACTTGTAGTTGCAAAGTATTATTTCGTTCGAACCATAGCATAATTGATTTCAATTAGAAACCCTAATTACGTGGCTAGTGATGGACTCTTTGCCCTAGTTTTTCCCCTAATTCAGTAAACCCAATTTCATTTATTATTGATAATTTAATTCCTTAGTTTAATTTATTTGTTATTAAATTAGGTTATAAACAACCAATCTTTTTATCAAAATTAATTTAGAAATTTGACAATTAAATTAGTTTAATTTCACAATAGTCCCTGTGAATCGATACTTGGACTTGCCATTATTCTAATTGAATTTGGTATTGTTTAGTATTTAATTTTGGTGTGTTCAACGACCCACATTTGTATTTTGTGTTATGAAATTTATTATATCTGTGTTTGTAAAAGCTATTTGATGGACCTAATGCAAGAAGTGCAAACTATTTCAATGTTATTCTTGAGATTAAAAGTACAAAAAATATACACAAAAAGTATATGAATAGACAAGATTTTATAAAATTTGTTTGTGAGTCTCACTTTTTAAAAACCTTATAATTCATTTATTTTTTGTATTATATTTTATGTTTGGTTTCTGTACTTTTATTTTTATATAATTTTCTTTGTTTTCTTTAAAAGTTTATTTTAAAAAATTAATAAATAAATCATTTTTTATTTTAAAAAAGTTTTATTTTTGTTTTTATTTTTTCTTAAACTAGTTTTAGTTTTGGGTAATTGCTTACTTTTCTTCTTCTTCTTTTTCTTCTTTTTTTTTCTTCTATACATTGTAATTTTATGCATTTCAAGTATATGATGTTTTCACTAATACACTCAAAGATGCACTATAAAAGAAGTATTATGCGAAAATTGAGTAAGAAGAAGAAAAATATATAAAATAATACGATGAATGTGGAACAAAAATCAAAGATCAAAACTCCCAAAGCAAACAAGCAAACAAACAAGTAAGTAGAATAGAATGTTTAACAATAGCTATTTAAAAATTTGTAACAAAATTTTATAACTTTCTTTTTTGCTAAGAAAATTATATTTGGTACTAACTAAATAAAATACTTTTAAAATATATATATATTTAAATTTGAAATTAAAATTATAGTAAATTTATGTAAACATAATTATTAACCATATTTTTTCACTTAATGTATAATATTTATATTGACTACCTTTTTCAGGTTTATTTTTCTAAGTATTTATATAGAAGTAAAAAAAATATAGTTATGAATAAATTTTTCCTTAATTTAGTTATAAATTTTGTCCGTACATTATTTTTAAATTTTGAATAAAAACCAATATAAAATAATTAATTAAAGATATGTTATATTTGTTATATTCTTTTTTCTGTATGTAAAAAAAAAATTAAAAATCACAATCATATATATATATATATATAAATAATTATAAACACAATCAGTATATAGCATAGATGGAATAATAATAAATTTAATAGTTAAATAATATGTACTTTCTCCGTCCCAAAATATTAGTCCCTTATTCTATTTTTTATTGTCCCAAAATATCAGTCCCTCTTCAAAAATCAAGTACAAAAATAATATAAATTTTCTATTTTGCCATTCTTTTAAATTAATAAACAATATAAAAAGTACAATTATAACATTGATATTCTCAAAAAATATACTATCAAAAGGATAATTTTGAAAACTCAACTTTTTAAAAATATAATAATTATATTACCAAAAAAAAGTTAAATTTTCTAAAAAAAAATCATTATTTTAGAACGGAAGGAATATTAAGATTATTCATGGTGTATAAATAAAATTTTCCATAACTTTTCCGCCATACGATCCTACCCCCATTATTGGACCAAAAATGCTATAAATTTTATTAAAAAATACCAAAAATTTTATCACATATTTCAGAGCGGCATCGCATTACTCATATTGGACCTATACTGGTTCAGGTTTAAGTACATCATTACTCAGATCTTGACTGATTTAACCAGAATCTGACCTACATTGTCTGAATCTGACACAATAAAAAGCTATAGTTACTGAAAAGCTAAGAAAAAAAAATTCCAAAAGTTGGGGGGTTAATTCAAAGTTTGCTACTTTAAAAGATGAGACATAAAAATAAAACAGAAATGATACATTATTTTAATTTGAAAATTTTAATGTTGTGTTTGGTTCGGAAGATTTGAGGAAGGATTTAAAAATAAAAAGAAAAAAAATATGTGAAATTAGGTTAAATATAAATATATTTTATTCACATTTTACATTTCTTATTTATTTCGCTTTTTAAATCTTTCCTCAAATCCCTTAACCAAACACAACATAAACGAGCATTAATGATGTGAAAAAAAATAAAAAAACTAAGGTCAAAACATCACATTACATGAGATTTACAAACCAATTAGAGAAATTAATTTAAAGCTCTTAATCTTTTTTCAAAATAAAAATAATCAGTGTGCTTGATTTTAATTTTCTGAATTCAGTTTTCTGAAAATTGAATTTTTTATTTTTCATATTTTTTTTTTGTTTTTAGTGAATAGTTTTTAAATTTTAAACAATTTTTTTTTTTTACTTTTTTACATACACCTTATTTAGATGTATCTAAATAGTAAATTTTAAAAATATTTTTAAAAATTAATAAATATACAAAAATACGAAAAATGTATTGAATTTTCTTTTTTTTTAAATATTTTTTGGTATAGTGTATTTTTTAAAGATTTTTTTTCACGAATATTATACTTTTTAAATATATTTCTGATAGGTATGTTTAAAAATTAAAAAAAAAATTACTTAAAATATTAAAAAAATTCACTGAAAGTATTAAATTACGAAAAATAAAAAAATAAAAATTTTTAAAAATTGTTTTTGAA
This sequence comes from Camellia lanceoleosa, assembly GCA_025200525.1. Taxonomy (NCBI): domain Eukaryota; kingdom Viridiplantae; phylum Streptophyta; class Magnoliopsida; order Ericales; family Theaceae; genus Camellia; species Camellia lanceoleosa. The sequence goes on along the minus strand of CM045767.1, from coordinate 102,851,827 downwards.
AATCAAAACCAAACAAAGTAAATAATACTATAAATTTAGATTTAATTGTTTAAAATTATTATTTATTTTACATATAAATTTTATACTGTATAAATTTAATTTCTAACCCACAATTTCACAACTAGAAAAATCTAAGTGGTTAGGTCGGATCATAGACTTTTTCAATAGAAATGCATGCTACTTTCCATGACAGAAGGCTTTTTTTAGGCAAATCCATTCAAGCTCCTGTGGATGAGTCACAAAATCAATACATATAACACAAGGGCATGGGTTCTTTAAAAGGGGACAGGATCGGCCTCCTGTTACGAGATCCAACTGGACCATACTCGTGGGTCTTGGTGGATCAATCACACGTTATTTGAACGGTTTATTTTATAAAATATTTTAAGTATTTAAGTTTTGTTTGGGAGTATGTTATTTTAATATTTTTTAACTTTTTATGAAAAGATATACAGTAAAGTAAAGAAAGTAATATGATAATTTATACTAACTTTTTGACTTTTTAATTAAAATATATTGTCCACAAAGGAGACCTTAAATAGAGAATGAAATTGATTGAATAACAATAATCAAATGATTATATCATATATTTTTTTTAAATAATAAATAATTTATTATCAAAATTATAGTTGTTGTCTATTATTTTAAATATAACTATGATCTAACCACATAATTATGATTATATAATTAATTTTACTTTTGGCATGAAGGATATGTACAAAATGAAAAAATAAATTATTAAGGTAGATTAGTGGGCCCATTAAAGGTGTTTTGGAAAAATCTTTTTTTTTTGATTTTTTTTTTTTGTTTTAAGTTATTTTTTTTGCAAAATTATGTCAAAAATTTTTATTTTTCCGATCAATCTTGTGTATACGAATTTAAAAAGTAAATTGAAAATTTTAAAAAATAAAAAAACCTAAAAAGAACTAATTATTTTTGGCCCCTTTTTTTGGGTCTTTTTTTGAATTTTTAGTTTTCCGGACTATCCAGTTGAGTAGAATTCATAAGCTTAAAACTTTAAAAAAAAAAAAAAAAAAAAAAAAAAAACCGAACCAGAAAACCCCCCCTCAAACTCGCACTCATAGTCTGTCCCATTTAATCCATCTACCCCTTGTGCACCTAATCTTCTTTTCTAAGCTTTTGCACCCATGAAACCATCCATGGCTAACAGTTTTTCCCATAAAGGATGGAAAAAAGCAGTTGTCATGAGAAAATATTTATATTCTACTACTTTCTACTTTTTCTTACAATCATGTTATCAAAACCCTACATCTTATTTATATGTACATGTAAAATTGTACACATCACCAATTTGTTAACTTTATCAATTAGGTAGTATTTGGTTCACTACTATAAGGAAACAGAATAGAATAATTATTTTATCAAAATATTCATTCTTATGTTTAATTGATCAAAAAAATAATAATAGCAAAATGCGTTATAAATAAAATCATCATTTACCATTTCAAGAGAATGATCATTCTATATAAGAGCACAATGACTGATCATTTTATTTCATTCCATTCTAACTCATTTTAGTAAATCAAATAGAAGGTTAATTTTATTCACTAATTTTATAATGGTGAACATCATCACTTTTTTTTTTTTTTTTTTTACTATGATTCACTTCTTTCACCATAAAGTTTAATGATTAAATTGTTTTTTATTGTGATTATTCGTATTTTACTTGGTTCGTGCATATGATTGTTGGCGGCTCACATTAGATCCAACTTAGTTATTGTTGTATTCAGATCTTAATCTTTAGGTGCAGTTGGGGTGTTGGATGGTGTATTCCTTTCAAATTTTAGGTTTAATAAAGGTTGTAAACGTGTTGGGTAAAGTAAATCGGTGGTATGTTTGGATTTGTTTGTTAAGAATTTAACGAATTTGAATTCGAACTCAATAAAAATTTAACGATTTGAGTTTGAATTGAGTTGACTTAGACTTCATTCCAGTTCGAATCTACTCACGAGTCTTAATAAGTCAAAAAATTTATAAATTCATACTTGTATATCAGATTAAAATTACAATTAAAATTTTGATTATACATTATATATATATATATAAACATACTAAAAAAATTAATATTTTACTAAAATAATAATATCTACCACTACTATTATATAAATGTACTATCTATAGTTAATTATTATTTACATTCATATTTTTTAAATATGTAAATAACATATTTATTTTATTTTTTATACATATTTTTACATTATTAAATATATAAATAATAAATGTTAAACGAGCTAGCTAACGAGTCGAATGTTAGTATGTTTGGATTTGTTTATTAAAAATTTAATAAGTTTAAACTTGAACGCAAAAAAAAAAATAACGAACCGAGTTCAAACAAGCTCATATACCAAGCCGAACTCAAATCTATTCATGAATGACTCTGTTTATTTACAGTTTTAGGTTCAACTCCCATTAAGTGCTATATCAACTCCTTGGGATTATGCTTACGGGCTCTATCCACATGAAGGGAACACTTTACATAAATTCCCAAATTAGTTGAGATGCACATAATTCGACCCGAACATCCAGCTATCAAAAAGAGTTGGTTTTTTATAGAAAAATCCTTCCACTTTTTTCACAGGTTTAAGGTAGTGCTCCTTACAGAGATCACTTAGGTGCCTTGTTGTCTGTTTCAAGTAAGGAGACTATAATCTAGGAACTTGCTCCGATCTCAACTTCTCAAAACAAGTTCCGCTTAAGTCAGGACTCGCGCAGTAAGAGAGCATTGGACTCACACTAAATGCCCTAGTAACAACAACTTAAAGTTAACTTTCTAACCAATTACGCTACACTCAAAAAATTGACCCAAAAATTTCAAATTTAAGACATAAAATCTTAACCCCCAAACTTTTATCAAATTGCCAAACACCCTTGAGTTATCAAAACGAATTAATTACAAAGAACTCTTGATATGAACCGCTTTTAAAAGAAACAACTACAGTATTCTTGTTCCAAAAAAAAAAACCTACAGTACTTACTTTTGTCTATTTTGATGATAAAACGTAATGTCATTCTTGCCCCTACACATAAACTAAGCCAAGTAACATTTTTTTATGCATCAACGTGTATTTCCTCTTCGCCTTATTGTGGGATCCACTAATGTTTTTTATTTAAGGCAAAATTATAAATAGATGAGACAATTGTAAAAAATAATTATTGTGGGATCCACTAATCCTTTTGCCTTTTTACTTTTTTCGTGTTTTTTATTTTTTTCAGTGAATCTTTTTAAAATTGTAAGTTATTTTTTTTTAATTTTAAATTTATCTTACTTAGATGTATCTAAAAAATAAAATATTTATAATTTTTTTAAAATAATAAATATACAAGAATATGAAAAATGTACTGAATTTTTATTTTTATTATTTTTTTATATTTTTGGTATTATTGAATTTTTTTAAATATTCTTTTCAAAAATATTATATTTTTTAAGTGTATTTATGTTAGATATATCTTAGAATTAAAAAGATTACTTAAAATATTATAAAAAAAATCAGTGATAATAAAAAAATACAGAAAACAAAAAGTTTCAATTTTCTGAAAAGTAAATTTAGAAAACTCAAATCAAACAAGCTGAATTGTATTATAAATCAAATGTAATATTTATTTTGTGTATTTTAACATAGACAAAATGTCAATAAGACAAAATATCACATCTAAGCCATAATCATTCTACTTTTTTTTTCTTAGAAAATCAAAAAAGCTAAAACAATTAAACCAAACAAAGTTTTAATCCCAAGTTAAAATAACTAGAATAATGTTTGAGGGCCCGAAATTAGGGGCTCGAATTTGGCTCAAAACTCAAAATGACGTCGTTTTAGGTTTTGATTTTTTTTTTTTTTTCCTTTCTTTTTCTTCCTTTTCTTTCTCTTTCTTTTCTTTCTTTCTTTTCTTCTTCTTCGTTGAACATAGGAGAAGAGCAGAGGTGAGAAGGAGAAACAAAGTCGTCGTCGTCGTAGCTCGTCGGCCAATCTCGTAGCTCGTCGCTTGTCGCTCGTCGGCATCGCAGCCCCGCCTCCGTCCGCCGCTGCCGCCTCCACTTCCACCTCCGCCTTCGCCTCCACCTGCACCTGCACCTGCACCCGATTTTGTTAGCCCCTCCAGTTCAGTTCTTCTTTTTCTCCTCCTCCTCCTCTTTCTTCTTCCCCTTAATTTCGAGCCAAATTCGAGCCCCTATATTCGGGCTCTCTACCATTACTGAAATAACTATGGGTTGTTTTGGAAAATTAGTTAAAAGTTGACTTTTTAATTTTTTTTGTTTGACAAAATGTATAAAAAAGTAGAAATGTGATATGATCCAAAATAGGTTAAAGACAAAATTTAACTTTTAGCCATCTTCCCAAAAAAGCCTTAAAAAGCTATCCGTTTGGTAAGAGTTTCGAATCATAGGTCTACCTATTGATTTGAGTGTGTTGTTTGTTTTGAGCTTCTAAATCATAATTCTACACCCATTTATCAAAACTCAATTCAAAACATAATCATTACTTTTCAAAACTCATAACCAAACACATAATTCAAAACTCTTTTCAAAACTCAATTCAAATCAATATTTTAATTTTTTAAATATTTTAAAAATATTTTAATTTTGTTAAGATTTTAAATATTTTAATAGTTAAATATGTTATGATTTTTTTAATTTTTTAAATATTTTAATTTCAAAATATTACGATTTTAATTTTTTAAAATTTAAAATATTTTATAAAAATAAATTCAAACTCTATTTTATAAAAATATTTTTAAATATTTTAATTTTGTTGTTATGTATTTGATTACGATTTGAGTATAGAGTTGTGAAAATAGTATGGAGTTTTGAGTTATGTGTTTGGTTATGAGTTTTAAAAATAATTTTTTAATTGAGTTTTGTTTTATGTGTTTGGTTATGATTTGAGTATAGAGTTGTTTTTAAATTTAAAATATTAACATTTTAAATTATTTAAAATTTTTGAATATTTAAATTATTTAAATTTTTACGATTTAAGTTTTTTGAATATTTATTTTAATTTTTTACTTATTAAATTTTTTAGATTATTTTAATTATTTAAATTTTTTGAATATTTATTTTGAAAAAAAATTATTTCCTTTGTAGTATTTTCAATTAAAAAATTGATTAATGTTATTTTCTGTTAATGATAAATTTTTTTAATTGAATTTTAAAAAGAGTTTGATTATGAGTATTAATTAAAATTTTCAATAGTGTGAAAGTAGTGTGTTTTGTTATGAGTTATAACAATTTGAATTAAGTTTTGAAAATTCATTTTAAAATTCATAACCAAACAAATTTTTTTACTTTATATGTCAAATCAAACTTTTAAAATTCAATTCAAAACTCAATTCAACACTCTATTCAAAAACTATAACCAAACAAATTTTCTACACTCAAATCATAATTCCACAACTCATAAACTCAAAATACAACTCATACTTTCAAATTATATTTACAAAATTCTACCAAGCGCAACCTAAAATACTAACTAAAAAAAGTCAATTATCAAATGACAACTTAATTTGTAGTGTAATTATTTTGGGGTAAGTCTTTTATTTTGTGGTTTAGGGTTTTGTGTATTTTAAGCCAAACATAATTTAATTTGTTGTATTTTAACTAGCGCACCACCCTCGTTGGTTTTGGGAGGTGGAAAAAAGAGTTAATTTATTAAATTTTTTTTTTTGACTTTTTAAAAAAAAAAAGTCAAAAAAAATAAAAATATAATGTAATTTAAATAAATTAGTAAACTAATAAATTGATTTTTTTATTTTTTATTTTTTTATATTCTCAAAAGAAGCTAAAGATGAAATTATTTGCATTGAAATGAAATTTTCCCTTTTATTTATATCATCTGTACTGCCATACTCTGCTCTTTATGTACCTCTGTCTCTCTCTCTTTTTCTCTCTCAACCCTGCATTTACCCAATACAATAATTCTTCTTTCTCTATCCACTCTTTTTCTCATCTTGGTTCCATCTTCATGGCTTTCTTTCTTTCACTTCTTCTCATCCTAATGGTTCCATCAACAAGCCAAGCTTCCTATTGGCCACCCTCACCTGGCTACTACCCAAGCACCAAGTTCAGGTCTATGAGCTTTTACCAAGGCTATAGAAACCTCTGGGGTCCTCAGCATCAAAGAATGGACAGTAATGCCTTGGCAATCTGGCTTGATAGCACCTCAGGTCTATAGATACCTCACATTTTGTATATCTATGTTTGTGTTGTGACTTTGTTTCTTGGTAAAGCATTTGAAATTCTTTGTGGGTATTTTATACTTTTCTTTGTTTTTCTTGATTGATTTATGGTAACAGGAAGTGGGTTCAAGTCGGTTCGCCCGTTTCGATCCGGGTATTTTGGTGCCAACATCAAGCTTCAACCTGGCTACACTGCTGGAGTTATTACAGCTTTCTATGTGAGAAATTAAAAATGGATTAATTCTGAATTGTACCAAGTTCTTCTAACATTACAGTCGTCCTAGGTGGTATAATATGTGTTATTTAATGAATTAGGCTAGTAAATGTGTTTTTCATTAATCATATTAGTTCATGAACTAGGAAGGACGGGATGACCTAGCGGTAAGATTTGTCATCAGTGTTTTTAACGGTGTTAGTTCGAATCACGAATATATTCTTTTAAAAATAAAAATAAAGTTGAATTTATCTTGTTCTAATCAGATCCTATTTTAATGTGAATTTTATGTACTGAATTGCCCTTTTGCCTAACAATTTCTTGTAAATTGCCACTATACAACTTTCACTCTCTTTTGATTTTATTTTTTATTTTAATCACATGATACATCAATGAAGTATACAAAGTTCATTAAATAAAAAGTTTAATGATTAATTAAATCTTATGAACATGTTATATAATTTCAATTGATCTTTCTTGTTCATGACTAATTGTATTGCAATGAACAGCTTTCAAACAGTGAAGCTCATCCAGGGTACCATGATGAGGTGGACATAGAATTCCTTGGGACAACATTTGGGAAGCCATATACACTACAGACAAATGTTTACATCAGAGGAAGTGGGGATGGGAGGATTATTGGGAGAGAAATGAAGTTTCATCTATGGTTTGATCCTACTAAAAATTTCCATCACTATGCCATACTATGGAGTCCTAAGGAGCTCATGTAAGTATAGTATTCATATAATTTGTGATAAATAATGTTATACTGATCGCATTTTTTAACATATTTCGTTAATTAATTACATGACTTGTCAACGCGAGAAGTAAAACACATTAAACTAATATGGTGTAATATATGAGATGATAATTAACTTTAATGCATAAACGTGAATCATTATAACATCATTAATGTTGAAAAAAGGGAACGGTTAATCCTAATTCACAAACCAAGCTAATTAGTGATTTTAATGTGAATAGTCTCAATTTTACTGAGGTTATTGAGGAGGTGTATGGGTAGGGAGTGGATCCTACGTTATCATTTTCTTTGTCCCCTGTCCTGTATCAAACTCACTTCCCTACCATATTCATGAATCATTAAGGCCAATTATTGTACTTGTTTTATTAATTTGAATTTGCATTGTCACATAAAAAATATTAAAAGAAGGGATAATTGCACCAAAGTGGATGTCAGAATTGTTTTTTACAAAAAAATAATATGCATTATAAGCATTAATTATTAAAATCATAAAGTTTTCTACTGATGTATAATTATTTAAAAAAAAAAAAAAAAAAACTCCTCTGAGTAGCAATTTCCTCTAAGAAAGAAAAAAAATGGAAGAAAAAACTCCATATCTTTTTGTACTGATTATATAATTGTACTAATTTCTTCAATTTATTTTTTCAGATTCCTTGTGGATGATGTGCCAATAAGGAGGTACCTAAGGAAGAGTGCAGCAACATTTCCACTAAGGCCAATGTGGGTTTATGGGTCCATATGGGATGCCTCATCTTGGGCTACAGAGGAAGGAAAATACAAGGCTGATTATAGGTACCAACCATTTGTTGGCATGTACAAGAATTTTAAAGCAACTGGTTGTTCAGCCTATGCTCCGCGGTGGTGCCGACCTGTCTCTGCCTCCCCTTACCGGACCGGTGGTCTCACCAGAAGGCAATTCATGGTCATGAGATGGGTCCAAAGTCACTCCTTGGTTTATGACTATTGCAAGGACCCTAAGAGGGATCATTCCCTAACACCGGAATGTTGAGGTTAAAAATGAAGTCGTTTATTTAAATATTGAATATTTATTCAAAGTTACATATTTAAAAAAAAAAAAATCATAAAAATGTTCAGAATTTAAATTATATGGATCAAATTCAATTTGAATGCGATCACACTATACTAAATGAAATTCTGAACATTTTTTTTAAAAAAATTTTATTTTGGCTTTTTAGTAACCTTTGATTACTTCTTTTGTAAGCACTTTTCTTGGGGTGCCTTGAGATGGGTCCACTTCCCTACACCAATTGGAAGAGTAGTTGAGCATCCAAGCATCCAACCAAAAAGAAACAAATTTTTTTTTCTTCAAAATTTGTGTGGCCTTTGGTATGGTAGTTTTAGATACAAGAGAGAGAGAGAGAGAGAGAGAGAGAGAGAGAGAGAGAAGATGGGGGACAGATGAAGCCAAAGAGATGGGGTCATGATATTTGATCATTGAGGAGTGAGGGGCTTTCACATGTCATTTCTAAATAAAGCTTTCTAAATAAAGCATGAAAGCTTTATCTTATTTTTATATTGTATTGTTATTATTATGTGTAAGGAATTTGATTTCATGAAAGTTGGTGCAATTTATGATTGAGCCTGGCTGGATTTTTTCTTGTTCTTCTTCATTTATTTCTCCGGTATAGTTTTTATGACGCTCCTCTGGAATATTTCCTGTTACAGTTTAAAAAAAAAAAAGACTTTATAAAAACTTAAATTTTAAATTTCTGTAATTAAAATCATAAATTCATAAATTCAAAACTAAAAAGAAGGGATAAAAAAAGTTCGAAAATGTGACCTAGTAAATAATGGTACTCTCATAATTTTGGCTCAAGAAATCCAATATTTTGCCTCTGAGCTCAAAATGTGATAGAGCAACCAAATATTATTTACGAAAATGCCTGGTAGCTCGAAGCTACCAGGCTCGAATTGGCTCGAGAGGAGAAACAGAAGAGAGGGGGAAGAAGAGAGGAGAAAGAGGGAGAGAAGAGAGGAGATCGCGCAGCATCACCGGCGTGGAGATCGCGCAGCACCGTCGTCTCGTCGCCTCAAATCGCCTCGCCGCCTGCCTCGCTCGCCGTCGCCGTCCGCCGGCTCCTCCGCCGCAGCAGCGGCTCACAGCCTCGGCCTCCGCCTCGCCTCCCACCGCCATTTTGATGGCCCCCTCCTGTTCCTCCTCCCTCCTCCCTCCTGTTCCTCCTCCCTCCTCCCTCCTCCTTCTCCTCCCTCCTGTTCCTCCTCCCTCCTCCCTCCTCCCTCCTCCTCCTCCTCCCTCTCCTTTCTTCCTCCTTCCTTTTCTCTTCTTCTCCCTTCTCCTTCTCTGCTTCAACCAGTCTGCTCCTCCCTCTCCTTTCTTCCTCCTTCCTTTTCTCTTCTTCTCCCTTCTCCTTCTCTGCTTCAACCAGTCTGCAACAAATAGAGGAAAAAAAAAAAAAACAAAATCGAAGCCAAAACGACGTCGTTTTGGCGTCGAGCCGCGATTCGAGCCCCGCGATTCAAGCTACGTAGCACTTCCGTATTATTTATTAGGGTAAATTACACAAAACTTTATTGAGATTTTAAAAAATATATAATAAATTTTACAATTTTTACATTATTACACTGAATTTTCTTTTAGTAAGACAAAATAGATCAAAACTAATACAGATAATGCAAAAATACAAAAATAAACAACATAAAATATAATTTTTTTGTGTAAAAGAGATGACGATATCATTTTTTCATTTATATAACAAATTGTTGATGAAAATAGGATAAAATGTTATATGAATTAACATCTAATTAGAATTCAATATAATTATATCAAAATTATAAGATTTGATGTATTTTTTTCAAAATTTAAGGGGTAAGCGTAATGTCCCCCCTCCCTTTTTGTTTTTTTTTTTTTGGGAAATTAGTCTTTACACAAATGTGAGAAAATTTGCATACCTTCTCTCTTTCAGATCTTGTGCAATCCACTCGATTTTTTTTATATTATTATTTATCAATCTGCAATTTATATTGGGTAAATCAATTTTATTTTATTTTATTTTATTTTATTTTATAGATAAACTATCAATAAGTCTTAATAGTGAGACTTAATTCTCATCAAATCCTATTGAAAATGAGTTTTAGTAAAATCATTGTTAAAAATAATTTTTTCTGACGATTGTTTTACATATGTCGCTAAAAATTGACAATTAGTGACTTTTTTTAAAACGAATTTTTCAAACTATCACTGAAAGTTGAAAATTAATGACTTTTTTATGACGATTTTCTTGAATTGTCTCTAAAATTTATTATTAGTGACATTTTTAATAACAAAATTTTCAAACTGCCACTGAAAATTAACATTTAGTAATATTTTGTTAATAGTGTTTGATGAAAAATGTCATTAATTATCATAGAATTTATTGTATAGTAAGTCAATTTATTAAGACCTACACGCAAATCTCTTTTTTTTATTTTTTTTATTTTTATTTTTAAATGAGATAGAGAGTAAGGAAAGAGAAACTATGCCTGTGTTTGGTTGCATTCTCAAAATATATTTCCACCCGTACATTTGCGCTTCACGTTTGGATACAATTTTCAAATCGTAATTCTACCATACAATTCAAAATATATCTCTACTTCCCATTTGATAGATTTCTCCTTTCGTTTCTCCATTGTAAAAAATTTCCAACAGTACATACTCTGTGTCTTCGATATTCTCCATTTCTGAAAAGCTTCACATGAAAGAAATTTAAAACTAAATTTCTGAAAAGTTTCACCTGGAAAGAAATTTAAAGCTGAACTTTACGAGTCGTCTTCCTCTCTTTCAACGATCACAGCTCAAGATTCTTCACGGGTCGTGTTGCTCTCTCTGAACTGAGACCTTCCAATCTAAATCATGTCTATGAATCCACTCTCCACCCATAAAATCCTATCTACTAGCTCCCACAAATCAAGTTGCAGTTTGTGCGTTGTGAAAGATTCACTCTTTGAGTAACGAAACAACGACAAGACCGAGGTCAACTACATCACAAATTTCTCTCAAATTTTAAATTACAACTCATTGATTTTCTCAAACATTATTCTCCAATAAGACGCCTACCAAAGAAGTGCACATCCATCCACTGTACCCACTCCGTCACCGGGGACAACTATTGCACTCTTGCTACTCTGGTACATATATCCTTGAATCAATCTGTTAGTCGTATATCCTTCAATCCTTCAATCGATCTGCTATGCAATAGTTGAGAAGCAGAAATGGTTCTGATTTGTCAAACCTGTCAATTGCCAAGACAACTGGCCGGTCGTCTCATCAGTCTTCCAGCCAGTCGACTGCCAGCCTACCTCCCTCTCTTCTGGGTCAACCGCCACTTATTTCCTTTGATGCTTCTCTTCTTCTTCTGCTCTCCTTTTGCTTATTTCTGCTTATTGTCTATTGTATACACTTCTTTCACAAACTTTTTGCATGTAATATTCTGTTTTTTCTTGTTATATCTGTTTTTTCCAACATTATTAACAACTTCAATTGATGAATTTTTTTTCTTAACAATATTCTGCTTTTTCTTGTTGTATCTGTTTTTCCCAATACTGTTAACACTTCAATTGATGAACTTTTTTTTCCTGCCGAAACATTTACAACGTTAAGATTCTAGCCTAATAGGACTGCAAACGAGCCGAGCCGAGCCGAACTGAACTTTAGTATGTTTAAGCTTATTTATTAAGATTTTAACGAACTTGAACTCAATAAAAATTTAATGAACCGAGCTTGAGCCAAGTTGGCTTAGGCTTGACTCGAGCTCGAGTCTTAACGAGCCAAAAAATTTATAAATTCATACTTAGTTATGAGATTAAAGTTACAATTAAAACTTTGATTATATAATTATATAATATATATATATATAAACATACTAAAAAATATATATATTTTACCAAAATAATAATATCTATTGTTACTATTATATAAATGTACTATCTATAGTTAATTATTATTTACATTTATATTTTAAATATATAAATAACATATTTATCTTATTTTTTATACATATTTTTACATTATTTAATATATATAAATAATAAATATTAAATGAGCCAGTTAACGAGCCGAGGTTTAGAATATTTGGGCTTATTTATTAAAAATTTAACGAGCTCAAATGAGCCGAGTTCAAGCCTATACATGAACAAATCTATTCATTTGCAGTCCTCTAGCCTAAGCATTTATGCCTAGTAAAGAAGCACCTCAATCATATTAGTTCTACGTGTATTGCTCAATCACAATTTAAATTTGAATAGTAATGTTTAGTTAAAAATTTTGAAAAAAAATATTTCTAAAAACACACAAAAAATTAAAAATCATTAAAATTTTCGTATTATGTAGATTTATATATAGGATCCCATTTCCAAAAAATGCTTTTGTAGATCCACATCTTGATTGAGAGGGGACCAAACAATTCGGGGCACTGATTATAAACATTACAGGCGACATCTTAACAAACACATCTATCTGTATGCTCTGGTCCTCAATAAATAAATAAATATATATTACATAAAACACGCCGTTAAAAAAAATTTTGTAACATTTTTTTTTATTGAAAAATATTTGGAAACTCTAATTGAGCACCTCCAATTTACTCTCAATGAATAGACCATGTGAACGAGGATCCATAGTCCTCTCTCTATGCCTTTACTCTCTCTCTCTTTCATCTCATTAGATGTTAAAATAGAGTAATATATTAGGATATGTAGCACTACTCTTTTCTATTTATCCAAAATACCTTCAGAATAGGTAACTACTAACACTCACAACCAATAATTGTTGATTGGTTCTCTATCCAATTCTCTCATTCGTTAAATTGTTTGTTGAAAAGATTAAATGTACATCTAAAAACGCATCACATTTGCACGTATCACTAATATATATATAGAGAGAGAGAGAATATATCAAATAATTATAAAAAAAGATTAGGCTATATGAGGCATGAAATGAAACAAATGGGGTCGTTGGTGGGGGAGCTTTTAAGTTTTAAATATGATGAAAGAGATGGAATGGAATATTTCCAAACAATTAGATATGGCTTAATGCAATACTCCAAATCCTCTTTCCCTCTCACCCTTTTCTTCTTTTGGACTATTTTTGAGGATTTGATAGTGAAATCAATGGTAGATTCTTCCACCACCCCCCAAAACCAAAAAAATAAAATAAAAAATAATAATAATAAATAAATTAATTAATTAAATCATGTATCATTGCAATTCTTTTCACAATAATACACTAATTGGTGCCTTTCACGTCACATTGAGCACCGAGTATTAGGGTTGATAACTTGATGGTGAAAACTTTTCTGAAAATCATAACCAATTCAAATGTTAACATGAGATAAGAGGTTATCTCCTTGATAGTTTGTTTGGATTAAAGGGTTTGATGAGGGGAAAAAAAATATAAAGAGAAAAATTACTTGCGTGATGATTAAGAAAATGAAAAATTATGAGAAAGAAAAATTTCTTTAATTCTCATCTCGCAATCTAAATAGTCTCTGAAGATTATTATTATTATTATTTTTTGATGTGTGATGTATTTAACCTTGTGAAACCGTTATTTTTGTTCAAAAAATGAGAAAATGCTCACATAGGCTAACAAGCAGACAAGCCTGCCTTAGGTGTGGGGATTCTATTTGTACCAAAAAAATAATTAAATACATTTAAAACACTCTATTAAATTATTTAGGATTATAATTTACTCTTAATACACCTTATATATATATATATATATTTCAAATTATACAGTAAATAATAAACAAATCAAAAATCTCAAATTACACTATTTTAAAAAAATCTTTTTAAAAATTGTTAAACAGATTTCTCATTGCCAAAGTGCAACTCGACTACACCTCCCATCACCATTTCTTTCAGAAGCTCGAGCATGTTTGGAAGCCTTAAAATGGGCCCGTGAACAAGGGATGCGATGAATAACTATCTTCACCGACTCAAAAGTTTTGGTGGATGTTCTTAACGGAAAAATCTGATCCGGAGTGAGCTGCTGTGACTGTTACAATGGATAGAAAGAATTGTAGTAGTTCATTCCTTTTTGCAGCTATTATTTGTTGGAACAATCTTCTGTGTAGAGAAATGAAACAGAAATAATAAAAATAAATTGCTTACATAAATATTCTTTTATTGGAAATTAGAAAGGCAACCTTTGATCAAGTCGAGTGTATGATACTCTATCCTTAAGACAAATTCGTCGCAGCACAAGTACTTACAGGTTATCGACCTAAGATACAATGATCTTACATAGATTGTAGTAGCACTACAAACAATCTGTTCGGTGAACTAAACCTATGCTATACAACTTTGAAAATTCTATAAACTAATATGAGGAATATATACAGGAGAGAAGAAAAGTAGAAGCAAACATTGAAATCAGAAAATCTGCTAGAAAAGGTTTTCTATTTATAGGCACAAAGTTATCTGTTCGGAAGGGTAGAAAACCCCTCCGAATAGGTGTGAAACGAGAATTGCCGGATAGGGAAGGAAGGTGACCGGAGAGAGGCACTGGTTCAGACAGAAAATTCGAATTCGAATTTTGGCTCAAAATTGGAATTAATTCCGTTAGAAATTCAAATTTTCCTGCTAAAATTTTGAAAAAAATTTAAATAAATTTTGTCCTAAAAATTAAAGTTAGGACCCAACCCAATTCACACCATGCACCGAGCCCAACTCGGTTGGCTACGTGTGCATGGTGGTTTGGGCCAAAGCCTACTTTTTCCATAACTCATCTCCTTACAAAACTTGAGATGCTACTTGGGATCCAATCCAAGTAAATCAACCTAAAACTTATATACTCATATAAGTTCTTTTAAAGTTTCTACGTGAGACAATCAATTTAAGGAAATTCACATTTGACTCTTCAACTTTCCATTTCACAAATCTGAAAATGACGTCAACTTTTCATTCACTTATAAATGATTTTGACGGATCATTTTCACCATGTGACTTAGCATGCGGTAAGTAATACGTCACTTTTTTAGACCTATCTCAAAAGGCGTGTGAGTCCCACTTAAATTTAGCCCCAAAATTGACCCAAAACAAACATATAAAACCATATTTTCCAACATTATTAAGGTACATGGGGCTGTTGTCCAGCCTGCACACAGACTTGTTATAACACATGTAAACAATTTCCCTAGTTATTAATATATCTGTGGTATATCATGATTCTGAAACACACCCCCCCGGGGAAATATATATACATATATAAAGTATATTGAAATTGGCCGTGTTTCTTGATATTAATGTGTGAATATATTTGATACGAAATTAAAAGGATGGAAAAGAATAGACTTATAATGATTTCTTGATAATTATGTTCACAGTTTTGTGTCTTTTCTTGATAACTAGGATAGTTTATAATTGAAAAATACATAAATCAATAATTATGTTCACACTTTGATATTTATGCAAATATTTACATCCTCTTTGATGAATTGTTTCAAAAAAACTTTTTTAATTATTATTCTCACCCATCGTTTGATTGTGTTCAAACTTTCTTCTATTTGTAAGTAATCACACAATAAGAAACAATGTTGTTGATGATAATGATCAGGGTTGGTAGGGCGAATTTCCGTTTTAAAGTGAAGAAGAAGATGAAGGGTGTACGATGAAAAAAAAAAATTTATTTTAAAATTTAACATGTATTATTCTTATTAGTAAATTTATATTAGGATATAATAAAAATTAAAATTTTAAAATTTTAGTCAGGCGTACTTAATAGTTATTATTATTTAGGTATAAATGGAATCACCCTCAGGTGGACAGCTCTAAATTATGCACAGTAACGGCCAACGGCCCAAGATTCTGTGAGGCCTCAGGTTAAATATCCAAGCGAAACAGCATATTATACGTCTTTGAAAAATTGGAGCTTTCAATAATAAGAATATATATATATATATTTTAAACTTTAGAGGCCTTAAGAGAAAGGTTAAGTGATCTAATGATTGACTCATCTTTTGTTATGCATTTGGTCTGCTTCATATATTTATTTGTTGTTATAATTGGAGCAATTATAATAAAATAAGAGAAATAATTAAGCTTGAGAAACAAAACCATGTAAGAAAATTTTATGATTCAAAAGACCCTTTTTCTTTAATTTTTAAAAACATTTTCAGGCCGCTTTTTTTATTTTTTATTTTATTTTTATTTATTAAACTTTTCAAGCCTTTCACCTTTAAAGTAAGAAAAAAGATTTGGACCCCCTTTGGGAGTCACCCCCATGACCCCCTTTGCTTTTGATTGGTCAAATATATATATATATATATATATTTTTTCTTCTCTCCCAATCCCCAACTCCACGTGTGTGTGGGATGGTAGGAGTGAGAGTTTTGAAGGGGTCCTAATCACGGCTGTTAAAGCAAGGACTCTTACTTTAGGAGTAGATTGCATGGCTTGGAAGGAATGAGAATATGGTTTTGAGTTATTGTTTGGAATAATGACTATGAAAGTAAAGTCCAATTTAGTCTCTTGTTATTCATATAATTTTGTTATAGGTAATTAGCTTTGTACTTGTGTTTTGCATAAATAATATTTTCTTTGCCAATAAAAAAACAAAACCTCAACTTGAGTTAGAATTACTTTCTCAAACTAAACAGGAATCTTATCTCTAAAGCCTAATATCTTTGTTTGGGAAGAGCTAATTTAGCCTTATTTTTTGATTTTTAGTTAATTTAGCCTGGCTAAATTAGCTGCGTTTTGGGGAGAACTTTTAATTTTTTTTTTGGACATAATGGTTGTAAGAGAAAAAGTGAAATAATTATGATTTGAATGTGACATTTTGTCTTATTGACTTATTTATCCTGTTTTGTCCTGTTGTGCTTATTTAGTCAATTTAGCTCCTGCCAAACAAGGTTTATAATAATCTTAGGAAATAGGTTAGTTTAGTTAGCTATTTGATTTTTTGACTATTTTAGTATGGCTAAAAAAATAACGTTGGAGATGATAGCTATTTTTTTATTTTTTAATTTTTGTGGTTAATTTGATGTTTGTAAGAAAAAAATGAAATGATTATGGATTTGATGTAATATTTTATCTTATTAATTGATTTAACCTATTTTGTCATCATTGACTATTTTAGCCAAATAACTTCTAACCAAACAAGCCCTTAGTCTAGAGCTCAATCCAATTTATAATAAATGAAAGAGGTGGACTTTAATCAATTTCCTTTTTTTTTTTTAAATATAAATTATTTCAAAAATATAAATAGAAATTATTGAATTCATGATAATGAGATTCTCAATTTGTCTCCAAATTTAAGCCACCCAACCATAAGCTGTTCTTCTTCTTTTTTTTTCTCTCAAACGTCCAAACATAAGCTTAGACCATATAACATCATGGTTCCTTTGTTCAGGAGTGCCCACTTTCATGTTTTTTGGATGTGAGAGTAACCCATAAATAAGCATATCATCACCGAGACTCGAATGCTCTCATTTAATACTTAAGTTCGAGTGTTCATAATCGCTTCATTTCGTAGGATTAAACATGAAGGCAATACTTTGAATCAAAAAAAAAAAAAAAAAACATGAAGGCAATTCTACGCGAAGGCAATACTATTTGGTAGATATACTGAGTAATTTATCTACATATCCATTCTTTTATCCAAAAATAAATAAATAAATATACTTATCAAAATACTTGTACCGTGAAAAGCTTGCATCAAGATTCCAAAATCAGTCTAAAACAGTAATTGGATCTAAAACACAATAGAAGCCCTACCATGCCCATCAAAAGCCATAGTACTTTGAAAATTGAGAATTTAAAATCTCAATAAATTTAAAAATATTTCACCAAGAACACTCATTATTTATAGGCTGCATAAATTTGATGACTTTCATATTTTTTAAGCATGATTCATGAAATGTAGAATAGATAGTCTATGAGCTTTACGCTGTGTTTGGTTGAGGGATTTAAGAAGTGATTTGAAAACAGAAAGGGAAAAAGTGTGTGAAACTAGGTGAAATACAAGTATATTTTATTCACATTTTACCTACTGTTTCTATTTTTCTTTCCAAATTTCTTTTCAAATCTTTCAATCAAACACAGCATTAAGGTCATTTGTCCCAAATTCTTACATGATTATTAACTTTGTGTAAATTAAGGTAGAAAAACAAAGGTGATGTTTAGTTTGAGTTTCTAAAATTATTTTCAAAATATTTTTGATTTATTTCTACTCTTCTAAAATATAAAATTATATAACATTGATAAATGTTTTTTTTATTTTTTTTACCAATTTAATTTTTAATTTTTTAGAATAAAAAAAATTATGAAAATCAAACAAAACAAAGCCAAAATTTTTCTAAAATAGATAATTTCCAGCCGTAAGATGATGAGTGAGGATGCTCTATTTGGTTTAGTAGGAATGAGTTGTAATGAAATAGAATGATTATTTCTTAGACTTACTTATAGAATGATCTTATAGTGGTGAGTAATAATTCCATTTGTAATGTATTTTTTACTATTTTTTTAGTCAACCAAATATAAGAATGAATATTTTGAGAAAATGATCATTTTATTTTATTTTATTCTAATAAACCAAATACTATATAAGAGAGTGATGTGACAATAAATAGATTTATTTATGTCATTTGCTAACATGGTTGTAGCATATGGTAGAAGGCATAAGACCCATATTTAACTGATAATATATTATTTACGAAGACTTTAAGGACAAACCGACCTTAGCTCAGTTGGTAGAGCGGAGGACTGTAGTGGGTATTCCTAGCAGAAAATCCTTAGGTCGCTGGTTCGAATCCGGCAGGTCGGAACAAAAGCTTTTGTGGTTTTCTTTGTTTTTTATTCTCATTTTTTTATGAGAAATTCAGCACAATGTCTGAATTTTTAATTTTGTTAATCTAAAGTCTAATATTTAAATTTGTGTTTAATTATAAAAGAAAGAAATTTCTAAGGTTTTAGTCTTGTAGATTTATGGGACAATTTACAAGAAAAATTCAATGTTTAACAAAATAAATAAACTCTAAATTTCTTATTTTGTCAATTTAAACTTTAGTATTTTGATTTGTATTTTTCATTTGTCTAATTTTGTGAAGTGAAATTGACGAGAAAAGAATATTTTAGTTATTAACTCTTCGAAATGTTTAAAATATCATTTTTATTTATTTTAATGACTAAAAAAAATATTTTTTATTTTGTTAAGTAAAATTAATAGAAAAAAATAATATTTTAACCATTAAACTTTTTATAAATATATATAAAATGTCTAAAATAGTATTTTCATTTAATTTAAGGACTAAGTAAAGAGAATCTTTGATAAGTGAAGAGAATGTCTCAAGTTGCAAAAAAACCTAAAATGGTAAAAATAAATAAATAAAAATATTTATATTTATGTCCTTAACATGATATTCAGCTTGCTTGATTAAATTTTTTATTTTTTTTTTAATTATCACATGTTCAATAAGCAAAATGTGACATAAGTGGTTTTTCCTATCAATTACACTAATAATTAACTATAATAAGTAGTGGCTACCCTCGTTAACAGGATCATGAGTGGTATGTATGGGTAATTATTTAGGCTTGGTTTGGGAAGTGGATTGACTTTTTGGCTTTTTGATTTTTTTGGCTATTTTAGCCTAAGCTAAAAAGTTTGGTTTGAGAAGAGCTTTTTGACATTTTTAACTTTTTTTTGTGAAAGAAAAGTGTAATGACTATAGATTGGATGTGATATTTTGTTTGTTGTGACTAAAATAGCCTATTTTATTTTTTTGGGCTAAAATAGCCAAAAAAGCCTCAAATCTTGCTTCCCAAACGGTGCCTTACTAATTTCGCAACATAGATACATGATATTCCATAGTATTATAATTGATAGAGAATGTGAGTAAGTGAAATATTGTGTTGGATGATTAGGGAGTATGATGAGACATATTAAATGATGATTAGTTAGGAAATACAAACACATGATATTCTAAGAATATTTAATAATTTCCCGGTATGGACTATAAGCACCAAGTAAGAGAGAATTTTTCAGTGTTCCTTAGGCCGGTACAATTAGCAAAATTTAATTTATTTTTTACATTTTTAAAAAAAAATGGCAATTAAACACATTTGCTGAAAAACAAGTTTAGTAATAACGTTTTCAAAATTCCTTATTTTGAAATTAAGTTTGGAATAGAAATCTATTAAAAGGTGAAGTATAAAGAAATCATCATTATTATCAAAATTTTAAATAGAAATCATGTTGTCATCAGCGTTCGATGATTTTGTTAGCAAGTACATTGTTTGATAATATTGTTAGTGAAGGGGCTGAATGTAAAATGGGTCAGGTCCAAGCCTTGGGACGGCCCAATCCGATAAAGCCCAAATCCAAGTGGGTCAGATGAGTATATGGACTAATCAGTTGAGCCCAGCTTCACGATCAATAGTACGCCCAAATCCTCAAGCATTTGGGCCCAACTCATGATGGAAAGGTCATTGACCGTAGCAGTGCAGGGCCGAAATGCAGGATGTGGGGCGAGATAAGTACCCAACCCATCTCAGAACGAGCTCGAAACAACCAAGTCAATATACACGATCAATCAAGAACTTAAGTACCGAATCGAGAAGCCTCACAAAGCGTGGGATCTGTGAATGCAAGCATGAGCAGAATGCCACCTCAGCTGGTCCCCCACGCCTAAAATCACGGAAGTTGTTAAGCCAAGGGAATGTGGTTTGTTATCAGCATGCTTACAATGAGGATACACAATGGATGGCAACTATCAAGTGGTCCGCCACGTGGAACAGTGCTGGAAGGACACCTGGCAGCATCCATGTTCCATGAACTCACCTTGAGAAGCAAGTAAGGAACCATATATATATAACAGGAGCTTCACATTGAAGAAGACTGAACAACCCCAATCTACACCATACATACATATCTATTCGACTCTATACTCCTTCACCGATCACTGATTTACACGCCGGAGGGGTCATCCGGCCAACCCCGGCCGGGTAGCTCTAACGGTGCTTCTTGTTGCAGGAACCCCAGTCCCTGGACGGTCCACCTGTGTGCGGAGCCCCGATCCACTTTCATCTAGTACGGAATCCGGTACGCACAATTGGTGCGGTGAGCGTGGACCATTTTCATCTCTAAGCTCTGCATTCAGTTTCGGCAATGGGGATTGAGGACGTTTTGCCTGCATCACTTACTCCGCAGACGGAAAAGACGAAGGAAAAAGGTTTGGCACTCCCGACAGTTCTGGAGGAGCAAACTGGAAACAATAATCGAACCCCCGAGTCCGTCGAACATCGATTGCCCTTCGCCGGAGGTTCTTCTCATCATTTCCTTCTGGAGAAGGATTATAGAGATCGAATTATAGATTCCATGGGAATGGAGATACAGGAATTGAAGGCTCAACTAAAGAGGGTGTTGGGTGATCCGACGGAGAAGAGGACAGAGGCAGAGCCTTCCCGTTTGCAACGAAAGAGCTCATCTAGGGAATTACGGTAAGAAACTCCCCAGAATGATTCCGCAACAAAGCCAACCAATCCCAACTCGAGCGGCAAGTAGTCACACCCGTGGGTCACGCCAGTGGGAGGGCCAAGAGATGAAGGCGGGTAGTCAAGAACCGAATACCCTCCTCAGGACCTTCGTACTTGGCTGATTGGCAATAGACAGAACGAACAACATCGGGATCATTTGGACCGTACTGTTCACCAGAGAGAACATCGAGCGCTGGACAGACTTGTCTCTTCGCCATTTTCTCCTGAGATAGAGACCATGAGACCTCCAAAGAAGTTTACTCCACCAAAGTTCACTTCCTACGATGGGAAGTCGGACCCTCTGACGCATATCAGTCATTTCAGACAGATGATGTCCCTCTAGAGCCGAGATGAGGCACTGATGTGCAAAGTCTTCCGTCGGCTTAGAGAAACCGGACTCCGATGGTTCGATCGCCTCCCCGCTGGATCAATTCATAGCTGGAAGCAGCTCTCCGAAGAGTTCTTAGCCAGGTTCGTTTCCAACACAAAGATCCCGAAAGAGCCAGACACACTGTTCGGCCTCAGGAAGGAGCAAGAGGAAACGTTGCGCAGTTATGCTAGGAGATATTGGGAAGAATATAACGATCTGGAAGAAAATGTGTGCAGCGAGCAAATGGCTGTCATGTCCTTCAAACATGGTTTGCGTCCGAAAGTAAGTTAAGACAATCGCTCACTAAGCGCCCGCCACCGCCTGAAAGACTTGCGCCAGATTGAGCAAAGATGCTCGCTGGAGGACGATCGATTCCCATTGAGGTAGTATCGGCGAGCACGGCGAAGAAAAGAGAAAACGGACCGAGGAGAACAGGGGATTGCGGTAAATGAGGTCGATAAGGCTAAATCACATGAAGCTATTGTGACCGTGTTCAAAGAGCCAATCTACGAATCTCGAGAAGATCAAGAGAGCCCTTCTTTGTTTGGCGCGAAAATGATGGGAGATCCAGCTCGGCGCAATCAGAAGCTCAGGTGCACCTACCATCAAGACAGAGGACACATGACTCAGAACTGCAGAGCACTAAAGCAACACTTGGAGGACCTGGTGGCAGCTAGGCATTTGAGGAATACATAGATCAGGGCAAGGAGGTAGCCGAGTTGGGAAACCCACTTAGGAAGTGAACGTGAGAATCCACCGGTCCGATAATAAATGTCATCCATGGGACAAAGACTCGAATCTGAGGAAACGCCGAAGAAGAGATCGCTAAGGCACCCAAATTCAAAGAAATCATGTCGATGGAGCGGCATCGAAAAAGGTATGCGTACGTGCCAAAATCCTCCTATGTCTTGTCTCATTTACTAGCAAAGAGCTAGAAAGCATACAAGACCCACACAATCGATGCATTGATCATAAGCTGTTGGGATTGGGAAAGCGATTTGATGTGAAACGAGTCCTAGTAGATCGCAAGGCGGTCAGACATATCTTGTATTATGATTTGTTCAGAAAGCTTGGCCTCTCCGAGCAGCATCTCACACCAGCGGCAGTCCCATTGGTCGGTTTCAATTCACAGCCGGAGTGGCCGCTCGGCCGCATAGTGTTGCCAGTCGTAGCAGGAACCAAAACCCTCCAGATAGAATTCTTGGTTATTAACACACCATCCCCTTATAACGCCATACTTGGCCGCCCATGGATTCATCGCATGGAAGCAGTCCCCTCAACCTATCACCAGCTCATTCGTTTTCCTACGGAACACGGAGTAGAGCAGATTTCAGGGGACCAAGTTGCGTCCAAACACTGCTTCATGGCGGCGTTAAAAACAAAACAACTCTGCAACCGGGTACAGACAGTGGAAGTGGTCAAACAGCCAGTCTTGGAAGATGTGGGAGGAAATCCAGAGGAAAAGATGGTGGAGGATTTGGAGAAAGTCCTAATAGAAGAAGCCGATCCTGAAAAGTACTTCCTTATTGGTACCTCGCTAAGCGCTGATGAGAAACTTCAGCTGCTGGAACTGCTGAGGGAAAATATGGAGGTATTCGCGTGGTCAGCATATGATACTCCGGGGTTGGACCCAGAATTTGCGTGCCACAAGCTCAACATCAATCCTTCGGCTCGGCCCATCGTACAGAAAAGTCGGAGATCCTCAGTCGAGCACACCGAAGCAGTGATCGCCGAAGTCGAAAAACTCGGCCTCGGTGCAATCGAAATCTGAAGACCGTAGTGGTTGTCCAATCTGATTGTAGTCAAGAAGAAGAACGGAAAATGGAGAGTTTGCGTCGATTTCACCTGCTTGAACAAAGCCTGCCCTAAAGATAGTTTTCCGCTGCCTCGCATTGATCAGCTAGTAGACTCAACAGCAGGGCATGAGCGCATGAGTTTTCTGGATGCCTACAGCGGTTATCACCAAATACCACTGTTCGGCCCGGATCAGGAAAAGACAGCATTCATCACTCCAAGAGGGACTTACTGCTATAGGGTAATGCCGTTCGGCCTCAAGAATGCCGGAGCGACCTACCAGCGAATGATTACTCGGATGTTCAGAGATCAACTGGGGAAAACCATGGAAGCCTATATAGACGATATGGTGGTGAAAAGCAAGTTCGCTACAAGCCACCTCACAGACTTGAGAGAAGTATTCAGCATCCTGAAAGCCCACCAACTTCGCCTCAACGCCTCGAAGTGCGCCTTCGGGGTGGGAACAGGGAAGTTCTTGGGATACATGGTCACTCGTAGAGGAATTGAAGCGAATCCGGATCAAATCAGGGCCATACAAAACCTCGAAGTGCCAACAAAGTCTAAGGAACTGCAGAAACTAGCCGGGATGGCGGCTGCACTGAACCGGTTTATCAGTAAATCCTCAGATCGGATGAAACCCTTCTTCCAGCTCTTAAGGAAAAAGGCAGCATTTGAATGGAATAGTGAATGTACTGAAGCACTGCAGAATCTCAAAAGATACCTCAGTACACCCCCACTATTATCCACTCCGGAACCAGGAGAGGAGCTGTATCTCTATCTAGCAGTGTCAGATCATGCCGTGAGCGCTTGATATTGATCTGAAAAATTGATAAGGAGCAAAGACCAGTGTATTACATCAGCAAAACTCTACTAGACGCCGAGACACGGTATCTACCACTAGAGAAGTTGGCTTATGCGCTGCTTATAGCCTCAAGAAAGTTGCAACATTACTTCCAAGGGCACACCATTAATGTCCTCATCGAATTCCCCCTCAGGTCTGTATTCAGCCGAGCCGATTTCTCTGGCCGAACAGCGAAGTGGGCGGTAGAGCTTGGTGAGTTTGACATTAGGTATCGCCGAACGGCAATCAAGGCAGGTCTTGGCGGACTTCGTCGCGAAATTCCTCCGCCAGAGTACCGAACCGGGGACCTTAGCTCGGACAGTGCCATGCGCCGGACAGAAAAACCAGTAACCGGAAGCATGGAAACTCTTTATTGGAAACATCCGCAACTCTACGTCGATGGTTCGTCCAATAACCGAGGCTCGAGGCGGAGTAGTCCTTATTTCTCGAAGGATTTATCTCGAACAGAGCTCTCGAGCTTGGTGGAAAGCTTGAACAACGAGGCGAATCTGGCGTTATTAGCGGCTTATGCGGGCCGAACACCAGTCTGAAACGGCTTCTTGTTTTCGATGATTCACGCCTAGTAGTAAACCCTTTCGGGGCCTATGAAACTCGGGATGAAAGGATGACTATGTCTGTGAGCAAGGCGAGACCTACTCGAAAATTTCAATCCATACGAGTGGAAGCGCATCGGTCGGGACAAAACAGATCCTTGAGATGCTCTGGCATGCCTAGGCTCATCGATGGACACAAGGGCCTTGAAGAGTTTGGGTTGAGTTCATACCAGAACCAAGTATCGCATCTCCAGTCCTCTGCAACAACTTAGAGCCGAGCTGGATGGATCCAATACTGGTCTTTTTGAAATCTGGTAAGCTCCCCGAAGACAGAAAGGAAGCCAACAAAATCAGGCATAAGTCAGCTCGATTTTGGATCTCACCTTCTGGGAAACTTTACAGACGTTCTTACCTCGGCCCCTACCTCTTATGTGTGCATCCAAATCTCGTTGTGAATGTACGCTATGAAATTCACGATGGGATTTGTGGGTGCCACGTTAGCGGAAGGTCCTTTGGCGCACCGAGCCTAACACACGGTCTTGGTGGCCACGAATGCAACAAGATGCATGATGCGTGCAGAGATGCGACAAATGTCAGAGATTTGCCCCACTCATTCATCAGCCAACCAAAACTCTCACCCCACTCACCAGCCCGTGGCCCTTTGCGCAATGGGGTCTGGATATTGTTGGACCATTGGCGCGAGGCACTGGGAACAGGTGATTCTTCATTGCTGCAACCGACTATTTCTCCAAGTGGGTCGAAGTTGAGGCATTGGCAAATATCAAGGAGACAGACACAAAACGGTTTGTTTTGAGGAATGTGGTAGTGCGTTTCGGCATCCCGCGGGTACTAATCGCGGACAACGGGACGCAGTTTGATGGAAAGATCTTCAGGAAATTCTGTGCCGACCTCAGAATCGAATATAGGAACTCCTCTCCGGGATATCCACAGAGCAATGGTCGTGCGAAGCATCGAACAAAACCATCATCAATGGAGTAAAGAAACGGCTTGAGCACGCCAAAGGAAAGTGGGTCGAAGAGTTACCACATGTATTATGGGCCTACCGAACTACAGCACGGCGCCCCACAGGAGAAACACCTTATTCTTTAACTTATGGAATGGAGGCCATCATCCCACTTGAAGTAGGCCTCCCAACTTTTCGGACCGAATTATTTGAAAGCTCCACTAACGAGGAAGCCATCGCGCAAGCATTAGATATGGCAGAAGGCCGAAGAGAGGCAGCACTGATCAGGCTTGAAGCATATCAGCAACAACTCATCAGAAGTTTCAACCAAAAAGTTTTCCCAAGGCAATTTATGCCAGGAGAATTGGTTTTGAGGAAGGTCATGGATCATAAACGGGTGCCTGGCGAGGGCAAACTTGGGCCGAACTGGGAGGGTCCTTATAAAATCACAACCGTAGTTGGAAACGGAGCTTACTACCTAGAGGATCTGAATGGCAGAGCAATACCTCGGCCCTGGAACATAGCAAATCTCAAGAAGTACTACCAGTAGAGTCATTTTCCAGCCTCTTTCTCAGGATGTAAAGGCACTTATTGGTTGACCAATACAAATGTTTTCCCCATTCCATTCAGATTTGTTCAATTCTTGTAATTAGATTTGATGTTTGTCAAGCAAAACTAGCTTTGGTTCTTACCAAACGGAATTAGCTTTGGTTTTTACCAAACGGAATTAGCTTTGGTCTATACCAAACGGAACTAGCTTTGGTTTTTACCAAACGGAATTAGCTTTGATGTTTATCAAACGGAATTAACTTTGGTCTTTAACCCAAATGGCCCAGTTTCAGAACGACTGAACGGACTCTAGATTCAGTAGCACTCAAACATGCCAAGTGGTATAGCTTTGGTGAAAAATGTTTGGCAACTGGATTGGAATTTAGCCAAGTGGAATTGCTTGGTGGAAACCGCACTAATGCATCTTAAGTAAACATTTCTATTTAGCCAAGTGGAATTGCTTGGTGGAAACCATACTAACATGTCTTAAGTAAACACCCCTATTTTAGCTAAGTGGCATTGCTTAGTGAAATCTACACTTGTATAACCAAAGCACACGTCTGTGCACCCACATAATTTCTTAAGTATCAATGCAACAACACTTCAGTACAGATTCAAACGAGCAGAGTTGAAACAGACTCAATAATTTCGATCTCACTTAGCTCCAGGTGGGGGCAAACAATTGTTTTCTTACAAAACCAACCTGGACCTAAGTGAGACCCTTTAGCCACGCCGATCACTAGTTCGGCCCCGAGGTCCTAACAGTGCTCGGCCGGGGGCAAATGAATGCAATGCCACACAGAACATCAGCTCGGCCCCGAGGCCCCAACAATGCTCGGCCGGGGGCAAGCAGTATAGAATCAGACAGAACATCCATTAAAAGGCAACACAGAACCAGACCGAGCATCTATTCGGCCCCGAGGTCCCAACAATGCTCGGCCGGGGGCAAACAAGTATGAGGAATGTTCAAACATAGCAGCTAAAACAACATCAAATTGCAGAGTTCAAAAAAGGAAATCATATCATCCAAGCAAAGGGCACAGAAGGCCTCATAACCAGCAGTAAAAAAAAAAAAAAAAAAAAAAAAAAGAAGAAATTGTCTTCATCAGAACAGAAATATAAAAGGTGCAACTCTCAACCTTTCAACAATCAATTTTCATCAACAGCAGCAGGCGATTCAGAGTAACATCAAGAACTTTGTCAAGATCATCCGGGAGGAAGCGATGAGAGCTCCAACTTCACGAGGTAGGAGCTACCTTAACCACACCCTCCGTGGCCGGTTTCGTGGTGGCAACCCCTTCAATGTCCATCGTTTCAGTAGCAACATCCATGTTCTGGGCCTCATTCACAGGGTCATCTTCAGGGGAAACATCGTCCGGCAGAACAGCAGGGATAGGAGCAGTCTTCAAACCAGAGGACTTCGAGGGAACAGGGACATCACAGTACAGAGAAGAGCCTTCAGGAACCATTGCAGCAGCTAAGGCACTGGTCCAGCCCTTCGCAAAAAGCTTATCTCGCAGCACCAGAACCTCGTCCTTGTATGCGGCTCCAGCTTCATCGGCCTTGTTGCGGTGCTTGGCCTCCGCGAGACGCCGGCGGCCATTACAAGAATGACGGCCTCGGTTGGCCACCTTCCTCCGAGTTGAGCTTGGGCCCCAATGGCAACCTCCTTCGATTGTTCAGCGGACGCGACAATTTTGTTCAAACGGAAGGCCTCCCTCTCAGCAGTTCGGCGTCCTTCCTTCTCCGACTCCAGACTCACTGTTAGTCTTTCCGCATTCATTGCAGCTTCCAGCACGGCCCTTTCCAGCTCCTCAGCTCGGGTAATGGACAGGTGCATTCTCTGGATACACTGTGAAGGACAACAAAAAAAATCTTAGAAAAACGAAAGATAGCGATGCAATAGTGAAGCTAAGGAAAAACAACTTACAGCGGTCAACATTTGAAGGGTCCCCTTCATGATAGGAATATCACGAGGCCCATTATGTCCAGCCATATCAACGGGCATCAACAAGAACTTGGTCAAACTAAAGGCAAACTCCTGCGAGGCAACAACAGAATCAGAGGTAGAGACGGGCCTGCCATCATATGATATCGGTGGCTCCCATCTTTCAAAAGTTTCATCTTCAACGGGGTCTGAGAGGTCTCCCCCACCCAGCCTTTTCCTTCTCCTCTTCTTTGCTCGGGCACCTGCAGCGGAGGCTCGGCCGATTCTTGGGGTCCCAGAAGCCCCAACCTCCATCTTCACTTCCATGAGGCTCTTCGTCTCGGTCTTCTCCACGGGGACTTGCAAAGCGCTAGAGGCTCCGAAGGCCTCAGCCTCTAAGTCCACCAGCACCCTCCTCTTCGCCACTGATCCGCCCCCTGTGAAACTGGGGGCAGGGGAGGGCGCTCCCTCAGGTGCATCTTGAACAGTGCGGCGTCTCGGAACCAGTGGGGTAAGAGACACCTCGGTCTCGGTATCAGAATCCAAAAGAGCAGCAGCGAGTCTCGCCTTCTTCGGCATATAAGAGCGGTAGCAGTGATAATCCAACAACTCAGGAGCAGACCTCTTCTTGTATCTCAAGGCAGCCTTGATGGCTTCAGCGTTCTCCCGATTCGGTCTTCGCTGGAAACGGGAAGGTTCTGTAAAAAAGAAGACAAAACCATCAGAACAATACTCAGAACGAAGTAGGAAACATATAAGACATTAAAAAAGGAGACTCAGACCTGGATAGCCATCTTTCTGTGGCATCCTCTCAGACTGGAAGTCGGTCCCGACAGGAAACTCCCAATTCCCACCAACTTGCAAGAAATCATCATTATGTTTGTCTGAGTCCGGCAGTCCAGTGACTAGATGACAATCAGCAGAACGAACACGAAGGTAGTATGTACTATGGTCTTTATTGTGAGAAAGGGTGTAACATCCCAGAATATCCCAAATATCAAGATTCAAATCTAAGCGTCTATTGAGGGCAGACACTCCACAGACAATGCGGAAAAGATTTACAGACACCTGCATCGGGGTCAACTGGACCTGATGCAAGAAGCGGCGCAACAACGGGTCAAGAGGAAACCGCACCCCTCCCTCGACGATAGCAGCGACGGGAAAGGCAACGGTGTTCCTCGTGCCCATGCGTTTGGCATCTACCTTCGCCAGTGACAGGGTAACATCATGAGGAATGTTGTAATCTAAACGAAACACGGCCATGGCTTCCGGAGTATCGACCAGAGAACGGAATTTCCCCATTTAATTAGACTAGTGGGTAAAGCAGACACCGACTGACGATTTATCGAGACGAAGAGAGGAAGAATCGTAAGAAAACTTACAGCAGTGACCACGAAGCAGGGATCAGCGGTGAAAAAAGCCCAGGCAGAGCACCGGCGAAATCGATCCAGCAGAATGGGAAGAGGCTCTCTCTCTTTCTCTTTCTCTTTCTTTGGAACTAACAATAGAAACGAGGAGATCAAATCGAGGGGGTTTGAATCAATAGCCTGAGCATTTATTACGCTAGTCGGCGTGCAGTCACACAAAGCACGATCTTCAGCATGGAATCGACGCATAATCTCTGCACACCTATCGTGCATTGCCACGTGTCACGTGAAAGGACGCATGCAGAAACCGTGTGTCAGGATTGAACCGTCACCAAAGCCGAACTGGGGAGAAGCCGAGACGACGCGACGCTTCGAAGGTAGAACCATAGCTCCCCCCAAGGGAACCTTGGCGCGAGCTAGGGGGCAAATGAAGGGGCTGAATGTAAAATGGGTCAGGTCCAAGCCTTGGGACGGCCCAATCCGATAAAGCCCAAATCCAAGTGGGTCAGATGAGTATATGGACTAATCAGTTGAGCCCAGCTTCACGATCAATAGTACGCCCAAATCCTCAAGCATTTGGGCCCAACTCGCAGTGGAAAGGTCACCACCAGAAGCGGCCGTGCAGGCCGAGCTGCGGGCAGAATGTGTGGGCCGAACAGATAAGTACCCAACCCATCTCTGTAAACGAGCCTGGAAACAACCGAGTCAATATACACCAGTACCGAACTGAAGAACTTAAGTACCGAACTGGAGAAGCCTCACAAAGAAACGTGGGATCTGTGAATGCAAGCATGAGCAGAATGCCACCTCAGCTGGTCCCCCACGCCTAAAATCACGGAAGTTGTTAAGCCAAGGGAATGTGGTTTGTTATCAGCATGCTTACAATGAGGATACACAATGGATGGCAACTATCAAGTGGTCCGCCACGTGGAACAGTGCTGGAAGGACACCTGGCAGCATCCATGTTCCATGAACTCACCTTGAGAAGCAAGTAAGGAACCATATATATATAACAGGAGCTTCACATTGAAGAAGACTGAACAACCCCAATCTACACCATACATACATATCTATTCGACTCTATACTCCTTCACCGATCACTGATTTACACGCCGGAGGGGTCATCCGGCCAACCCCGGCCGGGTAGCTCTAACGGTGCTTCTTGTTGCAGGAACCCCAGTCCCTGGACGGTCCACCTGTGTGCGGAGCCCCGATCCACTTTCATCTAGTGCGGAATCCGGTACGCACAGTTAGCGAGTACATTTTTATTAGAATTTGAATAAAATAAAGAACAAGAAAGAGAAACGTGCTTGTTACCTTCTTTCTTTTTTTCTTTTTCTTTTTTTTTTTAATGTAATTTAAGAAATAATTTAAATAATAATATTTAAAAGGAAAATTTTATTTGCACACCACTAATTTTCTTAATACACACAATTCTCTCAATTTACACCATACTCAATTTTCTCTTAATACATACCATCATGTTTGAAATAAGACCAAACTATCCTCTATCTTTTCCAACAAAATCCTAACCCTAACCACCGTCACCATCAGTCGTCGACAGCTAGTGGCTATCCCTTACCACCCCCTCCTCTACGACCTCCCTCTCCTCTTGCCAACCTCATCATCCCTCTCCAACCCTCCATGCGGCAGCCACCACCAACCCTTCTGACGAGCTCCATTTTTAACCTATCAACTACCACCGCAGCTACCAATGCCATCTCTGGCACTACTCTCCCTTGAACTAGCCCACTACAGCCCTGTAACACTACTGGAGGGTACCCGCGTGCGTTAATAGTTCGAACTCTCAATTTCTTCGATCTAGTTTTACGAGTGCAATGTGAAACATAGATGAGAGCCCACATTTGACAATTTTATAGAAAATCCATTTTATTACAAATTCTTTGTCAAAAATAAACTACATTACTAGATCTTAGAGTCGCCACCTAATATTTTGAAAAAATTAGGAAACCCGTAACTCATGCCATGGCCACTGGTTGTCATAACCAATGGTGCTTGGTTCGAAACTTTAGGTATGAAGGAGAAATGTAATTAATTGAGCATCCCCACTCACTCGATCAAAAAATTGGCCTCTACCAAGCCATGATATGATTTTTATTAACTTCATATGTTCATATTCCAATTATTTATTAAATCCTAAAATTTATTATGTGAAGCAAATAAATATAGATTGTATTATCTATTTTGGAACAGCTTGATTTCATTATCTTGAAAATGTTTTGAATAGTGCAATCGTGAAAATCAATTTTATTCCAAATTAAATAATATAACCTTCACCCACTGGCATGCATAGAGTTATATCAAATAAGCACATAGTTACATGGCAGGATACTAAACAAATTAAGAAAATCAAACACAAGCGGGATACTAAAGTACAAAAACTTACATATTTACTGACGTCCCGCAAATAAGCACAAAAACAAAATTAGTAAATATGCATAATTCTATATACAATATCCTAATGGAATTCACTCATGAAATGCAACTACAAATCCGACTTCTAATATATGACATATGAATCATCTCAAAACATGAGATAGTGTACAAAATCACATAATAATTGATTAAATTCACAGATGCAAATTTAGCCAGATCTTAAGGCATGAAACATGGATGCAAAGTATGGATATGATGACAAACATGATATACTACATATGTATAGATAGGGAAAACAAATAAAAGAATAGGATAGAAAGAAGTGGAGATGGGGAATTATTACATCACTTTGAATATTACAAATCCAAATGGGGAGGGGAGAGAGGAAAAATATTACAATAAAATTAAATTGTCATAACTCTCTCTAAAACTAAAATAAATAAACAAAAATAGAAGCTACAGGGGGCCTCGAAAACCATTGGAGATTGTTTTGCTCATCGCCAGGAGGCTGTTGGGTTCTGTCCAAGAGAAAGTGGCTGGCTGGCCAAAAGATGAGCTGTCCCGCTAAAAAGTTGGCCCACTGGCCAATCAGGCCAAGTCGAAAACTCTATTTTGTTCAAATACCAGAAAAACAAACGGAAAATATACAAGTGGCTCAACTAACCACTTCCAGTTAGCTTACAACATGTTTATAACATGAAATCAAAACAAGAAAAGCAATGGAAAAAAGAATATGCAAGAAAATGAAAAGTGTGCAAAATTTACCTTCCAATGAAAGATTTGATTTCCAAACTTCCTTTTAATCACCCTCAAGCTTAAGAAGTGTGTTCTCAATTCTCAGGTTGAAAATTTGAAATTCTTATAGCAATGGTGTTTTTGGGTGATTTAACAGTGTATGTAGGAGAAGTTGTTCCATCTCTTTGTTTTTCTCTCAGTTTTAATAACACTCACTGTTTTTTGATCAAGGCTCAAGAATATGGCTCTAACAAAATTTATGGGACGATTTTTGTATATGGAAATATGGAATATCAATGTGTATGGAAGTTTTGACTCAAAGCTTAAGGCTCTCTATATATATATATATATCTTTTTCTCTTAATTTATTTATCTCTTCAATTCTATTCTCTTCAATTCATTTCTCTCGTTAAGAAGATAGGAGACAAGGTTGATGGGATGATATGGGTGGTTGCATTGGATGCCCACTTTTGGGAAGAAGACAATCTTCTTTTTGACAATAAAGGCTAAAGGATGATAATAGAGGGGATACGTGTGTACTTCATGCATGAATATAACAAGAAAATCTTTGAAATGTCATGACCCACAAGCATTCAAAAGGAATTCTACCAAAATTGCCCTACTCTTGGGAAAATTAGTAGACCAGCCAATTTCTCGGCTAGCCGGCCAATTAAGTTGGCTGATCGGCCAAATTATTGGCTGTGGCTGACTATTATGCTCAAAATAGGATTTTTCAATAGAATTATCATCATTTCCTCTTATTTCCATAGTGTTCTGTGCTCGATTTCCTTAGAAAAAGTTTTATTTTGAAGTTTAAAAGTAAGCCTCAGAACACTACAAAAATATTCGGAACAAAGTGCAAAAAGAAGGTTTCGAAAGAGAGTTTTGAAAAGGATGAACACTTGGCCAAACCAGGCTTAGATTTGGAAATGAAGCACAACTTCTATCTTTCTTACTGAGAATTTTGTGAGAAACACATTCTTGTTTTCATTATCGAGTAATCAAAAGAAAGCGCCCAAGTCTTAAAGACGGTCAAAATGGGGTGTCTACAAGCCCCCTCTCCCCCCTCCCATGTCTCTGTCTTCGTTTGTGTCCTTAATGCCATCACCAATAGTCTTCGCTACTCCGAACCCCATATCTACCCCGCCCTCTGCAACTTTGAACCCTACATCTTCTTCCCAAATCGCTATTAGTCACCTGCCTAACTCCGACCATCCTCTTATCCATCTCTATCATGATCTCTCCATTATCGCCATCTAAAACCCTATATCGTGAGTTGCGAAGGAGGGTAGTGATGACAATAGTGGCAGAATGGAAGAAGAAGAAGAAGAAAAACAAGAATGAGGAGGAAAAGGGAGAGCGGCTACGGAGAGGCAACAAGGAAGATGACTTTGTGATGGTGGTGGTTGTCAATAGTTTAGTTTTTTGTTATGAGGGGTATGGAATAGAGATGAGGATAATGTAGATATTTGATTAAAGGATAAAATTATAATTAAAAAATTATTAATAATGGTGCGAATTGAGAGTAATTGAGATGTGCAAATAGAATTTTTCTTTTTAAAAATCAAATTTTAAAACATATGTATTGACGATAAAAAGTTATTTTTGTACCTACCACTGTAAACATAAATTTCAGAACATAAACCTTACACTTCGGATCATTTACCATGTGTATTATCAAGAAATCAAGCCAAAATGACATACCTGAATCCATTGTGACGGTTAAGCAGGCGTGATTATCAATAAGCTCTTTGTTATTGATTATGTTATTGCCTTCTAATCCTTTCCCCTTTGGTGCCTTATGTTTCTCCTTCAGAGGATTTAGAAAACATGGCAGTGTTTTTTACCGCTTGGGAAGGAATAGGGACCATAACCTTTTAAAGGTTGTAATTGGTTTTCAAAACTGAAACGTTACCAATATGTATTAATTTCTATTTATTGGTTTTCAACTGAAACGTTATGGAAGTTCAAAAGGAAACAATAAATGTCTATTTATTGTTTCAAAACTGAAAACCAACTTTAACAATTATTGGTTTTAATTCTATTTCTGCCCCTCATAGAAATAGGAATTAAACAACTAGTATCTACACATTATGTCCATAACACATATACCCTTAAGCCTATTAACTAAATTGAATCATTTAAATTGTAGGCTTCTTATAAATGATAACACCACATTTAATTATGTGGTCCCATTGAGACATTATCTAACAATCTCCCACTGGACCACATATGTATCTTGAAAAATGTGCTTAACTTTAGTGAGCTCAGAAATTTGTTATCATAACTTGAGGGTATCCAAACAATCTTGTCCATTAACTATATTAATATAGGATCAAAGCGGTCTTCGTTACATTAATCGTAACTCGACCCACCAATGGTCACGTATACTAATACAGCTAAATGACATAGATCAATCATGGATGCGTAGCATGGAAATTACATATAATGTGATCCATACATGCCTATTTCCAACTGGTCCTACTTAACTTTATTGAGATCAATACTTCACAATACGTAACAGAGCGTAATAAACTGAATACTTCATTTCTGCAGAAATTAATCTAATTACATAGATAAAACTCAAGGCTGACATAAAGCAGTAATATAAATACAAACTCCCACTAAACCAGAATGTTCTCAAATAGAACAACACCCATATGAGCAGTGTGCTCATGAAAGACCTTGGGTGGTAGTCCCTTCGTAAGTGGATCCGCTATCATGGAGTTTGTCCCAATGTGCTTTATGGAAATCTATCCACTCTGCACTCTTTCTTTTACAACTAGGAACTTGATATCAATATGCTTTGATTTTGTCGAGCTCCTGTTGTTATTGGAATATAAAACTGCAGACTTATTGTCACAATATAACTTAAGTGGTCTTCGATTGCCTTCCAAAATACGCAACCCAGTGACAAAATTCATGACCATATCCCTTGGTTTGATGCCTCGTAACATGCTACAAACTCTGCAGCCATGGTGGATGAAGCTATGAGCGTCGCTGCAGACCTCCAAGAAATTGTTCCGACTAACATATAAATATAGCGATGTGGATTTCCCTCTTGTCTTGGCATCCAAAGAAAATCGGAGTCGAATATCCAATGACCTCTAACTTATCCGATCTCCTATATGTGAGCATATATTCCTTTGTTCTCTGTAAATATCGCATAACACGCTTGACTGCTTTCCAATGATCCATGCCAGGATTACTTAAATATCTGCCTAATATGCCAACTATGAGCGCAATATCCGGACGCGTACATACTTGAGCATAAATTAGACTCCCTACAGCCGAGGCATAAGGAATCTTCTGCATTTCTTGAATTTCAAGATTGTTCTTCGGGCATTGGTTGAGACTAAACTTGTCTCCCTTAGCAATCGGGGTTTCACCTGATTTACAATTTTGCATGCCAAATCTAATGAGTACTTTTTCGATATAGCTCCTTTGTGATAATCCCAGAATACCCCGAGAACGATCTCAGTGTATTTCGATTCCTAATACAAAGGAAGCATCACCAAGATCTTTCATTTCAAAATTCTTAGATAGAAATCTCTTGGTGTCATGCAATAAGTTTATATCGTTTGTGGCAAGCAATATGTCGTCAACATATAAAACCAAAAATATGTGTTTACTCCCACTGAACTTGTGATACACACATTCATCAACAATGTTAGTTTCAAAACCATACGAAGTGAGAACTTGATGAAATTTGAAATACCACTGACGAGAAGCTTGTTTAAGTCCATAGATGGATTTAGTCAATTTGCAAACCATATTCTTTGGGTCTCCTGACACAAAGTTTTCTGGCTGCACCATATAAATTGTTTCTTTAATGTCACCATTAAGAAAAGCTGTTTTGACATCCATCTAATGCAACTCAAGATCAAAATATGCAACAAGCGCCATAATTGTCCTAAAAGAATCTTTCGAAGAAACTGGAGAGAAAGTTTCTTTAAAGTCAATTCCTTCTTTTTGAGTAAAGCCTTTGGCTACAAGACGTGCCTTATACCTCTCCACATTACCATTTGAATCCCTTTTGGTTTTAAATATCCATTTACAACCTACGGGCTTCGCACCAACTGGTAATGAGACAAGTTCCCAAACTTTATTGTCTTGCATAGACTTATATTCTTTATTCATGGCTTCTATCCACTTATGAGAGTTGGGACTTTCCATGGCTTGACGAAAGTTGATTGGATCATCTTTCGACATTCCATTTTCTACCTCATGTTCCTGGAGATATACAATATAATCATCTGAAAGTGCAAATCTCCTTTCTCTTGTGGATCGCCTTAATGGCACAGATTCTTGAGGGTGTAGAGTTTGTTCCTCAGGAACAATTACCTCATCTTGAATGGGGGTTTGAACTATATTATCTTGAACAACATTGTCTGGTTGAGGATCCAAAATTACTTCTCGAGCAATGACAGGTATAGAAACCTGTAATTGGTCAAAAGTAGTAGTATGAAGTGGGATTACTCCTACTTCCTCCTCAAAAACAATGTCTCTACCTGGATATCTCCCCCCAAACTCAACATCCTCAAAAAATGTTGCAATTCCCGTCTCAAATATTGACCTATTTGTGGGATCATAAAACTAATAACCCCGTGATCGTTCGGCATAGCCAATAAAGTAGCTGCTAATGGTTTTAGAGTCCAATTTTCGTTCATGAGGTTTATAAGGCCTCGCCTCAGCAGGACACCCCCACACATGCAAATGTTTTAGACTAGGCTTTCGCCCAACCCAAAGCTCATAAGGTGTTTTTTTTGCTTTAGTTGGCACCGATTTAAGATATAAGTTCTTTGTCTTTAGAGCCTCACCCCAGAGGACTCGGTAAAGTAGAATGATGATCATACTTCTTACCATATCCTTCAGAGTCGGTTTTCTCTCGGATACACCATTCATGCTAGGTGATCTGGCATGGTGTATTGTGGGACGATTCCACATTCCTCCAGGTATTTTGCAAACGGTCCTGGACGTTGTTCACCTGATCCATCATATCTGCCATAGTATTCACCACCACGGTCAGACCTGACACTTTTAATCCGTTTGTTGAGTTGTAACTCAACTTCGGCCTTAAATGTTTTGAATACGTCCAAAGACTGTGATTTCTCATGGATAAGAAATAGATACCCATATCGGGAATAGTCGTCTATGAATGTGATAAAATATTGTTGACCATTCCAAGACGCCATAGGGAATGGGCCACAAATGTCCGTATGAATTAATTCTAAGACATCTGTAGACCGATGGGCACCATATTTCTTTATTTTGGTCTGTTTTCCCTTGATACACTCAACACAGACATCAAAATCTGAAAAATCAAGAGAGTCCAAAATTCCATCAGACACAAGGCGCTCAACTCTAGATTTAGAGATGTGACCTAGGTGTTTGTGTCATAATGAGGCTGAAGTTTCCTTAGTTAATTTACGCTTTGTACCTCGTGATTCCACGTGCAAGGTTTCATTATAAGATGCAATAGTTTCGAGCAAATATAGATTATCAAACACATTAAGTAAACCAGTACCAACAACATTTGAATTAATAGACATACTAAACTTCATATTTCCAAAAGAACAATAATATCCCAATTTGTCCAATACAGAAACAGAAATTAAATTCCGTCTAAAGGACGGTACAACAAAAGTATCTAATAAATCCAAATAATAACCAGTTTTAAGCAATAATCTGAAGTGCCCTATTGCCTGCACTTCTATTGACTTGCCATCACCCACAAAGATGTATCTTTCAGCATCAGTTGGCTTTCGGTAGTTCAGGCAACCCTGCATAGAAACACATATGTGAGTAGTAGCACCAGAATCTACCCACCAAGTGTTTCTTGGTACTGAAGCTAAATTTATTTCAGAACAGACCAAAACATGAAATGTACCTTTCTTTACACGCCAGGCGACGTATTTGGCACAATCCTTCTTTCTGTGTCCGGGCTTGCCACAAAAGAAACAACCATCCTGCACTTTCTGTTTCTTTGGTTCCGGACCCTGAGGAATAGCAACTTCCTTTCCCTTATTCGTTCTTTTGCCCGTATGCTTGGAGGTGCTTGCCAGATGAGCACTGTCAGTCCTTTCTTGCTTCAATCTCTCTTCCTCTTGCACACAAAATGAAATGAGCTCATTGAGAGTCCATTTCTCCTTCTGGCAGTTATAACTGACCTTAAATTGGTTAAATTGTGCAGGAAGAGAGATGAGAACTAAATGCACGAACAAATCATCAGATAGGTCGAGCTTTAGTGCCTTAAGTTTTGAAACAAGATGAGACATTTCCATGATGTACTCGTGAACATTACCCTTGCCTTTATACTTTATTGAAATCAAGCTTGCTAAAAGCGTGCTTGTTTCAGCCTTATCGTTTTTAGCAAAACGCATTTGAATTTCTGAAAGAAATTCATCGGCAACGGTAACATCCTCTGTTATTGCACCCCGAAAGACTTCTGGAATCCCACACTTCATGATCATAAGACTTAGCCTGTTAGAACGATCCCACTTTTCAAAGTACACAATTTCCTCAGGAGTACTTTTGTGCGGAGAGCATTCGGTTTTGGCATCCTTAATGCCAAGTCTATGTCCATGCAGCCGAGAACAATCAATATGTTCTCTTTCCAGTCCTTAAAGTTTGTTCCATTTAACATTGGAACATTGTTCATGTTGGCAGAGATTGAAGTAGTCAACATTAAAGCTGAATAGAAAAGAAAATAAAAGGAATGAACAATTATGCTCACATTAAGTTACCAAAGAGATAATCTCTAAATAAATTAATTTAATGACAACATCTCAAGATACCTAGCACAACATTAATACCAAGCCTTTGGGTAGTGATATTAACTGTAAGTGGTATTCTTGTTGTAATGATCAAACATTGACAATAAGTTATGTCAAATAATAAATCTATCTTTTGATGGATTTATTATTCACATTAGGTTTCCTTTACAATTGGCACATGTTTATCACCACAAAATGTATGTGTAATTCTGCCAAGTATTAATCATGTCTTTGGACCGATAAATACTTGCATGAGATACACAGACATGAACATCAAAACATTCCATATAAAACAATCTAGACAAGAGAGATCACTTTTGTGACATCTTGTTTGAATGAACTTATATTGAGAATGTTAGAAAATTAAATTTCTGTAGACGTTGTATGAAATTACATTAAATTTAAAGATTTCTTAATTTGTTACCCCGAAATATTATATAATCTGCAGCAATCCCAATTATATATACATACATATATAAATAGAATTGACGGGTCCAAAAAAAAAAAAAAAACAAACTGACCACCGAATTATTTTACAATTCCAGAAAATAGATTGCCATTTTCACAGAACAAAACAGGAAAAAAAAAAACAGAATTTACACCCATAAGAAAATTCAGAATCTGATTCCAGGAAACTAAATAGAATGAATAAAGCATATCAATTCTGATAATACACATGATATGCTGGCTCTGATACCAATTGTAAACATAAATTTCAGAACATAAACCTTACACTTCGGATCATTTACCATGTGTATTATCAAGAAATCAAGCCAAAATGACATACCTGAATCCATTGACGAACGGTTAAACGGAAGCATGATTATCAATAAGCTCTTTGTTATTGATTATGTTATTGCCTTCTAATCCTTTCCCCTTTGGTGCCTTATGTTTCTCCTTGAGAGGATTTAGAAAACATGGCAGTGTTTTTTACCACCTGGGAAGGAATAGGGACCATAACCTTTTAAAGGTTGTAATTGGTTTTCAAAATTGAAACGTTACCAATATGTATTAATTTCTATTTATTGGTTTTCAACTGAAACGTTATGGAAGTTCAAAAGGAAACAATAAATGTCTATTTATTGTTTCAAAACTGAAAACCAACTTTAACCATTATTGGTTTTAATTCTATTTCTGCCCCTCATAGAAATAGGAATTAAACAACTAGTATCTATACATTAGGTCCATAACACATATACCCTTAAGCCTATTAACTAAATTGAATCACTTAAATTGTAGGCTTCTTATAAATGATAACACCACATTTAATTATGTGGTCCCATTGAGACATTATCTAACAACCACATGTCATAAGTTTCGCAGCCACATCCTTTATAACGTATTGCATAATCATAATATAAGACACTATGCCAAAATTGGGCTTTAGCGGCGGTTTTTTACCGCCGTTAAAGCCTTTAACGGCGGTTTCGTTACCGCCGTTTATGCGCGTGTTGGAAAAAGTAAAACCGTCGTAAAAAGGCAAATTACTGTCGTTAAAAGTCGATCAAAAACGGCGGTAATATAGGACAAAAAATGACGGTTTTTTATCGCCGTAAATAGGTTCAAAATTTTCAAAAAATAATTCTTTCTTCTTGCACTCCCCAAGTTTTGAACCTAGGACCTCTCATCCACCCACACCAACCACTCTGCCACAACCACTCTTCATGAAATATATTCCCTAAATAAATATTTAAACATTACTTTTACTTTAATGTAGATGGTTTCGCCGGAACTCACCGGAGTTTCGCCGGAGATTCGCCGGCAAAGACCGTCGTCATTAACGGTGGTAATGGTTGGGCATTAGCGGCGATTTTGTTACCGTCGTTAAAGGCACTTTTAGTGGCGGTTTTTTTAACGGCAGTAACGAAATCGCTGTTAATGATACATTAACGGCAGTATTAACGGTGGTTTTCGTTACCGTCGTTAATAGTACCTTTAACGGCGATTTTCGTTACCGTCGTTAAAAAAACCGCCGTTAATGCCCTGCTTTGGCGTAGTGTAGAGACACTTATTATTAGGCCATTTCAATTGTTTTATCAATTTAAATTTGATAAAAAAAAAATTAGTTAAAACAGTGCTTCAATCATTTCATTAAATCGATATAAAATGAAGAGTAAATTTATTTTATTTTATTTTATCAAATTAAGAGAGCTTTTGACCTTTCATCAAATTTTGTAGATGGCCATTGGGCTGGATGTCTTCCTGAATATTCTCCTGGACAACCAAACTTTCTTTATCTGAACATCAAATTTTACTCATGGCCGGACGTCCTCCTGAACAACTGAGATTGTAACAAAATTTGATGAAATTTTTTAATTTATCTTTAGAATGCATTATATCAGATTAAACTTTTCATCAAATTTTTATTGAAATTTAATTAAAAATTTAATGAAAAACTGGAGATTCTCTTACTAAGAACTCGATGTTCCAAAACACAAAAGAAACAAAAAAAAAAAAAAAATAGCAAGTGTTCTGCATCCACCATAAAGCGTAAGTCTAGTATTTTGAACAATTACTGAAAAATTAGATAGAAAGATTAAAAATAAAGAAATAATTTGAGTGAATTGACTCGTGACTTTGGAATTCTACTGAAAAATAAATTTTTTTCCTGAATATTTTGTTTTGTTTTGTATTTTTATAAATTTGTGTAAAATAGGTTCATCTAGCATTGTAATATTTGACAAAAGCAAAATTTTGTTTTGAAAAAAAAAAAAAGAAAAAAAAGCTATTTCTTGTTTGTTAAATTTTAATTTTTTTTTCCCTTTTCTGATTTAGTTAATTGAACCCTAAAATATATAATATAAAAAAATTACAAAAATTATAAAAAAAAAATCTCAAGGTTTAACCTTTATAATAAAGAGAAAATTGGTGATAATCCAATTTAAGAAGGGTATAAGACATTAGATTTAGTAAATATTTTTTTATTAGTGAGAGGTTCACCCTTTGTAAAATAATTTGGTGAGAAATCCTTTTATTGTTTTGAAATGATATTTTATTTCTAATTTTACCTCTTAATTTATCTATTGACTTTTTTTTTTGATTATATGTTCAAATTTATATCTATCTATTCAAATTATTTTCTTTCTGTTCAAATTTGCTGTCTATCTATTCAATTTTTTTAAACCTATCTGTTGAATTTTTTCTTATCTGTTGAAATTTTATAATATAGTTTTTCTATCTGTTCAAATTCACACAATTTTCACACTTTCTCTCTCTATCTGTTCCTCTATCTACTTCTTTTTTTTTCTCTCTATCTGTTTCTCTCTTGAAAAAATCTCTATTTAATTTGGACAAATCAGAGACAACCTTTTATCTATACAAATTTTAGTTGCAAAAATTTGGTTTGCACAAATAAAAATTGTATATATGTATCTTATGTGTTTCATTATCATCATCATAAAATTTTTATTTGTCCAAATACAAATCATCAAACAGTTGAAATACACACACAACAACAACAATACCTATACATACAAATGGATTAATAATTGAATTTGACAAAAGAGTTGGTGAAGCATCAAGTCAAAAAAAAAATTATTAAATAGTAAAAATACTCAATAAAAATAAAAATAATTCTTTCCTATTATTTATTGATAAACAGAAAACAAGTACTTGTTGTTCTTTAGAAGCCCTAGAGAGACAATCGTTGAATCTAACACTTGTGCAATTCCTTCTCTAGATCGGTTAATACTCTTGTCACATTAGTGTGATTAAATAATACAAATAGATTCATATGTAACACTTTAAATTCCAGAATAAGAAACATGTTGAAAAATTACAAGTAGATGGAACAAAATTACAAAATAAAACAAAATGGCAAAAGAAAGCAAATCGAAGCCTGCACTAGACAGTATCTTTAAAACAGATTCGCCACCTCATTGGTTGGGTGCTGGAGGTTGTTCGACGTTTGTTTTCCAGGATATGATGGTTGGACCAGTTACAGTAGGGCACCTACTGAGTAGCTTCTGCGAATAGAACTAAGGCAATACTCTCTCATACTAG
This sequence comes from Camellia lanceoleosa, assembly GCA_025200525.1. Classification (NCBI taxonomy): domain Eukaryota; kingdom Viridiplantae; phylum Streptophyta; class Magnoliopsida; order Ericales; family Theaceae; genus Camellia; species Camellia lanceoleosa. Next base: position 102,807,895 of record CM045767.1, on the reverse strand, counting down.
GAAGAAAAAAATTAGAATTTTGGAAGAACACAAAGATAGCAAAATTTTCTGGGTCAAAAACTAAAGGAGAAGGGTCTCCTTTTATATACATAGAGAGGGAGAAAGAAGGAGCCTCATGCAACAAATGCATAAATAAATCTCTGAAAACTGCCTAACAAATGTAGCAAAACTGATGGGACTTTATGTGTGTGAGTTACTTCATATATATACACGTGTGTATTTTTGCAGCCATTAACCTGGCTTGGCCTAAAAAGATTAGGTTGGTGGACCACCAACTTGGTCTAGCCCAAACCTAACCCATTCCAGCAAGTCTCAAGCTTGAAGCTTCAAGTCCATTTTTTCATATATATATACACGTGTGGCCATTTTTTCATAACCAACTTAGATCATAGTCTTGGCCCAAGTCCATTCTTGAAGCATCCATAACTCCTTTCCTTCGAAAAATTTAGATGCCCCAAAGGGCTCACATCCTTAGGCAAAAAATAAGATTTAAATACCTATCAATGCTCCCCTCTACAATCAATGTGGGATAGAAGGTTACTCACCTTTCCCAACATCTCTTTTATTAGGTTAACTTAATGAGTCAGTTTCTCATTCAAATTTTATTGGTTTTTGATCATTCTTTTTGTGGTGTAAAGATTTTATTACAAAGAATCTAAACCCACTTTAATCCACCTCAATTGAGGATTGGCACCCACTTTAATATTGCATTAAAGTCACCAAAACACTATTCCGTGTGTTTGGTTTGAGTTTTTTGAATTAAGTTTTTTGAAAACTGAATTTTTTAGTTTTCGTGTTTTTTTTTTTTTTTTTTTTTTTTTTTTTTTCTGTTTTTAGTGAATATTTTTAAGATTTTAAATAATTTTTTATATTTTTTTAGATGCACCTTACTTAAATGTATCTAAAAAGTAAAAAATTTGTGAAAAAATATTTTAAAAAATTAATAAATACATAAAAATACAAAAAAATGTGTTGAATTCTCGTTTTTTTTTTTTTTTTTGTATTTTTGGTATTTAGAGAATTTTTAAAAGGTTTTTTTTTCAAAATTTTTTTACTTTTTAGGTATATTTATGTTAGTTATGTCTAAAAAGTAAAAAAAAAAATTGCATAAAATATTTTAAAAATTCAGCAAAAACAAAAAATACAGAAAACAAGAAAGTATAATTTTTTAAAAAGTGTTTTTGGAAAAGAGGAACCAAGCAAAGTGATTATTTTCCAACAATCCCCCACATGAATAAAAATTGACCGAATGACAACAAATAGACAACGCTCAACAACAAAGACTCGAAGAGAGAAACTTTTGGGTTTGAACCCCTTATAGTAAAGTCTATCGGATTTACTGACTGCCTAGTGAGCACGAAGTTTTGAACTATTCTGTCGTTTATGTAAACCAAGACAATAGACCTCACACAGGTATTACTCCAACCATTGTTTTGTTCTCACTGTTATGTAAGGTTTGGCCCTGAAACACTAGCCGGGTTCAGTGAGTGGCTCAAAGAATTCGGCCTTGTCAATTTTTTATAGAATTGGGCCCACTTCACGCTCACATAGGTGACTCTGCTTGAGTATCCTGCTATACTTAGCTCAACAGCTCAACACACTAGAGTCATTAAATGCTCATCTTAACTTCTACACTTGTAGGTGTCATTTATAAAAGGAATGGTTGGAGGTTTAACCTTCTCAGTGGCATGCCACCGTTATACGCAATTAGGTTGTCTCATTGAACTTAGATGTTGGGATCTCCAATCAACTATGTTAGGTTTCCATTATGATAACATCTTACACGACAGGCCTTAAACCTATTCCTTCTGACGACTTCTCTACTAACAATCGATTTAACCCTTTGGTCACCGGATCCACAATGTTGTCCTTAGACTTCACATAGTCTAAAGTGACAACTCCGTTAGAGAGTAGTTGTCATATGGAATTATGTCTATGACACATACGTCTAGACTTTCCATTATACATATTACTCTATGCCCGTCCAGTAGCTAATTGGCTGTCACAATGAATATAAATGGCTAGCACAAGTTTCGACCAACGTGGAATATCTTCGACAAAATAGCGAAGCCATTCTACCTCTTCTGTTGCTTTATCAAACTTTATAAATTCTAATTCCATCGTTGATCGTGAGATACATGTCTGCTTGGAAGAATTCCAAGACACGACTGCCTCTCCAAGGGTGAACACATAACCACTAGTGGATTTTGAATCCCTAACATCATATATCTAATTCACATCGCTATAGCCTTCTATTACTACTGGATATTTGGTGTAATGCAGCCCATAATCTTGGGTGAAACGGAGATATCTTAACACCCGAATGATACCCTTCTAGTGAGTGGCATTAGGATTGCTCGTGTATCTACTAAGCCTGCTCGTGTATATCTGACCTTGTACAACTCATCGAATAGATCAAACTCCCAATGACCCAAGAATATTCTAGCTGAGAGACACTTTCACCATTATTCTTGGTCAAATGTAAACTCAAGTCTACCGGTGTCCTAAACACACTTGTATTTGATTTACCAAATTTCTCAAGTATTTTCTCAACATAGTGAGATTGAGAAAGTAAAATACCATAAGATGTTCGAGTAATCTTAACACCGAGAATTACATCTACAAAGCCCATATCTTTCATATCAAGCTTAGAATTAAACAATCTTTTGGTAGTTCTAATCATCTCATCATTACTACCAACAATGAGTATGTCATCAACGTATAGATACAAAATGACATAACCTCTGTCAGTGCCTTTGAATATACGCATTTGTCACACTCATTAATCTTGAACCCATTTGACAACATAGCATTGTCAAACTTCTCATGCCATTGTTTAGGAGTTTGTTTTAAACCATATAATGATTTAACAAGCTTACAAACTTTCTTATTTTGTCTTGGAGCTGAAAACCCCTCGGGTTGCTCCATGTAGATTTCTTCTTCTAAATCTCCATTTAAGAAAGCTGTCTTTACATCCATTTGATGTATCTCCAGACCACGTAAAGCTACTATCGCAATCACCATGCGAATGGATGTAATCCTTGTCACAGGTGAATACGTATCAAAGTAATCTAGGCCTTCTCGCTACCTATATCCTTTGATAACTAGCCTAGCTTTATACTTATCAATTAATCCATCTGCTTTCATTTTTCTTGCAAAGATCCTCTTGCTTTCCAAGGCCTTACTGCCTAGGGGTAGATCAACCAACTCCCAAGTATGGTTCTGTAAGATGGAGTCAATCTCACTTTTAATCGCTTCTTTCCACAAAGGACTTTTAGGTGAAGTTACAGCTTCATGGAAAGTTCGACGTTCTCCTTTTAACATATAAGTCAAGAAGTCCGGACCAAAGGACTTTGCGGTCCTGGCCTTTTTACTCCTTCATGGCTCATCTACTTCCTCAACTTGATCATTGACTTGATCATTTACGTAATCATCTATGTGATCATCTGTTTGATCATCTATGTGATCATTGTCACCTTCAACCTCTTTCATGGAACTCGGAATCCCTTTTTGGAGATGACAAAGAAATACATTTTCAAAGAAAGATGCATTTCTTGATTCCATGATCGTATTCTTGTGTATATCTGGAATAACAGACTTATACACAAGAAATCAATATGCACTGTTATTATATGCATAGCTAATGAATATACAATCCATTGACTTCGGGTCTATCTGAACCCGCTTGGGTGGAGGAACCACCACTTTCGCAAGACACCCCCACATTCGTAGGTATTTATATGAAGGCTTGTGGCCTTTCCACAACTCATATGGAGTCGTGTTTACATTTTTTCGAGGTATTCTATTAAGAATGTAATTCGTGGAGAGAATTGCTTCCCCCCACAAGTTTTGTGGCAACTAAGAACTTATTAACATTGCATTCATCATTTTTTTAACGTCCTATTTTTCCACTTAGCAACACCATTTGACTGAGGGGAATAAGGCGCTATAGCTTGGTGGATAATCCCAAATTGATCACAAATCTCAGCAAACGGAGATTCATACTCACCACCACGACCACTTTTTAAAGCCTTGATCTTACAGTTTAGTTGATTCTCAACTGCATTCTTGAAAAGAATAAATTTATCAATTGCCTTATCTTTGTTTTAAAGCAAATACACATAATAGTATTTAGTGCAATTATCAACAAATGTGATAAAGTACTTGTTACCACCATGTGATTGTAAGACTTTGAAGTCACACACATCACTATGTACTAAATCTAAAGGTTCGGTACTTCTTTCAATAGAATGAAAAGAAGTCCTTGTCAATTTTGCTGTTACACAAGTTTTACACTTGTGATTTAGATTAATCTTGAAAGATGGCATGTGATCTAATTTGATTAATCTACACAAAGAGTCAAAATTCACATGACCTAATCTACCATGTCATAAATTAGGGGACTCAAGCATATAAGCAGAAGAAGAAGCTTTCTGTAACGCCCTGAAATAAACCAACAAATATAAAACATCAATCCACATCCACTAAATACTAAAGGCAATTCTCCAATCCTTACATCATTAATCGATAGAGTTATTACAAAAGTTCCACATGCGATTTATACATTCAACGGCATGAAAACAGAAGAATCGATAGCATGTGAAGCATCAAATCCCAAAGGTAAATAAAATGCCCTCATGGGCTTACAATTTCCAAGGCTTAAGCCTGGTTACACAAAAGTGGCCTCTCGGACCTATATATAAATAGCCCTTGGCTAGCAAAATATATATACAACAAAGTAGAGTCATCTACTCTTTACAAAAACATGTCCACGCCCTCGACTCGACGGAATCACCACATCTTTACCTACACCAAATCCCATGGGGGTGAGCATGAAGCCCAGTAAAGAAATCCTTAACAAAGTATATACATTTATGCAAGATTCCCAAGGTTAATTCACATGCCATGCAATGCCAAAAAAAAAAAAAATCGTTTATATGCTCTTTTAAATTATCATCATGCCCAACAACAATTTGAAAATCCCAACAGTTCCAACATTTACAATTTTATTAAATGGGGTCGGTAAATACGACTCAGGTAATCCCTAGGTTGGTATTTGCAAGTAGGCTCAACAAACACTACCAATAACTCCACTTTACTGGTTGCTAATCGGAAGGGAAGTGCTACCTCATCCACTCGTGTTTTCGGTCTTTCACCCTGGACACTCAGGCCAACTTATCAATTTCATTTACACCTCCTATCCGGACTTACCAACGTACTTACCCTATAAACATTTCCATGATTTCATTTCGCGTTATTATTTTCTCAATGTAAACGTTCCAAACTCATTTCAAAGTGTAAAGTTATCAATTTTGAAGAGAATGTGATGCAATAAATAATAATGCTACATAACAATCCTCATTCTTTAATGCCTCAACAACAACACAATGATAACCAAAATTCCCATTTTTTCCTTTCCTCAATGCCCTTTCACAAATTGGCCATAGATTCAGAAGAAGCTGTTAATACATGGCAACATTACTTCATTTTGCACAAATTTTCAACTATTTAGTCCTTGCAAAATTATAGGCAAAATTTTGAACATCAACTTCTAAGAGTCACAATTTCATATATTCCATGGAATTTCAACAATGTATCAATTCATAGCCAGATGTATATATATGCATTTAACAATTGTCTCAATTTTCTTTTTGGTTTCCAAGGTCCTCATTCATCAAGAGGTTATCATGTTCACCCCAACAACATAAATCCTCACTCACTCTTTTATTTAATTCAAGAAAATTTAATAAATCTCCTCATTGTTCCCAAAGCTTTAAATTTTCTAGGTTTTTCACAAAAACCCTAACATTTCTTCCTCTCTTTTCAAAACATCACAAATATCTCCATCTCCACCCATGTGGTTCAACATCCCAAGGAAATCTATAAAAAGAACAAAAAGTATTTTCTTCTTACAAGATCAACATTTTCTTGAGCCAAAACCCATTTTCGAAATACACAAGAAAGAGCTCTCAAAATCAATCAAAACTTACACAAACATATATATAACTCTAAGTAATTTCCCAACCTCAAGCATGATGAAGAGATTGATGAAACCCTAGGATCAAAGATGAGAGATCTTCGATTTTCACCACACAATGTGAAGCTCTAGCTTTTGATCTCCAAGATTAGTGAGGGAAGATGACTCTATACCCAATGGATTGCAAGGAAATCAAAGAGTTTTAGTGTTTGATGAGGGTTTTTAGAGAGAAGGGGAAGTAAAATGATGTTTAGAGTGAGAGAGGAAGGCCCCAAATGTGATACAAACTCGGCCAAATGAGATAAAAAAAAATAGAGATTCGACTGCCCAGAATCCCGCACGTGCAGAGCACCTTTCCCGCACGTGTGGCCTTCACCTCCACACGTGCGGTGGTCCTTTTTGCCCTTCACTCTGCACCTGCCTTTTAGGCAGCGTGCAACCCTCCACAACTCGCCCTACCTCGCGCGTGTGACCTCATCCCCTGCATGTGCGGCCCAAAGCCCCTATACGTACAACCCTGGCCCAGCTGCCCAAAAAACTCTCAGCTCTATTCTAAGCACTTCGGACTCGGCCTTGCACTCTCCAGAACTAGTGAAGAATCAACACCAAATAAACAAGAACGAGAAATTATTTGAGAAAGGCTTCCGAACATCGCAAACCCAATGAAAACAAAAGTGAAGTGATACAAAAATGAAACCGGTCATCACACTTTCTCGTTAATTTTAGAGATAAGAGTCATTACATTGAGCTTAATAATACTGCCCGATATATACCCCTTCCCCACATAGACCCCACTCTTGGTTAACATGACCTTATCAGCCTCAAACACCATGCGAAAGCCATGTTTATTTAAGAGCGACCTCGAGACAAGGTTCTTCCGAATGTTCCGCACATATAGGACATCGTTTAGAGTTAGCTCTTTTCTTGAAGTCATCTTTGGGACCACTTTGCCTTTATTCTCAACAGTTGAGGTCGCAGAATTTCCTATGAACAACTTCTCTGCGTTTGAAACTGGTTCGAAGGTTGTGAACATCTTCTTTTCCACACAGATGTGGCGAGTGGCCCCAGTGTCCACCTACCATTCCTTCGAGTTAAACCCACCATGTTCACTTTCAAGACGACAACTGATAGATGCATGTTGTCCACATCTTGAGACAAATCCTCTATCTCAACCATATGAGCCCGATTTTTTTTCTGTGGAGGGTTCTTCTTATAGGGTTTCTTCTTCTTGCAGCAATCAACCGCCTGATGCCTATCTCTTCCACTGTTGAAGCATTCTCCATTGACCCTAAAAGTAGGTTCCTGCAGTTTGTAGGCTGGCCTTTTGGAGACACTGCCTCTAGCCCCCAACTTCGAGCTTTTGCCTATCGGTGGCTTCTTCTTCACTCCCGAGGACTGGCTATGCTCAACCACATTTGCTTTCATAGTGGAAGTACTTCCCTATTTCTTCCTGTTGTCTTTCTCAATATGGAGCCTAACAACGAGCTCTTCGACTGTCGTCTCCTTTCGCTTGTGCTTCAAGTAGTTCTTGAAGTCTTTCTAACTATTAGGCAACTTCTCCATCAGAGCAGCAGCCTGGAATGATTCACTCAGAAACATTCTCTCTGCATGAATCTCGTGCAAAATTACTTGGAACTCTTGAACTTGACTAACAACGATTTTTTAGTCCACTATTTTGAAGTCTAGAAATTGGCCAACGACCAATTTCTTTGCCGTAGTATCCTCGGTCTTGTACTTCTTGTCCAAATCATCCTATAACTCCTTTGCCGACTTTTTGGCATAAACACGTTGAAAAGTGAATCTGCCAAGCCATTCGGAACATATTTCCAACAAAGGAAGTCTGACTGCTTCCATGCATCTAGAGCCATGAGCTTATACTTGTCTTGCTCATTCTCTTCCACTGCTGGTGGATTTTCACTCAAAAACCTTGCAAGGCTTACAGTAGTCAGGTAGAAAAGCATATTTTGCTGCCACCTCTTAAAATTCACTCTCGTGAACTTTTCTGGGCACTTATGATGGTTGAGCGGGCCTCCCAGAACAGTAGGATCAGCAACATGGTTGACCATAGAGGTCACAACATCAGGGGTTGGCAAGCTAGTTACCTTGAGGTTCTGATCCCGCCAACATTAACAGTAGTAGTAGCAACAATAACAACATCGGTAACATTTGCTATTTCTGAAAAATACAACATAATTTCACTATTCTGCGTTTGTAGAAATTAAACTTAATACTAGAAAATCTCAAAGTTGGAAATTTAATTCAAAACTAGTTTCACCACTTCCCTAGAATCGAACATGGTCAGGAATGTTTTCAAGAAGACTGGAGGGGCCACATCAATCTCATGTAAAACCTAGTTAACCTTAGACAAAACTTTCAAGAGCATGTTGACTCCTAATTCATGGGAAACAATTTTTAGAATTAAGTTTTCCAAGGAACGAATTAGGTTAAAACAAATCAAGTTCCAAACTTACAAGAAATGTAAAAATTGCTAACAAAATTACAAGTAATGCAATTGCTACAATAATTACAAGAAAATAAAACTTGCTTAAATAAACTTGGCAATTAACAACTACTAAATCTCAAGCAAAAAACTGCTTCAATGATAAACAAAGTAACCAATCCATAAGGATTTTATTTGATCCAAAATCCTTTCCATGTTTAGGTATTTCTGTTCGTCACAAAGGTTAGTAGTCCAAAATTTTTGTTTTTACACCTCAAATACTATTTTGAAAGAAAAAAAAAAAAAAAAACCCCAAACAATCTAAAAATACTTGAAACCATCTAACAAACTATTTAATAATAAATTTAACTAATGAATTTTAATGCTAGATGAGTTAAAAAAATAAAACTCATAACTCTACAATTAAATTAAATAAAATTTTTAATACCCATGAGCTATGTATGAAATTATTACACAATTGAAACTCCAAAATTAATTTTACAATTTAATTTACGCAATAAATATGTAAAGAAATATAGACAAGTTACAAAACCTTTATAACTCCAAATACTTAAATTAAAAATTTAATAGGTTAGAGTTATATAAAGTTTTTACATATCAATAACCATGTAATAAACATGTGAGTGTTTTTAGCAATTAACATGTAAACAACTCATGTAAATAATTCTTGAAATAATAAGCATGTAACAAAAAATTAAAATCTAGAAACTTTTGAACATGCAAATTTTCCTACAAATCTAGAATCTAAAACATATTATAACATTAGAAACATGTACACCATGGTATGAAATTAAAACCCAGACTCACAAAATTAGACTAGACTGGAAAGCACTACTAGGACCCAACATCGTAAGACAAATTTTAATTTCTTAACCAAAATTAGAATATAAGTCTTAGTTTATATCATAAAAAAGTGGTATTTTCAGAAAAAAAAAAAAAAAAAAAAAATAGCACTAGGTTCTCTAGACAAAACAGTAGCACTTTTCCCTTCATAAAATAAATTTGATATCATGTATTATAGAAACCACGGCAGCATGCACATTAAATTAATTTAGAATCATGTTTAGTAATATACAAGAAACAATAAGCTTAATAAATAAATAAAAATTGAATTTGTGCAATAGTAGCAAATTTATGGGGACAGTGCACTACTTATTTAATACTCACACGAAGAGATGTACATAAGGACAATTAGAATTTCTACGCATGAACCACATATTTGTCCAATTACATAGGACCAAATTCCTATTCATGAAACAGTGAGCAATCCTATAACAGTGTACAATCTTGGGGAAACTAACTAGTCCAATTACATATGAATTTATTTGTTCAAATTTCACGGAAAAAAATAAATTTGTTTTAAGCTTCTTGTAACATTTATGTCATTAAATAATACAAATAGATTCATATGTAACACTTTAAATTCTAGAACAAGAAAGATGCTGAAAAATTACAAGTAGATGGAACAAAATTACAGAATAAAATAAAATGGCAAAAAGAAGCAAACCGAAGCCTGCACTAGATAGTCTCCTTAAAACAGATTTGCTGCTTCACCGGTTGGGTGCTGGAGGTTGTTTGACGTCTGTTTCCTAAGATACGATGGTTGGACCAACTACAGCAGGGCACCTATTGAGTAACTTCGACGAATAGAACTAAGGCAACACTCTCTCACACTAGAAAGAAAAAGAAAAAAAAAAAAAAAACTGGATTTTTGGAAGAACACAAAGATAGCAAAATTTTATAGGTCAAAAACTCAAGGAGAGAGGTCTCCTTTTATACACATGGAGGGGAAGAGAGGAGGAGCCTCCTGCAACAAATGCATAAATAAATCTCTGTAAAATTACCTAACAAATGTAGCAAAACTGATAGGACTTTATGTGTGTGAGTTACTTCATATATACACGTGTATTTCTGTAACCACCAACCTAGCTTGGTCTAAAAAGATTAGGTTGGTGGACCACTAATTTGGCCCCGCCCAAACCTAACCCAAGCCTCAAGCCTCAAGATCTACAGACTCGGTGGGTGAGCGACGCACGTGCGCATGTGGCAATTTTCATATAACCAACTTGAACCATAGTCTGGGCCTATGTCCATCCGTGAAGCATCCATAACTCCCTTATTTCAGAAAATTTAGATGCCCTAAAGGGCTCACACCCTTAGGCAAAAAATGAGATTTAAATACCCATCAATACTCTCCTCTACAATTAATGTGGGATAGAAGGTTACACACCTTTTCCAACACCTCTTTCATGAGGCCAACTTAATGAGTCAATTTCTCATTCAAATCTTAATGGTTTTTTATTATTCTTTCTGTGATGTAAAGATTTCATTACAAAGAATTTAAACCCACTTTAATCCACCTCAATTAAGGATTGGCACCCACTTTAATATTGCATTAAAGTCACAAAAAAACCATTACTTTCTAACAAATACTGCTTTAGGTTAGTTAATTTCCACTCTCCTCTCTTAACCTCTCTCTAATTCTCTTTCAATAATGTCACAGTTTGAACTCATTGATGTTATAAATATTCCCAAAAGCCACATATATACCTATACATACATATGAATCTAGATATGTATAAATAAACACATATTTATATATGAAGAAGAAATAAATGAGAAAATGTGTATAAATAAACACATTTTCTTGTATGTGTGTGTGTATGTATATATATATATGTGATATCTGTGTAAAAGAACTAAAAAAAGAAGATGAAGATGAAAAACGGGAGAGGAAGTTGTTGGAAAATAATGGGTTTTCGACAACTTTAATTCAAAATTAAAGTGGGACCCAAACGTTGGTTGAGGTGGATCTTAGTGGTTTTATATGATCTTAAGTGAGAAGATTGCAATACAAAAATAATGAACCGAAACCATTGAGTTGTGAATGAGAATTGTCTCATAAAATGGGCATCAATAAAGTTGAGTTTAGATTTGGACTTGGTCTTGGTTTGAACTAGGCCTAGACTTGTACTTGTGCATGTATTGGGTTTAGTCTTAGACTTGAACTCAAACCCAGCCCTGAGATTTTCGGGGTTCAAAGCCGACAATCAACTAATAAATTTCTGGGGTCCTTCACATTTTTTTTTCATTGAATGAAAAAAAAAATTTTGAAAGTAAAGGACAAAAGATTTGTATCAAAATCACAAAAAATATTTAGCATTACATTACAGTAACTAATAAGTATCGCTTGATCCTTACTCTTCTTGTATTTTTAGAAGCAAATAAATCAATCATACTTGCATAATCTAATTTTTTTGCAAAATCATTTTCAATGAATAACAGTGCTAATTATTTTAAATGGGCCTTTCAATTTTTTAATGGATCAATTTATTTTAAGTTAATTTGGGCTTTTCTTAATTTTTTTTGGTTTTAAAATATACTTAATATATTAGACTAAACTATAATAAGAGAGACCCCTTTTTTTGAGTCTATTTTCAATGGATAACAATGCTAATTTTTTTGAATGGCCTTTCAATTTTTTAATAGGTCAATTTATTTTAAGTTAGTATGGGCCTTTTTAAATTTTTTTAGAATTAAAACATACCTAATATATTACACTAAATTATGATAGGAGGGGCCTCTTTTTGTAGTCTATTTTGAGGGGCCCTAGGCCATGGCCTTGTGGCCTATGCCCCAGGGCCGGCCCTGCTTGGACTTGGACCTAGTCTTGAGTTTTGGGTTGAGTTGTGTTGAGCTTAGTTTGTGCATGTGTTTGAGATTGGAGTTGGATCGGGTTATAACCCAATACCTATATCCATTTTGCAACGCATCTAGTTTAATTCTCAAAACTTATACAGTATATACACATTATGATTTATATAATGGTTTTGGAATTTTGAACCTTTGTAACTCTAGCCCTAATGGCTAGAGTTGATGACCCCATTGATGTTAGCCTTCATGACTGAGGCTCTCCCCTACTAGTATAAATAGAAGCCTTTCTCCTCCAACTTAGTTGGTTGTTTTTCGAGAGGTTTTGTGATGGAAAATGAGATGGTATTTTGAGATAAAAAGTTGGAGATCGTTTTTACACCGAATAAATTTTTTTCTATATTATTTTGTTAGCCTCTTCTTTGGTTCTTGTTAGAGAGAGTGCATCCATTGTCAAGTTTGTCGAAACTATTCAGAAGGTGCTTCTGCATTAGCTGGTTACGACCGTCGTATCCTGGGAGACAAATGTCGGCGTACCTCAAACATCCATTGGGAGGCGGTGAATCTGTTTTATGGAAACTGTCTAGTGCAGGCTTTAGTTTGTTTCTTTTCTTATCATTTGTTCTTAAATTTGATGAGTTCCAATATTTTAATAATTTGTTCTATTAGTAATGTAATCTAATTCATTTCTGTATTTTTTAGTCGTATCGTTTATTTTGTATTTCATCCTCTTAATAAAAAATTATTTTGTCATTTCTATTTAATTTATTTTATATATTTTTCATGTATTATTATGAAAAAAAATACCAACAATCTTAAAACATATTTTTATAAATATATTTTGATAAAAGAATGTATTTTTTATTATAATTTTATTCTAGTGACTCTTGGAATTAAAATTAATTTAATTGCCTAGAGTTATTGGAATTTGAATTGTTTGTTTCAAGTAATTTATTTGCGTAATTTATTTTATGTTAATTAGTTGTTATTACATGAGTTATTTGATGGTTAGTGCTTAAGGTGGTAGGAGTTTATAAAAATAAAATAAGAATTTTATTTATTTTATTTCTTAATATTCTTACTAATTTATTTGATTTATTTGTTATTTGTTCTCTTTTATAATTAACTTTCTCTACATGTTTACCTAAATGCAAAAGAAGGATATATAATACAAAAAAAAATAAAATAAATTGAAATTAGTGAATGGGACTATTATTTTTTTTTTTTTGAACAGGTAAACCTAAGCATGGATAAGAATTTTGGATCTTTAGATTTTTGGACATATTTGTGAGTTTAATCATTCACCGTAATGTGGAGAATTATTTTGGATTTATTTCATATTGTTTTGAAAGTTTGTTAACTAATTTTGATTTAATTCGATTAATTAAATTCTGATAAAATCAAAGTGTTGGAATTCGTGTTTTGAGAATTTCAAAGGATTCGTCTAGTCAAAAGGTTTTGGACAGTATAAAATATCTCCAAACAGGTTTGTTTTAGGAGGAAATTTGGTAAAACAGTTTTGGTTTTTCTATATAATGCTCTTATTTCTAAGCTTGCTTATGATTATGTTGCATTATCACATGGTGGTATAGATTGATATTGTAGTGATATTAACTCTTATTTATTCTATTTATTTTTGGTTGTAACAATTGTGAGTTCTTTTATGTCTTAATGTGTAATCAAGGAAATTACTCCAAAATATTTTATATATTCATGGAATGATAAGTGAAAATTTAATTCTATTGTTATACATATATATATATATATATATATTTGCTCATAGTTATATGGTTGGATTGCCAACATTATGACCATAATATTCCAATATGTATAATTGATTTATAGCATGCAACTCATGACATTCTTGTAACTACAATGCATCTATAGCCTTTGAATTACACATTGCGAGTTATAGTTGAAATTACTTGTGTAATATTCATTTATTGGTTCATTAACTTATCTTGTATCCAAGTGTGTATATAAATAGTGAGTATGGAGATTTAGCGGCAACGAGATTAGAGTTTTGTAATGTGTTTTATACAAAAATAAGCATTACAAGTGGAGAAGTGTGTTCTTGGTTAAACGGATGATTCCAGATGTAACCATGAACTCCATTTTGCAGATTTAGAAAATTTGTAATTGTAACAGCTATAGTTGCATTTCCATTTCCATTTCCATTTGTAGTGGTTTTAATTTCTAATTTGTAATAGTTTCACTATAGTGAGATGAAAGGGGGAATGAAAGAAATTATAAACTTTCGGGCTTAGAGAAAGTCTTTGGGATTAATTTTATTATTCCCAAAGTGATTGGTTTTCTATAATAGAAACCAAAGTTTAGCCTTGGTTAAAGAGTATTTCTGATTTGTTCAGAAATGACAACTAAGACGAATCTGGTTTCAAAAATCTTTGAGTTTAATCTTTTTATTCCCAAAGTGGTAAGAAACTAAGCTTTGAGAAAGTCTTTGATTATAATTTAATTATTTCCAAAGTATTTTGTTTTGGGGGAAAAAAAAACCAACTTTTAGCATTAGCTAAAATGTTTTTTATTTTTATTTAGAAATAATGGGCCCAATTCCGAGAGTACCGGTTAACTTTTATGAGTGGTGTAATTCTAATAACAAATTTTAGTTGCTTATAAATTTTGTAAAATTGGTTTGTTTTAATCTAGTTTATCCTCTGAAAAACTTAATTCTAAATTTGTTTTCCATGGACTAGGAGTCAACATGCTCTTGAAAGTTTTGTCTAAGGTTAACTGGGTCTTAAGTGGGACTAGTGTGACCCCTCCAATCTTCTTGGAAACTTTTTAGATCATGTTCGATTCTAGGGTAAGTGGTGAGATCAGTTTTGAATTAAATTTTAGACTTTGGGATTTTCTAGTGTTAAGTTTAGTTTCTAGAAAAATAGTATAGTGAAATTTTGTAGTGATTTTTCAAAAATGGTTTTAAGAGGTGACAACAGAAAATATTGTTCCACCTGACAATCTTAAGCCTTGCAAAGTTCTTAAAGGAAGATCTAGAGAGATTAAGTGTGATTCAAGGAAATAAGTATGTTATTCTTGTGTCAATTATAGCATGTATGATTACAATGTGACTTTGTTTAAAAGCAAAAATGAGACAACCCTGTCACGACCCAAACCTGCCCCTATAGGTTTAGCGCCCTGACCGGCCAATAATCATAGATTACTTACGGCCTCTAAACGAAAATCCATTTAATATAAAGTACGGGGCTTAGCGGAAGTATAATACAACATATAAGTTATCCATCGAGCCATGCCTATATGGAGAAAGCAAACTTTGTATCATAAGAAAACGTTCGTACATTATGCACATACATCACATAAGTTCAAACAGCCAAATCTTATAGTTATACAAAACCCCAAAGTATACACAAATACAAAAACGATTTGGCAAAACAAAAGGGGGTCTAACTAACTTGGCTCCACACGAGCCTAGTTTACTTCATTTAGAAGCTCTTCAAAAATGCTGACCCGGGTAGACTCAAGGCATTCTTTAACCTTGATGTTCAGCTTGCCCACCTACATACATATATAAGTAAATAGTGAGTTAGGGCCCAGTGAGTAATAATAGAATAAAGAGGTTATATGAATGTAGTTCGATAACATTGCCAATCCAAATTTCATTTCAGTTCTCAATAATCCATTAACTTCATCATAAATATCATTCAATGTCAATTTGTGATGTACATCCATGAAGTAATAATATTCCAATGACAATGGACCATAACGGTCTAACACTAGAGAATCCCTGTGTGTCAATCAATCCAAAAGCTATGGTATTGTTTCCCCCAAGCAAGGGCCTAGCCGTGGTATTATTACCCCCAAGCAAGGGCCTAGCTATAGTATTGTCTCTCCTAGGCAAGGGCCTAGCCGTGGTATTGTCTCCCCCAGGCAAGGTCCTATGTTCCATGGATACCGCAATACAATTTCAAAACAAAACTTCATTCATTATAAGAAAATAATGTTTCAATAAACCATTCCGTCAATCATCATAACGTTTCAATAACCCATTCAATCAATCACATATCAATTTTGATAGCAATAACACTTTCAAAAGTAAACATAACTTGAACATATCGTTATAAAGTTATTATTCACAGTGGGTTATATTGTCACTAGGCCTCGGACGTCCACCTATACAAAACACATAACAAACGTACAATTGAAGTACCGTTCGATAGTCAATCTGCTTAATTAAATTGTCTTCATGTGTTTCTAACTCATTCCATGTTCATATGAGCTCAATTGGTGCCTAAGAGTACTTGAAATGACATGAGGATACAAGTACGCACTTAGAAGAGTTAGTCAAATTTTGTTGGAAACAGGGTCTCCGTTCGAGCGCAACTTCATTTGCTCGAGCAAGGGTTCAAAAATAAGGGTGGTCGCTCAAACGCAACTTTGGTCGCTCGAGCAGTTTGTAAACTTTTACAAAAGTACTGGTTGCATGAAATTTTCACTCGATGGTCGCTCGAGAGGGAGATTGAGTAAAAAGGGGTCCTCGCTCGAGCGCCATTTTGGTCGCTTGAGCAGCCTGCAAACTTATGTAAAACTTCTGGGAGCTCGATTTTCACACTTGAGCGACACTTTCTTCGCTCGAGCGAACATGCCAAATTCTAGAATTTCCAGAATTGTGTTTGAAGTTCAAATTTGGTATTCAAAGGTTCCAAACTCGTGTTTTAGGTACAAAAACATGGAAAACATTATAAAACATGGAAACATAGTTAATTTGGAACCAATTGCTCAAAACCATGGCAAATTCTCAACCACTCAACCAAAAACTTCAACTTCAAGTTATAAAGCAAGTTTGACTCAAATTGAGTTTATATTTCTTCAAAACATAATCAAGTAATATGAGAAGTATGAAAACATGGAGGACTCTTCAAATTGAGGTGTAAATGTGCCATGCATGTAAGAACTTCATGGATTCTAACTCAACTTATGCATGCATGTACATGATTAACTCTTATCTTCCAAATTCAGGGTGATTCAAGCTTCTACCAAACAATTTCATGCAAATGAACTCAAAACTTAGATGAATTCAATTCCTACATGTTTCATTTTCAAGGATTAAGGTTGGAGATCATACTTAGGGCTTGAATTCAGGTATATACTAGCTTAAATCCCCAAGTCCTCCACAATTTGTTTCAAATTCTCCTTTCTCTCTCTTTAAATGTTGAGCTTAGCTTCCCTCTCTCTCAAAATCTCAGCCCAAGTGTTTGTATAAATGAGTTCAAAACATGTGCTAGGCTTATATAGAGTGTAATTAACTTAGCCTAATCAAAGTTGATTAAGGTTAATTAATTAGGTTCATTTCTAACTAAGTTCAGTTAGTTTATTCTAATTATTTTGATCTGAATCAATTTTCAATTAAAGTTGCCATAAAATTATAAATATTCTAATTAGTCTATTAAGCTAATCAATTTCAGCTTCTGAAGTTGTCTTAGCTCTCAATTTCTGTCTCTAAGTTGCCAATTCGAACATATATTCCATGTAATAATAGATAACTACAAAATTAAGCATGTAATCACTTAATTGAACACATAATCATGCAATTAGGCTTATTGAAATAATATAATATAATAGTTCGGAGGTCGGGGTCATCACAAACCCGCTAGGGTGGGTGAATATATTTTTTGAATTTTTAAATTCTGAATATATTCTTAAATTGGTGGCTCCTAGTAAGTACAAGATAAGAGATAGAAAATTGGTAGTTCCTATGAGTTATTAGACCATTGGCTACATAGTTATAAGATTGTGGTTTCTAGTGGTGAATATATTATTGATCACATCTCAAGACATGATGGTTCCTAGTAGTGGAGAGGTTACTGATCATATATATATCAAAACATGATGATTCTTAGTAATGAAAGTGACTACTGATCACATTTAAAACATTATGATTCCTAGTAGTGGAGAGTCTACTAACCACATGATGAGAAATTAGTGATTCCTAGTGATAAGACTACTGGCCATGTTATAAAGTTTCGAATAATAGACTATTGATCACTAGGTTTGTGATTCCAAATGGTAAGGCTATTGACTTCAGAGTGACATGTTGGACTAAACTTTTTTGGTGCCTTGAATTTGGAAAAGACCTAATTTGGTTGATGATTGTTTGAGAATATGTTTACTGTGATATGATTTGAGAGTTTCATAATCATTTTGACACAAGGAATTGTTTAAAGACCCTGTATAAATTTTTAGAAAGGCTAAAAGCCTTCATATAAATTCTACAAATGTGGGGTTGTCATGTAAAGGTAGTAATACCTAAACCTAAGATGGTCAGAATAAGCCTTAAAATTTGTTGACTTTGTATTCAATAGTTA
This sequence comes from Camellia lanceoleosa, assembly GCA_025200525.1. Lineage (NCBI taxonomy): Eukaryota > Viridiplantae > Streptophyta > Magnoliopsida > Ericales > Theaceae > Camellia > Camellia lanceoleosa. Next base: position 102,789,465 of record CM045767.1, on the reverse strand, counting down.
TGCACAATATAGTAGTGCATATCGGTTTTTTGTGTAGACAAATCTAATATTTAGATTTACACAAGAATATTATCATGAAATTGAGGAAATGGTTTTAGTGAGAAAAGAGATGAGCCTAGAAGATGTTAATATGCTAGGACTTTAAAGTTCTTCTATCTAAATCTTCTTAAACCTATATGCTGGCTAGTGAAGCTAAAAGCTTCTTTAAAGCTGTGATTTCTCTAGAAAATTTAGCTTTATCTTGCATGGGTAGTAAGCCTTGGGATGCAAGTGAATGAAAGCCGATGAGAAAGGCTTGTTATCAAAGGATACTAGCAAAGAGAAGGCCTGGATTGGTTTGATACGTATAGCGACCTTAGTTTGAATATGACTTGTTGATGTTTTGGATCCGAGTTTTAATGCCTGTTTTAGTTGTTCATGTCTTGCTTCTACTCATTGTTTATTGGGTTTGGTTATTGGAGTGTCTTGGTTGCGTTGGGAATAGGTTGGTAACTTGTTTCTCAAACTGTTATTGCCCAAAATTTTGTTTCTGTGCTCAAGCGGTACTTCCTGCGCTCGAGCAATCAGTGTGAACTTCTAGCACTTTTGCAGGTCTGCGAAGATAATGGGAATTGTCATTCTTCACTTGATTGGCCATTCTTGTGCTCGAGCAGTGTTAGCTTGAGTGGTACTTTTTGTGCTCGAGCGGTGGTCACTTGTCTATAAAGCTTTTGAGAGTTTGTATTTTATGCTCGAGTGACGCTTTTTGCACTCGAGCAGTCCCACTTTTTATGTATGGATGCTCGAGTGTCATTTCTTGTGCTCAAGAGGTCTGCGCGTCTATACAAGGCCGTAATACGCTGAAAAAGTCACTTTTTGCTTTTCTCTCTCTCCCTTTTTCACCATTTTAGGGTTTCTTGGACCTAAAAGCTTGGGTTTCATCTAGTTACACCCATTTTCTACCCCTAGTCCTAGACCAAAATGTAGAGGGTCATAAGGGCTTCCTTTTGATCTGAACGGATTGTGTTTTCATCACCGGTGGATTTTCGGCTTCTCTCCCCTTCGCTCCAAGAGGTAGAGATTCTTAAGCTTCTTTTCAATACCTCTCTATAGATAGACTTGTAGTATTTTTACTACATTTACAAACATAGTTTACGGTTAATTTTGTTAAAAAGCATATGAGTTTATTTGAGTTTAAATTGGTGGGTTTATGGGTTATGTTTACATTTGATTTTGGGTTGTAAAAGTATGTTTATGATATGGGATTGGAAAGGTTGGTATTCCATTCGTAAATTGTAAAATGTTGAAGAAAGGTTTTATGTAAATTGCAAATTGGAGTTATGTTGTGGTTGTTTACCAAATTGGGATTTTAGGGCTAATGATAGCAGATTTTGGTCATTGTGTATGATGGGAATACGAGTGGGAAAACCCTATTTTTAAAACAAATTGGCATTAGCTATCTTTTAATAAAATGTGAGAGTTTCCAATGAATTGGAACATGGAATTACCTAAGGGGTGTTTATTATTTTGGATTATGTGATTGACGTATAGAGTTTTGTCCTTAGCCATCGGTGGAGGATGGTATTACTTGTTGCTAGAGATAGACTATGAGTACTATCGTAGGATGGGCTATATAGTGTAACACGATGTGTTGTCGATGATAAATGAACATTGTGAATAGACAATTCCATTGTTAAGTTATGGAGTATGTTGTTAAAAAGGTAACTGCAACGCTTATAAATGTATTTTGTATTGTGAGACGATTATCGGACAATATGATTTTGGTGTTTAGTAATTCACGTTATGTATGGAAACACTTTAAGAATGTGAGAAAACCTGTTGTTGAATGGTGGTATGTGGAACACATTTTCATGGAAATGGGTTAGTGTATTTAACTGTTAATAGTTGGGATTGTAATGATTGGACTAGGTGTATGTATTACACCCGTGTATTATGCATGATTGGTTAGTTTGTTATGCTTTTAATGTGATGTTGTCTGTGAGGTCCGTTTCTCTCCGGTTAAACTGGTAAAGCATGGCGCCTTGACAAAGATTTCCTCATTTATTTCGGTTTGTGCCTGGTAAAGTATAAAAAAGGGGTCCGTTTCCCACCGTATGTTAGCTGGCAAAGCGTGGTGCCTTGTGATAGGTTCTTCGTTCCCTTCTGGTTTGCGCTTGGTAAAGTGTGACTTGAGGGGGCACTACCTTCCAGGTGAGGCCGATAAAGTGTTATGTGTTATTAGTATTGTTGGATCTGCTATTCGTGGTGTAGGCCGGTGGAGAGAAGATTGGTAGTATGTATTACTTTAGTTATCTTGTTTTGGATATACATATGTGTTGTCGGTTTTCATATTGTGAAGATGAGATTGTAAGTATGTATTATTTCAGCTATCTCTTTTGAATGTATACAAGTATTAACGGTTTCATACCGATCACCCTTTTAAATCCTTGGGCCCATGGTCAGGGAAGGTTGTAGTTATATATGTTGGGATGTAAATGCTGATGGTGTATTGAGAAGTAGAATGGGGATTATGATTTGCATGTGGGGTTATATTTTCAGAACGGTTGTTTAAGTGAGATTGTTTTATGTTAACGTGAGAAGGTTTATCAAAGAAAGAATGAGGTTTTAAAACATTTTCTTTTGGAAGTAATGATGAGAATGTGAAAGAGAATAAACAATTTTATACTGAATTGTGTCAAGAGTAAAGTTTTGAGAAAAACACAGTTATATGTGTATATTTTGGATATTAAATGTCACATTACTTATATGGTATGTCTTGATGCATTCATGATCATTTTTATCTATATGTTGTGATTGGTTAGGATCTTTGAGATCTCTACTGGGTTTAGTGCTCATCCAGGTGTTGATAAACATTTTTAGGTACAAGGCTGGAGGAATTGTGTATGACTTGAAGTCTTTTAATTGTTAGCCACGGGCCCTTTACTTGTTGGCCGTGTGCCATGTATTGTATAAGGGTAAATCCTTTTTGTTTTATTTATTGTTATTAAATATAAGCCTAAGGGCATTGTATCATGTCTTATTTATATCATCATTGTTGTCGTGAGAGAATGTTATTATTTATTCCTGTTCATGTTTTCAACTAAATAGAATTATTATAATGGATTTGGTAATAGATTTGAATAATAAAAGTTGGGGCGTGACAATACATGATCACCAGTTATGGTGAGTGTAATCACAATTGTGCGAAGTCTGGAGATACATTAAGATGGATGTTCAGATAGCTTTCCTATATGAAGATTTAGTTGAATAAATCTTTAACCTAAAGGGTTTGTCGGTTCCAAGACGAAAGATTGTAAGCTTGAGAATCATTTTATGATTTGAAATAAGTATCGAAATAATGGCAAGAGAATTTTGACTACACTAAGTTGTCAAGTGGGTATTGACAAATGTGTTTATGTCAGAGACATTGACAATATTATATGTCATGTTGTGTCTGTGTGTAGGTGTAGACACCCCATTTTTTATCGCCCTTAAAAGACTTGTGCGCCACCGATTGATCACCCAATAATGAATTTACACGCTCGTCCAAATGCTCAATTTCCTCAACAGGAAACCTCAATTTTGAGCCTTAGGAACCTACAAACCTTGTGCCTTGTTTTTGGAGAAAAACAGTAGTTTTTCAAACCTGACCATCCAGGGACCTGCAGACCCACTAGTGGTCTGCTGGCCACGATTAGTGGCTTGCCAGCCACTTGTGTAAAAACTCAGATATTTTTGCCAGCTGTCTCTACAGATGCATTCACTGCATCAGTTATGTCTATATGAATATTTTCGAGATAGTCTCATATATTTATATATATATATATGACTCTCTAAAAAATTAGGGTTAGAAAAAAATTATGGAGCAATGCTTTGGAAAATATTTCTCTCTTTACGTTTCCCTCTCTTTTGCAACTTTTATACCTTTTGCCTAGACACTCTAAACCAAACCTTGAAGGTTCTTTGCTGAGGTGTTTGAGCTTGCGTTTTAGCTCTTAAGAGTATGAAATTGGTTGTTTGTAACTCAAAGGATCACTCCTCTTCAAGAGGTATAACTCCAAGCTTCTTTCCCCTATTTATTTTCCATCATTCATTGCTGTGTTTGTATTGTTTTTCACTTGTATTTGTGGGCTGAAACTTTTGGTTTAAAGCCATTAAGGATAGAGGAGTGGACCACCCTCTTTGACCCTTGTCTTCTAGGCTTTTACTCTTGTGTTTCCCACCTTTTCGTTAACTCTTTTTGAACTTCTTACCACTGATTTTTAGAGATTTTTCAGAGGCTAAAATGTGGTTTTGAAATCCCAAAAATGGAGGGGTTAGCCACCTCTCCTTATGCTTGTTTATTAGCTTAACTTTTCCGTTGTTTTAGCTAACTTTTTTTTAGCTTTTCTATGTTATTTTCAGCACTATTTTAGCTTATTTTAGGACTATTTTTTATGTGTTTAGTTCATTTATGCTTTGCATAGTTGGTTTGTAGTGTAATGATCCTCATAGGTTTGGTGTTTTAGGCCTTAGACACCAACCTATTTGAGTTGATAGCATTTATTTCTTACTTTCCACACTTGTGTTCACATGTAATCACCTCTGTAACCTCTCTTCTTTCTTAGATTTTCCTTTGCTTTGAGAGTCGTTTCAACCGATTGTTGTTTAAGCTTGAGATAGAGATCCTTGTGCTTAATGGTTTAATCTCTTCGAAGGTTCATTACCAACGGCATGACATCTCTCTCATGCCTAAAATAGCCTTTTGTTTGACACTTCTTTCCATTAGTGAACTTAATCTTCATTATTGGACTAAAAGGCTTAAGGAATGGAAAGGTAATTAAAAGAGATATTGAAATTGGAATAAAATGGAGCAAGATAATAAAATGGTTTGGGTTCAATTGAACGTTAATTGAACCCATTGAGTCTTGAGTCGTTTTATACTTGTTAGTGATGAAAATGGTTCAAGAGTCAATGTCAACCACTTCCCTTGATCAATATCATGATAGGGAGAAGGTTCTTGAGTCTTTCATTGTGCATTTATTAAGATTGTATCCCTTGATTCTTAGGCCATCATGCAATGAATTTGCATCGACTGATGGTTTGCGAATCAAGCCTACCCCCCATTTGAGCTAATTCATGATAAGGAGAGGCAGGGTGGATAGAAATCCCTTAAAAATGATCTATTTGTTATTTGTTGTAGCAAGGCAGTACCCCAAATTAGTGGCTGGCAAGCCACCTTTACTGTACGGCAGGCCACTATTAGTGTATGGTCGTCCACCACTTCTGGCTTGTCGGCAACCTTTTTCAGCCAGGCAGTATCACTTTTTTTTTTTTTTGAACAGAGGCTAAGGTGCAAAACAGTGCAGAGGCATTTTTGGGGGAGCAAATCATGTGCATGCATAAGCCATTCCCTTATTTCTCGGGGCCCGTGAACTTGCGGACTTATAATATTTAATTATTTAGCTAGAATAGCTAGTTAACTTGGTTTTGTAATTATTTAGATTAATTTATTCATTCTGTGTTATAATTATTTAATTAGCTCGAATAGATAGTTAAATTCGAGGTAATTAGCTAGCTTAGTTAATTCATTCATTCGGACTCTCCTGCGAGAAGGTAAACCTGTAATAATGTGTGTATGTCTTTCAACCTTACGTCTTTCTCTCTTTTATATTCCATTTAGCATTTACCATGTATAAAGCATTCATTTGTCTTGCATGCATTATGCTCGATGCATCATTCTAGCAAGCATTGTTGTTTATTGCTTCTTTGAAAACGTGCTTAAACTGCATGCTATCATAATGATTCACATGTCATGCTAGTAGCCGAGCCTATTACCTGCATATCACATGTATTGCATCAGTCATTTTGCATCCATAGGATCATGCATTTTTTTTTAACTCTTTTGTTTCGTTCGACTTGCCTTGGAGTACTAGGTGAGCATTTATTGCTTCAGCATTTTGCATGGGTGTGATTGTTGTCATGACAAACATGATTACCATGAGGCTAAGTGCTTAAGTGATATACTTGTTTGAATACCTGCGAATGAAGGCTAATTGCTTGAATTGGAGTAATTTGAGTAATGTACATATGAGATCACTTTTTCAAGTGGTACATGTTTAAAACAATTTTCAAAAGAAACATGAAATCAAAGTGTTCCAATTTTAGCAAATTAGTCTATACTTGTGTGCGCCACATAGTAATTAGCTTAATAAATTAGAACAATACCATATAATATAAATAAGAATCACATCATGATTAGTAGAGGCCGATCTTTGATCGGGCGAGTGGGGTGCTCAATTCATGACCTTCCCCTCTCGTACCTAAGTTCCCGAGCTGAGACATTTTGGTGATGACAAATAAGTGGTCTTTGGCACGAGTCTCAGGTTTCCTAAATTTTCTAAAAATATTTAGGTGGCGACTCTATAATCTGGCAAAGTAGTTCATTTTTGGCATTTTAATTTGTGGTAGCCGAATAATTGGCGAAGATAAAGGAGGTATATTTCAGAAGCTTGACGCTAGCCGGCAGATATCCCGCAAGGATAAGGGGCTGAATAGGATAAATAGGCCGAATAGGGGAGGATCCCTAGAGCCGAATAGTGGAAAAGATAATGATTGAAAAAGTAGGCCCTGGCCCCGAGGATCAGAAGAAACGAGTATAAATATAATGGCAATGGACTAGAAAAGGTATGCAAGAATCACTTCTAAAAACTTAGTGAACAAGCTTTCTTGAGTAGAGGAACTGACTTGTCCGTCGGAGTGCTAATTCCGGCACCCCCGACCGGAGTATTTGTATCTTTGCAGGTGACTAGCTGAGGATCATTGGCGTCTTCCAGGATCTGAAGAGTATTTCCAATCCACTTCCCCACAATTGGCGCCGTCTGTGGGAATACTCAAATACATCCATGGAAGGCGTGACCGAAGATCCTTCAATAGCCACCAATGAGATCACACAGCGAGACGACCTCACCCCAGCTAATATGCTTGGAAAAGAAACTATCGCGGCATGACGTGTCTTGAACTTCGATTTGCCAACAACTTCAGCACAAGAAACAATGCAGGCTATCATGGAACAAGCAAAGCAGAACGAACAAAGGCTCGAGAACATGATCGCTGAGAACGAACGACTCCGTCAAGAGTTGGCTCTGGAGGTAGCAAAATCTAGAGAGGCCATGGGCCAGGAACCAGAGTGACCTCCGAGGGCAGACGGGCAAAGACCTCGGGCTCGACCAAAGGATACCGATAGCAACTGCAACTCATTATCCACGGAGCTCGACGCAAGGGGACGATCCGAAACCTCCAGCTCCTCCGAAAAGGATCTGCGAACAAGGATCAAGCGCAGGAGAAGCAGCTCAAACGAGGAAGACCAGCACGATCCTTTCGTTCGACGGATCGCAAGGGCGTCCCTGCCCAAGAAATTCAAAGCTCCGTCATTCACTCTTTACGACGGAAATTCAGACTTAATCGATCATATCCGTCATTATAAATAAAGCGACATCAAGACGCAGACAATGAAGCCCTTATGTGCCGAATATTCCCTAGCAGCCTAGGTCCACTAGCCGTCAAGTGGTATTACAAGTTGGAGCCAGCTTCGATTAAAAGCTTCCGCCAACTGCAGAAATCCTTCAGGACCAGGTTCATCACCAACGAGGTACAACCGAAACAGGCCGACTCCCTCTAGGCTATGCAGATCCAGTCGGGAGATACGCTCAGAGCGTACTCGGCACGATATTGGGAGTGCTTCAACCTTGTTGACGATGCTTGCAACGACTCCATGGCCATTATCGCCTTCAAAATGGGCTTACATCATGACAGTGCTCTGCGCAGTTCCCTGACCAGAAGGCCCCCCAAAACAGTCTGGGCGTTGATGAAGAAAGTTGAAGAATATTGTAAAGTCGAAGATGATGCCCTGAGGATAAAAGCCGGACAAATCTCCAGCAAAACGGCCCTCCCCGAAATTGCTCGACCAATAAGCTCCGTACCGCCACCGAGCCCTGAACACCGGCAACGAACCAAGCGAGACAAAATGCGAGACTCCCGCCGATCAAGCGATCAGTGCTCCCACTGAACGAACGAACAACTACAAGTCGACAACAGACGCTCAAGGCGAACTGACAAGAAGTATACGGAGTTGACAGAGCCGATCGCGACAATAATGACCAAAGTCCAGCACCTTCCATTTTTCAAGTGGCCGTCGAAGATGGTGGGGCCTCCCGACACACGGAGGAGGGACAAACGATGCGAATACCACAAAGATCACGGCCATAAAACCGAGAGCTGTTATGCGCTAAAGGATCATCTGGAGGAACTGGTGCAAGATGGTCGACTGTAGCAATACATGAGCAAGGGAAGGCCAACCAAAGCATTAGCCTTGAGACAGGATTCACCTCCACTTGGTGTGATCCGCATAATCCACAGTCTGTCGGCATCCCCGACCGTGCATACGATTCAATCGCATCCAATTCCCCAAAAACATAACATGTTAGCCGGCAGGCCCAGAGAAGCTCCGGCGATTAAGTTCGATGACTCCGACCTCGTCGGAACAGTGGCCAGCCACGTCAATCCTTTGGTCGTCAAATTACGCGTACGACGGTTTAGCGTTGAACGCATTCTCATAGACCCAGGAAGCACTTCGGAAATCTTGTACTACAGAACTTTTGTTGAACTCGGCCTCAACGAGTCGGACCTATCACCGTCGTCTAAACCACTATTCGGCTTCAACACAAATCTAGAATACCCGTTGGGGAGGATCGTGCTACCTGTTCGAGCGGGCTCAAAAACGGTTGACGTGGAATTCTTGGTTGTGAAGCTTCCATCGCCGTATAATGCCATCATGGGCGCTCGTTGCATGTCATGAAGGTTGTCCCAAGCACCTACCATCAGCTTATGCGCTTCCCAACAGACCGTGGCATTGAAGAGATCCGTGGCTCACCGCAATCCGCGCGAACGTAGACTTTATGAAGATCCATTTACGAACCCGACTTATGGGATCTGATGCTTGTACTGGTACCACGTTTTAATGAAAATCGATTTTCTTTGGCAAACTCTCCTTCAAACCTCTTAGGGCCAAATAAGTCTCCGGATTCGGAGCGCCCTTCGTGGATATCACGATTGGCCAAAATAAGTCTCCGGATTCAGAGCCCCCTTTTGGTGCAGGTCACCTTAGGGCCGAATAAGTCTCCGGATTCGGAGCGCCTTTCGTGGATGTCACGATTGGCCAAAATAAGTCTCCGGATTCGGAGCGCCCTTCGTGGATATCACGATTGGCCAAAATAAGTCTCCGGATTCAGAGCCCCCTTTTGGTGCAGGTCACCTTAGGGCCGAATAAGTCTCCGGATTCGGAGCGCCCTTCGTGGATGTCACGATTGGCCAAAATAAGTCTCCGGATTCGGAGCCCCCTTTTGGTGCAGGTCACCTTAGGGCCGAATAAGTCTCCGGATTCGGAGCGCCCTTCGTGGATGTCACGATTGGCCAAAATAAGTCTCCGGATTCGGAGCCCCCTTTTGGTGCAGGTCACCTTAGGGCCGAATAAGTCTCCGGATTCGGAGCACCCTTCGTGGATGTCACGATTGGCCAAAATAAGTCTCCGGATTCGGAGCGCCCTTTGGTGCACGACACCTTAGGGCCGAATAAGTCTCCGGATTCGAAGCGCCCTTTGTGGATATCACGATTGGCCAAATTAAGCCTCCGGATTCGAAGCGCCCTTTGGTGCACGACACCTTAGGGCCGAATCAGTCTCCGGATTCGGAGCCCCCTTGGCTGCATGACACCTTAGGGCCGAATAAGTCTTCGGATCCGGAGCCTGTTTTAATCAACTAATTAAGCCGGAATTACTAATATGGTTCGCCGGACAAGGCGTGCCTTAGCCGACCCACGAGTACGACCCATTCCGGTTAAACTCGCATCCCGCCTAAGGCAAGGGCTGATCCCTGAATACAGGAAAAATATTTCAGCTACACAAAAGCTCCGGTAGCAAACTTTCCGATAGCAAACTAATAGCAAACCATTAAACCATACGAAATGACGTGCTTAACCATTAAAAGTTGGGATCAGGAACATTCATCCGGCATAGCTCAACAAAAGATTTTCAGAGTAAGACTCAACTATATGAAATAACACTTTTTATTTGATTAAAAAGTTGTTACATAGACGCAATCCGCGTTCGAACATTACAATATCTATCTCTTCTAAGACAAATCAACCGATCGATCCAACTCTTGTCATTTGAACAACCATCGCGGCTCAAAACGCATTGATCTAACCGCGCCCGAATCGGCATGTCGCCGGGCCTCTGACACCATCGACAATGTCAAGGCCAAGATCCAAGACAAGGGAGATTAGGGGCAGCGGTCGTTGTGTCTCCTTTCAGGGCGATCTGCTTCAACGACTTAGAGGCTGACGTGTTTCCAGTTTCTCCTTTCAGCGGTCCACCTCCCACACCGGAGAATCCTCCGCCGCAAACCATCTGAGCGCCAAGTTCAGCTGGAATTTGAGCTCCTACAACTATCACCATCTGATGGTAAGAACTCTTGAGCATCCCACGCAATAGATGCTGGTGAGCCAAATATGTTTGATTGTATGAGGCGCCTGCCGCTTTTATTCTCAGCAATGGCCGCGATCTCGAGGCCCAAATCCCGAAGTGATTTTATCAACACTAAACCCCACGAGACAGGCGTCGGTCAACATTCTCCATGACCTAGTTAACCCAACGGTTGGCTAAAACGCACACAGGCTACGCAAAGGCAAAAATTATCTAGCCCAATCGGCTAGACATCTGGCATTCGATCCCTGGCTCACGGCTTCTTCAAATTTCAACAACACACGCCGCAATGGCTTTATTCAAAAGTAAATGGCCATTACATGTAGGCCGATCACGCCAATGAATCGCAAGATCGATTTAACGAATCTTTAGTCCGATTGATGTATTTACGCCAATCCAAACATTTATGCAATAAAATTAAACAGGGACACGCCGAATGCGGGAGACAATTTGATATTTTCAATAAAGCGTCTTTTATTCAAAAAACCAAGAAATTACATAATCGCAAACGCCACCGCCGCTCGAACCTTACAATAATTAAAGTCATACGGCATCGCCTCATCCTCACTCTTCTCAACCTCGAAAGCGTAAAACGGAAAGTCCTTATCAGGTAGAGAGGTGACGCTAATCGATGCCCCGACAAGAAGAGATTCGGCGACTTGAGATGCTTTGATCCAACCATGCCTAAACCCACGATTTTCACATCGGCAAACTTCTTCAGTAAGCTTCTCCTTGGTCTTTTGGAATCCAACCAAGCGCCCTTCGTGAAAACCTCTTTCATAAGACCTCCCCTTTGCGGACTCCAATGCGAACATGCTCGCTGCTTCACGATCGGCAATGGCAGCTTATAAGTTTAATCGGTAACCCTCTCTTCCACGATTGGATTCACCCGCCCTGCTGGTTGTACCTGAGCCGCTTTGATCTTTCTTAACTCACGTTCAGCCGCCTCCACGCGAGCCTTCAAACTACGGATATGCTCTTCCTTTTTCTCCATTTCTCGGCGGGCGGCGCGCAATCGCATGCCGACTTCATAAGCCTTATAGAGCCCTTTCACCGCCCCATGAATGCCCTCGCGAAACACTTCGTAGTCCTGGCGACCAGCCATTGACTGCTGAACTTCCGAAGGAAATATTTGTCGAACAAACTCGACCGCCACGTCTGGATCGCGAACGATCGAGTCTGCTTCCGTCATGGGCCTATTCTTCACAAATACTGCAAAACTTAACTGGCACAGATTCGCGTCTGATCTCCCTTCGACTTGGGCGTGTGGCGATCTCCCCTGGGACTGCCTATCCCGTCTGGGCGACCTACTACGACGTCGAGGAGATTGACGCCTCTCTCGACCCATAGAACTCTTACTCCCAACACGCAAGAGCGCACCACGGTGTTCACTTTGATTCATATCACCGCCAAGCTCAGCCAATGTCTTGGCTTCCCCTTTGCTGTTAAAGAAGAGTTTGTTCGACATTCGCACAATAGATTTTCTCTCAGGAGTTTGAATTAGATACCTACCAGACTCTTAAAAGCTGTACCTTTGATCATTTAACACTCGCAGAGGCAGCACGATTGAGGCAAGTTCATTAATCGCGAAACCCAATCGCCTGACACCGACTAAGTTGACGGCAGGACAAGCTTTTGGCTCAAGATCTTCAGCCTAAGTGCGTAGTACCCCAGCCGGCTCACAAGTTGATTAGGGCAAGAGCAGATTCATCAATCTATTCGGCTCAAGTACCCCAGCCGGCTCACGAGTTGATTAGGGCAAGGGCAGATTCATCAATCTAAGGGTCCAAGATCAGTAGGCAGTGAAATTGCAAGTGGTGATTTTGATGGCATATGTTCAGCCTAAGTGCGTAGTATCCCAGCCAGCTCACGAGTTGATTAGGGCAAGAGCAGATTCATCAATCTATTCGGCTCAAGTACCCCAGCTGGCTCACAAGTTGATTAGGGCAAGAGCAGATTCATCAATCTATTCGGCTCAAGTACCCCAGCCGGCTCACAAGTTGATTAGGGCAAGAGCAGATTCATCAATATATTCGGCTCAAGTACCCTAGCCGGCTCACAAGTTGATTAGGGCAAGAGCAGATTCATCAATCTATTCGGCTCAAGTACCCACCAATTTCACGAATTGATTCCTCGAGCGAGTTCTTATCATGAACCCCTTGGGGCAAGGGCAGATTCGTCAATCTAAGGGTCCAAGATCAGTAGGCAGTGAAATTGCAAATGGTGATTTTGATAGGATATGTATTGAGTCTGCAGGAACCCAAATATTGACCAATCTTTTCCTCTCTACCTTCAGTGATAGCGACATAAAAAAAAAAAAAAAGAAAAAGAAAAAAGAAGAACGCACAAGAACTGTTGATGAAAACTTCATATTCAAGTAAGGAACAAACTAAAGTTTGGACACACGATATTGTATGTACGGTTTGTTTAGAAGAGTTCTAGATAAAATAATTCGTGCCATAGTAAAATCATCCGGCTCACGAGTTGACTGGCAAGAGCAGATTTATCAATCTATTCGGACCAAGTACCCTAGTCGGCTCACAAATTGATTCAGAGCTAGAATTCTTTTCATGAACCCCCTGGGGCAAGGGCAGATTCACAAATTAGGGTTTCCCCACAGTATATGCAATTCCATTTTACCAAATGCATTGACAAACACAGAACTCTTTCATTAAAATTAAACCACAGAACTCTTTCATACAAAGTGTGTGGTGGTAGCAAAAATTACACAGAAATTTTCATTAATAAATTGCGCGCAGATGCTAACCAATTTATACATGAAAACTACCCTGAACCAACAAAGCACTATCCAAAAGAAGAAAAACAAAAACAAAAAGACACCTGCTCAGTAAATGGCTCCCAGATCACTCGTCGATATCGGATTCAAGTGGCTCAACATCCACCTGCTCATAAGGAATTGGCAAATCCAATGTAACCTCAGCGGCAGCAAGGGCTTTGAGCCACCCATGTTTGAACCCATGATTCTCAAATTTGGACACTTCTTCAACATATTCGCCGAGCGGCGCCTCTCGCCTCAAAGGCCTCCGATTGGCTTTCGCGGCCGCTTTAAGCTCCTCTAATCGAGCCGCTTCAGCAAGTGCTTTCTTGGAAAGTTTGAGCGATTCTCGTCAGATTTGCCCTACCTCAAAGATCAACACGGGCGTTCGGCGACACGAACCCTCTCTTTCTCCGCTTCGGCTCACGCACTCTCCATTTCAGCTCTCATAATTTCGAACTCGGCCCTACTTTTCTGACCCTGCACCTCTGTTTGCAAATGGTCAATTCTCCCGAGAGCATCACGCAGGCGGCGACCCAAGTCGGCGATCCTTCCAATCGTCTGCAAAACCATTCGGTATGATTAGACGCCTTTAACAAACAAGAGCGAAATGAAGGTGACCTACCAGGAGTGCCGATTGAGCAGTTAGGGCAACGGCCATAATATCAGGCACGGCACCGAAGGCTTTGTTGTCACCGCAGAGAAATTGAAGCCGCCAGCTCGAGCCACTACCGATCCTCGATGGCCGAAGTGTCGGATAAAATCGGCATATCCCTAATCTTTGGCTGAATAACGAACGGAGCGACCACGTCTGATTCTTCAAGTCGAGGCCGTTTGCTACCAGGGCCAGCTTTTGAACTCGCTTCTCCCTTGGCACCACGCTTTTGGCCTTGCTCCGGAATCAACCGTTCCCCATTGGCCTGTTTTCCACCCTCTTTTCTCGTGTCGGACACAGCAACCTCAACCGTCCCCTCAGAAACGGGTACGAAGGGCTTGATCAAGCTGGGATCTGATTGGGCACATTCAGCCTTCTTTCGGGCGGCTATCCGCTCGGCATTTCTTTTACGCGCCATCTACGTTAGGCTTTCCTTCGCCATACCCTCAAAGAAATCGCCGGGTAGATCCCCCAAATTCGCAAAAATATCCCCAGAAGAGAAATCTGCTCATCCTGAGACGGATGGCTCGGTGGCCTCAAATGCCGAGCGTACGGCCTCGTCGCCCTCTACAACCCCCTCAGTAGACTCCCCAGTCGGATCGGCAATCACCTCTACAACCGGCTCTAAGATCTTCCCGAATCGGCTACGAGACCGATCTGCCTAAGGTTTTTGAAGCTGGGGAAGATAAGGGCCGAGAGCTGTTGATTGCCGGATGGAATCGGAATGTTGTCTGCAGCCGAGAAAGTAGTGTAAGTGGGTTCGTACCGAAGGAGAATATGGGCGGCTCTCCCTTGTTTTTGTACGTTTGGGCGGCCGAAATATGTGAGTGCAGTCTTGATTTCCCCAAGAACTACGTCGTCAACCGAAGTCAGAATTTTCTTCAACCTATTACCTGCAGAAGATAAAAAGCAATTTAGGGAAAAGAGCCGAATAAGAGATAGACCAACAAACATAAGACATTGCGTGGCAACCTGGGTCACCCTTATGTCTGGGAATAGGGTCCAGGTGATCCTCCCCTTCAGCGAACTCCCAATTACCTCGGACGTTGACCATCACGTCGTCAACCCGCTTACCAGAACTGGCAAGCATATTCACCAAGTGATGGTCAGTATCTTTGGCCCTGAGAAAATATCGCCCCAGCCGACCGGAGGATTTGGCTAAGGCGTAACAATGCCGAATGGCCGGAATCCCAAGGTTAATCCTAAGGCGTCGATTCAACTCGATCTTCCCTCTCCATGTCGAGAGCGTTGTCCGTTACAAGGGATAAATGGACGTCGTCAGGAATAGAAAAATGTTGTCGAAAACCGGAGATACGATCCTCAGAAAGGAGGTCTTTCAAATGTTTGGCCATCTTAGCAAAGAACTAAATATTCGCCGAAGCTAAAATAGCAAATAGAAAATAGGATTACAAATAAGGGAGAAGGAGACTTACGAGCGAGATGAGACAAGGGAAGGCGGAAGAAGTTGGTAAAACGCGAGTCACGGAGGGATATGCACTGGCGATCCAAAAGTCTCAGAAAATCGACGAAATGCGAATTCAGGACCAAAGTTTCAAATCGCAATAAATGCTGAGATACACATGAATAGAGCGGGAAAGCGTAATGATGAGCAAAAAGGCGCGCGCCTCCTAACATATTGGGGCACGCGAAGCCGCCTGACGCTAAACTTCTCAAATTCTGAACCAAACACGCCGATCAACTGCCGTCAACAGGGAGTTCGGAGGGCAATTGTGGTAGTCGAATAATTGGCGAAGATAAAGGAGGTATATTTCAGAAGCTTGACGCTAGCCGGCAGATATCCCGCAAGGATAAGGGGCCGAATAGGATAAATAGGCCGAATAGGGGAGGATCCCTAGAGTCGAATAGTGGAAAAGATAATGATTGAAAAAGTAGGCCCTGGCCCCGAGGATCAGAAGAAACGAGTATAAATATAATGGCAATGGACTAGAAAAGGTATGCAAGAATCACTTCTAAAAACTTAGTGAACAAGCTTTCTTGAGTAGAGGAACTGACTTGTCCGTCGGAGTGCTAATTCTGGCACCCCCGACCGGAGTATTTGTATCTTTGCAGGTGACTAGCTGAGGATCATTGGCGTCTTCCAGGATCTGAAAAGTATTTCCAATCCACATTCCCCACATAATTCAAAATCAATTTTCCAAAAGAATTACTGGATTTGGACTTATTTGTGTTTATCTATTTCACATTGCACTTGTGGAATCAGATTCAGAACCACGGGAGTCCGAATTGTAGGGCAATCGTATCTAAAAGGTGCACAAAAAGTGAGCTACAATTTTTGGCGACTTTGCTGGGGATTTTAGAGAACTTGACTCGAATTTCATGATGTGAAATTTTATCTACACTTATATGTTCTTTGCATTGCATTTGCATTGGTGCGCTTAAGTCACTATGTTTGCCATCTGCTATTCCTGGACGGTTTGCCGGAGGCTTTCCTAAAAGCTTGACAAAAGGCTAACCGGTCGTGGGCTCTGCCATGTTGGAAACACAACCCTTGGATCTGGATTACCAATGTACCGCTTGATCCTTCTTTCACTTCTCGGTGTTATGTGTGAGAGGTATATTAGGTAATCTTGCTGAGGTAACCTTTTGACCATTTGGCCTAGTTGCATATAGAAAAGCCATAGAGACTGGCCCAAACTAAGACATGATGCTCACTTGAATGCAGGATTGTGTGAAACCGCTTGATTGAAATAGTGAACCCTAGTTCATGACAAGACTAGGACAGGGTAACCCCACTCCCTCATAGGGGTGTTTTGATTGTCTCTTAACTGGTATATTCTTTACAGTGAAACTGTACAGGGATGTGTATATCAGTTGCAAGGGTGTATCAGAATTCAGTGTGGAGTACAGTCTTACAGCTTTGATCATGTCTATGTTGATAAAACTCTTAGCTGAGGTACTATGCGGTTTCTGATTGCTGCTCTTTTACTTTATTTCTTTTTGCTAGGTAGTTTAAACCATAGTTTTAGAAGTTCAGATATCCCCCAAGTACTCTGGACCCGAGTCGGAAGACTTTGCAAGGCCAGGGATCTTGTTCGGGGACAACCCATGTTTTCTTCCCTCTCGCCGGTTACAAGATGGAAGAGAATCAGACAGAGTTCACCAGTCCAGTTCCTACAACAGTCACCCCTTAGCTCACCTGTGTCCAGTCCAGTTCGGAACAGTTATTTACTTCTAGTTTGATTCAACACCAGTCACGTAGTCCAATGGCACAGTACCCCCAGCCAATATGGAGGAATTAATACTCTAGTCAAGAACAAATTGGAAGCACTACAAGATGACTTTCGCTATGGTTGCAACGCCAACTGGCCGAGGTTGCGGCCATCAGGTCACAACAACAACAACCACAGCCGGCTGCAGCCTCTGCATCCTATGCACCCACCACGACTATTCCTGTGCCCAGTGCCATTGCCAATATTGTCAATGCTCAAGATCCACAAAACCACCGTAATCTGGTTTTTCCAGTCCAAACAGAGCCAATCCTAGCACAAGTTTCCAAATCTCCAATTTATCAGATCAAGGCTCTGTTCGAGTTCAAGGTTGACCCAACTACACTCAAGGTCAACAAACTGGAGAAATTGTTCAAGAAAGCATGTGGGGTCAATTCCATTCCAGACATAGAGGATGGATACACTAATTCTGCGGTTACCTTGTTGGATCGGTTTAAAATGTCACACATTGATCGTTTTGCCGGCTCTACAGATCTGATGGTTCACCTGCGATAGATTTCAAATATTTTTTGACTGATGGGCTTAACTAGACTATAGAAGCTGTCTCTCTTTGGTCGCACCATTTCGGGTATAGCGGCCATTTGGTATGCTAAGTTGGAAGATTCCGTCAAATAGAATTAAGAGGAGATGGTCGAAGCCTTCATTGCTCAATATTCTTACAATACACAGATTGAGATCACAACTCATGATCTCGAGGTAACACATCAAGAGCCGAAGGAGGGTTTCTCTGAATTTGTGACAAGATAGAGAGCTAAAACCTCGATGATGACCAGGAGGCCTTCCGAAAAGGACCAGTTCAGAATGATCGTCCAGAATCTGCATGGCAAACTATTGTAGAAAATGATTGTGATCCCGTTATTTTCATTTACAGAGCTTCATGAAATCGGGGTCCAAATTGAGGATGCTATGAAACAGTAACTTATTACTGAGGATAAGGAGCAAGCCAAAAGGCGTTTGTTTGCAGTTCCAATGCTGCCAGTGATAGCACAGCTACAAGGCCATCGAATGTAAATGTTGTCACAACTACAAAAACTACCGATCTCTTTGCCAATGTAGACCCACAAACCTCATCCAACCCTACCTAAACTCAGGGTAAGACTTTTAACCAACTATACATGACCCTATCCAAAGCCATACAGGTGTTAGTTAAAAAAGGGCACCTCAAACCCTTAGAACCTCATCCACTTCCTGACCTTCTTCCACCTAAGCATAATCCTGCAAAGTACTGTGCGTTTCACCAGCAGCACGGTCATGACACCGATCAGTGCTTTCGATTATGTCATGAGATTTAGGATCTTATTGACAACAATGTTATCACTCCACCTCAGAAACCAAATGTAACCACAAATCCACTCCCAACCCATAATCAAGTCCCTCTACCCCAAAACCTTAACCTAATCTATACGCTGGCCACCTCTTTTGATCCAACGTATATATGACCCCCTCCCACCTACCAAAACCAATGTTGTTCATTCTTGAGGGCACGGATCTGTGCATGATGGGTGCATTTAACCCACTACATGAGCCTCACAATGTGGTGACAATACCCGTGGTAAAGGAGGGTTTGGCCTCAGAAGGAGGTATTGGCCTGTCGTCGAAGTGTCTTGGGGACTTGTTTGAAAGGGCGTACAATCCAAGTTGCTATATTGCGCCAACTAGTCAAAGAAGACCAAAAGTGGTGCTACCAATCTCGGTAGGCATCAATATGGTTAGGGAAAATTGCCCGAGACAAGGGTTGGATGATTTGGCAGACCTCAAAAAGGATTTGGCCAACTTGCAGTTCTTTGACGAACATGATCAGAGAGATGTACAGCTCGGGTGGTTTGACCTGAACGGATCAACTGGTAATACCGGATGGCTAAGTAATGAGCCAAACAAGGAAGAGAAACTAGGATGAATCCAGAGGAAAAGGAAGCGGAGGTAGTTGCAGTAGCTAGAAAGGCTGATGAGAAAGGAAAATTGCCGGAGGGTACATGTGCAGAAAACCCATCCCAAGAAGTAGGTGTTATATACATTGTAGTTACTGAACAAGAAGCTGCACTAAGGTAGTGTGAGAGAGAAAGAGCTGAGGACAGCCAGAAAACTGGAACCACGTGTCACCCTGAGGGGGACACTTGTACTATGAAGATTATCCAAGTAGAGCCTGACAATTGCTTGTCGGCAGCTAACAGCGAGTGATGGGATGATAATGATTTATGTCTGGCCTACACCGATGCAGATTGGGGAGGCTATATCTCAGATAATATGTGGTATGCTGAGGAGATAAACCATCTTACCCGCAGTGGATAGTATTTTAAGCTGCCACACCTGGATCAAGCAGAGCCATCAGGAAAGGACAAAGAGGTCTTGAAACAAAAAGAGAAGCAACTAGAAGAGGAGTTAGTGCTGAAATAGCTTAAGAAAATTCAAGCTAATATCTCTATCTGGGGACTCTCATGGCTTCACGGGTGCACCGACAGGTAGTATTGTCGACAATGGACGAGGCTAAATTGTCCACTGATACTACGCCTGAGCAACTTGGGGGCCTGGTCTTTCCAAGTAGCACTAAGCCAACACTCACTTTCTCTAACAAAGAGATGCCACCGGAAGGGTCGGTTCATAATAAACCGTTGTATATATCTGTGGAATGTAAGGAGAAATAGGTGCTGGTGCTTTTGGTAAATACCGGTTCTCCCATTAATGTCTATTAATCCCATACTACTTATACGGTTGGCCTTAAACCGGCAGACTTTGTTCCGCCAGTCCAGGTGATACGAGCATATGATAACACAAGTCTAGAGGTCATGGGCACGGTGAAAGTGCGAGTCCAAGTTGGCCCATCAAAGTAAGAGATCAAGTTTCACGTCCTGGATATACCGGTTACCTTTAACCTACTATTAGGGAGGCCTTGGTTACATCACGTGAAGGTTGTGTCCTCTACTCTCCATCAGATTTTGAAGTATCCTCATAGAGAAGGAGTATCAATTGTTTTTGGGTACTTATCCATCCATCCACCTCCGGAGGTGACCACACCAGTACTAGAGATCAACCATGGTGACGAAGATGTGTTCCTCTCAGGATTCACTCTAGCTGAAGCCCGGGTAGTGCAAACCATTCTGGCTGCGAACGAAGGCATGTACGTCAGTGCCCAGTCCATCTACTTCATGAACAAACGACAGCATGTTCCGAGAATGGGGCTTGGAAAGAGCAGTTGAAAAGGTGTTACAACACTGGCGGAGGTGCCAGACAACCCACATGCCTTTGGATTGGGCTACATGCCCACCAGAGAGGACTGGATCAAAAAGGAAGAAGAAATGAGAGGCAGGGCCAAGGCCAAGAAAGTCGAAAAGCATTATGAGCTCGTTCACAGGAGAATCCGGGGGATGCTCAACGGCCGTTTTGTGTAAGAGAGAGAGGATTTCCCTTTTTATGGCTTTCCTAAGCCTTGGGTAAATTCCTCGAACGAGCGTGTCCCCAGGTTCGAGATCTTCTTTGACCATCAGTTTGTAGGATAGTGATGAGGAAAGTGCTAAACCAAACATCAAAGCCAACTAGAGTATGAAAGATGACTCAGACGGCGAGCCTGGATTAAGGGCAGCACTGGCCAGTCTCTTGATAGATCCTGTGGCCAACCTAGAGAACTTGGGAGATAACTTTACTATCTTCATGATTGGGGAAAAACTGGGTATGGACCCAACCTCTGGAATTTTGGATGTAACGAGGGCACCACGTCTTACTTGGCAGCTGGAGGAATGGTTTCTTTCCAGTTCTGAATCGGGTGATAAGCCGAAATTTGATTCCACTGAGTTTGTGGAGTCAGAATCAGATTCAAGTCAGTCAGGGAGGTCTGAGTCTGGTATGTCCGTGGGTGGCAACTTGGATACCAAAGTCCTGTCTAGGTCTTCATTCAGCTTTTCTTTTGAGTCTGTAACTGAAGATCTGGACCTTTTGAATGAGAACGCTACAGATTATGTTCACTTTTTTGTGCCGCTGGTTTATTGCATTGACCGAGAGTTTCAAAATTTTAATGAAAACGAAGAAAAAGAAATTCCTCTGGCTTTGAAAATTTTGATTAATCGAAAGGAGGAGAGGTTTGCTAAACCTTGTTTTGATGAAATCATTGCCATTAATGTGGTTATTGAGAAGGATCCATGTTTGGTCCAAAGCAGGTCTATGTTGTCTTCGGAGGAACATGAGCGTTTAATCGCTTTATTAAAAGATTTCAAAGATATTTTCGCATAGTCGTATGAAGACATGCTTGGAATTGACCCTGAGATTATATAGCACCAGATCCCTCTCGACCCCAAGGCCGAACTAGTCAAGCAAAAGCTACACAGAATTTGTTCAGATTAGGCACTGATAATCAAGGAAGAGGTCACCAAGAAGATTGCTACAGGATTCTTGCTAGTATCTGAGTATCTGACTTGGTTGGCCAATTGTGTCCCAGTACCAAAGAAGGATGGCAGAATCCAGGTTTGAGTTGACTTTCGAGATTTGAACAGAGCCAGCCCGAAGGATGACTTTTCATTGCTGTATATTGGTGAGTTGGTAGACTTCGCCGCAGTCCATGCATTGCTATCATTCACGGATGGATTTTCTAGATAGAACCAGATTTTGATAGGACCGGAGGATAGATTAAAAATGGTTTTCACTATGCCATGGGGTACGTACTACTACCGAGTCATGTCATTTGGGTTGAAAATGCTAGGGCTACCTATCAGAGGGCTGCGACCATCATTCTGCATGATATGATTCACAAAGAGATTGAGGTGTATGTGAACGACATGATTGTCAAATCCAAAGAGTGAGAAGGCCACTAGACCACACTAGAAAAATTCTTTCAACGGATTAAGGAATACAAATTGAGGTTAAACCTGCAGAAATGCACTTTCGGCGTAACGGTAGGGAAAATGTTGGGATTTCTGATCACCCAGAGGGGAATTGAAGTAGATCCTTCCAAAATCAAGACCATCCTTGAAATGCCACCACCAAGGACTGAAAAGGAGGTGCATAGCTTTCTGCGTAAAGTGCAATTCATAAGACGGTTTATTTCCAAATTAACTTTGACTTGCAAATCACTCTTTGGTTTCTTAAAGAAAGTAAAGAAGTTCCCATGGAACAATCGATATCAGTTTTCCTTTAAGTAGGTTAAGCAATACCTCCAAAATTCGTCTGTGTTGTCGTCACCAGAGCCGGAGAAGCCTTTGATTCTGTATTTGTCGGTGACGGACTTGACCATGGAATGCATGTTAGCTCAAGAATCTGAAGATAAAGCAGAGAAGGCCATCTACTACTTGAGCAAGAAGATGCTAGATTATGAGACCCGCTATACTTCCCTAGAGAAAGCTTGCTTAGCCTTGGTGCCTTGGTATGGACTACCAGGAAGTCGAGGAACTACTTGTTAGCTCACTCCGTAATTCTGGTTTCGAGATTAGATACCACCAAATATCTTTTTGAGAAACCAGCACTTACAGGTAGGTTAGCCTGTTGGCTACTTCTTCTCTCTGAATTTGATCTCAAATATGTTACACGCAAGTCAGTTAAAGAAAGAGTTGTAGCGGAATTCCTAGCAGACCACCCAGTAGAGGGTGATAAGGCGGTGGAATATTTGTTCCTAGATGAAGATATTCTGTAAGTGGAAGAGAAAACATGTATGATGTACTTTGACGGAGCGTTTAATTAGTACGGTTATGAGATATGCATGTTGCTGATAGCACCCGATGATTCCCATATACCCATAGCCTTCAAACTCCAGTTCAAAGTCTTCAACAACTTAAGCAGAATATGAAGCGTGTATTACTGGTTTGGAAGCTGCCCTAGAACTAGGGGCAATAAGGTTGGATGTCATTGGGGACTCAAATTTGGTTTTTTTCTCAAGCAAACGGAGACTGGAAAGTCAAAGAAAAGAAAATTAAGGTTTACCATCAAGCCCTGGATATTCTAATTCCAAGGTTTGAAAAGCTAACATTCACGCATCTGCTTAGAGAGAACAATCGATTCGTTGATGCATTGGCAACTCTATCTTCTATGGTAGACATCCTGTTGGGAGTGAAGATGTGTCTAATCATCATTGAATAGAAATACAGGCCGGCTTATGAGACCATCACCTCAATAGATGAGGTTCAAGACAAGAACCCCTAGTACTATGACATATGAAACTTTCTGGAAAATGAGGCATATCCACCAGGGGCAAATGCCAAAGACAAACAGGGAATATGGCGTATGGCCATCCAATATATCATCTGCGAGGGTAAGCTCTACAAAAAAAAAACCATTTGGGAATGCACAAATTGTGTGTTGAAGAGAAAGAATCGAAGCGCCTCATGAAGGCTATCCACGGAGAGAAGTGTGGAGCACACATGAACGGTGTGATGCTAACTCGGAAGATTCTGAGACAAGGTTATTACTAGTCAACCATGGAGAAGGAGTGCATTGATTTTGTACGGAGATGCCACAAATCTCAAATCCATGCTAATTGCATGAACATACCACCGTCTAAGCTTTACAACATGACTTCACAATGGCCTTTCTCGGTATGGGGAATTGACGTTATCGGTGCCGTCTCGCCAAAAGGGTCAAATGGACATGAGTTCATTCTGGTGCCGATTGATTACTTCACGAAGTGGGTGGAAGCTCAGTCCTATGCGGTGTTAAAAGCGTCACATATAGCCAAATTCATCAGAAATAACATCATCTACTGGTACGGAGTTTTGAATGAGATTATATCAAATAATGGCTCACACTTCAAGAAATAGGTGGTGGATCTGCTTAAGAAATATAATGTGGCCTTTCATAAGTCATCGACATATAGACCGCAGACTAATGGAGCTGTTGAGGCTACTAATAAGAATTTCATAAACATCTTGCGGAAGATGGTGGAAACATACAGGGACTGGCCGGATAAACTGCCATTCGCGCTCTAGGGCTACAGAACCTCAATTCAAATATCTACATGGGCAACCCCCTATTCTCTCGTCTATGGGATGGAGGTTGTTCTGCCAATTGAAATTGAAGTGTCGTCCTTGTGAGTTATGGCCGAGTGTCAGATAGCGAAGGCGCATTGGCAGCAGAGTAGATTCGAGGAGTTAATGTTGTTTGATGAAAGAAGACTAAGGGCATTGTATCATATCTAGGGCTACTAACACAGAATTGCTACGGGTTTTAACAAGAAGGTCAAGTCCAGAAATATCAAGGAAGGGGACATGGTACTAAATGACAACCGAGCTCCTATCCATGACCGTAGGGGCAAGTTCAGATCCAATTGAATTGGTCCTTACATTATCAAATCTATCTGGTCAAGAGGGACGATTATTCTCATGGACCTAGATGGGCTAGAGTTTTCACAGCTGATCAATATGGACAAGTTGAAGAAATACTATCCCTAAGAGGCTCACTAGGCCGAAAAACTTGGAAGGGCAACCTAGGCAAAAGTTAGAATATGAAAAATTAGAAATAAAGAAAAACTGAGCTCGCAAGTTTGAAAACCCTAAAGGATAACTTTGGAAAAAGTTAGAGCACAAAAGGAGAGAGTTAATACTTGAGTGAACCTGAACCGAACTACGAAAGGCCTGATTCCCGTTTTTGGGATACGTAGGTAATTTCATCCTGAAGTTTGGCCGTAACCATCTCCAGCTTAACTGTCCTGTCCATCTGTTTGATCATGTCATCTTTCTCCATTATCAATTAGCTCTGTTTTGTGATCTTCAAGTCGGCAGAAGGGCCAGTATAAATGCGGTTGCAAGCAGTTGTGATTCGAGGCTGTACATCTTAAGGATAGATTCCGTGCGTGTTAGGCAGTGATCATTTCCGAAAATGGCTTTGAAAAGTTTTAATAAAAGTTGATTTTGTTCAAAATTTTACCTTTCACAACTTAGACCATTTTGGGACCAAAAGGAAAATTTTTGGTGCTCACAACTTTAATTCTATTGATTTCAACACAAGTACGTTCTCTAACTCTCTGATACAAATCAAAGTTGATTTTACATCATAAAACTTGAAAGGAAAAGTCAAAGCAATAAACTAGGGGCATAGGTGAGTCAGGTGTTCCTCCGACCTCTATTCGTGCTTGCAGAAGTCACTATAGCCAAAGTTGGCCCAACCCGTGCCTCCTTCTTGAGCTATGATAAGTACAGCCAGAAAGGACATAACCAAAACTAGGGGCAGAGGCCAGAAAATCTCTCATCCTTCAAGCAGCAAGGTACCGAATCAAGGTTGAAGCGTGAATTGAGAATGGAGCCGGGTATTCTACCCCTTCATCTGGACGGGTCTGATCATGTCCAAACTGGCGTCTAAATCGGAAAGGGAAGTAGAACACGCAGTAAGTGAGGCCAATCAACTGTATACCCAGTTATCGAGACATGCTGTAGCTCATTTCAGCCAAGTCAAGCCAGGGGCAACGCCAAGCTACGTCAGCTGCAAATCTGCTGCACATCCAGTTGTACCACCATCCCTCAGTCTACTAGTCGCTGGCGGAAGAAGTCAACTCGGGATGAATATTCGGTGCAAGGGTCCACCACTTTCAACTTATCCATGAGCCATACCTGGAAAGGGACGAAAAAGAAAAGAGATTAAAGAATAGAGCGATGTACGTTGAGAGAAAAGTAAAGAAAAGGGTTTTGAGAGAAAATAGAGCATGAGTGCCGAGTGATGTAAGAATTACATATATAAGAAAGGGTGGGAAACAATACCTGGAGCTGTAGCGGACTCCCCACAAACCTGGTAGTCTCTCGCCAATGAAAAGCATCTAAACCCATCAGGGTCTCGGCCAGTGCTAAACTAATGCAACCCTTACCCTCTTTTACGCATTTGGTTACTTCAATTAGCTTAATGCTGGCTCCACCGCAACTAGGGGCAAGAAGAAAATGCGTGAGCATACATAAACAGAGGGCATGTTGTCGAAAGCCTCGCCAGAGAAGGTCGCCTCTGTCTCTGATGTCAGAAAATCGGTGAATCAAACCAGGCACATCTAGCTCCTCATCTTGAGCTAAAGATCTAGCTTCGTGCAAGGTAAGCCCACACATCAGTCCTAAAGCTAGGGCATGGCCAAAACGGGGTTGAGGCATGATTTTCTTACCACGTCGAGATTCTAGCAATGTTTGAAACTCTTCAAGAGTTGGACACATTTCCTGTGCTTCGAAGCAAAATACATGTGTAATTGGGTCCCAACATCAAGCTGCGGCATGGAGGAATGGAAAACAAAGTAGAGTACGACTCAACAGAAAAAGCGCGTTTATGTCAAAACCTCAAAAATTTACCTTTTCTGCACTGTCTAAAGTGGCTATCCACTATTTGAGTTTCTCGGCAAGGAAGATCACCATTTTCAAAGAAAACAACAGCTAAAATGAGGTTATGATGAAGAAATTGCGAAAGAAGACCTTTTGTAGAAGATAGGGCTGTGAGTGGAGTCCAACTATCAGCCAGCTAGTGGATCACCACAAGTGGCTGGCCGTCCAATTTTAGTGGCCGGCCATACACTTTTTGTGACAGGTCGTCCACTTTGTGGCCTGCCAGTTTGGCAGTTTGATTTTGTCCTGGTCTTTGTGTTTTGAGGTTTTGTTTTAAGTCTTTTTGTTTCGAGCAAGAGTAAATAGTTGTGTTTAAGTTGTTTTACTTCATTTTCCTTTTATCGAGTTGTATTTTATATTTTCGTTAGTCGGCTCATTACTCGGTTAAGAACATTATTCAAATACAAGTAGTGTCACATTCAATTCCATTTTCATTATATGCAAATGTGGTGCTCATGATGCAAAAACAATAACTCTTTTTATAAAACTATGGGGTTTTTACCCCGATCATGATTTTTTACAAAAGAGAGTACAAGTTTTCAAAAGCAAAGTAAAAACCATCTGAAGCTATACATGTGCTAAGCTACCAAAATAAAAGAAACGAAGCAAAAAGGTACAAAAATATGCGCCAGTCGCATTAAGCTCGAAAGGCCTTCTTCGTCCTCTTCCTCGGAGGGGACTCAAGGGCACTGTCTCCATCAGCACTGCTATCAAAATCAGACTTCGAGACAGAGCCAGCATGGGTGCAGTGTGTCAGTATGTAGTGTATCTCTGTAAGTGTCGCACAGTATGAGTATCTCGTATCAGTGGGAATATGGCATGTTAGTACAGTGTGGGAAGCAATGCAATGCATGGGGGGAAGAGACGTATACTTGAATACCATGCAAAACGAGCAGCATCTCCCTCATCTGCACCATATGAACTAGGGAGGCAACCAGTTGAAAAAGGCATTTTGTATACTCTGTGGGTGCCTGCAAGTGAAGTTGAATAATCAATATTTGAAAGGGAAAATGTGGGATGCAAGTTATAAAGTATGGTCTATGCCTGAGGTGTGCCTGGGGCTCTGACATACCCGTGCCCCGCCTCTGGTGGCTCTATCAAGAGCTGATACGACATCCCGCTCAGCCACCCGCAAGGAATTGTAGTAGAAATCACTGGCCAACCGGTAGCCCGTACAGTAGGAGGGGCTGATCCAATACTAACCTTGGCCTCCTAAGCAGCCTCTCTAGCCAAAAGAGTACCTACGGCAGCGACTGCCTGAACTCTAGTCAGTGGTGGCATAACATGAGTCTGAATGAAGGCTGTGTAGCCGCCCTCCCCTCTGAAGTAGTCAGCATCCAGCCCCACCATATACTGAATAATGGCCTTAGTTGATAGGCTATCAGCTGTCCTCATGGGTGTTGGGGGCGACATAGGAACAACCAGAGCAGACAAGCCCAGTGTTTGGCGTACAAACTGCTATCCCAAGAACCAGGCCCAACAAAATGGACCCTCTAGCAAAATTTGATATCAGGATGTGGCTCGGGCTTCGGCATACTGGTCTCTAACTCTGGCTAGCATCGTCGCCCATGGCTGCCATGTGATCTGTGAATAGACAATTTATAAGTTGTTATTGTCGTCAGTTGTCAAAGTATGGATCAGAACAGTACCAATGGGGAATAAAGCAGAAATGACTGTGAGCTTCAAATTACCTCGTGGGCAACCACTGTGTCAAAGTAACGACGATAGAAGGCAAAGTTCATGTCCTCACAGCTCTGGCGACGGCACCTACTATCATACTGCTGCGAGTAAGGTACAGCCAAAGAAATCTCATCCATTGGCTTTAGAGCAAAGGCTGGAAAATAAGCGTAAACCCACAGTTGGAAGAAAAGATCAGCAGTGTGGATCAACAGTGTGTGAATAGATATCAAACAGAAAGTATATAGCAGAAGTGAAACAAAAAGTGCAAAACAGAAGGCATAGTGTGTGAACATATATGAAATAGAAAGTTCAAGGTAGAAAACACAATGCATGAACAGATATAAGGTAGAAAATGCAAAGCAAAAAGTATAAGAAGTGAACAAAATTGAAAGTGCAGTGCATACGTCTTAGGTTCTCCAGTAGCCTCCAACCTTGTCTCCCTTTATGCGGGAACTGAAGCTCATGTAGCTATAGAGTATAGCAAGGCCAGCTCCACCCCAGTCATAAAATCTGACCCGAGGCAAGGTCACAAGGGCGCTCAACAAGTACAAACCTACGGTGTTCCATTTGTTCGCGAACAAGGTGGTACCAAGAAGATACATCAAGAAGTTTTGGGTGTATTGCTCTACCTCCTCCTGTGTCTCAGGCTGACTCCTGCAGAAGTGCTTGAGGAACCAACTATAGCTCAACATGGCTGGCCTGTATAAAGGCGGGCTCGCTCTGAGCAAGTAGATCCAGGCTGCCTCCCATTGACCCAGGTCCATGTCAAAAGGGATCGGATCACCCCTACCCTTAAGCCTGTGATCATCGAAAAGTCATAAAGGGTCATCGTCATCTCCCCAACAGAAGAGAAAGTGGAAGGAGTTGGTGGTATCCCACCACTTCTCCACTAATGCTCCAAGCAGGGCCCGGCTAGCCATATGGCGTGTGAGCCGGGTGTAGAGTAAGCTAAGGCTTGCCTCATCGACAAGGTCACGGACCTAGGTAGGAAGCTCGTGCTACTAGTCCCTGGCCGTCATCGTCCCGTAACCCCTATAGGAGCGAGAGTCCTCATGTGACAAAGAAAGAGAGTCAGATGAAGGACAGTAAAGGCAGTGCTAAAAGATGAATGACAGTAAAGGCAGTGATAAAAGATGAGTCAGATGAAAGGCAAAGAAATACAGTTAGACGAAAGGTAGTAAAACATGAAAATAAAGTTTGTACCTCAGTAGCGCCGTGGGAAAGGTAAGACTCTGGCTTCCTCAGCAAAATATCCTCCGACACATCATCAACGAAGTCATCAAAGTGCATCATACCTCTAGGTGCCATCATGTCCATTCGGGGGTGGTAGGTGGCCAGATCAAAGGGCCTCAGCCTCAATAGTGGTAACTCAGGCTCGAGCCTTGAAGCGAACTCTACCTCGAAATCAGCAGCAATGTCCTCCGCCACCCTGTTAGCCTCAACAACCACTAGCTCCTTGATCTTGGCAGGGGGTAGAACCTCGAGAGGGTCGTCATCATGAGGAATGCCATCTGCCATCTGGAAAGTGGGTGAAAAATGAAGAAAAATGGAGAAAATAAGGAAAACTTAAAAAAGTCGACCCTAGGAGAGAGAAAATGGGAGAAAAAGTCAAAACCCTGAAAAGTTCACAAAACCCAAGAAAAACTCGAGGGAACAAGCCCAAAAACCTGAAAAAATCAACGAAAACAAAATCTGATTGGTTCAAAGTGTAGAGGATGAAAAAGGTTTTATGAATAAAGTTTGCGTGGGTCATTAGAAAATGTGTACAAAGCAAAAATCTAGAGAGAGGAAGCACCTACAGAGAGGGGAAGAGTGATTTCAGTCATGTGGGTATGAAGAAATGAAGTTTGGTGATGTGTTTAAGTAGACCTGAACTGAAATGTCAAATTTGCCCCCGATTTTTCATTAGTGGCCAGCCGACCCCTTTTGTGGTCCAATGCTGGTTTTGTTCCCGTTTTGCCCTAATAGTTTATGGGAGGTCCTATTTTGGGTCTAGAAAGGATTAAGGTATTTGAATTGGATTTTATTTCCGAGGAGCTTGAAACTGTATTTCGATTGCGCCGTTCCAATGTCCGCTGTACTCCGACATGCGAATGTGCCCCAATTTCAACTATGAACAAGTTGTATCCTTTTGAGCATTTTGCAAAGCCTCCAAGGGGTAAATTGGAGGTTGTTGTCTGACATCGCTTTTGTTCGTATTTTCGATTCACATATCTTTTGCATAAAATATGTATTTTTATATACCATTTACGTTGCATGTGCACATTGCATTGTACCTCATATGCTTACCTTGTTTTCATAGAACATGCATTACATCTTATGTCAGTTGTCTATTATGTTGCAAAGAACATGCATTGTCATCATACTGAATTGCAATTACGTCGCATTATGTCATATCCTTGTGCATTATGCTTTTTAATTCTGGTGTCCACCTTCATCATGTGAGTATGATTTGGGTTCCCTCCCTTTAATCTCACCACACGGTAGGGTGGCTTGGTTTGTTGTTTTCCTCTTTACTCGGAAGCGTAGTTAGGGTCACCTCACTATGCGGTAGTGTAGCTTGGGTATTCTTGTTTCTCGCCATGCTGTAGGATGGCTTGGTTTGCTGTTTTCCTCTTTACACGAAAGTGTAGTTAGGTTCATCTCACTACGCGGTAGTGTAGCTTGGGTGTTCTTGTTTCTCGCCACGCGTTAGGGGGGCTTGGTTAGCTGTTTTCCTCTCTACACGAAAGTGTAGTTAGGGTCACCTCGCTACGCGGTAGTGTAGCTTGGGTGTTCTTGTTTCTCGCCACGCGGTAGGGTAGCTTGGTTTGCTATTATCCTCTCTATGTGGAAGTATAGTTAGGATCACCTCGCTACATAAAAGTGTAGCTTGGTTGTTTTGTTCCTTGTCACATGGAAGTGTATCTTGGTTCGTTCTTGTACCTTACTGTGCGGTAGTGTAGTTCGCTTTGCTTGTGTCCTCTCTACGCAGAAGTGTAGTTAGGATCACCTCGTTACGCGGAAGTGTAGCCTGGTTACTTGTACCTTCTATACGGTAGTGTAGCTTGGGTTGTTATTGTTCTCCTCTCTACACGGAAGTGTAGTTAGGAGTACCATGCTACACGGTGGTGTAGTTTAGTTGTCCTTGTTCCTCGCTACGTGGGAGTGTAGTTTGGTTCATTCTTGTACTCTGTTATGCGTAAGTGTAGCTTGGTTCGTCCTTGTTCCTCGCTACACGGAAGTGTAGTTTGGATTCATCTCTTGTTAACCACTCTGCACAGGAGTGTAGTTGGGATTGTTTCTTATGTGCGAAAGTGTAGTTAAGATTGCTTTCGTTTATTGATTTCAATTGTTGCATTGTTATGAATCTCATTTTCTTAATTTTCAAGCGGTATGCTCATTTGTATTTTTAATTATTGCATCACATCATACATATCATTTGCATCTTGCCCATGAACTACACTAATTTGATTCCTTACAAAGGGACATAGGTAGCTTTCGAGCTCAACCAATTTAATTTATGTCTTAATTATTTGCCCAAGTCTTGTAGCTTTGTCAAAATGGGTCATCTCTGGGCGTTAACATTCACTCACATCATTTCATGACTTCGAGCTCTCTCAAAGAGGGGCAACTGTAGACACCCCATTTTGACCACCCCTAAGACTTGGGCGCCACCAATTGATCACCCAATGATGAATTTACCCCATTGTCCAAATGCTCGATTTCCCCAGCAGGATACCTCAGTTTTGAGCCTCAGGAACCTACAAACCTTGTGTCTTGTTTTTGGACCAAAACAGTAGTTTTTCAAACCTGACTATCCAGGGACCTGCAGACCCACTAGTGGTCTGTCGGCCACTATTAGTGGCCAGCCACCCACTATTGGTGGCATATCGGCCACTTGTGTAAAAACTCAAATCTTTTTGTTAGCTGTGTCAGCTGTTTCCACAGATGCATGCACTGCACTAGCTGTGTCTGTATGGATATTTTTGAGATAGTCCCATATATTTCTATATATAGATAACTTTCTCTAAAAAATTAGGGTTAGAAAAAATTGTGGAGCAAAGTTGTGGAAAATATTTCTCTCTACATTTCCCTCTCTCTTGCAACATCTATATCCTTTGCCTAGACCCTCTAAACCAAACATTGAGGGTTCTTTGCGGAGGTGTTTGAGCTTGCATTTTAGCTCTTAAGGGTGTGAAATTTGTGGTTTGTAAGTCAAAGGATCACTCCTTTTCAAGAGGTATAACTCCAAGCTTCTTTCCCTTATTTATTTTCCATCATTCATTGTTGTTTTTGTACTATTTTTCACCTGTATTTGTGGGCTGAAACTTGTGGTTTAAAGCCATTATGGATAGAGGAGTGTACCACCCCTCTTTGACCCTTGTCTTCTAGACTTTTACCCTTATGTTTCCCACCTTTTCGTTAACTCTTTTTGATCTTTTTACCATTGATTTTTAGAGGTTTTTCAGAGGTTAAAATGTGGTTTTGAAATTCCAAAAATTGTGGGGTTAGCCACCCCTTCTTATGCTTGTTTACTAGCTCAACTTCTCCATTATTTTAGCTAACTTTTTTTAGCTTTTCTATGTTATTTTCAGCACTATTTTAGCTTATTTTAGGACTATTTTTATGTGTTTAGTTCATTTATGCTTTGCATAGTTGGCTTGTAGTGTAATGGTCATCATAGGTTTGGTGTTTTAGGCCTTAGACACCAACCTATTTGAGTTGATAGCATTTATTTCTTACTTTCCATACTTGTATTCACATGTAATCACCTTTGCAACCACCCTTCTTTCTTGGATTTTCCTTTGCTTTGAGAGTCGTTTCAACCTATTGTTGTTTAAGCTTGAGATAGAGATCCTTGTGCTTAATGGTTTAATCTCTTCAAAGGTTCATTACCAACGGCATGGCATCTCTCTCATGCCCAAAACAGTTCTTTGTTTGACACTTCTTTCCATTAGTGGACTTAATCTTCATTATTGGACTAAAAGGCTTAAGGAATGGAAAGTTAATTAAAAGAGGTAATGAAATTGGAATAAAATGGAGCAAGATAATAATATGGTTTGGTTTAATCGGACGTTAATTGAACCCATTGAGTCTTAAGTCATTTTATACTTTTTAGTGATGAAAACGGTTCAAGAGTCAATGTTAACCACTTCCCTTGATCAATATCATGATAGGGAGGAGGTTCTTGAGTCTTTCATTAATCATGCAATGAATTTGCATCGATTGATGGTTTGCGAATCAAGCCTACCCATCATTTGAGCTATTTAATGATCAAGAGAGGCAGGGTAGACAGACTTCCCCTGAAAATGCTCTGTTTGTTATCTGTTGTAGCAAGGCAATACCCCAAATTAGTGGCTAGCAAGCCACCTTTATTGTATGGCAGGCCATTATTAGTGTACGGTTGTCCACCACTTTTGGCCTGCCGGCCACCTTTTTCAGCCAAGCAGTATCACTGTTTTTCACAAAGCAGAGCAAAGGCTGAGGTGGAAAACAATGCAGAGGAATTTTTGGGAGAGCAAATCATGTGTATGCATAAGCCATTCTCTCATTTCTCGGGGCCCGTGAACTTGTGGACTTATAATTTTTAATTATTTAATTAGAATAGCTAGTTAACTTGGTGTTGTAATTACTTAGATTAATTAATTCATTTTGTGTTGTAATTATTTAATTAGATAGAATAGATAGTTAAATTCGAGGTAATTAGCTAGCTTAGCTTATTCATTCATTCGGACCCTCCTATGAGAGGGCAAACTTGTAATAATGCGTGGATGTCTTCCAACCTCACGTCTTTCTCTCTTTTATTTATCCACTTATGATGGATAGTTTAGAGTATCATAGTTCGTTTAGCATTTCCCATGTATAAAGCATTCATTTGTCTTACATGCATTAGGCTCGGCGCATCATTCTAACAAGCATTGTCATTTATTGCTTATTTGAAAACATGCTTAAATTGCAAGGTATCATAGTGATTCACATGTCATGTTAGTAGCCGAGCCTAGTACCTTTATATTGTATGTATTGCATCAGTCATTTTGCATCCATAAGATCATGTATTTTTTTTTTAACTCTTTTGTTTCTTTCGACTTGCCTTTGAGTACTAGGTGAGCATTTATTGCTTTAGCATATTGCATGCATGTGATTGTTGCCATGACAAACATGATTACCATGAGGCTAAGTGCTTAAGTGATATACTTGTTTGAATGCCCATGGATGAAGGCTAATTGCTTGAATTAGAATAATTTGAGTAATGTATATATGAAATCACTTTTTCAAGTGGTACATATTCAAAACAATTTTCAAAACAAATATGAAATCAAAGTGTTCCAACTTTTGCAAATTAGTCTATACTTGTGTGCGTCACATAGTAATTAGCCTAATAAATTGGAACAGAAGCATATAATGTAAATAAGAATCACATCGTGATTAGTAATGGCCGATCTTTGATCAGGCAAGTGGGGTGCTCAATTCATGGCCTTCCCCCCTCGTACCTAAGTTCTTGAATCGAGACACTTTGGTGATGACGGATAAGTGGCCTTTGGCACGAGTCTTGGGTTTCCTAAATTTCTCAAAACTATTTAGGTGACGACTCTGTAACTGGCAAAGCAGTCCATTTCTGACATTTTGATTCAAAATCGATTTTCCAAAAGGATTATTGGATTTGGACTCATTTGTGTTTATCTATTTCACATTGCACTTGGGGAATTAGATTCAGAACCACATGAGTCTGAACTGTAGGGCTATCGTATCCGAAAGGAGCACAAAAAGCAAGCTATAGTAGGTGACATGCTCATTATTGGTAGTTATGTCAAGATATTCAACACTACCAAGTGGATGTTGTACTCTAAGTTTGATATAAAAGATACGGGCCTTGTTGATGTAATTCTGGGTATTAAGATTACTAGAACATCTGGTAGTAATATACTTTCTCAGTCTCATTATGTTGATAAGATACTTGAGAAATTTAGTAAATCAGATACAAGTGTGTCGAGGACACTGGTAGACTTAAGTCTATATTTGGCCAAGAATAATAATGAAAGTGTATTTCAACTAGAATATTCTTAGGTCATTAGAAGTTTAAAGTATCTGATGAGTTATACAAGGCTGGGTATAGCCTACTCAATTAGCAGGCTTAGTAGATACACAAATAATCCTAATGCTACTCATTGAAATGGCATTAAGCGGGTATTGGATTATTTACACTACACCCAGGATTTTAGGTTGCCTAACACTTGATATCCAATTGTACTAGATATCTGATACAAAAACTACAAATCCATTAGTAGATATGTATCTCTAATTGGAGCTGCAACCGGGTCTTGGAGATTTTTCAAGCAAATGTGTATCACGAGATCAATGATGGAATCAGAATTCAGTGTTTTAGATAAAGCTAATAAAGTAACTGAATGCCTTTGTCGTTTTATTGAGGATATTCTATGTTGATCAAAACTTGTGCTACCAATTTTATATACTTTGTAACAACCAATCAAGTATTTGTAGAGCACAAATGGAAGGTCTAGACATTTTTGTCGAAGACATAGTTCCATACGACGACTACTCTTGTGTGTTGTTACTATAGACTATATACAATCTAAGGATGATATTTCGGATCCATTAACCAAAGGGTTAAATCGAGAGTTAGTAAAAAGTCATCAAAAGTAATACGGTTAAGGCCTTTAGTGAATGTTACTGGAATGGAAAACCTAACCTAGTTGACTAGAGATCCCAAGATCTAAATTCAAAGGGACAACCTAATTGCATGTAACGGGTGAGTCACTGTGGAGGGAAATCCTCCTACCTATTCCTTTATATAGTGATACCTTGTGGGGTGGAATGTTAAGCTAACGTTTTTAATGACATAAGTACTGTGAATAGTCAACCGTGGTATAACGAGATACCTTATATAAGTCACCTATGTGAGTGCGAAGTGGGGCCGCTTTTTAAAGAATTGACGAGGCCAAATTTTTAAAAACACTCTCTGAACCAAGCTAGTGTTCTAGGGCCAAACCGGACACACCAGTGAGAACAAGAACAATGGTTGGAGTAACTCCCATGTGAGGTTTATTGTATTGGTTCACACAAACGGCAAAACAATTTAAGACATCACGTTCACTAGTCAGCCAGTAAATTCAATAGGCTGTCACTATGAAAGGTTCAAGACCAATAGGTACCGTTTCTGATGCAGGGTTATTATGCGTGCTCTCTCTCCGAGTCGTTGTTGTTAAGCGTTGTTTGTTTTTCTTTATTCAGCCAATTTTATTCATGGGGGGATTATTGGAAAATAATGGATTTTTGGCAATTTTAATTCGAAATTAAAGTGGGATCCAATCGCCAGTTGAGGTGGGTCTGAGTGGTTTTGTATTCTCATAAGTGAGAAAATTGCAATACAAAAATAATGAGTCGAAACTATTGAGTTGCGAATGAGAATAGTCTCATAAAGTGGGCATCAATAAAGTTGGGTTTAGATTGGACTTAGTCTTGGTTTGGACTAGGCTTAGACTTGTACATGTGCGTGTGTTGGGTTTGGTTTTAGACCTGGACTTGGACCTAGTCTTGAGTTTTAGGCTAAGTTGTGCTGGGCTGAGTTTGTGCATGTGTTTGAGATTGGGCTTGGATCGGGTTGTGACCCAACACCATGTATCCATTTTGCAACCCCTCTAGTTTAATTCTCAAAATTTATACATTATATACATATTATGATTTATATAATAGTTTTGGAGTTTTTAATCTTTAATGGCTAGAGTTGATGACATTTGATGACTCCATTGATGTTAGTTGTGATATCCCTATTTCATAATATGTTAATTGGTCCTTAATATGAGTATAATTATGTGTTTAATATGATTTTGTGTGCCATTATGTGAAAATATGTGGTTTTGAATTTCTATCTGTTCACCGTAAGAATATCTGTTCGACTATCTATTTTGGAAATCAAATTGAAGGCCTTATCGGCCACAGAAACCAAAATTGGTTACACCATTGTGATTGGCATAATTTTTAGAGCCTACGGTGAAATTTAATTGAAAATTGATTCAAATCAAAATAATTAGGTTCAGAACGATTAATTAAGTGCCTTCTTATTTAATGTTAATATTTTTTATTAGTGGGACTTACCTTAAGGGCACCATATACTCAATACCTCCCTTTTATTTCATCTTGGCTGAAATCAGTCTAAGAAGAGAGGAAGAGGCCGAACTAGAGAGAGAGAGAGTGTGTGTGTAAGAGAGTCAAAGTTGATCTTGAAGGCTTGTGAATTTGAAGTCCAACTCAAGAATTGACCATAGATTGGGAAGATTGAGCTTCTAGGTATGTAATTGATTATGAATTCATGAGTTTGAACTTGTGATTTTGTGAATTAAAGATTAATTGGTGATCAAGAATAAGAGTTGTGCTCTAATTGATGAATTTGAAGTTGAAATGCACATACATGTATAGGATCACCATGATTTTGCATAGTCAAGCATGTATTAAGTTGAATATGGAAATATGAGTGTTAAATCATACATGCAAGCATGTTTTTGTTGAGTTTCATGAGAATGAACATCATTTGCATCATCTAGGTTGAGAATAAGGATAATACATCACATGCATGTACAAATTATAAGAATAGGAGCCTTGAATGCATGAATTTGCATTTCGGAAATGAATTTGGCGTTAATAGGGACATGCATGTGTTTGATTTATGAAATTGAACTCCATATTAATGTAAATGGGTGTTTGTATCATGATAGTGTAAATATATTTGAAGTTTGAGTCATAAAATATAAGTTAGATTGGTTTGAATGTTGGATTTGAGCTCAAGAACTTAGTTGGAAAACCCAGAAAATTCGATGTCCACTCGAGCGGGGAAACCGCTGCTCGAGCGTGAATTTCGTGCTTTCGGTCTTTTTTTACAGACATGGTGTCCGCTCGAGCGCGGAAGTTCAGGCTCGAGCAGGGAGCTATGTAGGATAGACTTCCACTCTAGCGTCCGAGTTTCACGCTCGAGCGTAAAAATGACATAACCAATACTTTTGCAGACCTTATGGGTCCGCTCAAGCAGGGAAGTCCACGCTCGAGAGAGGACCCTGTTTTTTGAAATTTTGAAAATGCATTCTGAGTTCCGTTTTCCGTCCTCTTTCACTTCTAAGTACTCTTAGACATGTATTGAGCATTGTAATTGAGTTAAAGAGATAAGAATGAAGCCTAAAGAGGAAAATGTGAATTAAGAACGGATCGAATTGTTTGTGACCCTTTTGTGTTCATGGAATGCGTAGGGTCAAGCTCCAGGACAAACCAACCAACCGATCACTGTGAGTAATATCGATATTTGGAAGCTTATCATTTGTCCAATTGTTTATTTTCTTATAAGCCTTATGCCTTA
This sequence comes from Camellia lanceoleosa, assembly GCA_025200525.1. Classification (NCBI taxonomy): domain Eukaryota; kingdom Viridiplantae; phylum Streptophyta; class Magnoliopsida; order Ericales; family Theaceae; genus Camellia; species Camellia lanceoleosa. Next base: position 102,751,000 of record CM045767.1, on the reverse strand, counting down.
TGATTTGCGAGTTTGAATTGTGGACAAATGCTTGATAAGAATGGATGGGCCAAAGGCCGTTTTGACATGAATGAATAGGCCAGAGGCCGTTTTGACATGAATGAATGGGCCAGAGGTCGTTTTGATAAGAATGAATGGGCCGGAGGCCGTTTTGACATGAATGAATGGGCCAGAGGCTATTTTGATAAGAATGAATGGGCTGGAGGCCGTTTTGACATAAATGGATGCGGCAAAGGCCGTTTTGACATGAATAGATGGGCCAGAGGCTGTTTTGACATAAACGAGTGGGCCAGAGGCCGTTTTAACAAGAATGAAAGATAAATGGGCCAAAGGCCAGTATGTTTGAAACCACAGTCACTTAACTTAGATTGTGTATATAAATGTTAAATAAAAATGTGAATTGGGCCCAAGGCCGTTCGGAGTATGTTGTCCTACATATCGTTTGCATCTTCTTATTTGATATTATTCACTAGACTATCGCTCACGCTCATTCATGTGTTTGTAGCTGAGCCAAGAAAGGTCCAGACCCAGCCCCAGTGAAGTCTGTGTGGAACAACCAAGTTTTGGAGAGTCAGCCCCATTGTCTCACGCATAAGACTCGTCTTCGCCTTTCTGCTATGCTATGTTATTTTCGTCATGTTGGCGAGGACTTTGCATATGTCTGCATATAGTTTTCATGGGTTGACTTAGTTTTTGGATGATCCTGTTTGTACAGAACTTATGCTATTGTATTTCTGTTGTGAGTTTATATTAATGTATATATGTTTGGTTGTTTGGATGTGCCATGTAAGCACAGCTCTATGGACAAAGTCTTGAACTACTTCCGTTTGGCCCTCATTAACTCTGTTAAAATACATTTGTTTTTGGTTTGAGGCCGTAGGTAATCTCATGATTACTGGCCGGTTATGTCCTTAACCCACGGGGGCGGGTTAGGGTCATGACATTAGTCCTCATGGCTAAGGCTCTCCCCTAATAGTATAAATAGAGGCATTTCAGCTCCAACTTAGTAGGTTGTTTTTAGAGAGGTTTTGTGATGGAAAATGAGATGGTGTTTTGAGATAAAAAATTGATATTAGTTTTTTACACCAAAGAAAATTTTTCCTATTTTCTTTTGTTAACCTCTTATTTGGTTCTTGTTAAAGAGAATGCATCCATTATAAAGTTCGTCGAAACTATTCAGAAGGTACTTCTGCATTAGCCGGTTTCGACCATCATATCATAGGAGACAGACGCCGACGTACCTCCGGCATCTATTGGGAGGCGATAAATCTGTTTTAAGGAAATTGTCTAGTGTAGGTTTCGGTTTGCTTCTTTTCTTATCATTTGTTCTTAAATTTGATGAGTTCTAATCTTGTAATAATTTGTTCTATTAGTTATGTAATTTAATTCATTTCTGTATTTTTTAGTCGTATCGTTTATTTTGTATTTCATCATTTTAATAAAAAAATTATTTTGTCATTTCTATTTAATTTATTTTATATAATTTTCATGTATTATTATAAAAAAAATACCAACAGAAGTTTCCATACAAAAGAGTCTAGATCTAGTAGATCGGGTTGCTCTGGTCACAGAGGAAGGCGAAGGAATCCGATGATGCAGAGAAGGGTTGATTCTCAATGGCAACAACAATCCGAAGTCAAAGATCTCATATCTGAAGCCATATATCTCAGAACCACGATCCGTTTGGCAGTGGAGGAGATCGATAGAGTAAAGATGATTTCAGATCTACAATGAATCACAGCATCGAGGTGTACAAGAGGCGGGCGGCGACTGGGATGACGGCCGGCGATGGATGGCACGGCGATCTGTTCAAATGGTTTAGAGAGAGAGGGTTTGGAGAGGAATAAAAAGAGAGTCACGAATTATCTATATTGGACTATGTAAATTATATATATATATATATATATATAGGGATATTTTGGTTATGAACGATTCTCAAGTTTGGAGGACCAAACTTCTTAAGGTGAGGAGAATGTAATGACCCTAAAATGCATATAATAAATCATTTGTATTTAACTATGAGATGAGGTGTTTTAATTTAACTATATCTTTTGGAATTGAAGCATTATCTGTTGAGTTACGGATTTAAAATTGAAATTACCGACCTATATGGGTTCAGAAATCAAAATTGAGTACTTGGATATGTTAACGGGAATTTCTGGAACTATTTGGGAAAATTAATTGGAAATCTAATTTGTCTAATTCGTTAATGCACGTTTGGCTGGTTAACTTTATACTGCAAATTGAAGGCCTTAGAGGCTTCAGAAACCGGAACAGAGGGCATATTTATGATCAGCATAATTTTTAGAGTCATCTGGGAAGTTTAATTGAAAATTGATTATGTGCGATTCATAAGGGCACGTTTGGTTTCCCCCTTTATGGTGAACTTATGTGTGTATTATATATGCATAGATATATGAGTTGTTGAACTCATCACTTTGGGTCAAAAATATCTAAATGAGAGAAAGAGTGAACTGTGAGAGAGAGTATGAGGGACAACTCAACACCCATGGGGGATTTGAAGATTATTGAAGAAAATAGAGAAGAGAGGGAAGAGATCAACCAAGAAGCTTGGGAAAGTTGAAGAGCTTAAAGGGAAGAACAAGGATTTGGTGTAAGGTATGTGGCTCTAACTACTATCCTTGTAGAGAATCCATCTACTACATGAAATCAAGGTTTAATTTGGAAGTTTGATATGTAAATGATTAAGTGTGTTGAATAGAAGGAATTAATATATGCTTTCCTTAAATCTAAGTTATATTTACATGATTTGGGCATATATAATGGAAGGTTGTATATAGAGAAAAGATGATATTCTATTTGATGATGTTAGTTGATTATGTTTTGGAAGGAATTATACATGTTTTTGAGTAATTAGACTTGAAATCAAGCTAAGAAAATGGATAGATCAAGTGTTGAGCAAAAAAAACACCATTTTCGGACTGTTTGTTTTTGCCCAGGCCGCACGAGCGGCCATGGGCACCGCACGAGTGGACATGAAGGAAAAAAAGGGGTTTTCATTCTGCTTTTGACCGCACGAGCAGTCGGGTTTCTCCGCTCGAGCGGAATTGGGCCGCACGAGCGGCCAAAGTGGGCGCACGAGCGGCCGCCCCTGTTTAAGCATTCACTAGTAACTTTGAACAAGCATATATTTTACATCCGGACTCCATTTTGAGTGATTCTTATGCCTAAAATCAAGCCCCGGAAGTCTAGTTTCCAATGGTGGTAGTTTCACTCCCAAATTGTAGATACAGAAATAGTTATGCCCCAATTAGTGATGACTGTTCACTTTCTGTTTACCGATTTATACCGTTTCTTCGTCTGAACCTTTCTCCTATCGATTCCTCCTATCTTATGAGGCATGGATTATAACCTATGAAGGACTAATGAGTCTAGAACCACCATAGCTATTGAGTGAGGAATAAAAAGAGATTGATTTTATTCTCATAGTCTGTTATGTGCATTGTGTATGTAGGTCAAGACGAGGACATCGTTCCACCGCTATCAGAGACCTACCACTGTGAATAATAGTACTATCAATGTACATCTAGTACTGTTAATAATTATTGTTATTAACATTCTGTTCTCCGTGGGCAACTATGTTAATGTGTATGTTGATTGGGAATTGGTATAAACATTGAAAGATTTGGCATACATTGATATGACTCTGAAATTATTCTGCATTCTAACCACGGTTAACGGTTATCGGTAATGTGCAATAACCTATAAATTACCTATGATTTCGTATATTAATGGGAACGTAATACCCCGAATGTTCTGTCAGGAACTCCTATCATCTGTTTGGTTCAATATATGTCTTGTGACATAGATATCTGCTAAAGAGGATTAGCATAATTGGATAATACTATAGTAGTGCATTTTGCTTACCGTTAAAAGACATTTTATTAATGTTCTGTTATCCGTAAATTAACCTTAATGATTCATGACGATCAAGTGGAACAATGATGCTTGTGTATCCCGAATCATTCTGTTTTGTCAATGATGAATCAAGACTATTTTGAGGTAAATTGTTCTGTCCCTACAAATAGTATTATGACAGCACGTGTATAATCTGTGGGATACGCTATCCTTATTGCTAATAATTATCATTAGTATTCTGTTAAATGTAAACTAACTACGTTAACTCATGTGAATGATTGGAAGAATCTGTGTGCCTCTGTATAACTCTGAAACTAGTCTGTTCTGATGATATCTGAGGTTATTCTGTTTTGTTGTTTGTTCCGTCTATGCATGACATGATAAGACCTATTATTTCTGGTATGGAACAAAGTGCTGTACAGAACTAAGTGCTGCAATGCGAGTCACCTCCAGAATCCGTACGAGCCACCTCTTGAATCCATACATATGTGATCTGGGCCGATGGCCGTTCTGTTATTTCTGAGTAGATAAGGCGTTCTGTTATTTCTAGGCCGATGGTCGTTACATTATTTCGGGCCGATAAGCCGCTTCTATTTCGGGCCGATGGTCGCTCATTATTTCGGCCGATAAGTCGCTCATTATTTCTAGGTGATAAGCCATTACATTATTTTTCTGGTGATAAGCCATTTTGTTATTTCTAGGCTGATAAGCCGTTCTGTTATTTCTGAGCCGATGGCCGTTCTAATAATTCTGGGCCTATGGCCGTTCTGTATATTACTGAGCTTAAAGCCACTCTGTTAAGGAAATTGGGCCCATGGCCGTTCTACAGAATATAATTCATCATATGCCTCTACAGTAATATACTTTGCTGTTTAAGTTAACCATTACATTATTTATGTGCTATTATTCACTGAGTTTTACTCACTTTGTATTTTGTCTATTTCTATAGGTAATCAACCGGGAGGCCAGTCCTAACCCTTAAGGCTGTCCCTCTCGTCAACCTCAGTGTGTCCAGGCACTTAAGATGAAACCCGTGTGTTTTGCAAAGTCTTACTAAGTTTTGGCTCATACTTTGGTTGTTTACCTATGATTGAATGTATATAACCCCTTCTTCTGTACTACTTGTGTAAGAATATGAATAACTGTAATTGAAGCTCGGATGTATGTCTCCTATATATTATCTATCTAATGCAATGTTTGCGGTCCTGGTATGGTAGTGGTAACTCAATGGATGATGTTTTATGTTATTTTATTTACTAATGCTTCCGTTCAGGCCCCACATATTACGTATATCAGGTTAAGTGTCCGTTTTTGAATAAGTCATGCCCGAAACTTTTAGGGACGGGTTTGGGGCGTGACAAGTAATTCATGAATACTCAAATCTCTCCTCATCCAATTTCATTTATCTTCTTTGTTTCTCATATTTGATTTATATATATGAGAAGTTCTAATATAAACGCCCTTAAAAGAGTGTATTATATTATGTCATTCTCTTATTTAGGGGGTGTTTGGTAAAGGCTTTTTTTTTTTTTTTTTTTTTTTGAGGCTAAAATTCACAAAAAAATAAAATAGTTAATAAGACAAAATGTCACATTAAACCCATAATTATTTCACTTTGTCTCTTACAAACATCACATCCAACTATGAAAAAATTCAACTATCTTCTCAAATACAAAAATTTTAACCTATTAAAATAGCCAAAAACTAAAATGGCAATTTCCCAAACACCCACTTAGCAAGTGTTTGGGGTAAACTAAAAAAAGTGTACTTTTTTTTTATCTACATGCACTTATTTGGGTCACATTAATCAACATTTATTAACATCTCCTCTCTACTTCTCTAACTACTTTATCTATTTTTCTACACATTTTTTATTTATAAAAAGTCAAAAAGTACACTTATTTAGAATATCCCAAACCACTCCTTAGTTATGATTAATTTTTATTTTTAGTTATAATACTACTTTAGTTATGACTCATGAGATCTTTAGTTATATCTAATATTGTGTTTAGTTATGACATTAGTTTTTTTTTTTTTTTTTAATTATGATTCAAAAAGTATAAAATTATACCATTTTATTATTTAATTATAAGGTGCATATGGAACAAACCTTTGAGGGCATGTACCATATTGTTTCTCTATATATTTATATATATAAGAAGCTCTATCTGGGGAAATCCTATTTCTACATATTTAATTACCTCAGTTCACTTCTTCTCTCAATACACATACTTATTAATTTGATTATTAATTAATTTTTTAATCCACACATTAAAAGTTATAATCATACCGTTCACTCATAATCATTGTATACGCACCACTCAACCCTCCTTTCCCCACACTTGTTGAGTGACCCTACTTCTAGATTTGTAGACCCTTTGTAAATCCACGTAAAGTCCATTCAAGACCACACTGTGAAGTTAAGTAAAGTGAAAACAAAGTCCTCCATTGAAGACCCTATTGAACCTGTTAAAAACACAATTGAAAACTCTCCAAAATATTGTTGAAGATGAAGCATCTTTCCATTTTGTTATTACATTTACCATTTTTAGATCTCTGTGCACTCCAATGCCATAAAACCCTCTTTTTTATTTTATTTAATCTTTTATGTTTTTTTGGTTTGGAGATTTCGGCACTGATTTTCTGAAATTATACATTTAATTCCAAACTTAACTTCCAAATAAAAGTGATTAGTTCAACAAATTTGTTCTAAAAAAAAAATTAAAAAAATTTTTGGCAGCTGATGTTCGAATATAATAAAATACTTCGGCACTAGTTGTCTAAAAAAAACCTTGAAAAAAAAAAAGGGAAAAAAAAAAAGTTTTGTACGAAAAAATTAAGGCTCTATTTGGTACAGTTCTAGAGCGTTAGTTCCAGGGCTTATGTTGCACATGATATTTATTTACAAGTTTCAAAGATTAATTCCACACTCACTTTGAAAACTCGGTTGAAGGCGAGAAAATTTGAACTAATCAGTCGTCTCACCGGTCATTCAGCCGGTTGACCAGAATAGTGCAATTATTATTATTTTTATTTTTTAAAAGATGTGTACAGAAAATATTTTCATATAATATTATGGGTGCTAATTAATGTCCATTATAATCATTTTAGTTTAGGGTATAATTGCCATTAAAAAAATATTTCATGTGTGCACTGAGATAATTAGATGTGTGGAAATAGAATTTTTCCTCTATCCGACTTAATGCTAGTCTTTTTTCCTTTTTTTTCCCCTTATTTTGTCCTTTTATTTTGAATAATTTATTAATGGTAGCCTATATGCTGAGTGAAAGTTTTTTTCGTAGTCACACAAACATTCTTGGTCAATTATGAAACATAAATCTTTTACTTTTTTAACAAATTACAAATACATTCATAAGGTTTGTTTAAAATATAAATTAGTCCTATAATATTAGAAATTACAGCTATCGTTTGTTATAAATTTTAATTTAATACAATAATCAAGAAAAAAAATAACTATTTTCTTATGCAATAATAAATTATTGAAATTATTTATTGAAAAATATTTTTCATATCATTAAAACTATTGATTGACTTAATGCTATTTACTAACAAAATGGTTAACTGAAAAAATATTTTTTTACCTCTTTTATATTAAAATGTTTATTTATTTTGTTTATCTTTGTACCTTCATATCATCTACAATAATTTCAGTCATTTTAGTCTTACTGAAAAAGAAAAGAGTATAATTATGCTAAAATAATAGGACTTATTATATTTTTTTAATTGATATTATTTAAAATACAATTTATGTAGTTCAGTAATATATTTAATGATTTATTCTATTCAATTTTATAGAATACTATTATTATTTTTTAAAAATTATCAAAATCTAAAACTTAAATATATTATAATAATAACTCATCTCGCACGAGCCTTTTTAAACTAATATACATATATATATATATATATATATATCTTGATTTGCTTGGCATGTCTGTAGCTGCTCTTTCTTGTCCCAATTTTGAACTTGGGATGTGATTGAGACCCCCTCCAATCATTATTCCCACCAACCCCCCCTCCACACACACACACGTGGCGGGTGGTGATCATCAGAGGAAAAAAAAAAAAAAAAATGGCCAATCAGAAAAAGAGGAGGTCAAAAGGGAAAGGGGGGGGGGGAGGGAGTCCGGATCATTTTTCTTTGAGCTTATTGCCAATACTGTTTGATTTCATCATGGCAAGATTTCTTCAATTTACTCAATTTTGAATTTTCCTTTTTTTTTTTTTTTTTTTTTTGGTGCTATTCATTGATTATCAATTTCTTCATTTATTTACTTTTTTGTAATTTTTTTTTTCCAGGGAAAAGTGTATGGGGTTTTAGATTGGGAGTATCGGAAGCCCGCGAGTGCACCCCGGCGTGTCGATACAAGCCTGCGGCTAACAAGAGCAACATCAATAGTAACTGTGATTGCGTATTTGATATTATTCACTCTTATAATTGTGTGTATATATCTATTTTCTTGTATCTGTGTATGTGTTACATATGGTTGTGTCCTTTGCTTCATTCTTAGGCTTTAATTTGGTTAATTGTATTAGTGGAAAATCAATTGAGCAATCTTAGGTAGAGTGATCAAGTTTGATTTCAAATTTGAGTAATAAATTTAGGTTGCGTTTGGTAGAATTTTTTAAATATGATTTGAGAATAGAGTTGTATTTTGAGTTTGTTAGTTTTGAAATTATGATTTGAGTGTGGAAAATTTGTTTGGTGAAAGAATTTTGAAAAGTGAGTTTAGAATTAAATTCTCCTACCTTCGACCGCATTTTCAAAAGTCAGTGTGAAATTAATTTTTAAAAATTCTAAACAAATACTATACTCAAATCGAGCTCTGGCCAAACAGAGCCTTAATTTTTTTTCTTGACATTCCAAAAGTGAAATTAACATTCTTATATTTAGTGATCCAGTTTCTTACTTGAGCATTAACTTCATTTTTTTTTTTTCTTGATTGGTCATTTACTTCATTTTTTCAATAGAATATAGTTGCAAAGGGTTTCTTTTATTTTTTACTTTTAAACCATCAACTAGAGTCTAAGTCAAGTCTTCATTTCCGTACTCCTTGTATGCTTGTCAAGATTCTAAATATCGGCCGGTATATTCCATACCGGCCGGTTCGTAACGGAAAATGGGAGTGCCGAGTCGGATACTCACCGGTATACCGGTGAGAATGAATTTCGCGTCTGTAGCGGCCGATTCCCGACGCATATCGACTTGAATCCGATACGTGAGCAATATAGTTCCGATACTTACCGATTCGGCTGAAAACGAGCAAAGCATCTGCAAAATTAGGGGTGTTTTTGGAAAGTTGGTAAAAAGTTGGCTTTTGGCTTTTTACTAAGCTTTTTAGCTTTTTGAAAAGTGATTTGGGAAGTTGGTAAAAAGCTGACTTTTTGCTTTTTAGTTTAATATTTATTTATAGTGTCAAATCAAATTAAAATGACCAAAATACCCTTATCCAACATAAAAAATTTATTTTTTTAATTTTTTTTCATAGGCCCTAATTTGTAATTTTACACCTGCATTTTTAGCACTTGCCAAACCAATTTTCTGGCTTTTTTGGAACTTGCGTTTTTGGATATTTTGTCCAAAAACGAGACTTTTTATTTTGTTCCCAAAATGGCACTAATTGAGCAAAGCAAATCACCCGGAAGAGGAAAGCAAATCACCTGGAAAAACAATGGTAATGGGATGCTCTGGTTGAAGGTTTCATGCTCTGAAGGTTTTTCAAGCTTCAAGTTTCTTCGTTGAAGGATGCTCTGTTTTTTTTTTTTTTTTGGCCGAAGAAGTATAGTTTTGCTTGCTATTCGGTTTGTTTATAATACTTTTTTTTTTTTTTTTCCTGTGATTATTTTTTTATTTATATTATGGTATGTGATGGTTTTGCTTGGTAAGTTGTGTTTGGTTTGTTCATAATTTGTTTTTTTTTTTTCTTTTTTCTGTGGTTATTTTTTAATTTATATTATGGTATGGGAGGGGAATGAGATATATTTTAATATATATTTATAATTCTTCAAATATTTATATATATATTAGGAGTATATATATATATTGAAGCAAAGCTCTACATTTGTCCCACTTTGTTTTTCTATTTCAATCTCCCATGTGTCGATTGGTTTCTTTGCAGAATCCAACATTATGTGCACCAAATTCTGAATCATATTTTTCCCATTTAATCATTTATCTAACATTATGATGAGAGATGGAGGTTAGTATTGTATTAGTACCTTAGTATTGTAGTAGTACCTAAAAAATAAAATATTTGCGAAAAATTAGTAATTTTTTTATAAAAAAATATTCACAAATATTTTATTTTTTAAGTGTATCTAGATAGTATTATTATTGTGTTGAATATTTTTTTTTTATTTGATGGGATCCTTGATTTTTTTAAATAACCAAACTATATATAATAAAATATTAATAATACAAATAAAAAAAATTAAGAGCTTTTGTTTGCTTGATGGGGGATGAGACTAGAGTCATCATGATTATTGATTGAAAGTGCATTAAAATAGATAAATAAAATAAATAAAAAAATTAATTAATATAGAAGATCCCAAGCCCAATTTAATATCATTTCAGTCTCTCATGTTTCATTTGAGTCATAAAGAATTAGTGATCCATGAAAAACTTAGAAGCCATGACAATGAGTTGATTAGGATAATTATTTCCCTATAGTGTATTTTTTTGAATTTGTCAAATGTTAGAATCTGTCAAATCTATATTAAAGTTTATGTTAATTTCCACATCAATTTTATATTAAAGTTTAACATATATGCCAAATAAAAACTTGAGACTAAAATAAATATATATTATTTAGTTGAAAATGAGTCAAAAGTGCCTTTTTCATATCAAAATTTTGATTAAAATGTGATAAATTAAGGCTAAAAGAGTCCAAAAAAAATACATAAAATTAAGTTTTAAAGAGATTGTTAATGATTTTTGAAATTTCACAGCCGCGACGCCCGATACGTATCGGTCGATACTCCCGATATCGATACTCCACGATCGATACCGTTACGTTACCCGATACCGCGATTTAGAACTATGATGCTTATGTGCAAAAGGCATACAAGGTGCATGTTTCATACTGTGATCCACAAGTCTTTGCAGAGTATAACCAAAAAAACCGAAGTCTCGATGCATTTTGCCTTAAGTGCTATGAGGTCTACCGTATGAAAATCAGTTACATAAAACACACAAGATGGATTAACCTTTGCTATCAAAAGCAGAAAAGGGATTTCTGGGTTCAAGCACATCACACAAAGAAGCAACTGTACATATTTATCTTTGTAAAATGATTTTTAAGATCTATCTGATTCATGCCCTAATTTTAACAAATCACATGGTCAGATAACAAATATCATTGAGTCTCAATAAGAGAGTTGCGCTTGTGCATATGTTGAGAGAGAAATACAAATGAGAATAGGAGCAGATGATAGATGTTCTTGACTTAAATATAAGTACACTGAAAGTCTTAAATTACCTTATAAAACAAACACAAGCATCAGATGGATTTATAATTAGTGAAGAAAAGATGCAAAAGCTCTAAATTGTACCCAAAAGAAACCCTTGATGTTGTTTCACCAGAAACCCTATAAAACTGTCTAACAATCCTTACTGAATAGATGAAAAAGATCTTCGCTGCCAATAGTTGATGTTGCTAGAAAAGGTCACCAATAGGCATACCAATATATAAGCCATAGAAGACTACCAGAGAAGCCAGAGAGAGAATGTCGAACTTAAATGAAATGGGAAGGCTCTAGTAGGCGTGTAAAGTAATGGAGAAGCATCAGTGACAAAGCAAAAAAAAAAAAATTTAAAAGAAAAAATAAGTAAAACATGTGTCTCTCAACTCCCAAGTGAATTGCTAAAGCAGTAAGTATACTCAATAGAGGCAAACAAAACATCAACTCAAGTTATGTACATATTTATTTTTCCTTTCTTATTGACTAAATATGGGTTCATGGGTAACGCCTTTTGTGATGCTAATTACTGACATACTTTTTAAATTAAAATTTATACATAGTAAAAAAAAAAAAATTCCCACTTTTTCAAGGGGTTCATGTGACACCCCAAAGTTCTTCATAGCGTCACCCCTAATCACACCTCAACGTGTGTTAGTAAATTTATACATGATAGGTAAATATGTAGACATCAATATTGTCTAACTGGCATGTGCTAAGGGGATTACATATGGTTTTTAAATTCTAAATAGTATATAACCTAGTGCCATCAATTTTGTTTGATGGTTTTAAGAGGAACAAATTCAAGAACTGGTTTCTAAAAGGGTAATTAGCTGTTGACATTTCGTGAAGGGATATATTAGACTTCCCGAAAAAAAAAGGGTTACGTTTGTAAAACAGACCATTAATTACTCTTGACAATCTAGGGAGCAAATTTTAAGAAGAAGATAAACAAATGAGGAGTGATATATGTCACAAGTTTTAGGAAGAAGATAAACAAATGAGGACTGATATATGTCACCGGTTTTTATCACCATTTTATTTTACACTATACATGGAAAAATATGATGCTTCATTATTTTTTCCTTGCACAATTTCCTCCAAAAATGGAACTATTCACAGCCATCCAACTAGGTGATGACATAGAATGGCGACATATAGCATTTTTATGAGCAAATGTCTTTAAGTTATCTGAATAATGTTGATTAAGAATCCTTTTAGAGAGAAAGAGAATGACAAAGAATTATTGGAAGGTGGACGATGATATTTTCTGTCCCATAACAACATATGAAGTACGAACATATGTCTAGAGGCCACATACAGATACATATACATTTTTTTATTTTTTCCAACAAAGTAGCATAACCATGTTTGATAAATTTTTTGAGAACAAATATTTGACATAGAATAAATATCTAATACTTCAATATGACATGTAATAAATATATAAAATTATATTTTTACATGTATCCCCCGCCTCCCCCAATGTCATGTATTGTATTTTTTGAAAATTTGCGTGTCCATGTACTTGTGTCTGTGCTTCTTAGCTGATAAGCAACATACATACCAGCCTACCTCTAGTTAGAATGGGGACTTAAATCCTACACTTGCCCCAATTTATGTGTGGCAAGAGATACAACTCAAGCTAATAACAGCAAGACACTAACCCGCCCCTAGTCCAAATAGGGACTTGAATCTTGCACCTTCCCATTTAGGGTTGCAGAATACCACTCAAGCTAACAACTAGTGGTAAAAGGATGGTGATGATACCAGAGTGATATGTTGTTTAGAGGATTGAGCTGCCTTGAGAATAATCTCAGTTTTTCAATATGGTTTAGAAATTGAAGGAATAGCAATGACTTGTTGAACCATTTGAAATACGTTTGGAGACCAAGATCAGTAGCCCCGAAAGAGTGATACCCATAAACTACAAGTTGAGATGAATAATTCTTTATGGTTATTTATTATGACAATTGTTACTGAAATAGGATAATGAACTAGTTTATCCAATGATTGCCTGTATTATTGTATAGATCTCTTGAAGTTTTAGGTGTTTAACAAGTCACAATTACTGGATTGCAAACATTACAAATTTGCTGTTATTTTAGCAAAATAATTTATAAACCATCACATGAATATCTAGCGTGATGTTTGTCGCTGCTGTTTACTTTTTATAGTGATAGTTGTCCACATAGGAACTGTTGGTTATTTTACTGAATCTTTGCTTGTATAGTGTAGCAATCATTCTTAGCCTGACAGGATCAATATACAAGATAAGCAACAACTGATGTAGCAAAATGTCTTCAAAAATGATTCATAAACCATTAGTTGATTTCTACAGTGCTGCATTTTGCTATTGTTTTTATTGGTGTGGTTTTACATGCTGGCTTGTTGATTCCTTTGTCCATGAGGGCATAAACTTGTTCCATTTATTTGAAAGTTCTTTGAATTGAAAATTGAAAGAGCGCAATCTTGTTTTTATAGGTAGTAGTAGATCCAGACACTGATGCATCAGAACCTGTTAAAAAATCAGTGGTAGTAGTAGATGACAGCAAGCTTTACTGAAGTTGGACTAACCTTGCATAAATGTCGAAATTAATTGTTCTGTAACTTTCCCTTGAGACAAAGATGCTTTCTTGAGTTTGTTGTGCGGAAACAAAACATAGGCAATGCTTTCAAACTTTGTTGAGCAATCACAGGTTGTTGAGAGATACTTACATAATCATTTGAAACTAAATTAGTATTTCTTGTCTGTTGGCTAATTTGTAGTTGTAACATTTATTTACTTACAATGAGAAAATCTAGCTTGGGGCAAGGCCGATTTGAGCTGGTTCTTTTTTTATTTTTTATTTATTATTTATTTTTGGGGAACAATTTTACGGATCTGTTTATTAGCTTTTTCTGTCGTTTTGAGTTCGGGTCTTTCTTTTTGTGCTCATGAGGGATTACCCAAATCTAATTTGAAGGGTAGCTAAAATTACTTGAAACAACTTTTATTTTTTATTTCGTTTTTCTTACTTTGATTTGCTTTCTTCTTCAATTCTCATTTTCCACTCTTTGTTTAGGGCTACTCAAACCATCAAATTCGCTGTTTTGACTTAAAACACAAACTTACACTTTATGGAGGGATTGCCCTAAACTTTGTTGTTTAAGACTTAAAAACAAAAGGGTAAGTAACTTTTTGTGGCGGTGCTATTTATACTTCGGTTCAGCTTTTCAATTATAATAGTCTATCCTTGTATTTCTGATCAATTTACAATGTGACTTAACCGTTAATATGTTGATGGAAAATAATGGTGTAACAATCATGTGCACTTGTTACATTCTATTTTCCGTCAATAAAAAAGGGATTTGAAGAATGCCTTACATTACAAGTTAAAAAGTATACATTGCAAGTTGAAAAGTATGGATTCACAATCTTCGTCACTAAATAGTATGTGTTGATCGAAAGTTGAACTTGTGGATTGGAGCTCTACCAATTTTCATTTAATTTTAAAGTATTTGAATATTTTACAAATATTAAATTTAATTGCTAGAATTAAAGTCATTGATGAAGGGCTTCCCATTTTTTATAACTCCAGGATTCTAATCTATAGCATGAAATGAATCTGTTTCAGTCTATTGTAGAGAGGCTTGTTATACGGGTTGGTTCAATCAGCCCAGGTCTGGTTTTTGCTTCGCTGATCGGGCTCGGCCCAAGCCAATTTAATATAAACAAACACTCATTTGGTTTATTTTCATTTTCAAAACATTTTAAAATTTTTAAAAAATTACTAAATTTTTGCAACCAGAAAGAACAAAAAAAAATTATTTTCAGTTGTATGAAAACAAAATTTTATCCTATCCTTCAACTCCTTTGGGCCACTGCCTCCCATCTCGAGACACCGGCAACCACCTCTGAAGTTTGTCAACCCACCTCCAGTTGTCAACAACGAGAGGCTACCTACCCTCACTAATTTTGAAAACAAGTGTTTGAAACATATGTATGTACCAAACATATTTTTGTTTTTATTTATCAAAAATAAATATAAACATGTTTAATAATTTTTATAAACAAAAAAAAAAGTAAACTATAAACTTTCCAAATCACCTCGTTTGGTAATGTTCCATTAATTTTTTTTTTTTTAAAGTTGAAAATGGATACTTGTTTGGTATATTATTTTTATTTCAAAAAATTAGAATTGATTTCAAATTTTCAAAAGTTTTAGTTACAAAAATATGGTATTTTCATTTATTTTCAAAATAAATTTTCACTCTCCTCCCTTCCACCTCCGGCCCTCCTATAAACCTCACAACTTTCAGAGACCATTGCCGGCCACAATATTTGTCCATCCTCAACCACCGGCCACCATCTGAGTTAACTCACTAAACATATTTCATTATTTTTATTTTTATTTTTTTTTGAAATTTTTTTGTACAATGAACAAGCCCTTTGTTTGTATTTTCTTTAAAAACAAAAACAAAAAATTATTTCTTATTTTTTGTAAATATTAAATAAAAAATTGACAATGTTATGGTATTGATGTTAAATGGCTCCCATTTTCCGTTGTCATAGATGGTCTCCATCAATTCAAGTCTCAGGTATTTTCCTAGTTAATAAATGGATCATTTGAGAAAAAATCAAAGTTTTGATATATGAATGGGTTTTCAAGACGTACAGTTGATTTTGATTTTGAAAAAATTTATATCAATACTGACCTAATCGACTGAAATATTATATTCAACTATTTTTTTATATTTTGATTTTTTTCATTTTTTATTTTTCTCACTTAATAAAAAAAATTTAAAAATTGATGTTACGCACGTGTAAGAGCCATAATAACTATGAAAATTTTAAAGCTAGGGTCTCCTTTGTGAAATGTTAAATTGAATGTTGTATGGTTATGCTTCACTTTCAATTAACTGGCAAATCTTTATCATAACGATTCGGAGGGGGACCTATTAAAATCTGGCATGAATAGTTTGTACCTGCTTCAAAAATATGATTGAGAAAAGTTAAGTATGGACCACCCTCTCATCTTCAATGTGACATTTTAATGGACCACTTTATAAAAATCTCTTAAGATCTTACTATTCTTATGTAATTTTATCTTAAAATTGTATCTATCTGAATCATGAATTTGAAGGAAAATTTATGCAAAGATAAAGAATGAAGGGAAAGATATAGGAAACGTAAAGTTTTTTCTTTTCTTTTCTTTTCGTTTCTTCTCTTTTCGTTTCTTTTTTCTTTTTCTTCCTTTTGATTTTTAAATTTATGATTCAAATACAATATAAAATTACTAAGGACATGTGATTAAGGAATAATTTCCCCACTTGTTGATATGAAGTCCACCTATTTGGGATAATCATATTTTGTCTTGTTAACACATTAAAAAAGTGTATGAATAAATTTATTTTCAGAGAGGTGAGACATAAGTTTAATTAATAATACATTCATAACCTTAAGGGTTTGGTCTAGTGGATGAGACTTGGTATTTGAGACTTTGCTCCATCCAAGGTCACAGGTTCGACCCCCTTGTTCCCAAAACTCCTGGGACTATGGCCCTATTTGGTGTAGTTGTAGAAAATTGATTATAGATTATGGCTTAACAGATTATAGATTGTAACTTTAAATATAAGCTATTAACCAGTTTAGTGCAGCTATGAGATTATTGATTTAATCAACAAAATAGTATTTGGTTGAATAAGCTATAAAATAGATTTTGCTGTGTAAATTGTTGTTTTGTTTGCCCTCATAAGATATAAAAATTGTTATTTTTTCATTTTCTTCAGTTTTAATTTATAAAATAAAAAAAATTCATTAATGAAAGTTAATATAATTAGTATCAATTAATATAAAAATTGATACATTTTATTACAACAATTGTTATTTCATTTTTTTATATTTCATTTAATAAAAGTTATTTCATTTTTTTCATTAATATCAATTAGCAACAATTGTTTTTTTTTTTTTAATTACAAAATAGAAGTTATTTAATTGAAATAAATTTATATCAATATTAATTGAAATAAATTGTGCAATTTATTTCTTTATTTAAATTGTGCAATTGGGAAATTTATATCAATATTAATTGTGAAATAAATTGTGTAATTTATTTAATGGATATAAATTGTAGAATTTATATCAATATTAATTGAAATAAAATTTTTTTTAAATTAAATGGAAGTTAATTGAAATAAATTGTATTTTTTTTTCATTACAATTTTGCAAAACCCTAGCCACCATCGGTGGTTTGCAAGAAACCCTAATTGACAGCCCTCTTCTTCTTCTTCTCTTCCTCATCCCACCGCCAGAAGCCCCCTGCAAAACCCTAGCTGCAATCACGAAGAGAGAGAGAGAGAGAAAGCTCAAGCTCGTTCTCTGTCACAATCGTGAAAAGAGAGAGAGAGAGAGAGAGAGAGAGAGAGAGAGAGAGCCCGTTATATCGTCACACCGCCGATCGTCATCATCATCGTCACCATTTCAGTTCGTGATGTGGTTTCAGATAGAGAGAGAGAGAGAGAGAAAGAGAGAGAGAGAGATAACAGTGTTTGTTGTGGATTTATATATTGGTTTTTTGGTAATATTTGAAGTGTATGAGGGGCATTTAAGTCATTACGCCCCTCAAAACTCAGTTGTCCGCTTAAGCTGTTTCAAAAAGCACCTCTCAGCCAGCTTAGAGATTTAAGCAGAAAATCACTTAAAATAAGCTATAATCCATCTCTGAAAAACTATATCTGTAGACACCCCATTTTTGACCGACCTTAAGACTCAGATGTCACCGATTGAGCGCTCGGCGATGATGCATATTGTGCTCATTCTGAGGTTGCGGAGTCTCGGCTGAGAGCCTTGCCTCCAAACTTCGGGACTCTTTTGTGCTTTACCTCGGTTTGCGAACCAGGTCCTATTTTCTCTATTTTCTCTCCCTGAAGGGAGGGGGAGGTCTCGAAGACCATCTCTTAGTGGCCATAGGCTACGTTTCGTGGTCGTAAGCCACTATTCCTGTTTGGAGACCAGTTTTCAGTTTTCTGAGCTGTCGGCCGTGCGCCTTGGTTCGGGACTGCTTAACTTTCTCTGTTTGCTCCGGTTTTTGACACACACCTTGTTACCTCTCCCTAGAGGGACACTGTGGCCCAAGAGACCACCTTTGTGGTCACACGCCACCTCCGGTGCCTAACAGCCTATTTTCGGCGCACCCGGCTGCGCGTTTTGGCCCCCGAATCTTCATTTTGCATCGATATGGGTTCATTTTTGGCATAAACCTTAGTTTCTTTGTTAGGAAGGTGGTACTATGGTGGGAGACCACCTTTTCTTCTTAGAGACCACCTTGCTTTTTGCCGCCCGATTTTCTTGTTAGAGAGCTGGTCTCCCTCACTTTTGTGCCACAATTTCTGGTCTCCCATACCACCACTGAGTTGCATTCACTTAGAAGACCACCAATCTTGGTAGGCCAACCACCTTTTTAGCCTGAACCTTTTGACCCCTGATCGGCCAACCAGGGGGAGTGGTTGGTCGACCACCTGAACTGGTCGGCCAGCCTTCTACTTTTTTGTCTCAATGAGTTGAAGCCAGCTGTGCCAGCTAGAAGCCTCAGAATGCATCCTCCATACACGTGTATAGAGGATGTTTAAGCTAGCTTTTAAGCTTCTTTGAGAAGCTTTAGATCTTCTCCTCTATAAAGGGGAGGGCCCTCTTCCATGGCTAGGGTTCAGAATTTTGCTTAAAGGCATACATACATTTCCCTCTCTATTTCTCTCCATTTTAGCTCCAAAGGTCGCTTGTTCTTGCACCATTGCACTACACCTCTTAGCCTAACCTATCCATCATCCATCCAAGCACCTTGGAGCTCATTTTCAGAGGTTGAAGACTTGCTATCTTGGTCCAGAAGTTGCTGGTTCCTTTGGCTACAAGGGTAACACTCAATTTCCCCCTTTTTGACATTGTTTTGCTTCATAGTTTAGCTCTATTTGCAAGCATATTGAGGCTTTGTCATAAATTGAAAAAAGTCTTTTTTTTATCTTCTAAACATGTTTGTTTAAGACCATTTTTCTGTTGGGGTCATCTACCCCCTTGCATGCTTCATTTCCTCATGTTTTAAGCTATGCTTTAGGGCATTTGTGTCGGCCTTGGTTTGGCCTTTTAGCCACTGATATCCAGTGAATTTTTAGTGGCTAACATCTGTCTTTGAGCCTCAAAATCAGAGAGGGATGACCCTCTCACCCTTTGTTCTCTTTACTAGCTTTCTTGGCCTTCCAAAAGAGCTTATCATTCTTGCATGCATTTGTAGACACCCCATTTTTGACCATCCATAAGACTTCGACGCGACTGATGGTTTACATGGTGGAGAAAGTTGTGTAGGGGAAAGGTGCAATTTCTTCGGCAAAAAGAGAGGAACAAATCCCAACTACACGCCCCATTTTGGACCAAAGCTATTTTGAATGGTTTTAGAACTTAAAACCCTCTCTTTCAAAACATTTTGAAAATAAAGTTTTTACGATGTTCCGAGGCTCGTATTTTGTCAAATGTTGCGCTTTTCGGTAAACCGAGCAAGGACAAAGTGGAAATGAATGAAAGAGAGATGAAATCTTTGAAAAATATTTCAAAACACCTTACTTAGGGGTTTGGAGTTGAAGAAAAGAGGAGAAGGGGGAAGAAATCCAGTTGGGGGTAAAACGGGCATGAACCGTTAAGAGAGAGAGTCGAGCAGTCCTCGCCGAATCGGGCCTATTCATTTGGATACTTGGAATCAAGCTATGAGGCCACCACCGTTGGAAAGCTTACTCCCGGGGCTTCATTTTGCACTCAAGAATCTCCTAAATTCAATTCCGGACGGAGGAGATATGTTTGATTGAAGTAGGGCATCACTCCAGTTGGGACCGAATCTGCACGACTTCACGGAAACGGGCATAACTTTTTCCACAGGAAGAATTTTGATGCAAGGTTTGTGCCATTGGAAAGATAACTTCCGGGGCTTCAATTTGGATACTTGAACGGCCATATTTGGACTTCCCAAACACCCACCGGCCACTTTTCTTTCCGGCAGCCCATGTTTTTTGTCCTGAAAGTAGCTGGCCGGCCAGAAAATCCAGGAAAAGTAGCCGGCCGGCTAGAAAACTCAAAAAAAGTAGCCGGCCGGCCACCTGCAACCCCAATAACTGGCCGGCCATGTTCCTTGGGTCCTGTTCCTTCCAAAAATGCCCTCCTTTCCCCCCCAGATTGTGTATCCGGGGGGCCAAATTTTTGGGGGGAAACTTGATGCATTTTCCCTCCCTTTTTTCCCCCTCTTTCTCCCTCTCATTTGTCTATATAACCAGCTGCCCAAACCTGATTTTAGGGTTACAAAAAATCCCCCTTGGAGCTCTTGCATTGTATCTCCCTTCTTCCCTCACCCCAAGCTCCAAACCCTCAAAATCTCCCAAGTTCTACACCCTTTCTTCATCACCACCTAGCACCACCACCACTACTCCATTTCCAGCAGCTTGGGGAGTTTTTCAGAGGCTAGGAGGCAACATTTTTGGTCCAAGAGGCAGCAAAAGAAGTGGGCTTCAAGGGTAAGACCATTTTCCCCCTTTTGTAGCTTATTTTTGCCACATCTTTCTAGCCTATTTGCTCACTGTTTTGGGCTCCAACCCTAACTGAAAGTGTCATTTTTTTGAGCCATTCTTAATGTTTGTTTAAGGGTTAAACACTGTTTGAGACCCCCATTTGGTACTTGCTTCAATACCCTCTTGTATGCCATTATTTTGCATGGTATTTCTAGCCTATGTGTGATCTGTTTTTGAGCATGATATAAACTGTGAGTTAGCTTATTTTGAGCCCCTCTACAACATTGTAGAAGGGCTCAACACTGTTGGGGGCATCCATGTAGCACTTACCATTATACCCCTCTTTGGCCCCCATTTTTGCATGCTTTGTTAGCCTACCTTGATTCTGTTTTTAAGCCATGATCAGAACTGAAAATGGCCATATTTTGACCTTATTGGCATATCTCATTAAGGGTCTTTGGCTGTTTGGTGAATTCTTTGTATACCTCATGTTATAGCCTCTTGTTGGCCTATTTCTTGCATTGCATTTTGAGCATGTTTGCATACTGATTTGAGGCTTGTCATCTATTGTAAATGTTCATATTTTTAGTCCATCTTCAGTATTGTATAAGGGTATTTTTCCATTTGGGCTTTGCATCTATCACTTGCTTCATTGCCTCCCTTGCGGAGCCATTTTTGTATGCCATTTTAGCCTTACTTGTGATTGCTGTTTGGCCTTGTTTTGTACTGTAAAAATGTGATTTTTTGGGCTTCCTTTCTTCCTCTTTTTCATGTCATGTATCAATTATGCATGTATTGTATAGCTGTAAGCCATTTCGTGCATTTATCTTCGCATTTCGGGATCATTTCATGCATCGGGTATTATTTCGCCTCATTTCAGGGCTGTTTTGCCCCTCATTTTGCCACTAATTTTTGCATGTTTGCATATCATATTCCATGTCTGTCTCATTAGAGTGGCATTTCGGTGCCTGAGGGTCCGTCCTCGGTTTGCGTGCACGCGTGCACGTATTGCGAGTTGTCTCATTTTCATCTAATGGCTTCTTATGCGAGTGTGCCTGAGGCTCTCTCATGTTGGTGTAAGCCCATTATTGCATTGCATATGCCATTTCATTCATAGCATTGTGTATGCTCGGTTGTGTATTACCTCATATAGCGTGTATGCCATTCCATAACATTGTGTATGTTAGGATAGTATCTTAGTTGCATTTCATGCATGTCATACATGTCGCATTGTGTTTGGGATAGGAGTTAGTCCGGGCACGGGAAACGAGGTACGTTCCGTACTCTGAGTGACAGAACGTGTCTCAATTCCCAAGTCACCGACACTCCGGATTATCCATGATGGAGTTAGGTTTTGTTGTAGTGTTCATATGCATTCATTCTATATTGAGTTGTGCAATTCGGCTCCTCGGCCATCATGCATCGAGATGCGTGATTGGTGGTACGAGGATCGAGACATGCATACATTTGTGAAAATACATTGCTATGCCCCTTTCCTGCTCTCTGTTGCAGCATATCAAGAATCAGCGGTCTTTCAAGGCTTGGCGCGCTTTTCAAGAATCATTGCAAAACAGAGGCTAATTGGGGCATTCCAGTGAATTTCCGCGCAAAGCAGCCCAAACATGCATCATTCCATCATCCGGAGTAGAATCAAAGCAGTCCCTGGCTTGCATGCCAGTTTTATTATTTTCTTAGTTAATTTGTAAATTAATTAGGAATTTGTACATTATTTGGACTGTATTATTTGGACTGTACTATTCTTTCATTCGGGACTGTATATTTATTCGGACCCTCTGTGCGTGAACATAATTGTAATAAGTGTGGGTGAGTGTGATGTATGTCTTCCAACCCCACGTCTTTCTTCCCTTTTATTTACCCGCTTATGATGGTTAGATATAGGGCATATTTCAATTAGCATATGATGTAATGACATGTTTGCATCATTCATCTGCTTTTGCACGCACTGACTCGCATCATACAAACTGCATTTGTATTTCAATTCCAAATTGAATACGTGTTAGTTGTAGCATTTCATATGCCATGTTTAGAATAGTCGAGCCTGCTATAATTTGTATCTTTGCATGCGTTGCAATACACAATTCTGTGCATCTAGGATCATGCATGGATTTCTAACGAGCTTCTATTTTGGCTTGGAGTACTCGGTGAGTTTTATGCTTTAACATCCTTGCATGCGTGTGAGTGTTGCCATGAATAGCATGCTTACCATGAGGCTAGCTACTTATATGATATAACTGCCTTGAATGCCTGTGGGTGGAGGTTGAGTTACTTGAATTGGAACAATTCATCAAATATTTGTTTTTTAAGCCCACTAGATAATGGCAAAACCATTGTTCTTCTAAGCCCACCTGAGGGTGGCAAAATCTGCATTTTAAGCCTACCTGCGGCTAGCAAACCATTTTCAAACAAACAAACATGAAATGTTTTGTTCCAATTCAGGCGATTCAGTCTATACTTGTATCTTTGTCAGGCGACGATAGTAACCTAGGCTAATAACCTAATAAGAACTCATAATGTTTTTAAAACAGATATCATGGTTAGTAGAGGTCTTTGACGGCGAATGGGTGCTCACAGTGACCTTCCCAATCGTACCCAAGTTCGAGCCGAGACAACTTTGGTGATGACGGACGTGGCCTTTGGCACCGAGTCGGGGTTTCTAAATTTCCCATTATA
The DNA here is from genome assembly GCA_025200525.1 of Camellia lanceoleosa. Lineage (NCBI taxonomy): Eukaryota > Viridiplantae > Streptophyta > Magnoliopsida > Ericales > Theaceae > Camellia > Camellia lanceoleosa. The sequence goes on along the minus strand of CM045767.1, from coordinate 102,727,426 downwards.
AAATATTTAGGTGGCGACTCAGATTCCGCAAAGCGATCCATGTTTGGCACTTCTTTCAAAAAATCTGTTTTCAAAACGATTTGCCAGATTTGGACTCTTTGGTTCAAGATTAAGAACCGTGACATTTGAGTCCTTCGAACTGTAGTAGACCCAATATCGAACCAGAACGGAGGGGATTCGCACTCCTTCCCCGGAATGCGTTCGGGGACGTCTACAGCATTGACTGAGTTTCAGTGGATTTTTGGGAATATTTTGGCATGGCATACTTCTTTTTTTGGCTGGTTTGGTGAGCTCTTATATGCTTCATATAGTTGTAGTACAACTCATGGTTCACTAGCTTTCTTTGTATGCTTTGTTGACCATTGATTCTAGCACATTTTGACTATGCCTTAAACTGATTTTGTGCATATTTTGGACTGCCCTAGCTCTGTTTTTGGGTCTCATGGTCGAATGATGCTTGTTTTGCATGCTTGTAGTTCAATACACTTGCCTAGCTTTGAGATTTGAGGTCTATTGTATGCATATACTGAGGTGTTTTCATGCTTTGGGGTCATTTTGCATCATATTTCAGAGCTTGTGTGAATGCCATATTTCCATGTTTTCTCCTCTTTAAGTGTGCTTGAGAGTTGTGCATGAATGCCTTGTTTACCAACCATTGAATGAGCTCCATTTCTTTGCATTCCGAGCCATCATTTTAGGCCATTTCCCCACAGTTTCAGACCTGCTTAGGGTCTGTTTGGGGTTGGTTTTGCCACTGGAGCATTGCTTTGTGTACCTCTAGTGTGACGCACTTCACTAGTTTCGGTATTCGGGCCATCTAGCTTGCATTGTGTGACATACTTGCATATTTCAGGACCATCTTTTATGCCATTTCAGAGCTGTATCATGTGCCATCCTATGCCATATTTCATTCCTTGCCATGCCTTGTTAGAGTTGCATGTTGTGTCTTAGGATCGGTCTTTTGCATTCGTGCATGTTTACATGTATTTCAGTTGTCTCATTTTCATCATATGGCCACTGATGTGAGTGTGGCTGAGGTCCACTCATATTAGTGTAAGTCCATCGTGCATTGTGTATGCCATTTTAGTCCATAGCATTGCGTATGCTAGGTTGCATGTTAGTCGCATTGTGTATGCCATCTCATTGCATTGTGTTTGGGATAGGAGTTAGCCCAAACACGAGAAACGAGGGAAATTTCATACTCAAAGTGACAAAACGTGTCTTAATTCCCGGTCGCCGACACTCCGGGTTACCCATGATGGAGTCTAGGCCTTGTTGTGTTGTCATGTGCATTCATTTCACATCGAGTCGTGCAATTCGACTCATCGGCCATCATGCATCGAGATGCGTGATTGGTGGCACGAGGATCGAGGTGTGCATACATATGTGAAAATACTTTGCCACGTCCCTTTCTTGCTCTCTATTGCAGCAAACCAGAAATCAGTAGCCTTCTAGAGCTTTGTACAGCATTCTGAGATTAATTGCAGACAGAGGCAAATCGGGGCATCGCGAGGAATTTTCCGACGAGGCGACTCGAGCATGCATGTATCTTTCATCATTCGGAGCAGAGCTGGGGTGGTCCATAGACTTGCATGCTAATTTATTTGCTTTCCTAGTTAATTTATTAATTAATTAGGGTTTTGTAATATTTAATTCGCTAGAGTAGTTAATTATTTATTCGGACTGTAATTATTTATTTGGACTGTATTATTTATTCTGACCCTCCGAGCGAGGGCAATTGTGTAATAAGTGTGCGTGTGTGTGATGTATGTCTTCTAACCCCACGTCTTTCTCCCTTTTATTTACCAGCTTATGATGATTAGATTAGGGCATGTTTTCAATTAGCATACTTATGCTTGCATGTTTGCATCATTCATCTGTATTGCATGCACCGGGCTCGGCGCATCATACTAATTGCATTGTATATCAATTTCAAGTTGAATACATGTTAGCTGTAGCATCATCATATGCCATCTTAGGATAGCCGAACCTATTTCTAGTTGCATTTTGCATGTGTTGCATTAGCCATCTTAACATGAACTAGGATCATGCATTGATTACTAACTAGTTTCTGTTTTGGCTCGAAATACTCGGTAAGTGTTTATGCTTTAGCATCCTTGTATGTGTGTGAGTGACTGCCATGATAGCATGCTTGCCATGAGGCTATGTGTTTATGTGATATACCTGCCTGAATGCCTGTGGGTGAAGGTTGGGTTATTTGGATTGGAACAATTCATTGACTGTGAGTTTTAAGCCCATTTGAGAGTGGCAAAATCATGTTTTCTAAGCCCACCTGAGGGTGGCAAATCCACATTTTAGTCTACTTGCGAGTAGCAAACCGCTTTCAAAAACAAACATGAGATGTTTCGTTCCAATTCAGACGATCCAACCTATACTTGTATGTTGTGCGCATTACATAGTAAATCTAGGTTACTAACCGGAATAAGAACGCATAATATTTTCAAAACTAGATATCATATTTAGTAGAGGCCGATCTTTGATCGGGCGAGCGGGGGTGCTCACGAAGTGACCTTCCCCAATCGTACCCAAGTTCCCGAGCCGAGGTAACTTTGGTGATGACGGACACGTGGCCTTTGGCAACGAGTCAGAGTTTCCTAAATTCCCCCAAAATAAATATTTAGGTAGCGACTCTGTATCTGGCAAAGCAGTCCATGTTTGACACTTCTTTCAAAAAATCTGTTTTTAAAAACAATTTGTCGGATTTGGACTCTTTGATGATTCATCGGTCTTGCATTGCACTCTGCGAGATTAGATACAAGACCATGACATTTGAGTCCTGAACTGTAGTGAGCCCATATGAATAAAATAAGATTCTCTCCTGAGACGTTCGGGGACGTCTACAATATCAAACATTCCAAAATCACTTATTTTAAGCTATAAGTAGATTTAAGTTGAAATAAACTCTACCAAACAAGCACTATGCACCGCAAGGAATTAACTTATTTCGGAAGGCCTATTCGGGTTATAGGAAATTAGTCTGGTACGCACAAATTGACCCAAGATACCCTACATATCAAATATATATATATATATATATTTATGCCTTCTTTTTTATTCTTTCCATTATTATTATTTTGATGACTAAAGTACACTTTTGATCTCTACACAGTTGCCCGATCAAAATTTTATTTTGATATTTATTATTTGAACAATGTTAACCCCATATATTAAGTTCAATTTCAATTTAATTTTTCCTTTCAAATTGAACATTAAAATTAACAATTTTTTAACCTATGTTACTCGCATGAGGAGTACATGCAAATAATAATAATAATAATAATTAACAGTTAAAATTCATGATTCTTTGACACGTCTTTGGGCTGTAGGAGAAAATTAAAATTGGACTTATAATTTAGAATTATCATTGTTTTAATTGAAATATTAACAAGTAAAATAAATCTTGAGTCAAATTAAAAAGAAAAAAATAGTAAAATTTACCCTATTTTGATGTGTGCTCGCTAATTTACATGTGTCATCCATCGACACTTGCGTTTTGTTTTATTTGGTGCAGTTTAATGATGTTATTTATGGATTTTCTTATCTAATTTTTTTTTTATTTTTTTTATTTAACAATGGTATGACTTTTACTTATGGGATAAAAATATAATTCAAACCAACTAAAAGAAAAAAGTTGATGAACTTATGAAAAATTCATACTTTTAACTTTTACTTTTAAATTAAACTTTGGAGAGGGGAACAGCAGAAGTTTGAACTAATGGAATAGCCACAATTTTTTTAGTTAAATTAGCGATGACCCTTTTAGTTATAATTTAATTCTAACAAATAAACATTTGGAATATTTTATTTTATTTTAAGTTGTGAACTTTTACGCAACAAAAAAAAAAAAAATGCACTAAGGAGAGCCTTTAACTTTCTCGTCCATTGGTTTTTTGTGAATAGCGTTTGGTAACGTTTACGTTTTGGTTTATATTTACAAAAGTTTTATAAACTGATTTTTATTTATTTTTAGAAAAACATAAACTACAAACGCGTTTGATTTGAATAAGATGTTTGAAATTTTTTAAAAACATTAACTAAAAAATATGTTTGTTCAAGTTTAAAATATTTATATTTATTTTTTATTATTTATGACAATGGGATTATACACATTATAATTGAAAAAAAAATTAATTAAAAAAATTATTTGAAAAAAATTATTTGAAACAAAAATAATTGAAAAAAAATTATTTGAAAAAAAAAAATTGTTAGTCACATATTTAAATTTCTGATTAAAAACCAACATAAACTCATAAACTGAGAGAACCATTTATAATCCAAAAAAATTATCAAACAAACTTTTATGACAATTTTTAAAATTTTTATAAATATAAATTGAAAACAAAATAGTTACCAAACAGGTAGAGCTTTATAGTAAAATTAAGATTAATTATTACATTTTTTAGTTTGTTTTGTTTGCTATGTCATGACGTATATTTACAATACTAGACTTATTTGGTGTTTCTGTCATAAATTTTATACAATAAACTTTACTATATTATTTATTATGAAAAAGACATGTAAGCAAAATACATAATCAAACAATTCAAACTAAAATTTCAATAAGATTTTACTACAGCTGTACATATTAAAACCACATACTTTTGCTTTAAATTTAAACACATACTATTGAATTTAGCAAACCATTGTAGGGAATCCTGGTCCCTCACATAAATACTAACCATTGTGAATTTACCACATTACATAATAAATAAAATATTTAAATAAATTAGTAAATATATTATTAGTGACGGTTTTAATTTTTAATTTTTAATTTTTAATTTTTATTTTTATTTTTATTTATTTATTTATTTTTTTTTTTCAGGCAATGGTGGCTTTAATGTTTGTACTCTTGACTTTCTTTTGTCCAAGGAAACTTGTGGGACAAGATTTTTAGAGATTTTAAATAAAATGTTAAAATGATATTTATCTCTGAAAAATAGAAGTCTTCGACAATAGGAAATTTTTTATAATAAATCTTGTAAATATTAAGCAATAAATTATATAGTCTGATAAGTTCTAATAAATAACCACACTACACGTAAATCCAACCATGCCACTCGGTGATCCGCATGCCATCAATTAGAAAGAGAAAAGATAGATAAAATATAAATATATTTCACTTACATTTTATATATATTTTTTTCATTTTTAAATCTCTACTTAAACTTATAATCCAGACTGAGCCCTTCTCTCTGCCTAAGAGGTCTCTCTATTTCCCTCAGTGAGTCAAGACTCAAAGAGTTCACTCTCAAAAGTACATGGAACAAGACAACATATCTTTATTGTATATCTTTGTATGGAATCCTCGTCCACCCAATGTCTCCGAGATTCCCCTAGTCCTTCTCTATCTTTTTCACGGCTCGAATTTTCTCTCCTAAAATCAAATTTCTGTTTTTTATTGTATTTTTAGCCATAAGCTTGTATTTTGAAAATTCCATGTTTTCTATATTTGGTTTAAGGTTTATATATGAAGTTCTTGAAAAAAATGGAAAAACTATGCACCTATAAAAAAATTGCAAAAATTAGTGTATGGTGTAGATTTTTTGTTTTGTTTTGTTTTGTTTTGTTTTGTTTTTTTTTTTTTTTTTTTTTCTTTTGGTAATATGGTGTAGATATATATTAGGTGTGGTATGAACTATACTTGAAATAAATCAAACTACATATTTTATATGTATAATACAAATTTAAATTTAGTGTGATATAAACTAAACTCATATAAATATGATTTATATATTTTATGTTTTGTGCACTTTGTTTTAGATGTACAACTTTGGTGGGCTCAAACCAAGTCCATCTTATTATTATTATTATTATTATTATTATTATTATTATTATTATTATTATTTTAGAATTTGGACAACATATTTTAAATTCAATGTGGACTTAAGAAGAAATTTTGAAGTTCAAATTAAATTTGGGTTGGACTTAGACAAAGACATTAGATATTCAGAACAATTTGACAATCAAAATACACATATGTATATATATATAATATACATATAGAATGTTGTTAAAATCATTTGAACTCTTAGATCATATTTAGTAGATATTAATATAAGTAATACAATACAAAACGTTATCATTTGCCTCTCTCTTCTTCTTCTTCTTCTTCTTCTTCTTCTTTTATAACTTAGAAATAACCAAAACCATTGCAGCAATACATTGGTTCTCGATTCTTTTCTCTTTCCGCTTTATCTCTCTTTCTTCATATAAATTATTTGTTTTAATATTATTAATAATTTTATCAAAAAATATTAATAGGGTTTAACTTTAATAAATTAATGAGCCAATCTATTAAAAAAAAAAAAAAATCAAATTTGTGGCCATAAGTATAGTCCAAATTCAATGTATTATGCTTAAATCGAGCTTCAACATGCAAGTTTAGGCTAAAAGTCGAGTTTGGATAATTCTTAGCATAACATGAAATGAGTTTAGACTATCTTTTAACTTGATTAACATGAAATGAGTTTAGACTATCTTTTAACTTGATTGAAATAGTTTTTCTTTATACCTATACTTATTATTATTATTATTATTATTATTCAAAAAATAAAAATGATATGTAGATAAGTTAGTCTACATAATTGTCGGGAAGTATTATCTCTCAACAATTCAAAGAAATCTACAAAAGATCTTACAGCACTTACGTCGGAACCGAAACTGAGATTTTATACCACATGATATGAGCACTAGAATGTAGGCTTAACCCCACCAAATAACTAATAAACTAAAAAAAAAATCAGATTTTTTACCACTAAATTAACTACTAAGTGGTACCTCTACTCTCTTTTTTATTTTTTATTAAGTGCCTAACATTGGTGACAAAAAATTTAGTGGTAGTGGCGGAAAAGCAACGGAATCCTGTATCCATCTTGAGTGGTGGCCTTGTCTTAACCACTGCTGTTTTAAGTGGACAGAAAACACACGAGACAACGATCAACTACTTTTTCTACACTAAAGATTTTTGGGGTAATTTTAATAATAAGTTCTATATGGTTTGAGTCTCTTTCATCCATTTATATAATATCTACATTATTGTTATATTGACTATGATATATAAAAATAAAATAAAATTTGATGTAATACGTATACCCAACCAATTGCTAGTTTGTTTACTAACAGTTGATTGGGCAGATCCCATTGGATTGAATAAAAAATTTTACAAATTTTTAGGTAGAGTATAGAACTACCCTAAGAAACATATCAGTCCTCCAGGTGGCAGATCCTCACTAATAAGTTATGAATAATTTTTATTTATTGATGGGTCATTTTACACACCAAATATAAACATTAAACTATACCAAATTCTTTAAACAACAATGTTAAGTAACTCAAAATTTTGTAGATCAAATGACTCAAATCACTCAAAACGACGTCGTTTTGAGTGTAAAACGATGTAAAACGACGTCGTTTTAACAGATTTGAGTCATTTGAGTCACAAAATTTTGGGCTACCAAACATTTTTCTTCTTTAAAATAGTGGTAAGTCCAAGTATCGATCCACATGGACAAATGGAAAATTAAACTAATTTAATAGCTAAATTCTTAAATTAATTTTGATTAAAAAGATTGAGGGATATTATGACTAAACGAGAATTAAATGAAATTGAGAAATTAAATTGACAATTAAACGTAAGGTTTGAGATATTGATTTTGGAAAAAATCTTAGGGCAAAGAATTCACCACTAACCACATAAATAACGCTTAACATTAGCCATCAATTGCAATCCAGTTTGAACTATCTAATATTTCACAACTACAAGTTTGAAACATTGATCAAGAGGATGGTTGTGTTCAACGTATAGGCATGAATCATCTCAAGTAGCACGAGGCGTTTGCTTTAAACTATGATAACAACATGACCCGTCTCTCGTAGCATGACTCGTCTCATACTTTGAATACAAACACAAAGAAAACTAATGTATGAAAAGCATTAAATAATCACAGAGAGTAAAATACTTGAAGAGATGAAAATGAAAATTATTATAAACTTCTAAAACATCCATACATTTATTCAAACCGTTTTACAATCAAAGCCTAAGAAAAATCTCTTTACATGGCTAGGGTTTCATCAAAATCCTAAAATTGAAAGACTAGCCACTCATGGAAGAGGTGGAAGCCACCATGAAAGTTGCTTGAGAATCCCTTTCTTCAAACCCTAGCCTTCATTTTCCTTAGAATATTTTCGAACCCCTTTTCAGCTTCTTTTTCTTCTTTTTATTCCTAGCAAAAAAGATTGAATTTTTCTCGCATAGATCCCTAGGTGGGCAGCTTGAGCGCCCATGTGGGCTGCTTGAGCGGTGGTGGGCCACACGTGCAGTGAGACTTGGCCGCACGTGCGGTGAGGTGGCAGGTCGGGATTTTTCGCTCCTTGCACGGAGAATTTGCTTTCGCGCCCTTTTTTATTGAATTTGTGTGTTGCCTGCCAAATCTGTACAAGTACACAAAACACATCATCTCCACCAAATAAACAATATTGAAAGACTAAAAATGTAACTTAAGTGGCCTCAATGTGTTACCTTTTGGCCTACATCACATCCCCCAACTTACATTTTGCTAGTCCTTGAGCAAAACAAAAGAAATAAGAAAAGTAAAATAACTCTAAGTCACTTTCGTAAGAATCACAATTGCATTTAGCATCTATAACAAGTCTTTCAACCACAAAGTTACCCCAAGTAGACGAGTATAGTCTCGTGAGAGCTTTCAAAAATGATATCCATATCCATAAACATCAACATATTTATATCTACTCAACAACAATTAATCACACTACTCCACGTAACAATCAACTTATGTGTCACTACAGTGTGATATTAAGATATGATGAGTCATTGAAGGCATAGTGGACAAGCATGAAGGAATCTATTGAGCAAAGACCGCAATTCAGTATTACAAAAATTAAGCTCCATGTATTTGTGAATACTACTAGACATATCATCAGTACCCTCGGTGTAAAGTGCAATCTACATATTAGTTAAGTGTCCACTATAATAACCCAGTGTAACTCATAATAATACCCAACTTATACAGAAAAACTAAACTTTTGCAACCAGGATTCTTTTTTTTTTTTTTTGGTGCAATGTCCTAATCCATTAAGATTCTAATCAACCCATGTAACAAGCATTGGGCCAATGACTCCGAAACTAGACGGTTTTAGAACACTAGATGTGAAGACACCCCTACAGACTTAATAACTCGAGCTGAAAATGTTACGAACCCGAACAAGCCTTTATTTATTTATTTTCTTAACTGTGCAATGTCTAGGTCTCTTAAGCTTTCTAATTAACCCATGTAGCAAGTATTGGGCCAATGGCTCCCAAACCAGATAGTTTTAGGGCACTAGGTATAGATATACCCCTACGGGCTTAATAACTCTAGTTAAAGAGGCTACGAACCCAAATAAGTCGATTTGTTTTTTTAATTTTTTGTGAGAATCAAGGCTACTCATTTATTCTTTTCTACAACACTAGCAATTATCAATGATGTACACCAGGGATTAAAATAGGGAGGCCACCACTATGAAAGTGTGTTCATGTGAATCAAAGCATACTGATGGCAAACGTACTAATACCACAAACACAAACAACTCTCCTAGTGCAAACAGCACATGCGAGTATTTACCCAATAAACCTTTTTCATACAAGTCCACTATATTCCTCAATTAACATATGCTTATGTCACTACCATATTAGCACAAAGTGAACATCAAGTGAAGTGGTACAATCAAGTGCAGCAAGTACAAACATGAATTGTTTTTATAAATACCCTCACCCTCTAACTGGAATACAACATTGTCCCTAATGTAAGCAATCGTAAAGTAGATACTAAAATGAAAGAGCAAGAGGATCTTACCAAACGGCATAGGCGCACATCCTGCGAGGCAAGGACACACCAAACACACACACACACCTTTTTTTTTTTTTTTGGACTATACAATATAAAAGGAAAGAAAAATAAAATCTAAATAAATAAATAAAGAAATAAAATAAAGAAAATAGAATAGATATCATTGATTTGGATCCGTCGGTAGTGGAAAATGCTGCTCAAATAAGGTATGCATCAGCATCCGAGTCTCGAATACCTCGTCATGAACCCTAGTGCCAAGCTGATTAAACCGCTACTAGCTCGACTCCTGGTATGCATAAAAGTCAGTTTGCAGAGATGCAACTGATTGCTGATACCCATCATGTGCCGTCTACAAGTAATCCCGATATGCCTGATAGTCTACCCGAAGATCAACCATAGATTGCTGAATGGCGACTTAATTATCCAAACGAGTCTGATATTGGTTTCTGAATGGCGACTTGATTATCTAAATGGGTCTGATATTATGCCCGTGTCATACGAAATGGCGCTGGCGCTAGTACAGCGACGAGTTCTACCGAAACATTATTAGGATTGGCCAGGGCATTAGGGAGGAGTAGTGGAGGTGGCAGGCGAGCAATGGTTTGGCGCCATTGGGTTTTACCATAAAGCGTTGGTAGCGGAAGCTAAACCTCATTAGGTTTGAGTGGGTATGTCCCTTGGCCTTTTATGAATGTAGTAATGAGGTTGGCGAAAGGAAGGACCCGTGTAGAACTGCCTCGGGTGTTGCACAACTTGACTTCATTAAGGATACGGGCCATCTGGTTGAAGATCAAAATAGGGATGTCGGCCTAAAACCAAAAGTCAAATCGGTGCAAAGCACGGAGGAAGTCCTCTCACCACTCTTCTTTGTGGCCCAGAGGGATGACATTCTTTTTTAAAACGACATCGAGGAAGAGGCGAGGGCACAATAAGTTAGCTCGCCGGATGCTAGTTCAATTATTATCATCCTGTCGCCCCTTATAGAATTTGGTCACTAATACCGGGACTGTGAGTTCTCGAGTGAACACTAGGAACTGCTTTTCATTGATAGTGTCCATGGAACAGTGAAGAACCTCGGCAATGGAAGCTGGTGTGACCACTAACTCCACCCCGTTAACAACGGACAAAAGAGCTCTCGGGGTCTCGTCATTGATGTACATGTTCTGATAAAAGACTCGCACAATACGAGAATACGCCGGTTCAATGACAGTGCAGATGCCCAGGAGGCCCCAGTCTTCAAACACAGTGGGTTGGTGGTGCCGGAAGAAGTCCACATCAAAGGGTGTGTCACAGGCGATTTGTTTGTTGGCACAAGTGTCAGTTAACACATCCCTAGCAGCAATGTTAACATTGTGAAGCCGTTTGGGTGCTCGGCGGGACGATGTAGCCATACCTTGAAAAAGTGAAAAAAAAAAAGAGAAAAAAGGGAGATCCGCCAAAAAAAATGGCCGCCGGAAAGCCACTGGTCGAAGAAGATGGTGATGCTCTGGTGGGAAGTTGGTGGTAAGTGAAAGTTGAAGGAAGAAGGAAGAAGAAGTTGGTGATAGTGGGGTTTGATGAGTTTGTGGGTTTGTGCACAGAGAGAGAGAGAGAGAGAGAGAGAGAGAGAGGAAGTAGATGATGAGAAGTAGAGCGAGAGTGTAGTTGGGAAAGTGATGGTCAAAAGGAGAGTTAGGGTTGAAAATATGAGTTTTTTTTTTTTTTTTTTGAAGGAAAAGAAAAATAAAATAAAATAAAATAAAAACAAAAATAAGTAAATAAAAGAATAAAATCTGAAAAAGCATTTTTTTAAGGAATAAATAAATAAAAATAAATAAATAAAATTTGAATTTTTTTTTTGAAGGAAAAGAAAAAATAAAATATAAATAAATAAGGTTTACATATATCTATATATATGTAGATCAAAGGGTTGTCAGCCCCATTAAAAAGACAACAAAAATATTAGGAGAATGAGGGGAAGAGCTGGCGCTAAGGTTTTCCAATTGTGAATGCTATATTCTTTCAAGAAAGCAAAACTCAAGACGATAACGGAATCAAACGGTATGTATCTAAGTTTATATTTTAGTAGTTATTTTTATTCATAGCGTTTTGATTTCTAGGATATAGATCCTATAATCTTACATGTGGTATTAGAGCAAGTTTATACTAGAATCAATATCATGACAGATTATTTCAGTAAAATTATTTTATATAATAATAAGAAATAAATTAATATTTTCTTTTACTAAAACGATGTGCCTAGTGATCATACATACTGTTCAAATCTTTTCAATGTGCTTGGCGACCAAACCTTTTTCAATGTTCCTCCATTATATACTGTTCATTGTTTGCTTCGGAATCATAACATTTTTTTCAAATAAAAATAAAAATAAATCTGAATCCCGTGAATATATTGATTTGAAACATACTGGTGCAAACGACTATTATATATTAAAATAATAAATAGTGATATTTTCAATGGGAGAATATTTATTTTAAAATTGTCTCAATTAGAGAACTCTTAAATCAATATGGGTAGTGCATATTTTGTCAGTGGTATATTGTTTATAAGTCTAAACAAATTGATGGGGTAATATTTATTTAATTGGACATATGTTTATTGCTTGATAGAATTAAACGGTTGTTTAATTGTAGGTAATCATATTTTAATTTACATGATAATGTAATGCAATAATTCAATTTTATGTTAATTCCCATTTGTCATTATACGGCAATTAATGCCTAATTAAAGTCGTGATTTGCTAGTATGCAACAACAAAACTAGACAATCATATATAATCTTATATTTGTTTAATAAAGTTTTAAAGGTGGATAAATAATTATTTTTTGTAGTCCCAGTTGGAGAATTTTTTTTTTTTTTTGTTAATGTGGCGATACTGCCGAAGTGGTTAACTCATTGAGATTTAAAGTGATTTTTCAATAAGGATTTTAGGAAGCTTTTCTAATATTATATCACTCAGTTACCTACCCAAAGAGGGTTAATTGAGTGTATTAATTTTAGAGGTAGTGTGAGCCGCTAGTGAGGGAAATTTTATTGATTTCGAAAGAATTTATCTATCCAAAGGAGATAATTTCTTGATAAATCATTCTTGTTAGTTGACTTGTTTATAGGTGTTAGAATGTGTCTTATATATTTAGCCCAAAGGTATTTATATGATGATACATTCAGAAACAGTATTGTTAAAGTTTATTTGCAACCCATTATTGTGAGAATATAATTATTGCCCATATATAATTAATTAAGATTATATTGAAGTTTAAAGATGTTGATTGTATTCTATATATTCAACCCAAAGGTGCTTATATAGTGATACATTCTGGCACATCTGAGAATATTGCTAAAGTTTATTCGCAGCATATTCTTGTGAGATTATACTAATTGCCTATATATAATTGAAAGTTGGAGTTGTGAAAATGTTTTATATATATTCAGTTTAAGAGTGATACATTTTAAATATTTGAGAATATTAATTGTGATTATGAGATTATTATTGGCCATATATAATTGAATGATATTATATTGAATTGAAAGCAATGAAGGAAGATATTTTTATGAAAATCAAATTTACTCCATTAAAGTTTTGATTGTGAATCCATAAATGGATATTGACTTAGTTTTAAATCTAACTAATTTAGATGTTGACATACTCGAAAATGCACTTTCTTAACTATTTATATTAACACCTCAATATAGTGTGAAAGATTGAAATTATGTTCAATGTTAACTATTTAAGAAAGGATTAAAATATCCACTAAGTGATTCTTATAAGAAAATCTAAATTATACCCTACAATGCTTTCTATAATATCTTTGACTTTTACAAATCGTTATTTCTCTTCAGTGTTTTATGTTTTCCTTTTTAGAATATTCCGCAAATCTCTTTATATATTATTAACTCAAGTAAGAAAAATTCTTTAGAATTTTTTGTGAGCTATGACGCTTTTCCCACCTTTGGAATCTCCTTATTTATTTTGTAAACTGTTTAAAAAATGCTTGTGTTAATCAAAATTTTATTTTCTGGTCAAGTTATTTAAGTTATTGTTAGGTTTTTATTGTTGGCAACCCCGTTTGACAAAACTCCTTTCAGATGTATTTATTTTCGCGCACTTTTTATTTCAGTGAGGCTATGAGTTTATTAGATGCAAATCCAAACCCGAATCGAGCCATGCAGAGAAGTTTGTGATGTTAATGCTTTCAAGATTGCCACTTATTTGATTACGGGGTCGATTTGCCGGTCATTTCAAGCAAAATGCAAAATTGCATTGAAAATTGCATATCTGCCATTGGTCGCTCGAGCCAAGAAGAGCTCGCTCGAGCGAAGGTTTTCTCGCTCGAGCCAAGGAATGCTCGCTCGAGCCAAGGATTGCGTCCATACAAAAACCTGAAGAAGTGTATTCCTCGCTCGAGCCAAGGCACTAGTAGAAATCATGAAAATTACTCTCCTCGCTCGAGCCAGGAAAGCTTCGCTCGAGCGAGCCTCAGAATCCGGATTTCTCAAGGAGTTTGTTTTCTTTCCAATCTTGGATTACTTTTGGTTCTCTATAAATACTTGGTTTTCTCCCAAAACTAAGTAATTGATTGAAGTCCTCGGATCTTCTTTTGGTTCTTAAAGGTTTATATCACGGGATATTTTGTTATTTTTCTTTGATGTTTTATTGAGTATTCAACTCATGGTTTAAAAGAGTACATCAAAGGTTTGTTTGTTATACACAAAAGAGAGTTGTTCTTGGTTGTGAATTTCAAGAATTCGAGCACAAGCTTTGGAGGAATCCGAGTGGCTCATCGAAAGACAATTCGTCTTTGAAGATGGGGTTGGAAGAGGCACATAGAGGTTGGTTCAATTAGGCGTTGTGAATTAAGCTAGATAATTGAGAGTGATACTGTAATTCATTTATATCTTCTTAGTGGATTGTTCTTGTGGTCATGTTGCGTGGTTTTTTATCACAATTGGAAGGTGTCCAATTGTGGTTTTTCCACGTAAAATCTTTGTGTCTCTTTCTCTTGATTGTTTGATTGTGATTGTTATATTCTGCTTAAAATTGATACATAATCACAAATCAACATCTAGGAGGTTTCTAGATTTTTCAGTTACAGTTTAGTACTAATCTTATTTTAAAGAATGTTATTTTTATATTATACATGAGATAAAATTCAATTTTAATGTCAACAAAATAAGCATTGTTATTATTTTTAATTCTGGTAATAAATAAAAAAAATAATAATAATAATTGAAATAGATTTTCATTTATCATAAGGTGTGTGAGAGAAATTATTTTATTAATTTCATAAATGAGTATTGATGTTATGCATTTGTCTAATCTCATTTATGTTGAAAAACACACTGATAAAGTTTTTAAAATTATTAATTGAAGATAGATATTATAGTGAACATGATAATTTTGGTTAATGTGCATAACCTCTTATTAATTTTTTATAAAATTGTGGAATCAATTTAAATATATCATGCTTGTAACTTCGGAAGAAAGTTGAGTACTTGAGCGTTGTAATTGAACTCCAATAAAATGATGAGGTGTATGTTAATATGTTTAAATTATACAAGTCTTTGTGATAAAATATTTTTATTTGCTATGTATACTTGTGTGTACTTTACATATGGTACTAAGTTAAAAATATTTTTAAAACACTTTTGAATTGTGAACTAATATAAAATTTAATTAGAACAACTTTTAAGTTTGGGATTGTACAGAAGTAAAAATTTTGTTGTGCTTTTGAAATTAAAATGGGACTTATTGCTATTTGTTGTTACTTTTGTAAGTTGCCAATGGTTCTATTATCTTGGTTCTGATATAAGAATCTTTTAAGCTTTTAAAATGTGAAGTTGTTAGATTGGTGAATAGTTTAAATATATAAATCTTCTTGTATACTTGTGCCTATTATAATAAATTGGTCTGTTCATTCTCACATAGAGAAAGTGAGAGTGCAAGTAAAATCTGAAGTGTCTATTAAATCTGTTGATATAACTTGAACATGCATAACACGTACAACTCCTAGACATTCTCATACAGTTCAAGATCCTTGTGATTATATAATTTCTCTAAATGATCACTATCAAGAGATTGAAGAGATGATTGTTGCGTATGATGAAGATATTGGCGATTTGTAATATAGTAAATGAATTGGTACAAATTATTAATTAGATATGAGATCATGTTATACTTTTTTAAAAGGTTTGAAATCTAATCAGTATTTTTTTTTGAAGATAAATAAATAAATACAAAGCTATTGTAAGAGGTTGCGATTTGAAAAGAGTAATTTTCTTACCATTGTCATAATTATAGGTTTATAATGATTATAGTGGTATTGTGACTTTTTTTTTATCTATTGCTTCGCCAAACAAAATAAATTTAATTTGTAAGATAAACAAATTTATCTATGGTTTTAAACGAATTTCTGAGTAATGATATTTAAAGGTTCACCAAATATTATTACTTGGCTTTATGGATAATACTGTTAATTTATGCGTATATCTCAAGGTCAATGGGAGCAATTTATTTTTCTTGATTCTTTATACCGATGGAATTTTACTTATTAGTAATAATTTCGAATTAATACTTGATGTGAAGATATTGTTGTTAATAAATTTTTGATATAAAATATCTTGATGAAGTATTTTATGTGTTTTGGCATTGAGATACTTGAAAAATAACTTAGAGGATTATTTGTCTCATCTCAAAGAGCATACCTAGATCACATTTTTACTGAATTTAATATGCAGAATTGAAAGCTTTACGTTGCTCTTCTTAATGATCGAGATTAATTAAGTAACATTCAGTATTCATAAAATGATTTTGAGAAAAAGTTCATGAGGAATGTCTTGTATGCTAGTGTTGTGAGAGTGTAATGAATTATGTAGTTGAATTAAATTTGGTGCATATGCAATTAGTTTGTTAGACAATTATTATTTTAATTTAAGCCTTGACCATTGGGTTGAAAGACATGAAGTGTCATGATATTTATAGAGAATTAAAGATTATACAATTGGCTATAGAAGAATTAATCATGTTAATATTATTGGTTGTATAATGTTGACTTTGGAAGTTGTTCAGATGATATATAGTATCTATTATTGATTACATTTTTTTTTTTTTTTTTTTTTATGTTTGCATGAAGTCTTGTTTCATGAAAGAGTTTCATAAAATCTTTTATAATTTTTCACTATACAAACATGTTTTAGAGTTCGACTTGAGTTATATAATTAAAGAATTTTATTTTAGAGCTTGGAATTGTTAATTTTATCTCCAAACCTATAAAGATGTATTATGATATATGGTTTTAATTTTCTCTATGAAGAATAACAAAAACTCCGATGGTGTTAAATACATAATTTTAAAGTACTTCAGAATTAGAGAGTTGTTAAAGATGATATTCTTTATGAGCACATGTTATAGAATACATACTAGTTGATCCTCTAAATATAGGGCTTAGGCCAAATTTTAGTTTGCTAAATATATTGAGCATATGGGTACTTTACAATTTTTTATGTGCTTGGTTAAAGAAATTTTTTACCCATGAATATTATCTATGGTGTATTTCAGTTAATAAAGTTTAATGTGTTTATTCATATTTTGTTTATAGTTATGTGTGTACACATAAACGGTAACTTTTATGTATGTATTCGCCTTATATGAACTCTTACAGTTATATTTAAATTTTGAGCTATAAAGATTGACACTTTAATTTAGAAATGTATAATGCTTCGGTTTAGGAGTGTATATGGATCCATAAAGTATGATGCTTGGTTTAAAGCATAAAAGACCTCAGTTTAGAGGAATAAAGGCTTCTTTTGGAAGTGTAAAATGGATTAATTTCCTTGCAGGGTCTTGTCATGACCATATAGAGGACTGAATGTGGAATTAGCATGTTATATAATTTTTGGATCAATTATGTTGAAATTCCATACTACACTTTATCACATATAGGAATCCATGTTGGTGAGATATTAGTGTTTGTAATTGTGGAAGGTGTTATGTTGTTCAATAGCATAATTACCGCTACAGTTCGATATTGATATTTCTCATTGAACGGGATTCTGTACTGAGATGTTTCTATTATGAATCACGTTTATGTGGCCACTAAAGTTGTTCAACCAGAGAGTCATTTTTTCTTAAATAAAATATTTTCTTAAAGTAGTAGTCAATATTGCCTAAGTGGAAGAATGTAAAAATTTATTCTTAATTAGGCTGTCATTGATTATATTTTGTTTGGTTTGTGAAAAACGGGTTAAAAGTGATTCAGACAGATTGACTGGTATGAGCCCAAAATTATTATTGTGATCCATAAAGTTTTGGGCCATGGTCCATCTTAGTGTATATATTATTTTATATGTGGATATGTGATATGGAGGTGTAAGGCATGTTTAAGATACTTGGGTTCCTTAATGGGAGGGCCCAGTAATTGTTTTATTTAGGCTCAGTCCCCTCTCCTATCCTTATTAGGATTTACATATATCTATATATATGTAGATCAAAGGGTTGTCAGCTCCATTGAAAAGACAACAAAAAGATTAGAAAAAGGATGGGAAGAGCTGGTGCTAAGGTTTTCCAATTGTGAATGTCATATTCCTTCAAAGAAGCAAAACTCAAGACAATAACAGAATCAAACGGTATGTATCTAAGTTTATATTTTAGTAGTTACTTATATTCATAGTGTTTTGATTTCTAGTATATAGATCCTATAATCTTACAGTCCATTCTTGGCAAAAATTTTGTATTAAAACGGATTTTCCATAAAAGTTGATAAATTTAAACTCTCATCTATGTTTTAGATTACACTCGTGAAACTAAATCAAAGAAGTTAAGAGTCCGAACTATTAATGTGCCTACAAATATGTATTTCATTTTTGACTGTCTGCACCATGATCTCATCAACTGTGCTAGAAAGTTATTTTCATTTTTTTCCCCCTCTGATTTAATTGATTTGTATAACCTAATCTATGCTTATCAATTTAATAAGAATTCCATGACTTCTCTACTTAAAAAAAAAAGAAAAATAGAAAAAAAAAATAATAAGAAAAAGAAGCAGAGATCATTTATATTAACAATATTTTTTTGGTGTTGCGGCAACATGCAATAAAAATAAAACATAAAAAAAATAAAGAAGAAGAAGAAGAAGAAGAAGAAGAAGAAAGAAAGATATTAAACAAAGAAAAAACTAACATAGGTTATGGAAAATAAATACTATTAATATTAGTCACCAAAAACCAATACACCCCGGCTAAAAAAATTTAGTAGCTAAATATTTTATTTTTGGCGACTAAAAAAATTAGTTGGCTACCAATTTCATAACTTTTGGCGACTAAATTTTTTTTAGTCGCCAATTTTGATCGCTGAATGTGCATTTTGTTATAGTGGCAGTTAGTCACAGGTTTCTTAATTTTTTCAAAAATATTTGGTGGCGATTCTAAAATTTGGTTTGATGTATCCATTCTTGGCAAAAATTTTGTATTAAAACGGATTTTTCATAAAAGTTGACAAATCTAAACTCTCATCTATGTTCTATATTGCACTTGAAAGACTAAATCAAAGAAGTCAAGTGTCCGAACTATTAATCTGCACAGGTCCCCTGGACATGTTACAAATATTTATTTCATTTCATGTTACAAATATCTATTTCATTTCATGTTACAAATATCTATTTCATTTCTGACTATGTGTGCCATGATCTCATCAACTTTCTTTCTAGCAAAGTTGATGAGATCATGGCACACATAGTCAATTGAATAAGAATTCCATGACTTCTTTGAATTTTTTGATTTGTATAACCTAATCTATGCTTATCAATTGAATCCTGGACATGTTACAAATCAAAAAAAAAAAAAATTTCTTTTTCTCTTTGATTTAATTGATTTGTATAACCTAATCTATGCTTATCAATTGAATAAGAATAATATTCCACGACTTCTCTCCTTAAAAAATAAAAATAGAAAAAATAAGGAAAAGAAGCAGAGATCATTTATATTAACAATATTTTTTTGGTGTTGCGGCGACATGCAATAAAAATAAAATATAAAAAAAATAAAGAAGAAAAAGAAAGAAAGATACTAAACAAAGAAAAAACTAATATAGGTTATGGAAAATAAATACTACTAATATTAGTATAAGCCAATTATTTTCAGGACCTAATCCCCAATACCAGACTTTTACATCCAAATTGAATTTAATTAAGGAAGTTTCTCTCTAGTCTGAGCAGGAATTGGAGACGTCCAATTTTAATGGGCCACTAAACTAATTTGATAATCTAATTTGTTTGTCTTGTATGTTAATTATTCATGAAAACAAAAATTAAGTTGGTTCGATAATTATAATCAGATAATTTTATCATACTCGTCTTTAAAAATTAAAATTAAAAGTAGTCATGTATGATTTTAAAAATAAACCACCTATTAATAATAAACAATTTAAATTATTCAATTAAAACGTTTAATAAACTCATAAACTGAGTGCTCGTTTGGCATGTGGGTTTGGGTGAGGTATGGCTATTTTATCCACAAAAAGATAAAATATGCTTTTTAGTCTCAGGTTTAAAGTTGTTACATCCAAATCATAATCATTATATTTTTTTTTTACAAAAGTCAAAAATACCAAAAGGTCCATCCCAAATGAGGCTATTTTAGTCCCATGTTAAAATAGCTAAAAAATTAAAAAGCCAACTCACATCTTAAACGAATCCTAAACTAAATTTCTATGATACATATATTTTGACGAGAGAGAAGCTAATTCTTTTAAATTAATAATAATACTTGATAAGTTGATAATTATATTTTTGTGCAATTTATTGAGCCTTAGTTTGGTTTTCATGTTGGGACTAAGTACGCACATAAGGATAAAAAAAAGTCCCAAAATTATAAAATGACAAAACACTTGATTTGTGATACAAAATTATCAAACTAACCCATATACAAATAAAAAGTCAAAAAAGTATCATTTTCAAATTGAGGGCAATTTTGTCATTTCAATACAAAAAAAAATCAAAAAAATCAAAAAAAAAAAAAAAAAAACCAAACAAACAAAAAAAATCTCAAATTAAAAAAATCAAAAAAAATAAAAAAGCCAACATTATCAAACATCCCTGAGTTTCCAATAAAGGCACAACAAGATTCCCACTACATATATATATCCACTCAACATTGGCACAATTGAGGTGAATATTCTAGTAAGATTGCTTTAAATGACAAAGTAAATCCCAACCGTCCTTTTTAGATTAAATAATAACGAGTAAATTATTGGAAATTGGTGACATGGTACACCATGACCTCACTCCTTCCCTGGAAAGCATATATCTATATGAAAATTGCCTAAGACCCCAGTGGCGTCACTGCGGGTCGTGCGTGTAGGAAGGTGATTGGCCTAAAAAAAAATTATTTTTCTTTTTTTTTTTTTTGGATTTCAGCAAATGGGGCGGCGCCACGTCACTGGGGGTCTGAAGCACGGCCCATCTATATATATATTTAGAGAGAACTGATTGGGAGCTCGAATCTGGGCTCCCCCGAATGCCCCTAAACACAAAAACGAAGAAGGAAGAAGAAGACGGTCAAGGGAGGAGGAGGAGGAGGAGGAGGAGGAGGAGGGAGAGGGGAAGGAAGGACTGGAGGGAGTCCTAAAAAATGGGGCTGGAGGCGGAGGCGGGGGGCGGGTGATCGGCGATGGAGGCGGAGGCGCGGCGATCGGCGGAGGCGGAGGCGCGATCGGCGGCGGAGGCGACGTGACTGCTTCCCCTTTCTCTCTTTCTCTCCCTCTCTCTCTCTCTCTCTTTCTCTCCCTCTCCCTCACCCGTTTCAGACTGGAGGAAGAAAAAAAAAAAAAAAAAATGAATTGGTGAAACGACGTCGTTTCACCAATTCGGGGCATTCGGGGGACATATTTTCAGGCACCAAATCATTTTTCATATTTAGATTGGAGCATAACTGTACTATTATGTAGATATGAACAATTCACTTTAGTCACTTAAAACATACACTCTCCTTTTATCAAGTGCATAAGATTTGAATCTAAAATCTTAGGTTTAAAAAATAATACTCTTATCATTTGATCAAGAAACACTACATATATTTCTAATTCAAAATTGATATTTTACAAATTTGATAGCACATCCATCAAGTGGACTTACACTCCTAGTAGCTATATATGAGTGCATTTTTGTATAAGATGTTTGAAAATTAAGAAGTTCAATATTTCTTTGAAAGGTAAATTTCAAGTATTTCATTTTCTTATATTTTCTATCTCATAATTATTTTTTTACTTTCTATTTCATAATGTTTTGTTGTAATCTAATTGGAAGTGGTTAGTTTAGATCGTATTTATTTTCTTACTTTCTATTTCATAGTGTTTTGTTGTACTCTAATTGGAAGTGATTAGTTTGGCTCATATTTATTCTCTTGCTTTTTATTTCATAATGTTTTGTTATAATCTAAGTGGTTAGTTTAACTCATATTTATTCTCTTGTTTTCTATTTCATAGTGTTTTTTTGTAACCCAAGTGATTTGTTTAGCTCATATTTACTTTCTTGCTTATTTTCTTACTCTTGTTTCATATTGTTTTATTGTAATCTAACCGAAAGCGGTTAGTTTTCAATTATTTCATTTTCTTGCACGTTCAATCTTATAGTCATTTTCATGTTTTAAGTTGTATATTAGTTTTATTGTAAATTAACCGGAAGTGGTTAGTTAAGTCATCTACATATTTTTTTGTTTGTTTTTTTCTCGGTGCTACAACAAGATATGTTTTGCTAGGCTTAGTTGACTGACAGGTTAGCTTCTTTTGGAAAAAATGGCGCAGTCTTCTAATGTTGACCAATTTTCGGTGGTCCCCAAGGCGCATGAAACTTCTATTTTGTTTTTTTATTTAAGTGCTTTGTGAGATTTTCATTTTGTTGTTATATTTTTCTCCTCCCTCTCCAATTCGGTTTGTAATTATTATTTCAAGTGTTATAATAATTTCTTGCCTCGCTTCTTTCTATTCCTTTCTTTTACTTACTTTCCTTATTTGAGAGAGTAATTTATAAGTAAATTGGGCCGAGTTGGGTAAATGGGCCAATCTGTGGGCCATAGTAAGAGAGGCCGAGTAAAAGGGCCTAGAAGTTAGCCCGGTCCAAGAGTGCTCTGCAGTTAGCTCGGTCACCACACTCAGAGTAATAACAGTTAGCTCGGTTATACCATATTGAGCCGAAGTATGTTGAGCTTTCCTCAGAACCTTGCTATTGGTTAGCTCGGTTCAAGCTCGTTGTGGTTAGTGCGGTCTCAGACAACCCAATTGGAATATGTTAAACAGAGGTACACGCAGTGAAAGGAAGAACCGAGCTAGTGGGAGCTCGGTCTAGTCTGTGGCTTTAGCATGGCCATGTTATCTCGGTCGTATTGACATCCAACCGTGGAAGAACCATCTCACTTGGTTTAAGCAATGAGGGGGGTGTTAAAGAATAAGCATTATCTTTCAGGAATGTGATTCCCAGGCGGACTCTACATGGAGGAGTAAGAGTTCTACTTGGATTGTGTCACGCGGAACCTATAAAAGCTCATAACATCACCTATGAAAAGGTAACACAACTTTGATTCCCGAATACACAGAGCTTTTGTATATCTGTCTATTTTGCTGACTTAGGCATCGGAGAGGTATCCGGCACACACCCGCCAGCTAGCTCACATTTGTGTTTTCAAGGAGTAAAGCGACGACGTTTGGAGGAGCGTAGACTTGATTAACAGGATTATACGATAAGGTTTATTTCTTTCCCGTACAAATCATATCCATACTTTGCATCTATATTTCATGTATCTTGATTCGGTTAAGTTTACATTTGTGGATTTAATCAATTCCTATATGATTATGTGAGCTGCCCCATGTTCTTGAGATGATTCACATGTCATATCTGATGTAGGTTGAAAGGTACCACATTGAAGTCGCTTAAGTTACATTTATAGTCTTTAAATTTTGTTCATTTGGTGAAGATGATGTGTTTTGTACACTTGTACAGATTTGGCAGGCAACACGCAAATTCAAGCAAAAAGTGACGCAAAAGCAGATTGTCCCTGCGAATATCCAAGCTTGCCACCTCATCGCACGTGCTGCCTACCACTGCTCGAGCGGCTCACCTAGGGTTGCGTGGTGACAATTTAAGGTTCTTTTGCTGGGGAAAAAAAAAAAAAAGGCTAAAGAGGAGTTTGAAAATATTCTAAGGAAGATGGAGGCTAAGTTTTGAAGAAAGGGATTTTTCTCAAACTTCAAAGGCAACTTTCATGGGAACTTCTTCATCTTCTACCTTTTTCCACTTTTCCATGAGTGGCTAGTCTTCCAATTTTAGGATTTTGATGAAACCCTAGCCATGTGAAGGGATTTTTCTTAGGCTTTAATTGTGAAACGATTTGAATAAATATATGGATGTTTTAGAAGTTTATAATGATTTTCATATTCATCTCTTCACGTATTTTATTCTCTGTGATTATTTAATAATTTCCATATATTAGATTTCTTGGTGTTTGTGTTTAAAGTATGAGACGAGTCATGCTAAGAGAGACAGGTCGCGCTGCTATTCTAGTTTAGAGCAAACAACTAATGTTACTTGGGATGATTCTTGCCTATACATTGAATGCAACAATCCTCTTGATCAATGTTTCAAACTTGTAGTTGTGAAATATTGGGTAGTTCAAATTAGAGTACAATTGATAGCCGATGTTAAGTCTTATTTATGTGGTTAGTGATAAATTCTTTACCCTAAGATTTTTTCAAAAAAATTAGTATCTCAAACCCTATTTTTAATTGTCAATTCAATTTCTCAATTTCATTTAATTCTAGTTTAGTCATGATATCCCTCAATCTTTTTATCAAAATTAATTTAGAAATTTAACAATTAAATTAGTTTAATTTCCCGTTTGTCCCTATAGATCGATACTTAAACTTATCATTATTCTAAAGAATTTGGTATAGTTTAGTGTTTATTTTTGGTGTTAAACGACCAATCAATATCTTAGAAGCCGAATCTTAATTGCATCTCATGTGTGAATTGTATTAGGATTTTGTATATAAGATCATACATATTTCGCTAACTTTGTTTTGCAACTGTTTGCGGGACATCAGTAAGCATGTAAATTTTTATACTTCAGCATCCCGCTTGTATATATTTTCTTATTATGTTTAACATTCTATCATGATACTATGTGCTTACTTGATATAATTGTATGAATGCCGGTAGATGGAGGTTGTGTTGCTTTATTTGAAATGATGTTGATTTTTTATATTTGTAAACTTAATTTCTTTGGGTTTTACATCTTTAAAACTCTTTCAAAACTACATGAAATCAAATTGTTCTAAAATTAATGACATAGTCTACACTTGTATGCTTCATATAGTAAATTGTAGAATTTATTTAATAACCAGAATATAAACATATAAAAAATAAAATAAAACTCATATCATGGTTTAGTAGAGGCTGATTTTTGATCGGGTGAGCGGGGGTGCTCAATTAATAACCTTTCCCTCTCATACCTAAGGTTCCGAGCCAAGCATCTTTGGTTATAACGAACAGTGGCCTTGGCACGAGTCACGGGTTTCCTAATTTTCTCAAGAATATTAGGTAGTGGCTCTAAAATTTGGTGATGTAGTCCATTCTTGGCAATTTTTTTTTAATTAAAACGGACTTTCATAAAAATTGACAAATCTGAACTCTCATCTATGTTTTATATTGCACTCGTGAGATTAAATCAAGGAAGTTGAGAGTCCGAATTATTAATGTGCATGGTACCCCAGGCATGTTACAAATATCTATTTCATTTCTGACTATGTGCACTATGATCTCATAAACTGTGCTAGAAAGTTATTTTCAATTTTTTTCCCCTTTGATTTAATTGATTTGTATAACCTAATCTATGCTTATCAATTGAAGAATTCCATGACTTCTCTCCTTAATAAAATAAAAATAGAAAAATAGAAAAAATAAGGTAAAGAAGTAGAGATCATTTATATTAACAATATTTTTTTGGTGTTGCGGCAACATGCAATAAAAATAAATAATAAATCAAAATAAATAAAGAAGAAGAAGAAAGAAAGCTATTAAACAAAGAAAAAACTAACACAGGTCATGGAAAATAAATACTATTAATATTAGTGCAAGCCAATTATTTTCAGGACCTAATCCCCAATACCAGACTTTTACATCCAAATTGAATTAAATTAAGGAAGTTTCTCTCTAGTCTGAGCAGGAATTGGAGATGTCCAATTTTAATGGGCCACTTAACTAATTTGATAATCTAATTCGTTTGTCTTGTATGTTAATTATTCATGAAAACAAAAATTAAGTTGGTTCGATAATTATAATCAGATAATTTTATCATATTTGTCTTTAAAAATTAAAAATAAAAGTAGTCA
Source organism: Camellia lanceoleosa (assembly GCA_025200525.1). NCBI lineage: Eukaryota > Viridiplantae > Streptophyta > Magnoliopsida > Ericales > Theaceae > Camellia > Camellia lanceoleosa. Next base: position 102,701,187 of record CM045767.1, on the reverse strand, counting down.
TATATTATTAGATGACAAATATGATGAAATCATATAGTTATTATTATCATATCAATTTATATTTTTTATACATGAATTACACACAAGAACTTATCAAATAAACAATTTAAATTATTCAATTAAAATGTTTAATAAACTCATAAACTGAGTGCTTGTTTGGCATGTGGGTTTGGGTGAGGTGGGGTTATTTTAATCACAAAAACACAAAATATGGTTTTTAGTCCCAGGTTTAAGGGAAATTCTATTTCCACACACTTTCCTTACTCCACACACTTAATGAATTTTTTTCAAAATCACAATTTTATCCTCTAACAAAATTACCATCTCACCCACCACCATGTCACCCACATACAGTGGCGGAACCAAGAAATTAAAGCAGAGGGGGCACTTATTAATTACAATATTAAGGCTCCGTTTGGTAAGCATCTCAAAGTATAGTTCTACCCATTGATTTGAGTGTGTTGTTTGTTTGGAGTTTTCAAATTATAATTCTACACCAATTTCTCAAAACTCAATTCAAAACATAATCATTACTTTTCAAAAGTCATAACCAAACACATAATTCAAAACTCTTTTCAAAACTAATTCAAATCAATATTTTAATTTTTAAAATATTTAAAATATTTTAATATTTAAACATGTTACGATTTTTTTAGTTTTCTAATTTTTTGAATATTTTTAAATATTTTAATTTCAAAATATTACGATTTTAATTTTTTAAATTTTCAAATATTTTATAAAAATAAATTCAAACTCTATTTTTTAAAAATATTTTTAAATATTTTATTTTATTTTGTTATGTATTTAGTTACGATTTGAGTGTAGAGTTGTGAAAGTAATATAGAGTTTCGAGTTATGTGTTTGGTTATGAGTTTTAAAAATAATTTCTTAATTGAGTTTTGTTTTATGTGTTTGGTTACGATTTAAGTGTAGAGTTGTTTTTAAATTTAAAATATTAACATTTTAAATTATTTAAATTTTTACGATTTAAATTTTTTGAATATTTATTTTAATTTTTTACTTATTAAATTTTTTAGATTATTTAAATTATTTAAATATTTATGATTTAAATTTTTTGAATATTTATTTTGAAAAAAAATTATTTCCTTTGTAGTATTTTCAATTAAAAAATTGATTAATGTTATTTTCTGTTAATAATAATTTTTTTTAATTGAATTTTAAAAAGCGTTTGGTTATGAGTGTTGATCAGAATTTTTGATGGTGTGAAAGTAGTGTGTTTTATTATGAGTTATATAATTTGAATTAAGTTTTGAAAACTCTCTCCAAAACTCATAACCAAACAAATTTTCTTACTTCACATGTCAAATCAAACTTTCAAAATTTAATTCCACACTCAATTAAAAACTCAATTCAACACTCTATTCAAAAACCATAACCAAACAAATTTTCTACACTCAAATCATAATTTCACAACTCACAAACTCAAAATACAACTCATACTCTCAAATCATATTTACAAAACTCTACCAAACGCAATCTAAATTTTTTTATAAAAATATTTAACATAAATTTTTACCATTAACTTCAAGAAAGATAAAAAAAAAAATTTAATTAGTGTGTTTGGTTTTAGTTTTCTAAAGAACTAAGTTTTTTATTTTTCATATTTTTTTTATTTTAGTGAATATTTTTTAAATTTTAAACAATTTTTTTACTTTTTTAGATGCACATTACTTAGATATAAATCCAAATAGTAAAATATTTGTGAAAAAATATTTAAAAAAATTAATAAATATACAAAAATACAAAAAGAACATACTGAATTTTCATATTATTTTTTGGTATTTAGTGTATTTTTTTTTTAAAAATTCCACAAATATTATACCTTTTAGGTATATTTATGTTAGGTGTGTCTAAAAATTAAAAAAATTTGCTTAAAATATTAAAAAAAATTATTGAAAACATTAAAATACGGAAAATAAAAATATAGAACTTTTTGAAAACTCTTTTTTGAAAACAAGAACCAAATAAGCTAAATATTATTTGTAATTAGTGTATCATGGACAGTATTAAAAAAAGTCATGGATATAATGATAAAGTAATTTTTTATACAAAATATGCGTAAAAATTCAATATAATAGTTATACCACGTCATCATTAACATGTGATATCACCAACCAATAGTAAAGAAACACATAGAGAATGAACGCTACATGTCAAATATAACTAATAATTCAATAAATTCTATATTTTCATTAAGATTAATTATGTTTGCATGTCAATAGTGATAGACATCACCACTACATTGAAATTTTCATAGATAATAATATCGTAATCACTTTATTTTCAATCAAAATAACCATTATTATCCTTATTATTTTAAAAATGTCATTGACATTTAAAATAATATTTTTATAAATTTTTTTATTTAAAGTATTTTCTTTATGTTTGCTTTAAAAAAAAAAAAAATTGCAAAACCCGGGGGGCACGTGACCCCCTTGGCCCCTTAATAGCTTCGCCCCTGCCCACATATTTCACAATTTCTCTATACACATCTCACCCACATAATCTGATGGGGTTGTGCACACACTCGTTTTGTGGCTTTTTGTGTTTTTTCTTCATTGACGGTGGTTCAACTGCTAACTCCACAAGAGTCCACATAGTTTGTATTTATTAAACTATATGTTTCTTTGTTTTTTTGTTTTGTTTGTGTGTATCATTTGTTGGTGTCTACTACATAATTTCATTGAAGTTGTTTGCTGGGAAGGTGTTTTCAGTAATGGGTCATCTTTGAATCTTCCTAATTTGAGGTTAAATTTGGTTTCCATGAGGTTTTGAGGAGACCCATCATGGATTTATAAATTGGATTTTATCAGAATCGTATTACGATGAGATAGGTAATCCTTTGATTTGTGTTTTTTGGAAAATGCGTTTGCTTTTAATTTGTGTTTTGGAACAAACCCATTGTTGTGGAAATTGAACAATATTTATCTTAAACCAATTTTATGGAATAATATTAAAAGTAAAACAGATGCTTTTAAAATAGGTTTTTACAATTCAATATAAACTATACATACAAATATATAACATTATAAGTAAAAGATGAAAGGATTCAGAAAGTAGCATGTATGATTGTGAGAGGCACGTCAAAGACGCTATCCTAAGTCGTTATGCGCTCCCTCCGTGCAGATTCTAACGGTCACAAACGACTCCAAGATACAACCCAAGAATCCACAGGAATCTGATACAATGCACAGTTGTACCAGAAGTATTTGCCAAGTCTATTTTTGTAGCCCAGAAATATGGAAGATATAAAATACTGTAATGTGAAGAAGGACAGAGAGAGAGAAAACAGAATACGTTCTTTTTTTCCTGAGTAAGAGTCATATTTTAAATAGACTCATTGATGTCTGTTGGGAACAGACATACCCATTCATTTTGAAAACAAAAACAAGTTTAAAATTCAAACAAATAATACTATTAAAAAATAAATAAAAACAAATAATAATAACAAAATAAAATAAATAAAGTTTTGAAGCTTTAGGAAATCTCCAACAATCCCCCACAAGATTCAAAACTTTGTAAAACCGTCAAATAAATAAAATAAATATAATAAAAATATGGGCAACTTTAAAACCATACAATGGGTGAAGGTGTTTTTCAAACTTGAACGTCACTTAGTGTTAACAGTTTCATTCTGAAAGAAACTTAGTGAACCGGGTCTTGAACTAAATCCCTTTTAGCAGAATTCAACATGTCACACGTATGGTATGAAACATAACTGTGGCGCGGGTTAGCATTATTAACAGCCATGTGCTCAATCTTGATTCTCATGAGAGTTTTAGGAAATAGCCCTCTTTCCACGGTCGCAGCTTCACGATCCTCTCACTTAGGTGAATCCTCCAAAGATAGAAGTGACGGATGTCTATCTTGCGAGAGTTTGCCCGCCTCGGATTCATTTACAGTAAAAACTCTTCCTTAACCATCACATTTACATCAGCACTAATATCTTAGGGATGAGCAGGAGAATATAATTTAATAAAGTCTCCTTCTTTAAAGTGCTGGAATACGAGTCACACTATAAGGATTGTTCCTACCCATTGAACTTCCTTCATGGGATCTCCAATTACAGAAGTCGGGTTACTTCCTTAGTTGACTCCTTATGGGCTTAGACCCATCCCCCTCGATAAATCTAAGACTACACTCTTAGATAAACCTTTTGTTAATCGACGCAATATTCTTTTCATTTCACAAAATTCAAAGATACAACATTTTTATTCACCAAACTTTTTATAGATTTATACCTCACTTGCATATGCCTATTCATCTTTTTATTAGTATGTGTTTGTTTCACAAGTTCTATTACAGCTCTATTATCACAATGTATAGAAATAGCAGGTATAGGATTTTTCACAAGTGAAATATCAAGGAGTAAATTTTTAATCCACTCAGCTTCAATACACGTAGTGTCTAAGGCTATAAGTTCTGATTCTGTTGTACTTCTAGAGATAACGGTTTGTTTTTTAGAACCCCATGATACTGCTGCTCCACCTAACATAAATATATACCCAGTAGTAGACTTAACATCTATGTTATCTGTTATCCAATTAGCATCACTATAACCTTCTACCCCATTAGGAAAACCACTGAAGCAAAGTGAATAATCTAGAGTTCCTCTTAGAAATTTAAACACTCTTTCCACAACAATCCAATGATCTTTACTAGGGTTATGAGTATGTCTACTTAATCTCCCAACAGCATAGGCAATATCAGGTCTAGTCTTATTAGCAATATAGAGAAGTGATCCAATAATTTGAGAATATCTAAGTTGAGATACAGGTACACCATTATTTTTCTTCAAATTCATGCTAGGATTAAAAGGAGTTGAAACAGGTTTGAGATTATAATAATCAAACTTTTTTAACATTTTCTCTAGGATTCTAGATTGATTCAATGTAATACCTTTGGTTGTTTTCTCTAATTTCATACCCAAAATTATACAAGCTTCCCCTAAATCTTTCATATCAAATTTTGAAGATAAATAAGATTTCACATTTTTAATTATCTCTAAATTAGTTCCAAATAATAAGATATCATCAACATATAAACACAAAATAATACATTCTCCATTATCTTCTTTATAGTATACACATTTATCATGTTCATTAATCTTAAAACCAAATTCTAGAATTATCTTATCAAATTTTTCATGCCACTGTTTAGGAGCTTGCTTAAGTCCATACAAAGATTTAACCAACTTGCAAACTTTATGTTCTTGTCCTTTAACCACAAAACCTTCAGGTTGTTCCATATAAATTTCTTCATCTAAATCTCCATTCAAAAAAGCAGTTTTAACGTCCATTTGATGAATTTCTAAATTAAAAATGGATGCTAGAGCAATTAAGATTCTAATGGTTGTAATCCTAGAAACAGGTGAATAGGTATCGAAATAATCTATTCCTTTCTTTTGTGTAAATCCCTTGGGTACTAACCTTGCCTTATATTTTTCTATACTTCCATCAGGTTTTAATTTCTTTCTAAATACCCATTTGCAACCGATAGCTTTACTCCCAGGAGGTAGGTTAGTCAACTCCCAAGTATTATTTTGAAGAATAGATTCAAACTCACTATTAATGGCTTCCTTCCAAAAAGGTGCATCTAAAGATAATATAGCTTCTATAAAAGTATTTGGTTCTCCTTCAGTTAAAAAAAATATAAAAATCATCTCCAAAGGTTTTCTCTATTCTAGTTCTCTTACTTCTTCTAGGTTCTATGTTTAGCTGTTCAGAATCATCTCTTAAAGGAATAACACTAGTACTAGCAGTAGAAGTTCTATTTACAACCTGATTTGAGATCCGAGTTTTATATGGAAAAATATCTTCGAACAATGTAGCTTCACGAGATTCAATTATTGTATTATTAGTAATTTCACTAATTTCAAAATTTATTACTAGAAATCTATTAGCACTACTATTTTGAGCATATCCTAAGAAAACAGTATCCACAATTTTAGGTCCTATTTTCTTACGTTTAGGTTCTGGAATTGCTACTTTTGCTAAACACCCCCACACTCTTAACATTTTAAGATTAGGTACTCGTTTTTTCCATATTTCATAAGGTGTTTTATTATTATCATTCACAATTACTCTATTTAATATAACACAAGCAGTGAGTATCGCTTCCCCCCCACAAACTCTCCGGTAAACTAGAACTAATAAGCAGTGCATTTATCATATCCATAAGAGTTCTATTTTTCCTTTCAACTATCCCATTAGATTGTGGAGAATAAGGTGGGGTTACTTCATGAATAATTCCATGTTCTTCACAAAAAATACTAAGGGTACCTACATTATATTCACCTCCTCTATCAGATCTAAGTTTCTTAATCTTTCTTTCTAATTGATTTTCTACTTCAGCTTTATAAATTTTAAATTTACTAAACACTTCATCTTTAGTTTTAATTAAATATAAATAACAAAACTTAGAACAATCATCTATAAAGGTTACAAAATACTTATTTCCTGCTCTAGTTAGTGGTCTATTAGAATCACAAACGTCACTATGTATAAGGTCTAAGAGTTGTGAATTTCTTTGTACAGATTTATAAGGTTTCTTAGGTTGTTTTGCTTGCACACATATTTCACATTTGCGTTTAACATCAATAGATGTTTTAGGTACTAATTCTAAATCCATCATTTTCCTAATTTTCCTTAAATTTACATGTCCAAGTCTTTCATGCCATAAATCACAAACTTCAATATTGAAAATATTATGAGAGATATAATTAACTTCAAAAAATACATTCAATTTAAATAAACCATCACATACAAAACCTTTACCAATAAAAATATCATTTTTACTTATTACAATTTTATTCAATTCCATTACAATTTTGTAACCTAACTGTACTAAACACGATCCACTAATAAGATTTCTTCTAACTTCAGGAACATATCGCACATCTCTCAAAGTTAAGATTTTTCCAAAAGTCATCTTCAAATCTATATCTCCAATGCCAAGTATTGGTGCAATTGATCCATTTCCCAAAGTTACACTTCCTCCACTTGATTTCTGGAAAGTTTTAAAATAATCACAAGCAACACACACATGTATATTAGCCCCAGAATCTAACCACCAATCTTGATATTCAAAAGTAGAATTAATTTCAGGATTATACCTAAAAGATGGTCCAGCAATTTCTTCTTTTCCCAAAACCATATTCACTTGAGCATTATGACCTTGATTTCTTTGCTTATTGTTGAACCTTGGTTTATACTCATCAGTCTTCTTTAAAAAAACAATCCTTAGCATAATGATTGGCTCTTCCACATACATAGCACAACCTCTTGCCATTCCCTTGTCCCTTAAAATTATTAGCATTGGCTTGGTAATTGTTATTATGGTGTTTGCCATTTTGACCTCTAGATTTAAACTTAAGGTTGTTCTTGAAAATTTTACCTTTAGGTCGAATGTTATTCCTATTGTTGGAACTACTCTTATTCCCATTCTCTACCACATTTACCTTAGGCGTTTTCTCTTTTCCAGTTTCTAGATTTGATCTATGTTTCTCTTCCACCCTAAGTGTATTGATTAATTGAGTTAATGACAGATCTCCTTGTTTGTGCCTAAGACGCTTAGCAAAGTCATTCCAAGATTGAGGTAATTTATCGATAAGGCAAGACACTTTAAACTCCTCACTAAAAGTTGTCTCTTTCTTTTCTACTTTTCTAAGTAGTTCTTGAAACGCATGAATTTGGTCTCCTACAAGTATGTCATCTTTCATTTTATACCCATTAAAATTAGAGACAAGGAACCTATCAATACCAGCATCTACAGTTCCATATTCGGCCTCTAAGGTTTTCCATAGTTCTTTTGCAGTCGAGGTGGTCGACTGATATACATCATATAAATGATCAGATAACACAGTAAGGATTCTATTATAACAATGAAATTCGGTTTGTTCGGGTGACAACCAAGATCCAACAAAATCCTGATCTTCTATGGCAGACATAAGACCCAACACGGCCAACCAATATTTTGTTTGTTTGTGCCATCTTTCAAAATTGTTACCATTAAATTTTTCAGGTTTCACACTAATAGTTTCTTCTAAATTAGCCATTTTAAATATTTAAAGAACAAGAGAGCAAAGGAGTGTCTTAATCTGTAATAACAATAAACCAAATACTAAAGTTATTAAATTTGAAATTGAAAAATAATTGCCAATAATTGTGACAAATTTTTATACAGATCAAAACTAAACACAATAATTTATAACTTGAACAATGCTAAATAAATATCATGAATCTAAATAACATAATCTATCATGTGAAAATTTTATTTTATTCAACAGCTTTTCTAAGAATAATAAATAAATAAATAAATACCTACACATTAACCAGAGTGAGTCTGAAGGGGAAAAAAAAAAAAAGTTACACTAATTGCCAATAATTATTTTATTAAACTAAAGTTCCTGTTCGAAAACAAAACAGTAACTTTGAAAAATTAATTGTTCGAATAATTAATTGCCAATAACTATTTTATCAAACCAAAGTTCCTGTTTGAAAACAGTAACTTTGAAAAAGCAAACTACACTATGTAAGAGTTATATTTGAATTTGAAAAAAGCAACTTTCAATGTTTGAAAACAAAGTAACTTCCCTGGATTAATATATATATATATATATATAAGTCAATGTTTGAAAAACAAAGTTACAGTAATAAGATCAAATAATCAAACAGGAATTGTATCAGAATCAAACAAGGAGGCACGTTTACCGATTGGATTTTGGAAAACAAAACAGACCACGTTTACCGATTGGATTTTGGAAAACAAAACAATTATGAAACACAAATAATTAAAGAATTAAATATGTTACAGATCTAACGACTTTAGATTGTTGTGGAAATTGAACAATATTTATCTTAAATCAATTTTATGGAATAATATTAAAAGTAAAACAGATGCTTTTAAAATAGGTTTTCACAATTCAATATAAACTATACATACAAATATATAACATTATAAGTAAAAGATGAAATGATTCAGAAAATAGCCTGTATGATTGTGAGAGGCATGTCAAAGACGCTGTCCTAAAGTCGTTATGCGCTCCCTCCGTGCAGGTTCTAACGGTCACAAACGACTCCAAGATACAACCCAAGAATCCACAGGAATCTGATACAATGCACAGTTGTACCAGAAGTATTTGCCAAGTCTATTTTTGTAGCCCAGAAATATGGAAGATATATGAAAAATCTAGAAACCCTAGATGTTGATTTGTGATTATGTATCAATAATAAGCAAAATATAACAATCCTAATCAAACAATCAAGAGAAAGAGACACAAAGATTTTACGTGGAAAAACCACAATTGGACACCTTCCAATTGTGATAAAAAAATCACGGGCAACTGCCACAAGAACAATCCACTAAGAAGATTTAAAGGAATTACACAGGTATCACTCTCAATTATCTAGCGAATCCACAACGCCTAATTGAACCAACCTCTATGTGTCTCTTCCAACCCCATCTTCAGCACGGAATTGTCTTTCTGATGAGCCACTCCGGATTCCACCAAAGCTTCAGGCTCGAATTCTTCAGAATTCACAACTGAAGAACAACTCTCTTTTTTGTGTATAACAAACAAACCTTTGATGTACTCTCTTTAAACCATGAGTTGAATACTCAATAAAACATCAAAGAAAAATAACAAAATATCCCCAGATATAAACCTTTAAGAACCAAAAAGAAGATCTGGAGGACTTCAATCAATTACTTAGTTTTGGGAGAAAACCAAATATTTATAGAAAACCAAAAGTAATCCAAGATTGGGAAGAAAACAAACTCCTTGAGAAATCCGGATTCTGAGGCTCGCTCGAGCGAAGCTTTGCTGGCTCGAGCGAGGAGTGTATTTTTCATAATTTCTACTAGTGCCTTGGCTCGAGCGACGGATCCTTGGCTCGAGCGACCAATCACTTCTTTCAGGTTTTTGTGTGGACGCAATCCTTCGCTCGAGCGAGTATTCCTTGGCTCGAGCGAGAAAACCTTAGCTCGAGCGAGCACTCCTTGGCTCGAGCGAGCAATGACGGACATGCAGTTTTGAATGCAATTTTGCATTTTGCTTCGGCCGACCCCCGTAATAATCAGTGAAGTGGCAATCTTGAAAGCATTAACATCACAAACTTCTCTGCATGGCTCGATTCGGGTTTGGATTTGCATCTAATAAACTCATAGCCTCACTGAAATAAAAAGTGCAAAAATAAATACATCTGAAAGGAGTTTTGTCAAACGGGGTTGCCAAGAATAAAAACCTAACAATATAAAATACTGTAATGAGAAGAAGGAGAGAGAGAGAAAACAGAGTACGTTCTTTTTTTCCTGAGTAAGAGTCATATTTTAAATAGACTCCTTGATGTCTGTTGGGAACAGACATACCCATTCATTTTGAAAACAAAAACAAGTTTAAAATTCAAACAAATAATACTATTAAAAAATAAATAAAAACAAATAATAATAACAAAATAAAATAAATAAAGTTTTGAAGCTTTAGGAAATCTCCAACACCCATATGTATATTTTGATCATTTTTTATTTTGGTTGTTGTTGTTGCAAAAAGAATCTTGGAGGACAATATTGATTTTGGCTTATCAGAGCCTTGGAATTATCTATGAATTTTGTCTAATATAATTGGATGAGGGTGTGCACAATTTTTTTATTAAATGGGCATATTTAGAATGTGGGGTGTGTGAACTGAGATAAATACCTAAGAATCAAATTACTAAGTGTATGAAGTGAGAAAGGATATACATAGAGATAATGTGGTGTGTGAAAATAGAATTTTCCCAAGTTTAAGGTTGTTACGTCTAAATCATAATCATTATATTTTTTCTTTTACAAAAGTCAAAAATACCAAAAAATCCATCCCAAACGAAATTATTTTAATCACATGTTAAAATAACAAAAAAATTAAAAAGCCAACTCATATTTCAAACGAATCCTAAATTAAATTTCTAGGATATATATATTTTGACGGGAGAGAATACTTGATAAGTTGATAATTACATTTTTGTGCAATTTATTGAGTTTCCAATGAAGGCACAACGAGATTCGCACTTACATATCTCCACTCAACATTGGCACAATTGAGGTGAATATTCTAGTAAGATTGGATATAATCAAACCATTTTAGTTATGACTTTAAATGACAAAGTAGATTCCAACAGTCCTTTTTAGATTAGATAATAATTAGCAAATTATTGGAAATCTACATAAATTGGTGACATGGTACACCATGACCTCACTCCTTCCCTGGAAAGCATATAGCTATATATATATAGATTGGAGCATATCTATACTATTTATATGTGAACAATTCACTTTAGCCACTTAAAACATACACTCTCTTTTTATCAAGTGCATAAGATTTGAATCTAAAATCTTAAGTTTAAAAAATAATACTCTTATCATTTAATTAACAAACACTATATATATTTTTAATTCAAAATTAAAATTTATATTTTACAAATTTGATGGCACATCCATCAAGTAGACTTATGCTCCTAGTAGCTACATATGAGTGCATTTTTGTATAAGATGTCTATTTTCTGGAAGGGATATTTCTGTTCTTTTATATCTATGAAAGAATTTAGGAAGAATTATAATTCAGTGTAATAAATCAAAACTAATTACAGGAAGATGGAGGTGTAACTCTTCCTGTAGGTTTATTGCACAATAAAAATTACACTCTCATGTTTGTGTAATTATTTTTGATCTATTACATGAAATTATTTATAATTTTTTAAAAAGTTTATGACGCAACAAATGGCATCAATACGAGACAATAGGACTTTAACATAAGCTTTATTGATATGGACATGAAACAATGATTATTTGACCATTGAACATTATTGAACTTGAAATAGTGAAATTAGGTAAATTACAATTTGTCACCTTTCTACTTTACATCAAATTCTACTTTCTCACTCATTTTTCAATTATGACTCTTAACTTGTCAAGTTTTTGGTCAAGTTACAATATGAATGTAGCCCTGTCATTAGTTTAGTGTTAAAAAATTTATTCTACTTTCTCACTCATTTTTCAAATATAACTGTTAACTTGTGAAGTTTTTAGTCAAGTTACAATGTGAATGTGGCCCTGTCATTAACCATTAAGGATTGTGATTCTCTTTATTACATATTTGTAATAGAAAAGTTTCATTATATCATTCAGTGATGAGTGCAATGATTTTTTTTTTAAATTTAAAATAAATATAAATTTATATTCCGATTTGATACATTAAGGCCAAGTTTGGCATCTTCAAAAAAATTCAAAAAGTTAAAAAGTCACTATCCTATTTAAGTCACATCACCTCTCTAACACATCATTTCAAACTCAACCCATATTTCATAAAAAGTCAAAAAATACACTTATTTAATCTTTCCAAACTTGGCCTAAATATGGAATGAAAATCCTTCATTATATACCTGCAATAGAAATGATCAAAATTTTCAAGTGACTCTCGCATGAGACATTTTTATTATAAAATTGTACTAATTTTCTTCTCTTTCTACTTTTTTAGAATTTTTTTCCCAATAATTTTCTCTATACTATAATTTTCAAACTCACCTACCACCTGCCACCCTTTTCCTAGCAGGTTTAGAAAATACAATATAATAATGATATACTATGGAAAGATGTAGAAGAAATAGAAAACAAAAGAGAATTTACATTTTTATATTAAAAAAATGCTTCATGTGATTGTCACATAACAATTTTAAAGAGAAAACACTGAAAAAATACAGAACAAATAAAAAACAAAAGAAAATTACATTTTTATAAATAAATAAATAAAAAGGTTCCTATGAATGTCACATGATAATTTTCATTCTGCAATTTAACACCAAACTAAAGAAAGTTGAACAAATCGTGAAAGTGATTGATAATATTTTTTTGATAATGATTATTTTATTTTTATTTTTTGTTTTGTTGCAATAATGTCTTTTCGTGTAGAGGTGTGAAAGTTTTCTTGATACCTTTTGAAATTTATTTTGTACTCTGATCAAGGGAGGTTTTTGTCATTTCAGCAATTTTATAATCCTTAAGGGAGGTTAGTGTGATTGCAAATTGAACCTTAAAGGATGTTTAAGTCATTTTAATACCTTTAAGGAAAGTTTCTGTAATTTTATTAAACTTTGGGTATGTAGGTGTAATTTATCCAAAAAGAAAAACGAACAAGGAAACCGTGAGAGAGAGAAAAAGAGCGAGTTGAGTTGTTGGTGGGTAGGTTTTCATTTCTTGAAGGCAACGTCAAGAGGAGCACGTGAACGACCATCATGACACGTGATGGCGGCTGTGAGAGTATAGAAATTATGTGGTGGTCCTGGCCAAGTCTACGCGATGTTTTAGGGTTATTTTGGAAAGTTAGTTAAAAATTAATTTTTTGATTTTTTTTAATTTTTTATAAAAAAATGTGTAAAAAAATAGAGACATGATATGATCCAAAATAAGTTAAAAGCTGGTCTTAATATCATATTGATTGAAATTATGAAACTCAAAAACTTTGTTTGGCTATTTTTTTTTTTTTGAAAATTGAATTTTTTATTTTTTATATTTTTTAGTGATTTTTTTTAAAAATATTTTGAACAATTATTTATTTTTTACATACATCTAATCTAGATTCACTTCAAAAATATAGTATTTGTAAAAAAAACTTTAAAAGATTCACCAAATACAAAAAATACAAAAAAATAAAATAAAAATTTAATACATTTTCATGTTTTTTTGTATTCAATAAATTTTTAAAATATTTTTATACAAATTTTTTATTTTTAAATATATCAAGATTAAGTGTATTCAAAAAAAAAATTAAAAAAATTGATTAAAAAATTTAAAAAAAATACTAAAAATACAAAATTCAAATTGAAAAGTCAAAAATTTTTTTTTGCAAACACTAAACCAAACAAAGTGAATACTTTTTGGTAGAATTAAATTTTTTTTTTTTTTGACAGATTGTTTGGTAGGGTTAGAAAATAGTTGTTTGGCAAAAATAAATAGTAATAATTATATTTTTAAAAATTTAAAATTATTTCTATTTTCAAAATGAAAAAAATTATCAAATTAATTTTATTTATTTTTTCAAAAAACAAATTCTTAAAATTCAACAAAGTAGAGCTTTAATTGTCTAATACAAACAAATTTAAGAACACATCAACCGATAATAGAACAAAATACAACTCACTTATATGAGATAAATTTTATATTTTTGTGAGTCCCATGCACATTAAAAAGATTATATTTAATTTTATGATTGATTTTAGTTCAAATAAAGGAATTGACTTAAGGTTCGTCTATGAATTGACCTATTTAGTAATTTTTTAATTTTTTACGAAAAATTGTAGAAAAATAAAGAGAATGATTTAATAACTTTAATGATTTATTGTTCTAACAAGTAATGAAATGATTACAAATATAAAATAATGATATTTTTATTCTACGTTTAAGTAACGCAAATGTTATGTATTATGAAGCTGTATCCCAAATTTTACTTTAAAAATGAGGTGAACGGTGTCTATTGGAAATTAATGAGATGTATATCATACTTAAAATGATTGTGGTTCATGTATGTATTTTTTCTAAATAATTTTGTGAATTCTTAGAATTGTTGTTTAAATAAATACTCTACATTTTTTAAGAAATTTAAAAAATAGAAATGTAAAATTTAAAGTGGATGATGAATATTATGGCTCTCCTCTATATGTGATTAGGGAATAATGAAAAAAATAATAATAATAAAAGGAAATTGAGCCAATGTTTTTAACAAAAGCCTTAGCCCCCCAATATATTGTAAGAACAATACATATATGTTTAACAAAATGGAAATCACTCACAACTCACAATCTTAAACTCTAACAAAATATAAGCCCCCCAAATATTTATTAAAATTTCAAAAACAAAATAATAAGTCTACAATTTTCTAGTGAAGGATTAGATACAGCACATCATGCACACCGTATATGTATCTATATGTTTTGAAATATTCAGTTGGTTTTGCTTAGATTTGACTTATAGAATTTTTATTTTATTTTTTATTTTTATTTTTAACTATTTTAATTTCTAGAAGTTGAACAACGTTACCCAATTGGATTTTTTATTGGATATATATAGTTTGATATTCGTGTGGTAAACAAAAACTACAATAAATGGCCCTGTTTGGTAGGGCTTATTTTCAATTTATTTCAATTTTTAGCTTAATTTAAGCTATTTTGATGTGTTTGGTTCAGCTTAACAATACAGCTTATAGCTTTTTGTAAGTCAAAAATTAACTTATTCTTTGAGTGAGGAGGAGAAGCTTAATTTATAAGTCAAAAATCAGCTTATGTTCACAGTTATAAGCTATAAGCTGTTAAGTTATAAGCTATAATCACTTTCCCACAGCTCTACCAAACGGGGCCATAGTCTAATCCAAATTCTCAAAATAAATTAAAAACATTTTATTATTTAAAAGTTAAAAGAGAATACTTTTAACTCCTACTTATAAATTAACAAACTGTAATTTAAAATAAGTATTACTAAAAAAAAATCATGGTTTTTATAACAAAATAAATCTTAGATTTTAATTTTGTCAATTTAAATCATAATTTTTTGATTTATTTTCAATTTAAATCATTTACTTATTTTTGTTAGTTAAAATTATGTATTTTAACTATTAAACTTAACAAAAAAAAAGAGTATTTTAAACATTTCATGTAGGTATATTGGGTTTAATACTTAAAATATCATTTTTTGTAAGTTCTATTTAATAAAAATAAATAGATAATTTAGATTGAAAATAAATTAAAATATTAAAATTTAAATTGATAAAATTAAAAATTTAAACTTTATTTTTTTGTAAGAGTCAAATAATTTTTGTCTGCAATTTTCTTCATAAATTATGACAAACACGTACTGATATGTATTATATTAATCACACTGATGCAAGCCTCGGTGAGCACCAAATAACTTTCAAAAAGAGAAGGTGACCCCATTACCTTGTAATTTTTGTATGAATTGACAAAAGTATCTTTTATTTTTTTCATAATACATTAAAAAAAATAAAATAAACTCAAATAAAAAGGCACTTTTTGTTATTCCATAATAATTTTGCCAAGATTGGGCCGCTTTAAAAACAAGAATTGTTCTGGTAAGGCACCTACACAAATTGCAATTTTGTGTCTTCAATTCTAAAATAAATAAATAAAAAACCTCGGCTTTGACCCTTATAACAAATTAAATCATGAATTTTTAATTTTGTTAGATTTAATCCTAAATTTTTGATTTATTTTCAATGTAATCATTTATTTATTTTCATTAAGTAAAAGGGTAAATTAAAATACACCCCCCTTGAGGTTTTATTAAAATACAAATCGTCCATTGTGATTTTAAAAATTATATTCCACTTATTGAAGTTTCTAATTTCATAACAAATTGTCCATTTTATTAATAAATCATCAAGTCAAATGATAGTTTTTAATGATGTTAAAAATATGTTTTAATTAATAATTTAGGTAATTTTATTATCGTATAGGAAAGAAATTATGAATTTTATTTTTTCAGTTAATTCTATTAAATAAAAAATTCTAATAAAGGGGTATTTGTAATTTTTTAAATCACAGGGACTAATCTGTATTTTAAGCAAATCTCAGAAGGTGTATTTGTAATTTATCCTAATTAAAATTGACGGAAAAAATAATATTTTAGTCATTAAACTCAATGACTCAATGAAAAAGAGTATTTTAGACATTTTATATATACCTTTATTGAGTTTAATGACTAAGATACTATTTTTCTATAGGTTTTACTTAATAAAAATAGGTAAATAGTTTAGATTGAAAATAAATAAAAAAATTGAGATTTAAATTAATAAAATTAAAAACTTAGAATTTATTTTATTGTAAGGCTCAAAGTTTAAATTTTGCTTTTTGGGCAAATTACATTGACACCTCCTGAGGTTTCTATTTAATACAGATCTCTCATCACATTTGAAAAATTACACTTACTTCCTGTCAAATTAAAATAACATATTTGCTCTTTAGCTTGTATACATATAAAATAATAAAATAATACAGATATTTTGTTCATGTCTTTTCAAGAGAAATAACAATCATCTTTTTTGATTTAACTCACACAAAAAATTGGAGTTTTTAATTTTCATTTTCATGTTTTTTTTTTTAAAATTTTTTTACTGAACTTTTTTAATATTTTAAACAAATGTTTTATTTTTTAGATATACCTAATCTAGATATACTTAAGAAGTATAATATTCTGTATTTTTTTAAAAAAAATTCACTAAATACAAAAAAATATAAAAATTCAATACATTATCTTATTTTGTTGTATTTAATAGATTTTTAATTTTTTTTTTGGTACAAATTTTATACTTTTATATTTGAAGTAAGTTGATCTAATCTAGATATAATGGTGGAAATAAAAATAAAAAATTCTATTTATGTATAAAAATTTATACAAAAAATATCATAAAAATATTGTGATAGTAATATTATTATAAATATAAATTATGTTTATGAGTGTTTTGTTTTTAAGTGAAATGTCACCATTAAACTATATGATTGTGTTTGAAAATTCTATATAAAATTTATGTTTGTATATTAATACTCAATAAAATACGTTCAAGTAAAATTTAATGATGAAAAATTATAAAATGTAATCCTGATAATAGGAAGAAGAAATGATAGGAAAAATGACAAGATGATCATTTAAAAAAATTTAGAGCATTGCATCAACAATTTAGGAAACAAGTTATGATGAGATTACAAATCTATAATTTTTTAAATATGAAAGGAAATCTATATTAAACAAAAAGTTTAGAGAGTTTCAATGTAATTTACCGTTTTTTTTTATATAATTATTTAATAAATTATTAACAAGCCAAATACGAGGCAAAAACCGTTGCTTTGAAGTAAATTTTTACCGAAGGTACCAAACAAGCAGGGTAGACAATACGATATTGAACTTGGAATTAGGTAGGAAATAACAAGTCTCGTGGTCTGAAAGACTTCGACAAACAATCATATCAGAAACACAGACACCACACCAAACAACAATTACTGCAACCAACTGTCACAACCACAACAACAAGTGATGCATCACAAGAAACAGAGTAGTCTTTCCCCCAAAATTTTAATTATAAAAAATTAAAATTTCACAACAAACAATGTATACCCAATGTATCCAATCCCCACATGTTGGGTACATGAAAACTACTCTCTCTCTCTCTCTCTCTCCTCTGTTTCTTTGTGTGTGTGTGTCTGTGTGTGCATGCCAGTATATAACGGAGAAACAAAGGTAAATAAGAACCCAAGATCCGTGATTTTGGTGTGTTTATCTGCTCGAACTGCTAATACTTGTTTGTTTTGTATGTAAGAACAGAACAAAGCAAAGAAAGAAAAAGAAGACTAGAATGAAAAATGAATAGCACCCAGTATTGGCAAAGAACAGTTCAGGGATTTGTGTCATGTGTTTGAAGATTTGATTTAAAGAAGAAGAAGAAGAAGAAGAAGAAGAAGAAGAAGAGATGGGTATTCTATATGACGACGTGGTGATCATCAAGCAGTCCGAGAAAGAAGAAGAGCCAAGTGTGATTACTGTCAATTGCCCTGACAAGACTGGCTTGGGTTGTGATCTCTGCCGCCTCATCCTTTTCTTCGGTTTGATCATTGACAGAGTTGGTATATATGCTCTCTCTCTCTCTCTCTCTCTCTCTCTCTCTCTCTCTGTATATATGAATCAATTTGAAGAATTTATTCTTCTGTCTTCATGTGTATATACGTTTATGTGTGGATAATTTGTGAACTAAGACATGGGTATTTGAGATTTTGGTGATTCTTTCCTTAATTTGGTGGGAAATGATTCTTTCCCTCTGGTTTTCTGTGTTACATCTCTCTCTCTCTATTTGGGATTTTGTGAAGAAAGTAATGGGTTTTTGATAGTTTTCTTAATTTGCTTCCTTGACGTGTGGGTGTTTTTCTTATTTGATGTTAAGGGCAGTAGAATTGTGCTACACATCTCTCTCTAGTTGGGATTTCGTGAAAAAAGTAATTGGATTTTTGATAGTTTTGTTAATTTGCTTCCTTGATTGTGTTGGTTCAGATATGTCTACTGATGGAAAATGGTGCTACATAGTGTTCTGGGTAATCGGAAAACGGACTACTAGATGGGGTTTGTTGAAGAAGAGACTGATGGGGGTATGCCCTTCTTGTTCTTCAGCTTCTGGGATTTCCTTTTACCAATCCGAATTGCAAACCCCCAAGCCTTCTGATGTTTTCCTCTTGAAGTTCTCTTGTCATGACCGAAGAGGCCTTCTCCATGGTAATTTACCGGACTCTTTATTCATATCCAATTATACTATTGGTACTTTGTCAAATTGTCTTGATGGGTTTTAGTTGAATTGCTTGATTCAAGAATCTTTTTTGTGTAGCTAGTGTTATGCTAAATGGGTCTTAATCTGAGCATTGGGTTTTTAAAAATTTTGTAACTAGTGTTTTATTGAGATGAATTTTGAATCTAACCATATTTTGGAATTATAATTTTGATGTGGTATGTTTTTGTTCTTTATGCTCCTTCATGTTATGTTTGGTTGTCGGGAAACATAAGGAGAGATAAAAACTTACTCTTGTCGTAAGACCATAAGTTTTCCTTGATTTCCCTATGTTTTCTTAGTTGTAAGCATTATTTAGTCGAACGGTTTTCCTTTTTTCTTTTTGTAAAGCTGTTTTGGGTATGATTTATCTGATTTTGCCCTTTTCTTTGTGCTGTTTGTGTTATTTGAGTTTTTAGATTCTAGCATGATATCGGAAATTTATCTGTCATTGAGTGATGTAGAAAATTTTGTGTAGATGTGACTGTGGTTCTTTGCGACCTTGAGCTTACGATAAAGAAAGTGAAGGTATCAACCACCCCAGATGGCACAGTGATGGACTTATTCTTCATCACAGACACCAGGTTTTACAATCTTTGATACCGTCCAACTCAAAGTAATTATAATTATATTGCATAATCTTTTGTGCTTCTGCCATCATATAAATTTTCTACTCTTTTCTTGGACAAGTGTGTATGGCCAATTGTTAACACTTACCCGCGACATTCCTGCTATATACTGTCCTCACTATGGGTGAATAAGTTGATTACGTGGATATTATTGAAACAGGGAAGCTGGAACAAAAGTTGTGGAAGTTTTGTTTGGAACATGTTGGATGCACATCTTTTCAAAACAAATGTCTTGTCCCATTTATCCTTATCCAAAACTGAAATAGGAATACTTAGGATAAATGATGGTTGATGACTATCAATTGGTTGACCACCTCCACTCTTGAACATTGGCAATTTCATTCTAATGGGCAATTCTTCCCACCCATCAACTTTGCGACAGTCAAAAGAATATTCTGCAACAGTCTGTGAAATTTGGTCACTAAGACAACTAGGAATGTGCAGTAGGTTGGCTGTGAGCTATGGTCATGTAAGACCGTCTAGTGGATGGATAATTGGTAATTGAAGGCAATTTATGATTGATGTCTTTTCGTTTTCTGTTTGTTTGTTTGTTTGTTTGTTTGCAGTTGGGGTCATCATGAATTGAACCAGAATTGTAAAACTTAAGGCTGTGTTTGGGATCATGGATTTGGGTAGGGATTTGGAAATAGAAAAGAAAGGAAAATGTGAGGGAAATGTGAATGAAATATAAGTTAGGTTTTTTTTCCATTTCTCGTGCCCTCTCCCTTTTTAAATCCATACTCAAATCCACAATCAGCATAAAAGGAGTGCATCCCATTTATTGTATCACGTGATTGCTTCTGATAAATCCTGTTAGTTTAGAATAGTTAGACTAAGTTATCGGAGTAAATGTG
Organism: Camellia lanceoleosa; assembly: GCA_025200525.1. Classification (NCBI taxonomy): domain Eukaryota; kingdom Viridiplantae; phylum Streptophyta; class Magnoliopsida; order Ericales; family Theaceae; genus Camellia; species Camellia lanceoleosa. Next base: position 102,680,338 of record CM045767.1, on the reverse strand, counting down.
AATAGACCTGAGGGGATGCAGGAAACATTCCCACAATCCTCTCATAAGGATCTTGCACTGTATGAAGTCATGTTTGTCTTGTCTTTCACATTCTTGAACTTATAATTCTTTCTATATTGTCTTATTGTCAGGGAACTTCTGCACACAAAGAAGAGACAGGAGGATACATATGATCATTTAAGAACTGTTTTAGGGGATACCATGATTAGTTGTGAAATAGAAATGGTTGGCCCTGAAATTACCGCATGTTCGCAAGGGCCTTCATTTCTTCCTCCTGCAATAACAGAAGAAAAGTTTGATGAACGCCAAAGTGGATCTCACACCTCCAACGATGTTTCTATCACAATGGATAACTCTCTCAGTCCTGCTCACACGCTTGTCCAAATTGTTTGCGAAGATCACAAAGGTCTCCTCTACGATATAATGAAAACTTTAAAGGATTATAATATCCAGGTAAATAATTCTGATGATTAGCTATTTTCGATATATTTTATATTAATTTAATACCACAAACACATCGTGACTCTTATTGGATCTGTAATCTAAACATTAATAGCTCGTCATGTATACCAGATTTCTTATGGGCGCTTCACAACAAAACAGAAAAGAAACTGTGAACTGGACTTATTTGTCATGCAAGCAGATGGGAAGAAGATAGTTGACCCTAGCAAGAAGGCTGCATTGTGCTCTCGTATTCGGACTGAACTGCTGCGTCCTCTTAGAGTAGCTTTGATGAGCCGGGGTCCTGATACAGAACTGCTGGTAGCAAATCCAGTGGAGATATCTGGCAAGGGTCGGCCTCTTGTTTTTTATGATATCACCCTTGCTCTCAAGATGCTCAACACTGGCATCTTTTCTGTAAGTCCTGATCTGCATACTATACAGTAGCTCAAAATGGGATTAATTGGATTCTCCCTTATTTTCGTTATGGAGCTGCTTACAACTTACTTTATTTTGGGAGTCTGTGCTAGTCTATTTGTTGCATTGCAGCTTCTATTTACTGCTTATGAGACAGAAATAACTTAAATAAGTTTAAAAAGCTGATTATCTAAAAGTTGGGAGTGGTGGTTTTAGCTTTTCTATTTTCTAATTATCAACTTTCAACTTAAGAAAAGCTGCACCAAACCGACCCCAGTGCATTTTTGGAACTGTTTTACAATGCATTATGTGCAAGACATAAATTTGGTTGCATGTTTCTTTTGCTAGATTGAAAGTTGATGTCACAGTCCCAAAAATGGGATAGCTATTAGGAAAACAAATTGCATTATCTTTCTCCTCTTCCACGATAGTGGTATTTTGTAATGAGTTTTAACTTGAAGAGGCTCTCATTAAAGAGGGGGCTTCCATTATAAACCATCCCTACATGACAAATTTCTTCAGTTTGTGTTTGAAATTATCTAAGGTTTTCTTTCGAAACAATTCTTTAAAGAGCAAGCAATTTTTTTTTCTGCAAACATATTGGTGGTCAGTAATATTCTTTCTTTCAGTTCTTCATTTTTCTTCCAAATTGATGAAAATACAGGCTGAGATTGGGAGGCACATGATTGGAGATCGGGAATGGGAAGTTTACAGAGTTCTACTTGATGAAGGGGATGGCTCATCTGTTCCAAGGAACCGGATTGAAGAAGCAGTTTGGAAGATGTTAATGGGTTGGAGTGATGATCACTGAAGATACCATTCCGATTGGATTGCAACAGCTTCAATCTCTGTACAGTATACTTCAGCCAATATAAATATCTACTAGATGTAAATATAGCACATATATTGTGAAAAGGCTGAGCTTGAGCTGTATGATGTTCTAGTTAACAACTTGTTTAGTAAAAAGATGAAGTTAGAAGTGAGTAGATGAGAGGGGAGTTGAGTGCTCATGCCATTGTATATATGAAATCTGTTGTGGAGAGGAGTTATTGTATCATTTCATGGTTGTTTCAATATAGCTATATATGTTTATTTGGTGGGTAATTTGGATTAAACCATGCTCACTGACCAGACTGTTTTCCCTGGTTCTGTATACAAACTATTATTGTATATCTTCATGTAAGCTATTGAATTAATAACTCAACAGTTTACTGTATCTTTGCAGTTTTATTAGTTGGATCAATGCCTTCATGTACTTTTACTAGTTTCTCCTCTGTTTTGATATTATCATTTTCTTAGGTAATGAAATCACAGAATACCCTCTAAAACTCCAAATGGGTTGTAGAACATATGGAAAGTGAAGCAACGTGACTAACCCATTGGCCAAGAGTCTCTGTACTTCAATCGGAGGTTGTGGGTTCTATTCTCCTATCTACGTATGGATCTTCCTCGTATTTGTTGGATTTTCTTACATAATTGAATGTCTAGTCTGACAAAAGTCTCATGATATTTGTAAATCTTGTACGGATTGGGGAAAAAAAATATATGTTTCAAAAAAACCATTTAGTACTGCTTTTGTATGATTTCCAATGTTGAATCAATTATCTTGGGTTGTCCTTTCCTGTCATCTTCTTTATGTTGAGAGACAAAAAAAAATATCAGCTCGGAACCTTGTCCTCTCATATGAAAAATTCTAGCCACGTCATAGGCATGTCTGCCTAATAAATCCACCTCGTACATTCGATTATTTTGGACTAACATGTTTTTCATATGCTTATTGTCATTTTCATAATGATGATATTTTGCACACATAATATCTCCCAGCACACTACTTTTCAAAGGAGTCACATCTTGACGTAATTTGTGTGGAGTCCCATCTATGATTTTCATGCTATTTGTACATCAAAGTAGGGTCTCTGTTACATTGAATATCATTTAAAAAAATTAAAATAAAATATAATACAATAAACAATTTGTCAATGGTATAAATTTCTAGATTCGAGCCTCACCACTCTGTGATACATCCCTTCCCCTATTCCCCTCCCACCGATTGCCAAAAAAGAGAAAGGAAGACGTGTAAAGTTGTTAATGTTAGAATGTGTTCCACATCGCCAGGATTTGCCCCATTGGTGTTGGTTATAAGGCTTCCCTCTCCTTAATGGGTTTTAAGGAAAAGGGTGGACTAGACTTTTTAATTTAGTATTAGCCTGTGATGGGTGTGTTGCAATGTGTCCCACACCAACATACAATAGTCGGACAAATGGCACATCAGTCACAGGCTCAACCAAGATTTACTACCAAATTGAAAAGTTCAATCCACAATTCTCCTTAAAACCTAAGTATTAAGAAGAGGGAAGCTGGAGCCTTTTAACTAGCCTATATGGGGCAACTCAAGCGATACGAGACACATTCCAACAGTTAACAGCCACTGAGTAGATAATGCAAACAACTGTTTTTATGTTCAGTGCATGTCGCAGATCTTAGTTGTTAAACCAAATTTGAACTGACAAAGGTCTAGTTTGAATTTACTTTGATGATGTCCATAAACCTGAAAACCATGTAATATTGGTTCGGTTTTGCTAACAAGTGTCCTTGGGGCACAAGAAAAAGATAAGAATTGAAGAACAACGAGGCACTTTTTACTGAATTCAAATCACTTTTTTCTTGAAATCAATTCACTTTTAACACTTTTACTTATTTCCAAGACACTTTTAGTTTAATCCCAATGTTAAACAATGCCTCAGGGAACTCTTCAGCATTTGCAGTAGGTATTTGGCAATACGTATTCAGATCGAATTTCTGTTGTTAATTATACAGATCAAATGCATTTAGAAACATAATGGTGGTTATAGTTCAGTAATTTATTATGAGAATAGGGTCTCTAGCACTTCTTTCTCGTCTTTGTTTGGATACACCTATTTTTGTCTAGTTTATTTGCTTTCCTCCAGTTTTCCAATTTGACCCAAAATGGTAAAAAATAAAAATTTCACTGTTTTTGTTTTTGTTAATCAAGATTGCATTGGTTTTAAAAGGCTTGTTCTGATCTCGCAGGATATTGCAGGATACATAGGCTTCTTTTTTTTAAGTGCTATATGTGAAACAGAGAGACTTGAGGAAAAATAGAGAACTCGGACATAGAAATTCAATTTCAATATGGCCTTATACAGGTTGGAAGCATTAACTGTGACTCTCCTGCATGAAGAAGGTAGGCACATTGTCAAACCGCATTTATCATGCTGAGTTGTGTTTGTTTTATTTTTAGTTTACTGTTTTTGTGAATTGAAACTATATGATTCTTGCATAACAAGGTTGAAGGTACCAAAGGTGGTGGTTCTTCAACTCACCGCCATGAAGAACAAACCTTGAAACAAAAATGATTCTATGTGAGCTCATTTTAGGTTTAATTTTAACTTCTGAAACCATGACAAGGTTTCTGCAATATCCTCTCCCTTCTTCGCTCAAAATACCAAAAATTTAAGTCTAACAGAAGGCATGGAAACTTTCTACATTTGTTCTCAAGCCACAATCAACTTTGGAAGATTCAATGTATTTAATTTTACAATTGCATTCACATGGCACACTCACACATCTCTTTTTACACTGTTGTTTTGATAACTAAACCAGCCATCAACGAACACTTGGCCAAATTGAAACACAAATAATGACTAGAACAAATCCTAAATAAAAGACAATGATTAACACTTTGACATCTTACAACATTGATCTTAGAAGTATAAAAGTTGCCTAGTGCTGCATTTACCCTGTTGCCATTTTTTTTTATTGCACTTCTCACAATCTCTCTTCACATGTGGGCCCTACCTAAACCTCACTGTGACAAAAGTCTCATGCACTGAACTGTCCTTTTTTGTCACAATTTCCAATATATACGCAGTTTGTGTAGGACACCAGCAACTACACTCCAGAAGAGAATTTCAGCGAATATTACATACAATAACGTCCCTACTCTCTCAGACTTCCAAACATCAATGAACACATGGTTTAGAATCCAATTGACCTGATCATATGTAAAGTTTTCAACACCATCAGAAGATATTAAGATGGTAATTAATATATCGAAATTCAAATACTCTATGCGAAAAAAAAATAAAAATTTACATTACTTACAAGATTATTATCCTGATTCTTGTAATACCATCCGTTTATGAATGCTGCAAAGATGCCTTGTGCTGCCATCACAAAAACCAACATCGCGTTCATTCCTATCCATTCCAGGAACAGAAATGGAGTTCGTAGTCCCCAAACATCGATCTGTTCATTTATCAAAACAAGAAAGCAGAGAAGAAACATATTCTCCTTAGATAATTCATTGTTTTTCTTGGATTAATACTAAAGACTGCTAAGCACTAGGGTAGATTTAAATGTGTTACCAATAAGTAGAATCCAGAGAACACTATTCCTGCTGCACCGGCTGTGAAACAGACATAACTGATACTGTAGAGTTGTTTGTTAATAGGAATAGCTGCCAAAACAAAACAAAAAATGCTTAGTTTATCTTGCTTTAATTATGATAAATTAGTTTAGACAAACCATTTAGATGAGTTTCATGAGACGTACCATTTGTGAAATGAAGAATGATGGCTACAACAAGTAAAACAATTGCCATTGAAACCCATTGCTTGAGCCTCTCAGCATGACCCTATAAATATCCCACTTTACATTATGAATTTTATGTTCGATTCCAATTAGTGACTGCTATTTGCAGCTAAAAGTTTGTAATTAACCTTGAAATGAATCAAGACATGCCCGTAATGGATGCCAATGGTGCCTGAGAGGATAGCCGAAATTGAACTAGGGAAAAACAGTAGCAGAGCCCATGTTTAGCTCCCAATCATTATGTTTGAAAAGAAAAGAAAAGGAAATATTGTTGTTGATGTACCTCAACAAGCCTTCCGGTTCAAATGGAGCACGACACCAATTTGGAGCATCTGTGCGAAGTGGACCAGAATCAGGATAACTAAGTGTGCAAGCCTGCGTGATGAATAATGCAGAACCATTAGCATATTAGAAAATGAATGGACTGTTGGGTGCTAAACTGTTTAGCTCAATTGTCATAAACCTTTAAGCGGCTCCAAACAGGCATCGTGTAGAGATGATTAATGCCCCAAACTTGTCGATCCACATAACCAACAGCATTGCAGGCCGGTCCTAGATGTCCTCTCATCCCACATTTTACCTGAAAATTAAAGCAAAACAACATCAGTTCATGGGTTTTTATATGTATGAGTGGCACAATATTATTTAAAAAAAATAATAATAATAATAATTTATTGCATACCGTGTATCTCTCTGGTCCATGATGGTTGTGCACCACGAAACTCCAATCAGGCACATACAGTGCATATGTTGTGATAATGTAAACGAGGAATGCGACAAAGCCTCCCAGCCTGGAGCAATGAGTGAGGCCATTTATGAATAACAATTTATAAGGTGTAATCAAAGTTAAATTTCTCAAAAATATTGTGTTTAGGGTTTTGATAGAATTTGTGTTCACTTACCATTGCCATTTATATGCAGTGAAGATGGAGAAATGACCAGGGGCTAGGACAGTTGGTCTGAGCTTGGTGGTGAAAGTCTCTATTAGAGCTACAAACAAGTACACCAACGCTATTCTCTGCTTTCACACACAAGAAACCGGTATTGACATGAAATTTACTTTATTTTAGAATTCATCTCTATTGGAAAATATGAACAAATTTTATTAAAAAAAAAAAAAAAAAAAAAAGAAGTAAAAATATCGCTGTTTATTCCATAAATTCGTGTATGGAGGAAGAAGGCCTTACCTGGAGGATGCCACACCATCGGATCTTCTTCATGTCAACTCCATAAGACAGATCATTGGGTGCATGAGAGTACCCTCCTGCAGTATGCAGATTATGTGATTAGCCCTTGCTTGATCAATTTGGCTACAATAGAAGCTGCTAATTGGTGTGTTTGCTCCATTTGGAAGTTATTCAAACTACAAAAGTCAATGGGATGATTTTTGTTTTTTTAGTTTACACAAAATATGATTTCACTGTAGTACCTAAGGTCTGTTATTTTTGTGTCATATAGCAACCATTCATACAGACTGGCTTGAAGTCCCTGCCTCTCATACTAAGGTTTGTTTGTCCAAACATCACACTCCCGTTGTACCCTGAGTTTCAAGGATATATACTGGTTCTACTTGGTTATATTTTCGTTTTTCGTATTTTTTAAAAACAACAGGATAAAGTTTGAAAACACCCATCAGTGGAAACTTCATAAAATAATCTTAATTTGATGGAAAAGTTTATAGATTTATTTTTTAATGTTGCAAAGTTTTCCGCTAATATGCAACTCCCCCAAATTCCACTGAAATGATATTTTTTCTTAAAAATTGGTAAACTACTTTTTGATACTTCCTATAAGAATTGAGTTGTATGTGGTTCTTGTTCAAGGATCACATGGCCATGTAAAAAGAAATAAAAGGGGAAAAACTAATGGGACAAAAGTCTCTTCATCAGAGAAAAAAAAAAAAAAAAATATATATATATATATATAATAATACCTTGCAAGATAATTCCCCAAAAAAGAAGCTTCAGTGTCCTCAAGATTATCTTTTTGACAGCATCATTCACCTTTGGTATTTTCTGCAACATCAACACCAAAATTTATATTTGCCATACTTGATGAGATCATGATATAAATGGATAGTGAGCATATTTGGTTATTTTTACATATACATAGATACAAGAGAGGTGTTAGAATGGGGTATGAACAAAGAAGACAAGGGCTAAGGGTATTCTGTTTTGAAATCACTATTCTACCATCTCAAAATATGCATAATCGCAAAATACTCATAATTGTTAGATTGTGTGAATCTTGAGGAGTGTTTAGAGGGATAGAAACTCCCGTGCTAAACATCGGAAGATCCAAATTCTTGAATTTTTTACTCTTACTTGACAGAAAAAACTACTAACACATTATTAATTAAAGCTTCTATGCTTGATCAAGATGTAGCAATTTTTTTTTTTTTTTTTTTTACACAAAGTATCATAAATATTCATAATTTTTATCATAAAAAAATCGTAACTTTCTTATCATGTGTACATTTTTAGGGGTGGACGCTTTACATTTCTTCTAAGAAAAATTGCAGGAGTAGCTGATGTGACCTCGTTGAATTATGATTTTTCTAGTAAACTCTTAATTAGGGCAGTAAATGAATTTAGTCAAATACCGCAGTAAGTTGCTTAAACTTTTAACTGAAGAGCATTCAAAATGATTCTAGTTTTACTTATTTCCTTTTGTAGCCAATCTCAAAAGAGTTTTAATTGAGTAAAACTCAAGTAATTTGATTTTTATAATGCATATCAGTGTTTGGTTTGAGTTTTTTAAATTAAATTTTTTAAAAATTAATTTTTTTAATTTTCGTATTTTTTTGTTTTTAGTAAATATTTTTTTAATTTTAAACATTTTTTTTTTACTTTTTTAGATACACCCTACTTAGATGTATCTAAAAAGTAAAAAATTCGTGAAAAAATATTTTAAAAAATTAATAAATACATAAAAATACAAAAAAATGTACTGAATTTTTGTATTTTTTTTTTTATATTTTTTGATATTTAGTGAATTTTTCAAAGATTTTTTTTTACAATTTTTGTACTTTTTAGGTGTATTTATGTTAGGTGTGTCTAAAAAGTAAAAAAATTGCTTAAAATATTAAAAAAATTCAGTAAAAACAAAAAAAATACGAAAAATAAAAAAGTAAAATTTTCTAAAAAGTATTTTTTGAAAAGTGGAAACAAGCAATAAGTTTATCAAGATAATCTCAAAATAATTTTTAATGAGTGAATACGAATTGCGTTCATAACTTGGTGTGTTTTAATAAAGAATTGTAAAAAAAAAATAAAACAATAAAAAATTTAAAAACACCTTGTAAGTTCTACATCTTGTATATATATTTTGTGGACATAAATAAATTGTTAATGGCTAGATTAGCTTTTGAGGAGTTAAATCCCAATCTCAAGCACGTAGGTGCTTTCATACCACTTGATATTATGTAGTGTTTTTAGAAAGTTGGTAAAAAATTAATTTTTTTAACTTTTTTTTTTTTTTTGTAATTTTTTAGCTTTTTTGTGTTAAAAAAATTAGCTTTGTAATGATTTTTTTTTTTTTTTTTTTTTTTTTTTTTTTGTGTAAAAAACTTTAAAAGTGAAAAAATTGACTTTTTACGACCTTTCCAAAAGCCCCTATATCCTACTATTCTTATTTCCTTTCCAAATTATCTCTTTTAGTAGGCGAAACTGAATTGTAATTGGCTTGGCCAATTGAATCGTCAAATTTGGCCCATTGTAGGCGCACCTCAAACCCATTTCGGTAATTAAAATTGTTTTTTGTAATGTTCATCGAAAAGTTATTCATGTTAAAAATAAAATTAATTAAATATTGTTATTTAGTCTATTGAATCATATTTGTTTAAACAAAATAAAAAGAATATTTTCAAAATCATATTGTTCATTAATTTTTTTTTTTAAAACTAATGTGATCCGATCAAAGTGTTATTGATATGCAATCAACTTAATTTTTAATATAGATAACTTACTCAGTAAACTCTATAAAATAAACAGTTCAAATAATTAAGATCAACCCAAATAGATTCATAGTTGGCCAAACTTAACAATTCAATTGACAACCGCAGACAATCCAATCTCTTATTATAGTATGAGTCTTTTTCAACTCGATTGGTATGGACAAAAATTGACTTGGGACAGGATGGACTTTTTATTTTATTTTTTTATTTTTAACTACAGGAGAGACTTGAATAGAGTAGTCTTCGTAGGTTTCATTTTCTATAATAATAAAAATAATATATATGTGACATTATTACAGGCGATAAAAAAAAAAATTGTAAAATAATAGAAAGGGAAATGTAGAGAGAGACCTTGAGGGCGAGAGCGATGGCGACACCAACAATGAAGAGAAAAAAAGGCATAACAAAGTCGGCCAAAGTGCAGCCATTCCATGGAGAGTGATCAATACGCGAATACACTCCTCCTGCATCATCTACCAGTATCATCACCTACCAACCATATACAACACACACATCTTCACAATGGTTAGAAAAATTAACAAAATATTTCATATTGCAACCTTAAAACCGATGTACCAGTGATCTGTAATAGTGGCGCCGTTGGCATTGGTGTGGTTGTGGCGGTGGTCGGTCTGTGTACTTACTTTGTGGGTATTTTTATAATTTCTTATTACTCCGCGTTATTCCAATTTTATATTTATAAATAGAGGAAAGGATAGTTTCTTTTTTGTAAGTGATTTGTGTTTTTTCTTATTATAGTAAAAAACGCAGCATCCGTAAACATAATCCTATTTTGAGATCAACAATGTAAATCTTTATATTCTTGTGTATATTTGTGATTTCTTCGGTTTGTTTTATCTTTTTTATTTGTTATTTCATATCTCGCCGATCCTAGTTAAAAAAGTCCATTCTTAATAGGCACTTAGGCCTCATTTGAGAATAAGTTTTTTTAGTAACTTTTTAATTTTTTGACTAAAATATGATGTAAAAAAATTAGTATGTTTGGAATAATTTTAAATTTTTTAATAAAAATATGTGTAAAAAGTAGAAAGAAAAAAGAATCTTTGACTTTTTGATATAAGTTGTTAGTTTTTTTTATTTTTTTAGTGACTTTTTAACTTTTATATTAAAAAGTGATGTTGCCAAACGAGACCTTAATCAGCCTCTAAGACACTTAGTTCAAAGAATTTTAAAAGTGACAAATATTTTTCTTCCAAATGAATTTATTTTTTAACGACTTCATAAAAAATATATATATTTTTTAATTATATCAAACAATACAAAAATGCACTGAAACAAATGGAGCATAATATAAACTTTTGTTTTAGTTGTTTCTAAGTGAGAACTAACAAAAATTTACCACTATGGTTAGGCCTCGAAATGCATCTAAGGTGGCAACCCTCTTGCTCTTCTCCTTTATCAGTGGTTGCTCTTCTTTGTCTTTCTCTTTCACCTGCTGATCATCCTGCTCAGCTCTGCTTCTCCCCTCTTTCTCAGTGTCATCGTCATCTATGCGGTCTGCTTCATCATCAATCTTTGCTAATTCTTTCTTCTTCTCACGATCATAATCTTCAAGTGGTATGTGTCCTAATCCTTCTTCCACCCTCCTAGGATCCTCCATAGCACTCTCTCTGTGTGTGTGTGTGTGTGTGTGTGTGTGTGTGTGTGTGTAGCCTGTGCTAGTGGACTATGAAACCATGTAGAGTAGTAGATAGTTTATAGAGAGATAAGGAGGTGAGAGAGACAAAGATGAAGTCTCAAGGCCGGCCTTGCCATTGTTGTGTGAGTAGTAGGACCTAGAGAATCACATAGAGACACAAACACAATTCAATAACCAGAGACAAATAAAAGATTTTTTTGGCAGCAAAGGGACACAAAACAAGTCCATTACACATTACCCCTGCCCTTCCTATTTCTTCTTTGATGGAAACTGCTGGTTGATTGACCAAAGGTCTGTCCTATCCTTAAAATATACTCTTCCTTTATTTATTTATTGGAAGCTAGACCCTTATGTTCATTTCCTCTTGTGGGCAAGGAAACTTTTTTTTGTCACCTTTTATGAATAAGTGGTTGATGAGAGAACCAATTAAAATACGAGTCCTCCTCCGTAGTTGGGATGGGTGCCATACTGTTACATATTTTGAGAATATGAGTTGCTCACTTTATAGGGTTCGTTGGGTATATTTTTCATATAAAAAATAAAATTAATCAGATAAGTATAACCCCATGATTAAGCCAGATAATAACTCTAATAAATCATCAAAATCGTACTAATAGTACATTTTTTCTAAACATAAACGTGTCTTGTTGTGAGTTACAAATGTCTAAATAACTTAAATATTTTTATGGATGATCACCTCAAAAAATCCTACATTATAAACAGTTCAAATAATTAAAATAAATTCAAAATATACCCTCACAGACTCACAACATTGTGGCTTAGCACCAACCCCAGGTTCGTCCTGCTCCTACTTAGTTTGGGCAACTCCGTTGAAGTATCTTAATGTGCAGCTACCTGTTTTGAAAATAACATTTTGGGATCATTTTCATGTTCCTTACAATTTTCCCTAGAAAGTTAAACTAAATGGAATCTAAATCACTTATCCCTTTTCATACACCTTCATCTATGCGTTCGAATCTGTGTGAGTGAATTTCCGATCACACTGCCCTCCTTAGTGATTCAGCGGAAGAACACAGGCAGAGTAGACGGCTCCCTGTAACCTGCACAGAAAGAAAAGACTCCGGCGGTGGTTCTTCCACCCGGGGGTACTCCGACGATCAAGTCAGTATATCTCTCAAAGATAATCAAGTACTTAACTCACTAGCTTGAGCATAAAAACACATACCTTAGACCCATGGGGGTGCCTCTCTTTTATAGCCAATACAATCCTAGTCCCCATAGGAGCCTGGTCCTAATGGACTTAGGATTACCGCTAAGCTAGGACTCTCAGTGGAATTAGGACAAACTCCCTAAGAGTTTTACCTTTACCCAAACTGAAGTCTTCTCGTAATCTAGGATTCTTGTCCCCGATCCGCTTATCTTGGATTCCGATATCTTCGGAGGTAACCTCGGCCTATCCGAGATAACCTCGGCACAACTACCATGACTCGTGGGATCTCGGCTGACACTTCGGTGTCACCTCGGCCACGTGCTGGTACACAAAAAATACATCCCCACAACTGCCCCCTAGGTTCTATTACCTCGGCATTCTGAGGTGATGGAACCTATCTCCGAACTTTTTCTTGCACATCGGCCTAGAAACTTACTAGCCGAGATCATTCATTCCAGGATGGCATGACTTCTTCAAATTCAAATCGGCTCCCATACGCACATGAACTGTCACGCATCGCTTCACAACTGTTCCGATGTCGTGTTTTATTCTCGTTAGTAACGACGCTACGCCTAAAAGTCATTTCTTCTGCGAAGACTGCTCGACGCTGCGTTGCCCTAGGCGCAATTATTGCTGTTTTGCCGCCCTTTCAAGTTTTAACAAAACAATTTGTTTCTCTCTCCTTACTCTTCACTTTGCATTTTTGAATCCTGTACTTTCTTTCTCTCTACAACTCTTTCTTCTCCAAATCTGCCATTGATCTCGCTCAGAGCTCTTACTGCTCTTGCCTCTCACACTTCGCTGGTTATCATTGCCTCTTTCATTCACACTGACCTCGGCGACGCTCATCTCGGCCTCACCCTTTCTGGTAAGCCATCGTTCCCCTCTTCTTCAGTCTTTACTTGTTTTCTGAAATCTCTTGCTTCCATTACTCTGGTTGTTCACTTAAGCATGCATTATTTCATGTTTTTGCGCATGTTGTGAACACTCACACTGTTGCACCTTTTGTTCTTGTCGTCTAGCCTTTGTGTTCGTTGATTCTGAAACTTCGATCTTGTTTTTCTGTTTTCCAGATTTTCTGCCATTCTTACTCATTCTTCGTAGATTTAGGTTTGGGATTTGCTGTAGAACCTCCAGTCCTTAGGAAAAATTGAAACAATTTCTGCCTAGGTTTAGCCGAGGTCCTTAGAACCCTTAGGAATACTCTGTTTCTGTAGCCAAACACTTATAAAGACCATGGGTGTATGGAAACATAGGGTGGATACCCCCACAAAACTAGAACACTTTAGGCGAGAATTCTCCATTCCAGATGACGTCCAACTCAGACTAGCTGGGGAGGAGGACTCCATTATGCCCGATGGCGATAAAATGCCTTTTCCTGTAGTTGCCTTCGTCCAGTGTGGACTTAGGTTCCCTCTTGATATCCTCTTCCGCGAGGTCCTTAACTACTACAGCCTCAATCCCATGCAACTTACCATAAATGCCTATAGAACCCTTATCGGAATAATAGCTTTAGCTCGGCAGGAGGGTGTTAGAATCACTCTTGCCGATATCCAGTATTGTTACACCATGAGTGCCCTTAACCTTAAGGAGAAAGGTTTTGTATATTACCTCAAGCCGAGGTCTACCAAATATAAGATTGTAGCCGAGCTCCCGGACTCCAACAAAGGGGCTCTTGAGGATTATCTTATTGTCACTGGGAACTGGGAATTTGGCCCAGGTGAAGAAGTCCACATTTTCCCTCTCCCACGAACAGTAAAGGAGGGCAAGGGTAAGAGCCCATTACGAACTACTTAACTGTTGTTTTTCTTCAATTTTCCAAAATATTTTATCTGTTTCTCATGTTTTGTTCTGTTGTGCAGACGTTCGCCGACCTCCCAAGGACTTTCGCTACCCTACTTCCTCAGTTCGAATCAAAAAGCTCTTGGACCTCCCTCTTGAGAAACGCAAGGCCCCTTTGGTGCTGAACTTCATCCCCACATATACTTCAAAGTTGCCCGACGTTCCAAAGAAAAAGAAGAAGAGAACCTCCACAAAACAAGCCGCTTTACGTCTCGAACCAAATGACCAGCCATCAACTTCGCACCAAATTTGGTTCGATCCAAGAAAAGAAGCGCCGACGCAGACTTAAAACAAATGAAAATGGAACATCCAGTCAAAAAGGTGCTAGACCTTCTGGCCGATCTTCCTGATGATATGGATGATGTACCAGCCCTAACTGTGCCCCCACCAAAACCGAAGAGAACCAAGAAGGCCCAACCGAAGGCCAAGGCGAATGAAGCCGATGCCGAGGCTGAAGATGCCCTGCCAATCTCCCAGCTAGCGGAGAGCAGGAAGACCACTTCTGCTCCTGTGAAGAGGTCGGCTGAGACGCAGCCCTCTGGATCTGCTCCATCGAAGAAGCAAAAACCTTCAACCTCGGGATCCAGGGTTTCCAAAGTTCCCTGGGAGCCCAAAATTACACTTGAGGACAGGCCAGTTTATGCCCACGAGAGCGCCTCTGACATCAACATCGGCGTGGCACTTAGCATGGCTGTTCTCATTGAAGGTGATCTTGAGAAAAACTCCAAGATCAGTGAATATGAGAACTATGCCCTCATGTTGCAACGCTCCGTCCAAGTAAGCCATCAGAACTTTGATAATTTTGCCTTATCTTCATACTTGTAAAATGTCATTTTTACTCTGTAATAACCTTTGTCTTTATGAACTTTCAGACTGTTCAACACGCCCATGCCTTCTCCGTGAAGGCATTTGAAACAAGGGAGGAGCTCTCTGAATTAAAGAAGGAGTTTGCTGCTCTTCAAAAGTCCCAAAAAAGAGATCAGTTGAGGATGAAAAAGCTGGTAGAGCAGGCCGAGGCGGCCACAAAGGCCCAATCAATTGCTCTTCAAAAGGCTGAAGTCGAGAAAAGAAGCCGGTTAAGAAGGTCAAGAAGGAGCTTAGGATGCTCGCCACAAACAAGGCTGAAATTGATGCTGCCTACAACCAAGGCATGGCCGACGTTGCTGAAGACTACAAGCTTCAGGTCAAGCAAGCTTGCAACAAAGGATACGTCCTAGGTTGGAATGCTCTGGCCAAAAAGCTTGATCTTCCAGTCGACTCGCCGTGTCGTAAGACTGAGACCCTGCGTCTTCCTTGCCCTCTTCCTCCATCTCCAAGCCAAGATGAATCTGAATCTGAAGCCGAGGCTGAAGATGAGGATAAAGATGAAGATAAAGATGAACCCCTGGTGAGGAAGGCCAAATCTCCTCCCAAGATCGACCAAATTTTGGACCTCACTGGGGATGAAGAGGTTGAGAAGCAACCCAAGGAGGCTGGCTCAGTTCGCCTGTCTTCTGATATGCTTCTAATTGGGAGAAGTGTTGATGAAACCTTAGCCGAGATTGACGCAGAGGTTGCAGCTGACAAACACTCCGAGGTCGTGGCAAATAAAGAACCTGGGGTTCTGGCTGAAAAAGATGCAGAGGTTGTGGACCCAAAAGTCACCGAGGTGGTTCTTCCAGAGCCTTCCGAGGTTCCAGCCCAACCTTCTGTTCAAGTTGAAGAGGGACAGCCTTGACGTTTTTGTTTTCTTCTATTTCTTGTACTTTGTTTTCTTTTTATGTAAGCTCTCTTTTGTGGCTGAAGTGCCTTCTCTGAAACTTGTGAACAAGAATTTTTCTTAGGCCATAGTGCCTTTCTTTTATGCAATTGTTACTTTCTGAATGCTTGTGTCTTCAAATTCTTCTTACTGCTTTTGAATGATTCTATACTTAGAATATCTTGCATGATTTCCAGATTCTTCCTTCTTTGCACAATCTCCTCGGGTAACATACCTCGGGCATTAAACCTGCAAATTTCACTTCGACAAGAGACTGTCCTGCATTCTTTCATAAATTTCAACAAGTATAAACAAATACTATTCAATGTTAACTTTTCTCAAGTTCCAAAGACCATTCAAATAACAATAATCTTTACTCAACTTGTAAATTGCTACAAATTTCAACAAGCGAGGTCAAAGAATCTTCTTGGCTTGACCTCAACTTGTAAATTGCTACAAATTTCAACAAGTAAAGATAAGGAATTTATCTCGGCTTAACTTTAACTTGTAAATTGCTACAAATTTCAACAAGTAAAGATAAGGAATTTTTCTCAGCTTAACAACTTGTAAATTGCTACAAATTTCAACGAGCGTTAAGGAATTTATCTCGGCTTAACTTTAACTTGTAAATTGCTACGAATTTTAACAAGTAAAGATAAGGAATTTTTCTCAGCTTAACAACTTGTAAATTGCTACAAATTTCAACAAGCGTTAAGGAATTTATCTCGGCTTAACTTTAACTTGTAAATTGCTACAAATTTCAACAAGTAAAGATAAGGAATTTTTCTCAGCTTAACAACTTGTAAATTGCTACAAATTTCAACAAGCGTTAAGGAATTTATCTCGGCTTAACTTTAACTTGTAAATTGCTACAAATTTCAACAAGTGTTAAGGAATCTTTGTTCTTAACTTCAGGTTAAGTATTGCTAATGTCTTCTCTCTGCCCCCAATGTGAACCTAAGTTCCTCTTGGGTTCTCATTATTCAAAAATCAACATCAGGCGAAGTTGTATAAGTTCGAAAAAATTCTACTAAGATTTTATTGATCACATCGGCGAAAAATCAAAGAACATCTAATGATAGAAAAACTTTAAATTGCAAGTGTTCCATGGTCTAGGCAATGCTTTGCCTTCATTATCTTCGAGCCGATATGCCCCGTTTCCTAACACCGAAGTGATTCTGTAGGGGCCTTCCCAGTTTGGGCCAAGCTTGCTCTCTCTGGCATCCTTCTTATTGCCGACGACTTTTCGCAGGACCAGGTCGTTGACTTGAAAATCCCTTGGGTTGACCTTCTTGTTGTAAGCTTTGGCAAGTCGCTATTGGTATCTCGCAGTCGGATTGCAGCTTTCTCTCTTCTTTCTTCCAGTAGGTCTAGATCTCGGGCTAAGAGCACATCATTAGACCCGTTCTCAACTCCCTGTGTTCTGATTCCTGGGATGCCGATCTCTAATGGAATGACCGCTTCTGTGCCATAAGCCATGGCAAAGGGGGATTCCCCAGTTGATCTTCTCGGCGTAGTGCGATATGCCCAGAGCACGTTGGGTAATTCGTCTACCCACTTTCCTTTTGCTGCCTGCAGCCTTTTCTTTATTCCATCCAGAATGACTTTGTTTGATGCCTCGGCTTGACCATTACTTTGGGGAAAGCTGGGTGTTGAAAAATAATTCTTTATCTTGAACTTTGCGAAAAAATTCTTGATGAGTTTGCTGTCAAACTGGGTTCCGTTGTCAGCAACGATTGCTCTTGGAATCCCAAATCTGGTGATGATGTTTTTCCAGATGAAGTTCTTCACATCCACATCTCGGATTTTGGCAAGAGGCTCTGCTTCTATCCATTTTGTGAAGTAGTCTGTAGCTACCAGTAGGTACTTTCGTTGCCCAGTTGCTTGGGGCAATTGCCCAACGAGATCCATGCCCCATTGGGCAAATGGCCAAGGGCTGGAAACTGGGTTCAGGTCAGCAGCTGGCTGATGTATCAGTGGTGCAAATCTCTGGCATTGTTCGCACTTCTTCACATAGGCTTCTGCATCTTTTTGCATATAGGGCCACCAATACCCCTGGGTAATGGCCCTATGTGCTAACGATCTGCCCCCTGCATGGCTTCCACAAACTCCTTCATGAATTTCGAACAGAAAGTCTTCGACCTGAAGAGGGTGTACACACCTTAAAAGAGGTCCAGTGAAGGATCTTCTGTACAGATGCCCTTCTGCTGTCAGACTGAATCTGGCCGACTTCAATCTGACCTTGTGTGCTTCCTTCTGATCTTCTGGCAACTTGCCCTCTTTCAGGAATGCTATAATTGCATCCATCCAGCTTGGTCCCATGTCCACACATAATGCTTCTTGCATTGTGTGTGGTGATTCTATGCTCGGGTTTGATAGGTAATCCACCATGATTGTCCTCGTCTTTCCGGTTTGCATTGAGCTTGCTAAGTTGGCCAACGCGTCGGCGTGGTTGTTATCATCTCGGCTAACTTGAAGAAGTCGGCAGTTTTGAAACATGTCTGCCAGCCTGATGACTTCTTTTGCATATGCCGACATCCTTTCATCTCGGGCAGCAAATTCTCCTGTTGTTTGATTCACTATAAGTTGTGAATCACAAAAAATAATTACCTCATCTGCCTCTTTGCTATTGCGGCTTTTAATCCAAAGAATCAATGCTTCATACTCCGCCTCATTGTTCGAGGCCTTGAACCCCAGTCGAATTGACTGCTCCAATATCTCCCCATCGGGGGAAATTAACACTACTCCAGCTCCTGCCCCCTGGCGGTTTGAGCTCCCATCAACAAAAAGTTGAAAGGAATCGCCGATGTAAATGCTGCAGGGTCTGAGTTTTTCCTTCCTTGGTTCTTTGGCCTTCGGCTGGGCTTCTCCCTCCTTGTCTGGGCATCGTTCACCTCGGCTCGACGGAGCCCGGTGTCCGATGTATTCTGGTGAGAACTCGGCCACAAAGTCGGCCAAGACTTGGCCCTTAATTGCGGTTCTCGGCCTGAACTCTAGGTCATATTGGCCCAAAACCACGGCCCATCTTGCAATTCTCCCAGTCAAGTCTCCTTGCTGCAACAAGGATTTGAGTGGGTGTTCTGTCAGAACCACTATTCTGTGAGCCTGGAAATAATGGTTTAGCTTCTTTGAGGCCATCACCAAGGCCAGCATCAATTTTTCTAATGGCAGATACCTTGTTTCTGCGTCAGCCAAGGTCTTACTCACATAGTAAACTGCCTTCTGCTCTCCCTTTTCTTCTCGGATAATCACAGCACTCACTGCGTGCTCTGAAACGGCTAGGTATAAAAACAATTCCTCCCCAGGTTGAGGTGTTGAGAGGACTGGAGCCGAGGTGAGGTATTTCTTCAGGTCGGCCAAAGCGGCCTCGCATTCCTCCGTCCATAAAAAATCTGTGGCTTTTTTCACCAGATTGAAAAAAGGTTTACACTTGTCCGAACTTCGGCTTATAAATCTGTTTAGGGCTGCGGCCCTTCCAGTAAGTATCTGAACCTGTTTAGCCGATGTTGGACTCTGTAATTCCAGAATCGCCTTGATCTGGTCTGGGCTGGCTTCGATGCCCCTTCTTGTCACCAGGTATCCTAAGAACTTTCCGGATCCGACTCCAAACGCGCATTTTGATGCGTTTAGTCGGAGCCGATATGTTTTAAGTATGTCAAAGACCTCTTCTAAGTCAGCGAGATGATCTTTTGGTTCCTTGGTCTTTACGACCATATCATCGATGTAGACTTCCACAGTTCGGCCAATCAAGTGTCTGAACATCTTGGTCACCAGCCTTTGGTAAGTTGCTCCTGCGTTCTTCAACCCAAAAGGCATGACTCTGTAACAATACAAACCTTTGGGAGTGATAAACGCTGTCTTCTCCTCATCCGGGGGGTACATGGCTATCTGGTGATACCCCCTATATGCGTCCAAGAAGCTCATCCTTCCATGCCCAGATGTGGCGTCCACCAACTGGTCGTTTTTTGGCAGAGGGAAGCTGTCTTTGGGACAAGCTTTGTTCAAGTTTGTGAAGTCTACGCAGACCCTCCACTTGCCATTCTTCTTCTTTACTACCACGGTATTTGATAACCACGTCGGATAATTGGCTTCTCGGATGGCCCTGGCCTCTAGAAGTCTGGCTACTTCCTCTTCCACTGCTTCGACGTGCATCAACGTCGGTCTTCTGGCTCGTTGTATTACAGGTTTGGCCGACCTGTCAACGTTGAGTCTGTGGCATGTGACCTCGGGGTCAATGCCAGGCATTTCATAAGGTGTCCAGGCGAACACCTCAATATTTTTTCTCAGGAAGGCTTCCAACTCCCTTTCCTCGTCTTCGGCTAATCCTGTGCCGAGAAGAAAGAAGCGTTCCTCATCGCCCTCTTGGACGAAGATTTTCTTCAATGCTTCTTCACTCTTCTCCGTCGGCTCCTTGCCGACATCATCTAGGACCTTCATGTCCTCTTCTTCAACCTCTGCTTCCTCTGGTTCTCGAATGCTGCAGGTTAACTTCATTGCTGCCATGGAGCAATTTTTCGCCTGCAACTGATCTCCTCTGATTTCCTCGATCCCATGTTCTGTTGGGAATCGTAGTAGTTGATGCAAGGTTGAGGGAACTGCCCCCATTGCATGCAACCACGGCCTCCCCAGGATGATGTTGTAAGGCGAAGGCGTATCAATCACAATAAATTCTGTCCTCATCTTCTTCGTGCCAGCTTGTACCTCCAAGTTTGTTGCGCCTAAAGGCCATGTCGGCGTTCCATTGAAGCCGACCATCGGGCCGTTTGACTGCTCCATGTCATCAGGGTGAAGGCCTAACTCCTTGTAGCATCTGACATACATGATGTCGCAGAGTCGCCTTGATCAATCAAGATGCGTTTCACCGCACTCCCCAACCCGAGGGTTACTACCAGGGCATCATTGTGCGGGTGCTGAACCATGTCAAGGTCGGCCTCTGTGAAGGTTATCATTGGACCTTGGCAGTCTTCAGGCCGAGGTCTCTTCATCCGACACGGTTGACATGTCAGATGTTTCACCCTTCGTCTCCCGTATGTCGTTTTCATCCACCTTTGAGTGGATCACGTTAACCACCCGAGGTCCACCTGCTTGTGGTTGCTGCGCTGGGGGGGGCGGGGCTGCTGGTGCTTGAGGCAATCGTGCTCGCTTCTTCCCCAGTTACGCCTCATCCACAAGGTCTCTTAAATGGCCTTGCCTCACCAGATCTTCTAAGTGTGCTTTAAGGGCTCTGCAACCCTGAGTTGGGTGACCTTGCTCATTGTGGTAGGCACAACGCCTTCCAAGGTTTCTCCCCATGAATTCCCCTTGTGCTCTTGCCGGCGCCCTGAAGTAGGGCTGATTTCGAATTTGGTCAAGGACCTTTTGGATCGGAATTCGGAACACCGTCGTCACTGCTTGTTTAGTCCTTAACTCTGTCTCCTGTTTGTTATGTCCATTGTTACCTCGGCCTCGCTTTTTTCTCGCCTTCTTCAGATCCTTGTTCCCCGAGGTGTCTTCCTCGGCTCGTCGCGTCTTCTCAATTCTTGCCATGAGTTCTTCCATGCTCTTTGGTAGGGTTTTCGCCAAAGACTTCCGAATGGATACCATCTTCGTGCCGTTCTTGAATGACACGACCGCCACCTCCTGGTTGCATTCAGGTATTCGATTGAACACCTCGTAGTACCGCTTTGCGTAGGCTCTGAGGCTCTCCTCTTTGCCGATCTTCAAAGCCATCAATGCATCCACCCTCAATGGCTGCAATTTGTTTGTTATGAACCTCGCCACAAACATTTCGGCCAGGCCATCCCAGCTCTTTACGCTCCCCTTTGGTAGTTTGTGGAACCAATCTGATGCAATCTCCCCAAAGGATGAAGGGAACACTTTGCAGAGCAACGGCTCGTTCCCACTATATAACGCCATTGAATTCAAAAATAATCCTACATGGAAGTTAGGGTCTGACTTACCATCATATATCTGGAACCTCGGCATACTGAATCTTTTCGGCGCCACGAATTTGTCCAATTCTATCGAGAATGGAGTCCTCGGCTTAGCTGGGGAGGTTACTTCGACTCCAGCATTCTCCTGCTTCCTCTTGAGGTAATCTCTCAAGTCTTCTTTACTTCTCCCTGCAGCCCGGCTGTCAATGGACTTCAGCCTTTTTGGCGCACTACTCTCGGCCTCATGGTGGCCCCTTTTCGATCCTTCTCCGCAGGATGCATCGAAACACAGTATCCGCCCCGGAACATGCCGATGTTCTTTGGGGTTTGCCTCTTTCTCGCGATATGTCCTTCGGGACTCTTCTCTCCTCGGCTCTTCTCGGCCGACCTCCCTGGATGGTCGGTGAGAATGCCTTCCGCTCCTCGTATGCTGAGGGGCTTCGGGAACTTCTCTCCGTCCCTTCTTTTGGGCGTTTGCTGCTGGCATTGGTGTGTCCTGCAGCGGGTATGGCGGCTGCATGACATTATTCTGCATCATGAAGTTGACGACCGATTGAAGGTCAGCCAACTTATTTGCCATCTCCTTTACTTCTTCATCCCTCCTCAGACATCTGTCCTTCCAGGTCTGGAGGTCGTCCTCGTTGTAGTACTTGCCCTGGTTTGCTTTCTTTGATGTGTCGTCGTCCTGGCCGACGTCTTTCTGTGCGTGATTCTGATCACGAGTTTCTTCGTTGTGGTCGCCTCCTTCCACGTTAGGATTGACGGGTCTTCCACTCCCAGATGGAGTGTCGTCCCCAATATTTTCCCTCTGCGCGTTACTGGCCATCTACTCTCCTTTCGTTCCCACAGACGGCGCCAAATTGTGTGAGTGAATTTCCGATCACACTGCCCTCCTTAGTGATTCATTGAAGAACAGGCAGTAGACGGCTCTCAGAATCTCGCAGACAGAAGAAAAGACTCCGGCGGTGGTTCTTCCACCCGGGGGTACTCCGACGATCAAGCCAGTATATCTCTCAAAGATAATCATGTACTTACCTCACTAGCTTGAGCGTAACAACACATACCTTAGACCCATGGGGGTGCCTCTCTTTTATAGCCAATACAATCCTAGTCCCCATAGGAGCCTGGTCCTAATGGACTTAGGATTACCGCTAAGCTAGGACTCTCAGTGGAATTAGGACAAACTCCCTAAGAGTTTTACCTTTACCCAAACTGAAGTCTTCTCGTAATCTAGGATTCTTGTCCCCGATCCGCTTATCTTGGATTCCGATATCTTCGGAGGTAACCTCGGCCTATCCGAGATAACCTCGGCACAACTACCATGACTCGTGGGATCTCGGCTGACACTTCGGTGTCACCTCGGCCACGTGCTGGTACACAAAAAATACATCCCCACAGAATCTGATATATATTGATACATAATCACTTTTATTGATATCAACAATTCATGAACTAATTAATAAGATATAAAGAGACAAAAATGATAATAATAAAATAAAAGAGAATAATTGATCTTGTTTTATAAAAGTTCTCAAAGTTTAACAGTGGGAATGGAAGGAATTGACATTAATATTATCTTTCATTTAGCTAATTAAGGTGGGTCAAATCAATTTTATCAATTTTGTAATTGTTATTCTTATTACACTTTAATATTCTAATTGATTATCACATTATTGAGTTTGAAAAGTCTAATTTTTGGGGGTAATTCTATTTCCACACAATATATACTCTTTATGCACACACTTAATGAATATTTTTTTTTATTACAATTTTGTGCAAAAATAAAATTATCAAATAACCTCAAATTCTTCATTCAAAACCCTAATTCCTAAGTTGTAATCCTCCACCACTCCCTTGTTGGCGGTGACCTCCACTACTCTTTCTGCGGCACCATCTTTACTAACTTCATCTTCGATGTCATTCTCCTTAACCTCTTTACTGAAAGACCTCATATTCATGACAAATCAGGCGGTGTAGATATAAGGTCATAGTGCCTAGGATTTTGAAAGAAATAGTGGGTAGGGAAACTAGACATTGTGGAGTAAGTGGATTGGTAATGGTGGCTAATGACGGTAGAAGGATGAGTGGCGGTGGTAGTACAATTTTTATGCGGAGGAGGTGGTGGTTGGTTATTGATGAATGAAGAAGATAAGAATTAGGGAGCTAGGGTTAGAGTTTGACTGATGAAGAAGGTGAAGGTATTTTTGATAAGATAGGATGTGTACTAAGCAAACTATAAGATTTCAAATTTATTAAATGTGTATCTAGAGAAAAAATATGCACTAAGAGAATTTAATGTGTGGAAATAGAATTACCCAACTTTTGAGCTAAAATAGTAATCCAATAAATAATTACACTTCACAAAATTGATTTGGTCTGGTTATGCAATTAGCTGTTAGAATCAATAGGTTTTCAAATCGTTCATTTGAAAAAATGGAAATTGAACAGGGGACAACCCTTTTTTTGGATTAGTCTAATCATCTCACGTATGTGGGTCACAAATAATTATTAGATTGGTTTATACATACATTTGTGTGAGGATAGTATTGAGAGAGCAATGAAAGAAAAAATAGAGATGTAAGGTGTGAGTAAAAAGATATTGTGGGGCACTAGCATGAGCAATGACTCAACTACTCTTGAACATGGGGTTTGAGCAGTGGTGTGAGTTTTGAGTATTTTAACCATCTCTCATATTTTTCAATTTTTATTTTATATGGCAAATTTTTTTTTACCATAATTGTAAGTAATTGTTGTCGAACCATGTAAATATATATAATTATTATCACTAGAACATATAAGAGTTTTAAAGACTAAATGTTTTGGTATTTAAAAGTGAAAATTTTGTTACAAAAGACATTTAAGGTCCAATTTCTATTGTCGTCAGGATAGTCGCTAAAATATCATCCTGAAAAGTCAAAAATAAGGTTTTTAGTGACAAAATTTTGAAAATATCACTAATAAATAGACTTTTAGAGACAATAATTTGGTCTAAAAATGGTTTATTTTTTAGGACAAAAAATTTGATCCCAAAAGAATAATAATTCATCACTAATGCCCAATTTTCATTGCTAAAAATATAATAGCAACACTTGGTTTGGGTTTTCCAAAAACACTTTTTAAAAAAATTTACTTTCTTATTTTCCATATTTTTTTATTTTTACTGATTTTTATTAGTATTTTAAGCAATTTTTTTTTTTAATTTTTAGATACACCTAACATAAATACACTTAAAAATTATAATTTTTGTGAAAAAAATCTTTAAAAAATTTACTAAATACCAAAAAAAAAAAATACAAAAATTCAGTATATTTTTCTTATTTTTGTGTATTTATTAATTGTTTAAAATATTTTTTCGCTGATATTTTGCTTTTTAGATACATCTAAGTAAGATATATCTACAAAAATAAAAAAAATGCTTATAATTTTAAAAATATTCACTAAAAACAAAAAAAAAAAATGAAAAATAAAAAACTTAATTTTTAAAAAATTTAATTTAGAAAAATTAAATCAAACATATTGATTTGGTTCTCAAATTATAATTTTGTTTCTAAATTTTGATTTTGAAAACCTTATTTTTTTTTTTGTAGTGTATTATTATATATTTAACGGAAATGAGCCGTAGCTCGAGGGGGGGGCTCGAATTGGCTCGAAAGAGGGAGAGGAGAAAAAGAAGGGAGGGAGAGAAGAGAAGGGAGGGAGAGGAAGAAGGAGGGCTCGCCGCCGACGGACGAGAAGGGAGGGAGAGGAAGAAGGGAGGGTTCGCCGCCGACGGACGCAGCTTCAGACCGTCGCCTCGCCGCCGTCGTCGCAGCACCTTTGCACCACCGCCACCGCCGTAGCCGATCGTTGCACCACCGCCACCGCCTCCGCCTCACCCCGCCTCCTCCTCCAGCCGATTATTATGGCCCCCTCCCCTCCCTCCTCCTCCTCCTCCTCCTCCTCCTCCCTTCTCTTCTCCCTTCTTCTTCATCTTCTTCTTCGTTCTGTCTGCAACCAAAACGGAAAAAAGAAAAAAAAAAAAAAAAAAACGACACCAAAACGACGTCGTTTTGGTGTCGAGCCGGGTTTCGAGCCACGGATTTCGAGCTACGTAGCACTACCGTTTATTTAATGTGTGTGTTGTTGTGCTTAGGTTTGCGTAAATTAGATATATATAGATCCGACAAAATCTCTGAAAGAATTTTTAAAGGATTCAATTAGAAAATGATCCATCCAACATCATCTCTGAAAGAATTTTTAAAGGATTCAATTAGAAAAACATATACATATATATATAACTGATGGAACCTGCAGTGTCCTAGTGATAGAAAATGTCCAAATGTAAGCCGGCAGAATCGTATTAATATACTCATTGCAGCCCGCTCAAAATTTCTAAACGTGCAACAGTATTCTGACTTTCAGTCCCTGTAAAGATTTTGGATAAATAAATTTATATATGTATTATCTGTAATTTAGGCCAAGTTTAGAAAGACTAAGGGCTAGTTTGGCATGTATTAAATAAGATAAAAAGTTAAAAAGTCACTATCTTATTTAAGTCACATTATCTTATTTAAGTCACATCATTTTATTTAAATCACATCACCTCTCTAACAAATCACATCAAATCCAACCCAAACTCAACCCAAACCCAGTCAAAAAGTGCACTTTTTTAGGACATCCCAAACCAACCCTAAATAAGTGTACTTTTTGACTTTTTATGAAATATGGGTTGGATTTGGGTTGGGTTTGAAGTGATGTGTTAGAGAGGTGATGTGACTTAAATAAGATGATGTGACTTAAATAGGATAGTGACTTTTTAACTTTTTGAAATTTTTGGAGGATGCCAAACTTGGCCTTAGTTCTTCTGTCAATTCAGTTTTTATAGTTATAATTATATCAATTTTGTATATTAGTTCCTATCTTATGTCAATTTAGTCAATGGTAATGATTGGTGGTCATAAATTTTATGGCTCAAATGGTCCGAAAATGTCAAAACGACATTTTCGGACCATTTGAACCGCAAAATTTATGACCACCAAACATTTTCCTTTAGTCAATTGAAAACATTCGTTAGAAAATTAGATAAAAATTTAAAATAAATACTCTATTACAAAGGGGGTTGGATGCAAACCCTCTCAAATAATTCTATTTCCACGCCATTCACTCTTAGGTCTCGTTTAGAAACATGTTAATTTAGTAATTTTTTCATTATTTAGTTAAAATATGAGCTAAAAAAAATTAGTATGTTTGAGATAACTTTTTAACTTTTTACGAAAAGATGTGTAAAAAATAGAAAGAAAAATTTTTTTTTGACTTTTTAATATGAATTGTTAACTTCTTGATTTTTAATAACTTTTTGACTAAACAGACGGCTTTCCAAATAAGTCCTTAATGTATATTATTTTTTAATATACATACTTCGAAATTTGTTTATCTTTTACTTATTCAATCCACGCATTAAATGTTCCAAACTTATCCCTAAGACATAACGAGTACATACATCAATACAAAGACCTAACACATTGTGTACACACACTACACAAAATATAAACCCACACACACTACATCCCTATATAAATCTAAATTATGCCCTACACATACAACATTTTCCGACACTCCGGCGATTGATTGAAGCACAGCAAAAGAAGCATCTAAAGCACAACATTTTCCAACATTCTCTAAAATATATGATTTTCGAGAATCAATAAGGCCTTATTTGGGAAGACTAAATAAGTACACTTTTTGTCTTTTTTAACAAAAAAATTGAGGTTGAAAATATGGATGTTTGGGTTAACTTTTTGACTTTTTATGGAAAAATGTGTAATAAAAAATTGTGAAAATTGGTTTTTAGAGAAAAATTTGAATTGGGAGTTGTGCAGCCGTAAGTGTTGACTTTTGATGAATAGTGTTAACTTTTTAACTTTTTGAGTAACTTTTTGACTTTTTGGCTTTTTTCAAGGATCCCAAACAAGGCCTAAGTTTTAATTATTATTTACTATTATTATGCAAAAATGAGGTTTTTATTTTACTATTTTTGTTATTCATTACTTATTGGCTACCAAAGATAATGAAAATAATTAGTATTGGTTATCTAAATAAATTTTAAAAATTTGACAATCAACAGCCAAATAAAAATAATATTTTTGATTCTATTCCTAAATAAAATATAAATTTTTGATATAGAACTACTGAACAAAGAAAAAATGCTTGGTTATCTACTTCCAAATTAAATTTATATTTTTGAATTTGTATTTTTGACCATTTATATATTTTGGTTCTAGTTCCAAACTATTTACATATTTTCAGTTATGTATTTTCGACTGAGATTTTAATTTTTTTCATCCTCTCTATTTACATATTTTCGATCTAATATGTGTATTTTTTAAAAATATCTGTACTAAGAATTTTCATGTTAAAAAAATATCTATTGAGAAAATAGTCTGAAAGTTTGGTGTGTATTGATGTCCATATTGGTCATTTTATTTAATGATAAAATTGTAAAAAAAAATAATTGATATATTATACAAATAATCCCTCTAGTTTACACGATGTGTCAATTTAATCCTTATTGTTTCAATTTGCTCAATTTTGTTCCTTAATTTAACGGAGTGTGTCATTTTAGTCCAATAACTAATGATTGTTAAGTTTGGTGAACGGAAAGTCAAATTATGCGTCAATTTGGTCCCTGTAATTTACACAATGTGTCAATTAGGGACTAAATTGACACATTGTGTAAACTACAGGGACCAAATTGACACATTATATAGACTTTCCATTTACCAAACTTTACAACCGTTATTTATTGGACTAAAATGACACAATTTGTTAAATTAAAGGACAAAATCGAATAGATTGAAACAACATAGACCAAATTGACACATCATGTAAACTATAGGGATCATTTGCATAATTTACCCCAAAATAATTTATTAAGTGTATGTATAGAAAGTAAATGGTGTGTGGAAATAGAATATAGTGATTCTACTTATACCATTATTTTACTTCTTTACACCCTCCATCTTATTACACCACTAAAAACAAAATGTGATTCTCATTACATATATTATATTATCATAACTAACACTAAAGTATTTTCAAAACCCTTTTACCCTTTCACACCAATAGTTTTTGAAGGAAAATAAGAGAATAGAGAAAGACGCAACAAGGGAAAAGAGAAAGACGCAGGGAAGATGGTGAATCGAGCCCATAGTGAAGTGCCTGTTCAATCACATGGTGCTAAACAATATATATTTCTCCGGTGTTATGTTGTTAGAAAAAATAAATTTATCCAGCGTTTTGTTATTATATATTTACAGAGCCACTTTCTTCCAAAGAATGATTTTTAAATTTGTGTCAGGCCTATTTGGTAATACAATGCTAATGAATTTGAATTAATCTAGTCTTATGTTACTAGACAAACATCTTTTTGCCAACAATATATTGTCGTTCAATTGGATGATAACAAGAAATTAATTCGGGACTACTTGTGAAGTGCATGTTCGGTGATACATTGATATACAAATTAGATTACTCTAGTTTCATGTTGCCAAACTATAATAGATTTGTCTAGCCACCTGTTGTTATATGTTAAAAGATTTATTTTTTCCTCCAAAGATCCATAAATCAAGCACGTATCCATAAAAGCATACATAAAAGTATTCATAAAAATATTCATAAAAATATCAAATGTACGAATATCCATAAAATCTGCCATTGTTTTCATCCATCAATCAAACATATTATCATAATTCATCTATATCAATAGTTTTGGTAGTTACTACATCAAAATTGACAAGCGAACGAAATTGATGAATACGTGTACTTTATGTTTTCTTTCATCCACTAGCACACAATTGATGAAAATGAATCCAATTATTTGCTGTTGGAGGTACTGGATGACCAGGTTGCAGATAAACCTATAACAAAGACATCAATAATTAGAATTACAAAATAAGATATGGTAATGATCTAAGTAGGCTCAGTAATTTATACCTGCACGAACTGGTTTCCAATTATAAATCCTATGCAGATATCTCTTTGATTAGGTGTTGTAATCGGTACTAATCTAAGTGGTAGAACATCAAGCAATGTTGCATAGATAAATGATCTGTAACGACTTCGGTAGTATGATACTATCAAATGGTCTATGTTGGGCATAGTCTAATGATTAAATCCAAGGCCATATTCGAAGTAGGATAAGATAGATGTAAGGTCATCAACCATTTTTTGTGAACCAAATAGTTGCACGTAGTGCACTCTACATTTGAATGCAGCTCAAGTGTAAGTTTTAGTTTTCTGTCACTACCTCCTATATCTGATGTCTTTATAATAATGACAAATCCAGCCTTCTTCCCAATGTCAGAAGCCTACTTAATTAATGCTTGACGACTGCTAAAAATCTAAATATAATAATTACATTTACACATCAAATTATTAATAAAAACTCAATACAAATTAAAAATAAGAAAAAATCTTGTTCATAAAAAAAAAAAAAAACCTTAACATACCTCGTCTGTAATGAATTTATAATTGGAGTCCACTAATAATACAGTATTTGCATTGTTGCAATGAGTAGAAAGATAATCCTTCCAAGTACAAAAATAAAAAATATAAAATAATGAAACTAGAAATACACGGTAATAAGTAGCCGAACAAATTAAAAAAATTCAGCCTTGGATTACCGGAAATGTATCTTTTATTCGACAGTTGGTTACCAGATATATATTTTTTGTTCGACAATGTGATGTCGGATTATTTTATTTTGTTCGATTTCGAAACACCGAACAAAAGTCGAATAACAGTCCAAAAAAGTGAAACAAAAACATACCAAACAAATAAAAAAACTCACCATTTCACTTTTTTGATGGTTTTCACTACCATTTCTTCATCCATTACTTTCTTCTATAATCAAAACACTACGATTTTCAGTTTTTGAAAAAAAAGATGTGTAAGAGAGAAGAAAAATTGATAAAGGAATAAGAAGAGTAGGGATTGAAGACTAAAGGGTGTAAGGAGATAATAAAATATATTTAATTTTAGTACTTTGTCCTTAAAGGTAATTTCACACATAGGTAAAACTGGAAAGAAAAAAAAAAAAGAAAATCTCATATATGAAGGATGTAAAGGGGTAAAGCAGTGGTGTAAATAGAATCACTCAATAAAATAACTCCTCTCAATCGCTTTGAGGAGAATGAATAGACTATTTTGCGCATTGATTTCAATTTAATTTTTAGAAATTATCTTTTTGTTTTTGTTTTTAATCAATCGATAAAAGAGTAATTATAAGTATGAGAAATATTAAATTATCAAGCAGACTACTAACTTAAAATGATTAGAAAGTTAACAAAATCTACCTAGCAACCAATTAAACTAAATTGATATGACGTGAAAATTTTAAGAATAACATTGACATAAACGAAACTACAACAGTCGAATTGACTCGAAAGAGTAAACTACAAGACTGTCGCTATAATTTTTTCCAAAGATTTTATTATTATTTTAAGCATTAGTTGAGACAAGAGCAGTTTGATATATAGCAAGATAAATTCATCACATTATTTGAATACTCAAAAAAGAGAGAGGATAAATTCACATTAAGTTTGATACACAAGAAAAGAGAAGGAAGTGGATCCCCTCCGGTCCTTAATCCAAATCCTTCAATTCTTAATTCAAACTGGAGGGTACTGTTTGGGCCTGTGGGAGTTTATTATGGATCCTATTTTAATGATCTGAACTATTAATTTTATCGAGCACTTTGTGCATTTCATTCATACAAAAAATTAGGTCGATCTAATAATCGTAACCTATTCAATTCTTTGCATTTATTACTAAAAAAATGAATTAATGGTATATTTTTAAAACCACAATTGTCATCTTTTTTATTATTATTATTTTTTTTGTGACAAACATGATGAATTAAATATGTTATGGTTATCAGATCGACTTAATTTTTTTTTTTTGTAAATAAAATAAACAAAGTATCCAACAAAATGAACGATTCAAATTATCAAAATAAAACCCATGATAAATCCCCATGAGCCCCAACAATGCCTTCTAGCCTAGATGAAGAGCTGAAGGGGCTCCTGGTCTAAAAGAGAAAGACTTCTATTCAAGTTTGACAAACTGGATAAAACAGTTTGATGAATATATTTGTGCCACATCAGTATTTGTTTTGTAAATTTAGGCCTTGTTTAGGAGTATGTTATTTTTATAATTTTTTAATATTTTGGCTAAAATATTAGGTATGTTATAATGGTTGAGAGAAAAAAGGGAGAAATAGAAAACTATTTAAGTATTATGTGTCTATAACCACGTACAAGGGCTCCTATATATAGGAGAGTGATACAACCAAATAGGGAAGGAGAAATCAAATCGTAATCTAATTCCTAAATTGAATCCCTAAATATACAATATACCTTAAACATATATTGTATCCATATATACATTAATAGCGCCCCTCAAACTCAATGTAGGTAAGCATTAACCAACTTGAGTTTGGAAACTAGGTCACTAAAATGTCTAGGAGGATGAGTCTTGGTGAAAATATCAGCAAGCTGATCTATAGAAGCAATAGGGAGAAGATGAACAGTGTCACGTGTAACATGATGTCAAATGAAATGACAATCAATCTCAATATGTTTGGTACAATCATGAAAGACATCATTGTGAGCAATCTGAATGGCACTCTGATTGTCACAATAGAGAGATGTGGCACTAGGGAAAGAAACACCCATGTCAGCAAGGAGCCAGCAAAGCCATAGAAGTTCTTGAGTAATGTTAGCAAGAGTGCGGTATTCAGCTTCAGTACTAAAGCAAGTAGTAAGGGACTGTTTCTTACTGTTTCAAGTAAGAAGAGAATACCCTAAGAAGAAACAGAAACCTGTGGTGGAGTGTCGATCGGTAAGATCCCTAGCCCAATCAACATCAGAAAAGGCATGAAGCTCAAGATAAGAGTGAGCAAAGTTGTGAAGTCCATGGAACAGAGTGCCTTTGAGGTAGCGAAGTACGCGGAGTAGAGCAGTATAATGCAGGGTGCGGGGAGCCGACATATACTGACTAACAAGATGGACAGTATATGCAATGTCAGGACGAGTCATAGTGAGATAAACAAGACTACCTACCAGTTGGCGATAAAGAGTAGCATCAGAGAGAAGATCCTCATCTAGAGGAGTGAGAAAAGTATGAGAATCAACTGGAGTAAAGGTAGTCTTGCAATCTGTAAGACTAGTACGTGCCAGAAGATTGGATGCATATTTGGCTTGTAACAAATAGTAACCAGGGGAATCATGAGAGATTTTAAGCCCTAAGAAATAATTGAGAGTACCAAGGTCTTTCATCTCAAACTGACGACTGAGAAATTGTTTGAGGCTAAGAATGCTAGCTACATTATCACCGGTGATAATCATATCATCCACGTAAAGAAAAAAAAAAGAGTGGTGCCATGAACAATGGTCCGAACAAATAGAACAGAATCATATGAGTTGGAGGTGAAGCCGAAGTCATGAATGGCGGAACTGAACTTAGCAAACCAAGCTCGTAGGGCTTACTTGAGACCATAGAGACCAAGTTGTAGTTTGCAAACCTTATGAGCTAGATAAGCAGACCAAGTGGGAGGTTACATGTAGACCTCCTCAAGAAGATCACCATTAAAGAAGGCAATTTTGACATCCATCTAAAAAAGATCCTAATGGTGAGCAGTAATAACAACAATCAAGCTACGAACAGAGGTAAGCTGAGCAACATGAGTGAAGGTCTTCTCATAATCAATGCCATATTCCTAGGTGAAGCCCTTTGTAACAAGACGGGCTTTGTAGTGCTCAATAAAGCCATCAGAATGGGTTTTGATTTTGTATACCCGTTTGCAGCTAATCGTAGTCTTTCTAGGAAGAAGACCAACCATATCCCAAGTATGAGTTTTGGCTAAAGCCTGTAGTTCATCAGTCATAGCTTGCTGTCAAAGAGGATTAGTATAAGCTTCACGATAGGAGGTAGGTTCATAAGTATAAAAGATAGTAGAAAAGACAGTAGACCCGATAATATAATCATGAGGATGAATGGGTGGTTGAGTTATGAGGACGACTTGTGGGAAGATCTGTAGGGGGGAAGGTCTGGTTAGGAGATATGAAACGAGCTAGAAGGCACAATAGGAGGTGGACCATCAGGGAGAGCAGTCTGGATGGGATACAGGGTCAGCAAAGGCGTCTCTACAAATGAGGAACCTACATCAAATTCATTAGAGAAGAGATCTATGGAAGGATTAGTAAACATGATGGAAGTAGAGGGAGAGGGTAAGTGAAACGAGGATAGGGAGGAAAACATTTTATGCTCCCAAAAAATCACATGACGGGATACACAAAGACATTTAGAGATAGGATCCTAACAGCGATAGCCTTTATGTTCAATTTCGTACCCTAGAAAGCAATAAAGATGGAATAAGGTTCAAGTTTGGTGTGTTCACGAGGTTGAAGCAAGACAAAACATGCAAACCCAAAAACCTAAAGATTTGTGTATGGAGGGTGAGTGCCATGTAGCCGTTCAAAAGGAGTTTGATTATTGATGACAGGGGTAGGAACACAATTGATAGTATATGTACGGGAAAGAAATACACCTTCTCGTATGATCCTGTTGATCAAGTCTGCGTTCCTCTATACGTCGTCGTTCCACCACCTGAAAACACAAACGTGAGCTGGCCGGCGGGTGTGTGCCGGAAACCTCTCCGATGCCTAAGTCAATAAGCAAGACAAGAAGGCAAAAGCTCAATGTATTCAGGGAGCAAAATTGTGTTACCTCTCCAAAGGTGATATTGGTGAGCTTATATAGGTTTCGCGTGGCACAATCCTGGTGGGACTCTTACTCCTCCAAGTGTAGAGTCCTTCTAGGATTACACCTCCTTGCGTAGAGTCCTCCTAGGATTCATACTCACGGAAGACAATGCTTATCCTCCAACACCCTCCTCTTGCTTAAACCAAGTGAGATGGTTCTTCCACGGCGAACTACCACACGGCCAGGAGTAACATTGCCGTATTGAATAGGCAAGTCCGGCGAACTAACTCCTAGTTCGGCTCTCCCATTCCTCGCTTCTACTCGGTTTCACGTGCCAAAATCGGACTATCCATATAAGGGTCAGCGACCGAACTAACATGGCGAAGTAACCTCTAGTCGCTCCTACCTTCCTTTCTCTTATCTCGGTGTTCCCATGCTAAGACCGAGTTGTCCATAAGAGTGGAGCGAACTCACTCTTGAGGACCGAATTCTTCACAACATATCTTCTAACAGTAGAAACAAACCTTCTGCGACCAAACTAACCACTATGGTGTGGCCGGTCCAACCCAGAGGCTATTTCTCCGCATCAACTAAACTTATTTGCCCTTTCTACTCGGCCTTTTGTCTGCGGCCCCAGCCCAATTCGGCCCAATTTGCGTATAAATTGCCCTCTCAATTGCCCTTAATTCCAAGCGCAAAGCATGATTGGGATTACGTCTCTGAACCGAACTAAAGTTTTAACTTATCGGTAGAAATTAAAGCCTTTTAACTCCTCTAAGCGGGCTAATTTTAAACCGAGCTAATCATGCGGTCAAACGTCCCTTGATTCACAAAGAAGCGTTCCACATTCAATGACACGTGGCAAGCCCCTCATGGCCATCCCGGTATGTAGCCGCCCCTCGTGCCATACTTTCGAATAGTCCGCCTTTTTGCCTTTTCTGAAAAAAAACTTCTCAAATTCAAAATCACTCCTCCTTTGTTTATCTCCTCTCTCTGGTTTTTGCCTTTCCTTTTTGAAACTCAAGAGCTCGTGCCCACCATTATTGTTCTTTGTTCTTCCTCTTCATCCTCTGCTTCTCTACCGGTAAACACACGAATCTGCTCTTGCCTTCCTTTGTTTTTTGTTTCCACTTTTAATCCATGGTAGTCCATCTTGTGTGTTTTGCAAAACACTTTGTTTTCTTCCACCATACTGTACTTCTGAAGAACTTCACAAGAACACATCGAACATCTTGTTTTAGCTAGTAGAACGCCTTTTCGATCTTTATACATGCCTCAACCAAGTAGAACAACTTCGTGATGCATGTAAAGATATAAATGACTGGAACCGAACTAGCACTTGCACATATCAAAGTAGTTTCAATAGGTTTCCATCGATATACCTTAGCGAAATAAAACACACTTAAAATTGAAATTTCGGCCCTTGACCGAGCTAAGCCACAGGGGCTAAGCCGACTTCTGAGTCCCAAACCGAACTCACATAAGGCGCCCTTGAGGCCTAATCAAGTAAGAAAACTCTCCCTTAAAACCGAGACAACGAAATAATTTGCGAACCGACATAACGAGCACTTGTCAGAAACCCATGTAGATACCATAGCACCCTGTAGAGCCGACATAAGACATGTCTTTTCTTGCTTTGTTTTCGTAGCACGGTCGATGATCTGTGCTTGACCGCTTTGTTCTTCCACTTTGCAGACTTTAGGTTGTCCAGGCCATTCTCTTTGAAAGCTCAACCGAGCTACTGAGCACAACTTCTCCGGCCGAAGTAATTTATTTATAACTTATACAATAAAATGGGGAAGTATAGGTGTCTAGTAGAAACCCCAGGAGGCTTAGCCGAATTCAAAAAGGATTACAACATTCCAACTGATGTAAATCTCACACTAGAGAACGGATATAGAGCCATGGGACCATGAAGGCTTTGTCCTTTACCATTCAATCCATAGTAGAGCGGACTCAGATTCGATCCGGCCCACGATATGTGAATTTTTAAGACAAACCGGACTATGCCCCACCAAGTCCACCAATACATACCGAATAATAATGGGTATAGCGCTTTAAACCAACAAACCGGTCTCAACCTCGGTTTAGCGAAATACTACACCAATACTCAATAGGCTCAAAGAATGAAGGTGGTGTTATTACTTGAGAATCTGCGTGGCGAGAAAAAATAATAAAACATACAGGATAAGGACTTAAGCAGCGACGACTTCTTTTGGGTTTACGAAATTTTGAAGACTTTCGGGCCCAGATCCTGGCGAAGAATAAGCGGGAAGAAAGAGAGCCGGTATCCATACTTGGTTGCATTCCTTAATTTTGTTTATCTCGGTTTTCCTCTCTATAACGAACTAACATATACATTTTTTGTAGATTCACTTTCCTCCATTCGAAGACGGCCACCCCAACTTAGGTGTTCTCCGCGCTTCTTGAGTTCGAGAGAAGTTGGGCTAAACTCCTCGACTTGAACCGACTTATCGCTACTCGGTCGCCCATAAGCAAGGGTGGTGACTTCCTCTTGAAGACCCACGAGCGGACCCAACCTTGCAGAGATTGTCCTTGTTCCCTAACGGCCGAACAAGAGATGGCGAAGAAGAACAGGATGAAGGCCATGCTTACCGCCACCACAAGGGCGAAGTGCCACCAACTCACCAAACCACGAAGTCGTGGTAGCTCTTCCTCACA
Source organism: Camellia lanceoleosa (assembly GCA_025200525.1). Lineage (NCBI taxonomy): Eukaryota > Viridiplantae > Streptophyta > Magnoliopsida > Ericales > Theaceae > Camellia > Camellia lanceoleosa. The sequence goes on along the minus strand of CM045767.1, from coordinate 102,643,165 downwards.
ATGACCATCCTCCTCACGCCGAGCTAAGCGCTTGGGACTCTGAGACCGAGCAGCGTTTGGTTGATGAGATGACCCCATCCTTCCACCGAGCCCGAACTCAACCTTCAAGGAATCATCGCCAGCTGCGCCGAACAACAAATGGGCTCCACCCTTCGTCTTCAACAACCGAGATATCGGCGAAGGTGACTCGTTATTCTTGACAAGGATCACCTCTTGGCCTTCAACACGGCGGGTGTTTGTCTTCCCAAAGACATGGAGCACCACGATGGCGACTAAATACCGAAATGAAGGCCATCCGGTCATCCACCAAGTCCATGATTTTGGTAAGCAGGACTGTTTTTTTTTTTCTTTGATCAGTCTAATTTTTTCCAACTCTTAGCTCGGCTAACAAGGAACTCTCCTTTTGCAGGCCATTCAAAAGAACACCATTGCCCATAAGCAAATAATGGAACCATAAAACAACAAGGCCGCATAATAAGGGACTCGAAGCCGGGACGGCGGTAGCCTTTGTCGAAGCAAAGGTCGGCCGAACTAGAGGCCGAGGTAGCGCGTCTGACCGGACTGGTTGCCTCGGCTGATAGTGACAAACAGCGGGCCGTGACCGAGACGAAAGATAAATATTTGTGGGAGATGGCGGCTCTTGAAACCAAGAAGAACGCCGAAATAACGGAGTTGGAAAAAAAGATCGAAGATGCATCCAAGGAAGGCTTCAAAGAAGCCGAAGCCGGCTACACTTTGCAATGCGAAGGATTTATTCTTCAAATGTGGCTGGCGAAGTGCCGTGGAGAAGCTCGGTTGTGGACCCGAAACCGATGTCTACAATGCTCCTGAGTACTTTATTCCGGCTATTTGAAGGAATATCTTGTGAAATCGAGAACCGGTTCTTGGTTCATCGATGAGAAGATGATGATGAAGAAGCAAGCGAGACTCGGCCATCCAAGAGCAAGCGGCGATCAATCGGCTCGGTTAGATTCAATAGTTGAAAATGCGTAGAACTTCCAACCGAGACTACTCTAACGACAAATCTTGGGAGTAAGTCTTGACCTTGGGGCCGATCTGGATGCGAGATAGATAATCTGTTTGATTGAACTTGTACTTTTTCTTTCTTTTGTCTTGAACTCTCTTATGCAAGACTCTGACCCCACAATTGTACTTGGTTTGATCTTTAATGGAAAAATCATCGACTCTCGTTAAGGTTGTGAATGACTGCCTGTACTTGTAATGAATTTTACATACCTTTATATGCCCAAACTGTGATCTTGGTTAACTATCTAACTCACTAGCCAACCACTCTTCACCGATATAACATACTTGGTGAAGAGTATAAAGAGTTGGTTTAATCGATAACCACTCTTGGTAGATATAACATACTTGGTGAAGAGTATAAAGATTGGTTTAATCGACCAACCACTCTTCACCGATATAACTTACTTGGTGAAGAGTACCAAGAGTTGGTTTAATCGACCAACGATCTTGACCATGCCCATACTTGGTGAAGTGTCAGAGAGTTGGTTTAATCGATAACCACTCTTGACCGATATAACATACTTGGTGAAGAGTTCAAAGAGTTGGTTTAATCCGACCAACCACTCTTGACCGATATAACATACTTGGTGAAGAGTGCAGTGTTGGTTTAATCGACCAACCACTCTTGACCGATATAACATACTTATTTGAAGAGTACAAAGAGTTGGTTTAATCGACCAACCACTCTTTAGCCATGCCCATACTTCGGTGAAGAGTACAGTGTTGGTTTAATCGACCAACCACTCTTGACCATGCCCATACTTGGTGAAGAGTACAGTGTTGGTTTAATCGATAACCACTCTTGACCGATATAACATACTTGGTGAAGAGTACAAAGAGTTGTTTTAATCGACCAACCACTCTTGACCATGCCCATACTTAATTTGAAGAGTGCAGTGTTGGATTAATCCGACCAACCTCTAAGTTGGTTTTCGACCAACCTAGAATATAGTGTTTGGTTATTCGACCAAGCGTCCTATAACTGGATCCTTATCACGGGCTTAGGAGGGTCATAGTTGGTTTAATCCGGCCAACTATGGTTACAATGCTATTAGCTTACAAAAGTTATTTTCTACTAGAAACAAATATGCTAAAAAGAATCGATTTGTTTTTATTGAAAGTAAAAATTACACATACTTTAAAGAAAAAAAGCTAAAAATAAAATAACTTAAGATTGGCGGTGTTCCATGGCCTAGGAATTGTTGTGCCGTCTTCATCTTCCAAGTGGTATGCCCTTTGCCCGCTAATCCGACCACTTTGTAAGGACCTTCCAGTTAGGCCCTAACTTGCCATCTCCACAGGACCAATGTGTTGCCCATAACTGCGTAGTACCCAATCGCCGATCTTGAGCGCCTTGGATGTCTTTGTTTTGTTGTATTTCCTGGACAATTCTTGCTGGTAGGAGGCGATGTGAACTAATGCCTTTTCTCTTCTTTCTTCTGCCAAGTCAAGTTCTAACGTGATGGCTTCCCCATTAAGGTCTGGATCAAAATTTTCGCTCCGAATTGTAGGAAGGCCAATTTCTAATGGGATGACCGCTTCCATGCCATATGCTAAGGAGAATGGTGTTTCTCCTATTGATCGTCGAGGTGTGGTGCGGTAAGCCCATAAAACATGAGGGAGCTCTTCTGCCCACTTGCCTTTGGCTTTTTCCAACCTTTTCTTCAATCTGTCCAAGACTACCTTGTTTGACGCCTCTGCCTGACCATTTGCTTGGGGATATGCCGGTGTGGAGTTGTAGAACTCTATCTTGTACTCTTCACAAAAGCTTTTGAAAATTCTGCCATCAAAGTCTTGGTTATGCGAAATCGGTGCTTTTGGTATGCCAAAGCAGTAATGATGTTACGCGGACAAACTTCTTCACATCTTTTCCTTGATTGGCCAAGGCTTCTGCTTCCACCCACTTTGTGAAGTAGTCTGTTGCGCAAGAAAGAACTTCTGTTACTGGTCTTTGTTGGGAGTGGTCCCACTATGTTTAAGCCCCACATTGCGAAAGGCCATGGACTAGTGAGAGGTAGGAGTTCTCTGGCGGGGTTGATGTATTTGATGTGCAAACCGACACTTTTCGCATTTTTGACATACTTCTCGAATCCGCTTGCATGTATGGCCACCAATACCCTTGTGAAATAGCTCGGTATGCCAATGATCTTCCTCCTTGATGGTCGCCACAAACCCCCGTGTATTTCAAACAAGAATGCTTCTACCTTCTTTGGGGTGGACACATTTTAAGTAAAGTCTGAGAACGACTTCTTGTATAATGCCAAGGATGGAGAGCCAAAATCGTTGCGACTTGGCTCTTATTACATTGGCTTCTTTCTTATCTTACGGTAGAGTGTCGTCTTTCAGAACGATATGATGAGATCCATCCAAGAAGGACCTAACTCCGCACAACATACCTCTTTAGCACGGGTCTTCAATACTTGTGCAGGCGGATAGTCGATCAATAGAGGATGTGGGATGGAGGTATCTGCCATTGAGGCGAAGCCTGCTAGTTCGTCTGCTCTACTATTCTCCTCCCTGCCAATTTGTTCTATCCTCACCACTTCGAACTTCTTGATCTCGGTTCTGACTAGCTCTTGGTACTTGGCCATTCTGTAGTCCTTTAGCCGTAGTCGCCAGAAATTTGATTCACCACCAGCTGTGAGTCACTTGTAGACCATGAGTTTGGTGGCCTTCATGTAGGCCGACTTGAGTCTGCAAGAAGCGCCGTACTCGCTTCATTGTTTGATCTTTGGGAAGCCAAGGTTGATCGCTGTTCCACTACTAGGTAAATGCGGAGAGATGAGGACTATGCCAAGTCTGCTCCATGTCGGTTGGATGCCCCATCCACAAAGCTTCCACATCTCCCCAACGAACAACTTCCAACAAGTGGAGGGGTGGGACGATGCCTTGGGGTCTTCCATGCTAGTGTCTTCTTGAGTCCATAATTGCGATCGCCTTGTCTTCGATGGGCCCAAGTCATTAGTCGCTAGTGAATTTTGACTTGGTGTAAGGTTGGCTTCCTCCTCGCCCTCTCTACTGCAGTGCGCCTTGGGTTACATTGAGTAGCTTTGTACTAGGGGTTGCGCTATTCGGCGTCAATCTCCATCCCTAGTTTAGTTATGTCGGTCAGTCGATTAGGCGGAACTTGGTGGCTTCGAGAGTGAACTTCTGCGACAAAGTCTGCCAAGGTGGGCCTTTCTTTGCGGTTTTGGGTTGGAACTTCACATCATATTGTCCTAACTCCTTTGCCCACTTCAAAATTCACGGAAAAGTTGGCCCTCTCAAGCGAGCTTTTAGTGGAAAAATGTGAGGGCGACAATGGTGTGGGCGTGAAAGTAGTCGCCAATTTCTGGATGCCATCATTAAGGCGGTGCTAGCTTCTCTAGAGGCAAGTACCTCGTTTGGCTCGGTAATGTCTTCTTGACATAGAAGATGGGTAGATGTTGGAGTCATACGCTCGAACCAACCTTGCACTTCTGCGTCTTTGAGATCTTGCCAAGTAGAGGAAGAGTTCTTCTCCGGGTACGGGGGTGACAAGTAGTGGTGGAGAAGACATGTATTCCTTCAAACTTTCCAAAGCTTGGTCGCATTCTTCGTCCCACTCAAACTTAGCTTTTAATGGTGAAAGAATGGGCCTTAATCTGTCGAAGACCGGTGATGAATCGGTTAAGTCTTTGCCATCTTGGGTGAGTCTTTGCACTTCTTTCCTTTGAGTTAGGCCTTTCTAACTCTGAATTGCTTTGATCGAGAAGGATGCCTTCTATACCTCGGTTGGTCACCAAGAAGCCTAAGAATTTGCACGATCCTACTCGAAAGCACACTTGACGCGTTGAGTCGTAACTTATGCTTTCGGGATCTCGAACATCTCACTCAGGTCCTTGAGATGGTCACTCTCATCCTTGCTCTTGACCACCATATCATCGATGTAAGCCTCCATTGTTTTGCCTAACAATGGCTCGAACATCTTGGTGACCATCTTCTGGAATGTCGCCCCTGCGTTCTTTAGGCCAAAGGGCATGACCTTGTAACGGTATAGTCCTCTTGGAGTGGTGAAGGATGTAACCTCTGATGCAGTTCATGCATTGCGATCTGGTGGTAGCCTCTGTATCGTCAAGGAAGCTAAACTTCTTTGTGACCGGTATTAGGTCCACCAATTGATCTATCCTTGGTAGGGAAGCTATCCTTGGGGCATGCTTTGTTGGCAGTTTATAGTCGAGCGAGACGCCACTTCTCATTCTTCTTTGGCACTACTGTTGTGTTGGAGATCCACAGGGTAGTGCACCTCTCTGATTGCCCTGCTTCCAACAAGTTTCCAACTTCTACGCCACTATCTCGGCGTGGTGGAGTGCCGATCTGCGAGTCTTGTTGAATAGGCCTTTGTGAGATGGGTGGGCGTTGAGTTGGTGGCGAGATGAAGTTGGGATCAATGCGGCATGTCGTATGGGGTCGAGCAAACACTTGATGTTAGAGGTCAAAAATTCCAAGACCTCTAGCCTCTCGTATTTGGACAACGATGAACCAAGCGAAAAGAACTTGTCCGGGTTCTTTTCATCTATCGACTTCCACCAAGTCTTCCACGCTACGGCTTCTTTGCTTTGCGGCGTCTGCAAATAGTTCGTTACTCTCCGGTTCTTCCACAGAATGAACATACCCCTTCGCAGCGCGGCTTCCGTTTATTGTCACAAAGCATTGTTTCGACATGATCTGATCCCCATAAACCTCCTCTATTACTCCGGTGTCGTTGGGGAACCTCATCACTTGGTGGTATGAGGATGCCATCGAGCGCATGGCGTGCAGCCATGTTCTGCCTAAGATGATGTTGTAGGTGGAGGGGACCTTGACCGAACTCCACTTGCTTCGTCACACTTCCATACTGTTGGAAGGATGATTTTGCCGGTAGCCACTCCGGCATAATTGAATCAATCAAAGGGATCTGGCGGGGGCTAAGTCCTTGTCTTGCGGCTTGAGTTGCTTGAAAGTTTCATAGTACATGATTTCACACGAACTACCTTGGTCAATCGAGAATCCGCAGCGTCAAAATCCTTGACTCGAGAGTGACGACCAAGGCATCATTGTGTGGGCAATATATTACATCCAAGTCTTTATCGAAAAAGTCATGGCGTTTGTAGCTTTTGTCCTCCCTTTTTGGCGGTTGGGCACTTAGTACTTCTCTTAAGTGCTCTGCTTTTTGATTGAACCTCACGAGTTCGCATCTGGCTCTGGTTCAAAGACTCCATGAATTACGTTGATGGCGCCTTGTGGCGGGCGTCCATCGGCATCCGTTAGGTTTGTTGTGATCTGAGGGGGCTGCGCCTCCTCTATGTATTTATCGGGTGGCCGCCGCCAACTCTTCGAATCTTTGCCTCAATGGCGTGCAGTTCTCGATTCGTGCCCTTTTCCTTGTAGTAGGTGCATCTGGATCTGTCATCATAGTCCTTCTGGGCCTCGCCTAACTTGGCAGGCCACTTGACAAAAGGCTCGTCTTGAATCTCGCTAAGTATACGGTAGATCGGCTTCTTGAATACCGTGGTTATGGCTTTGTGGACTCTTAGCCATCTCTTATCCTGGTCCTCGCCATTGTCTTGCCTGCCTCGTCCGTTTCAGTTTTGGCGATCTCTGATATTGACCTTTCTTTGAGGTCTTCTTCTGCAGTGTCGAGGTTGTGCCCATTTTTGCCTTGGCACGAGCGCCATCCTCTTCTACCCTGATGTGCTGATGCACTCTCTCCATTAGGGCCTCCATGGTGAGGGGTGGCGCCATGGTAATAGAGTCCCTCAGTCTGTTCCCGACTGGAAGACCTCTTTTGTATTGCGCAATGGCGAGGTTGGTTGGGCAGTCCCCAATCTGGTTGAATGTCTCCCGATGCTTGTTGTTGTATGACCTCGAGTCTCCTTATCGCCCATGTCGATGGAGAGTAGTGGTCGATCTCCACCGGTCTTTGTGTTAGATTACGAACAGCGTTACAACGCCTCGCCAATTGCGCCAGAGGCTATCTTGCCCTCTGGAAGCTTCTCAAACCAAGTCAAGCCTAGGTCGCCGAGGCTTGAAGGGAATAGGATACACATCAACGCCTCATTCGCGGTATCTGACCATAACTTTGGCGAAAGTGGCTCAAGTGGGTGTAAGGGTCGTCTTTCCTTCATCGTCGTGAATTTGGGTTGTAGGAAGCTTTGACGGAAGGCGCGTTCTCAATCTCTGGGGCGAATGGTGAGGTCTGACCTCGCCAATGCCTTATCCGGATTCGTATGCCAAGTGCGGCCTTGGCATTCCAACCTCGGCGCTTCCATGCGTCAGGAATAATCATTGCAAAGGCAGGAACCCTGTGGGGATCGCGCGCCCTGGCGTCCTCCTTCCATCGTGCCTTTTCTTCCAACATGGACCTTAGGTCGGACGACCTAGGTAATTCCGTCTGTCTGGACCTCGTATGATGCGTATGTGAGGGCCAATAGGTACTCCCCTCAGTGTATGACCTCTCAGGCCTCGTCCTCTCAGACCTGGGGTGGCGAGTCCTGGAAGATACGGATCGCGTGTCGCCTGTCCTGAGGCTTCTGTCCTCTGGTTGAGAGGGTGTAGAATTCCTACTACGACCCTCTGAGTGGCGAGGGGGCGTCTTCTTGTTGCGCCCCTCTCCTGTCGCCACTTCTTTTCCTTTCATCTGGCGCTTCAGAGACTCCATGTCCGCCGCCATCTTACGGATCAGTTCGTCTTGCTCTCTGACGCGATCCTCCAGAATTTGAGGATCAACTCTGCGCCTTTGTCTTTCTGGGCTTTGCGAACGAGAGGGATGAGGGCTGCTATTCCTCCTTCGTCCCCTCGCATCCCTCACGGAATTACGCCTTTGTGGTTCGGGTTCGCCATGGGAGGACCAAAGGTAGGCCTTCGCCTTGCACCTCCTTCAGGTTTGTCCGTCAATGGCGGTGAGGCGATTCTTCGTTGTTCGACATTGATGTTTGAGAAAAACTAGATGAAGAAGTTGTTATTGAATGCTTTTCCCACAGACGGCGCCAATTGTACGGGAAAGAAATACACCTTCTCGTATGATCTTGTTGATCAAGTCTGCGTTCCTCTATACGTCGTCGTTCTACCACCTGAAAACACAAACGTGAGCTGGCCGGCGGGTGTGTGCCGGAAACCTCTCCGATGCCTAAGTCAATAAGCAAGACAAGAAGGCAAAAGCTCAATGTATTCAGGGAGCAAAATTGTGTTACCTCTCCAAAGGTGATATTGGTGAGCTTATATAGGTTTCGTGGCACAATCTGGTGGGACTCTTACTCCTCCAAGTGTAGAGTCCTTCTAGGATTACACCTCCTGCGTAGAGTCCTCCTAGGATTCATACTCCTGGAAGACAATGCTTATCCTCCAACACCCTCCCTCACTGCTTAAACCAAGTGAGATGGTTCTTCCACGGCCGAACTACCACACGACCGGAGTAACATTGCCGTATTGAATAGGCAAGTCTGGCCGAACTAACTCCTAGTTCAGCTCTCCTATTCCTCGCTTCTACTCCGGTTTCACGTGCCAAAACCGGACTATCCATATAAGGGTCCGACCGAACTAACATGGCCGAAGTAACCTCTAGTCTGGCTCCTACCTTCCTTTCTCTTATCTCGGTGTTCCCATGCTAAGACCGAGCTGTCCATAAGAGTGGAGCCGAACTCACTACTGAGGACCGAATTCTTCACAACATATCTTCTAACCGAAGTAGAAACAAACCTTACGCGACCGAACTAACCACCATGGTTGCGACCGGTCCAACCCAGAGGCTATTTCTCTAGACCGAACTAAACTTATTTGCCCTTTCTACTCGGCCTTTTGTATTGCGGCCCACAACGGCCCAATACCCAGCTCGGCCCAATTTGCGTATAAATTGCCCTCTCAGTATACATAGAAGTAAGTGCAGCTTCCCTCCAAAAGTTCTTAGGACAGGAAGAAGAGAGAATGAGAGCTCGAGTAGTGTCGAGAATATGCCTATGGTTCCTTTTAGCACATCCATTTTGTTGGGTCATGCCAGCACAAGAATGGTGAAGCTGAGTACCATGACTCTAAAGAAAAGAAAGGAAATCCGTATCCCGATACTCTATAGCATTGTTAGAGCAAAAATGTTTAATGTTCTTTGAAAATTGGGTTTGGACCATTTTTGCAAAATTATAATAAAGTCGTTTAAGTTTAGACCAATTTTTCATGAGAAATAGCCAAGTAAACCGTGAAAAATCATCAACAAAAATAAAAAATAATGAGATCCCCCCATGGTCATAGTAGGTGATAGGCTCCAGATATCAGAATGTATGAGAGCAAAAAATGCACGGGAAACAAAAGTACTTGTATTAAATGATAAAGCAGGTTGTTTTACAAGTTGACAAGGCAAACAATCAAAATTATCTGGAAGTACATGACCTAACTGACCACTAGAAACCAAGGACTTTAACATACTAATAGAAATATGCCCTAAGTGACAATGCCAAAGATGAAAAGGGGACAAACAAGAATCAGATGCTGGAGTAGCTAACTGTGTGGAGTCTGGAACATGAAGATGAATGAGCTCATAGAGATGTCCATGCTTATGGCCGATCCCAAAAGTCTGTCTCGTCTGAGGGTCCTGCTCCAAACAACCATTAGCAGAAAATGTGACAGTTAGACCAAGCTCACATAATTGACTAATGGATATAAGGTTTAAGGTAAGAGTAGAGATATGATAAACATGTGGTAAAGAAAAATGAGAGGTGGAAATAGAACCAACATGACTTATGGACATGAGAGACCCATCGGCAGTATGAATAGAGAAAGAGATGGAATAAAATATAGTAGAACTGGAAGTCATATGATTACAACATGCAGAGTCAAAATACCAAGAAGATGTACCTGAAGTCACAAACAAAGAAGTAGGGAGAGGTGTACCAGGGGTGGAGAGAAAGTGTTTGAACAGGGCCTCAACATCAGTTTAGGAAAAGATAGGGGTAGACGGATCTAAAGACTTAGAGAAATCCTTAAAGGCAACAGCAACAGTGCGATAAGCAGGAAAATATCTAGATTGATTCCTGGGACGATGTGAACTAGCCCTAGAAGAGCCACTGTGAGAGGAAGGACTAGTGGAAGATGACCGGGAGGGATTGTGAAAACAATCCTGCTGCAGATGACTAGGACCAATTTTGTTGTAGTACCGGTAGGGTTTGATTGGGCAATGAACCAGAAGATGAGTAGAAGGAAGGCCTCGATTCTAACAATAAATGCAGGCAGTGGATTGCTGGGTCAATATGGAAGAAATCTGTGACTAAGGAATGGCAAGAACAGAGTCTACATGATGAGTCTGGAGAGTACCGAGACAAGTTTCCTTAGATAACATCTCTGAAATAACCTGCTTAAGAGTGGGCAGTGGAGTGTGATGAAGGAGAGATGCATGCATGAGCTCAAAATGGGTAGTGAGAGCCATGAGAAATTGAACCAACCGCTGCTGATTATGATATGTAGTGAATAAAGCAACATTTTCAGTGTGAGGCCATGTAGGTTCTAAGAGAGCAAGCTGTTTCCAAACAGAATATATCTGAGAAAGAAAGTCATTAATAAATTGACTAGGTTCTGGACGCATGTAGTGAAGCTGACTCTGAAGTTGATACTGATAGGCAATACTAGTAGTCTAGTAGTGTTATTTCAATATATCCCAAATGTCTTTAGTGAGAGTGGCAACAGAGTCAAGTTGAAAATGACCAAACTGAAGACTAATAGAAGGAACAGAGGTATTTCGAAGTCAAGTAATGATCTAGTAGTTCTAACTGTCCCAATCTTCTAACTGGTCTTCATACTTAGTAGCAGTTTCAGTGGCCTCTTTCATCGGTTTGGTCACATCCTCGGTGATAATACGCCAGAGTTTCCTACCTTTCAAGAAGAAAGACATGACTTGGGCCCACAGAACATAATTGGATCCATCAAGAATAACAGAAATTAGATGGGAGGCATCGTGGCAATCCATAATAATATTGTGGTAGGACTAAATAAGTAGAAACAATACTGTAGGAGCAAAATTAGGTTAAACAGATCGTACTAGTGAGTCCGAAAGATCAAAAATAGCTGAGAAATGAGGGAATTCACCAAAAAAAAAAAGCAAAATAAAATGAATGTGCATAGATGACGTCAGCAAGAGGTTGGGTGACGTCAGCAGAAGGTGTAGTGCACGATAGTATAATGGAGGCGCGACGTAGAGAGGGGTGCGTGGCGCATAGTAGCAGGAACGACGTATGTGATGGCAAGAAAGGGGTGGCATTAGGCTGACGTGAGTGACAACTGAAGGGCGTGTGATTGCGCGTGGGAGAGTGGCGGCGGAAGATTGGACGTGTCGATTAGAGAAACAGCGCGCGAGAGAGCGCTGAGTTGTTTTGTATGACGGACCTGGTGGCGTTGGAACCGAAAGGCGATTCCGAGCACATTGGTAAATTTTTTTTTAAATTTTGGTCAACAACGATGACGATTTAGTGTTGTTGAACAAAGAATGGTGTAGTCTTGGATGGGAAAAAAGAAAAAGAAAAAAAGAAGATGCCATAATGCCATTGTGTATAGGCAATAAGCAAGAGAAATGACGAGTTAGGATTTAAGACCTGTGCTCTGATATCATGTTATAATGGTTAAGAGAAAAGGATAGAAAGAGAAAAATGTGTATGTATTATATGTCTAAAACAATGTACAAGGGCTCCTACATATAGGAGAGTGATACAACCAAATATGGAAGGAGAAATCAAATCCTAATCTAATTCCTAAATTGAATCCCTAAATATACAATATACCCTAAACATATATTGTATCCATACATACATTAACAAGGTAAAAGAAATTAGTATATTTGTGATGATTTTTTAATTTTTTATTAAAAAAAAAGTGCAAAAAGTAATTAAAAAAAATGGAACATTGACTTTTTTGTATAGTTTTTTGATTTTTTAGTCTTTTAGTAATTTTTTGACTTTTAAACTAAATGCACACTTTAAGATTAACCCACCAAATATTGGGTTTTTATTTATTTATTTATTTTTCACATGATCTAATATTGAATTTGTAAGTAGGTGGACAATATATAAACTATTAATTTATAAAAAGTGCTAGGCAAACATTGTTGCTCGGACTAGACTTCAAATTTAGAGCCTTGAACTAGAGAGAAGCTCGGCCATAAGAAAAAAGGATGACACATAATCATGTGACGATAGATTTTACTATATATTCTAAAAGAGAGTTGTATACTATATGCATCCCATTTTTTTGCTGTTGGAGTTAAAAAAACAGAAAAGAAAAGACTATGAATCATTAAATATAACCAAATAAGTCATAATTAACACTATTTGAAAACATAATTACTAAAAAAGACTACTTTAATCATAATTGAAGTCATTAGAATCTGTGACGGAACCAGAAATTCAAGATAGTGGAGGAACATATTACTTACATCATTGAAAGGAAGAGAAAAAAAAAATATCCACAATAAACAACAATGAGATATTATTAAATTTTTACATTTTTGTGTGTGTGTGTGTGTGTCCATTGTTGAGATTCAATTACAATTATCGTGAGGATTACATCAATATAACTTAGAAATCTACAATTAACAATCCAACTGAATTTATGATTAACAAATTCAGCATAATCAACTCAACAAAAAATCTCACAATGGAGAAAAATAATAAACTAAACAAATCCCATGATAAGAATGAAATGTTCAATTAATTTAATTCTTACCATTAACTTTCTAGTTTAGAGTATAAAACAATGAAATATATATATAATTGCACACTTTTAAAAATTTTAAAATGCAAAAGAATTTTATATGATTTAAGGATGGGGCACTATTATAATTTTATAAAGAAGAAATTAGACATAAATTTCATATATAAGGAAAATAGTGTAAATGCGAAAATCCAAAGGGGAGCACGTGACCTCCTGATCCTACATTGGCTCCGCCTTTCATTACAATGCGCTCATAACGAACACCACTTTACAATGGCTGTAATTAATTTTAATTTCACAATTTATCTGTCCTAGCCCGTAACCAAATAAAACACTACAATATTTCATAACTTACACCAATTGATTATGACTTGCATACGGTAAATCATGTATAATATTGTAGCATGACCCTAATGTCATCTGGGCTATTTTTCTAGTGGAGGAAAAATTTTACTTGATCTATATACAAATTTTTTTTTATCATCGTGACACCAACATATTGTACATTGGCATTGCATTTTCATAATTGTAGGCATTCAACGAATTATGTGAGATAGTTCATTGACATGCCATTAATCACAAATTGTCATCTATCAAATAGTCTGAAATTGAAATATATTACAGGATTAGAAGTCTATTGGATGATTTTGCTTAAGATTGTGTTTGCATAATAAATTTGGGTAAAAATTTAGAAAGGAAAGGAAAAAAGTGAGTGAAATGTAATTATATTTCATTTATATTTTATCTATCTTTTACATTTAAAAAAAAAAAATCCCTATCCAAATTCATGAACTAAATACAGCGTAAAGTTGTTCATCTTATATTTGCACAAAAACATGTATGATAATCAAATATCAGAAAACCTTACTGTCATTTAGATACTACTCTATGCATAAACTTAGGTGCCGTTTAACACTTATGTTTTCAGTTTCTGTTTATGTTTACAAAAATTTTAAAAACTCAAATAAAAACTTGTTTGGTAAATTTTTGATTTATAAATCAATGGTCTTAGTTTATAAATTTGGCCAAAAAATGAAAACACAAAAAATGAGTTTACGTTTTGCGTTTTCAGGTTTTTTTTTTTTTACCACCCAACACTAGCCACCACCCGCCATCATTTTCCACCACCGTCTTCTGCCATTACCACCCACCATCCACCCCCTACCACCACCTGCCACGACCACTCACCACCTACTTGCCACCGCTAGCTACCACTCGCCATCACCACTCACCTGCTACCCACCAGCTGTAGACATCCCATTTTTGACCGACCTTAAGACTCAGATGTTACCGATTGAGCACTTGGTGATGTTGCATATGGTGCTCGTTCTGAAGTTGCGGAGTCTCGGCTGTGAGCCTTGCCTCCGGACTTCTGGACTCTTTAGTGCCTTGCCTCGGTTTGCGAACCAAGCCCCGTTTTCTTCATTTTCTCTTCCCGAAGGGAGGGAGAGGTCTCGTAGATCATCTCTCAGTGGCCGTAGGCTACGTTTCGTGGTCGTAGGCCATTTTTTCCGTTTGGAGCTCGGTTCCCGGTTTTCGGAGCCGGGAGCCGTCAGCCGTGTGCCTCGGTTCGGGACCACTTAACCATCTCTGTTTGCTCTGGTTTTTGGCATACACCTTATTTCCTCCCTTTTGAGGGACACTGTGGCTCGAGAGACCGACTTCGTGGTCAAACGCCACCTCCGGTGCTTAACAGTCAGTTTTCGGGGCCCCAGGTTGCGCGTTTTGGCCCCCGAACCTTTATTTTACATCGGTTTGGGTCCATTTTTGGAAGGGACCTTATTTTCATTGTTAGGAAGGTTGTAGAAGGGTGGGAGGCCATCAATTGTTCTGAAGACCATCTTTATTCCTTCATCGCTCTTCATCGCCCGTTTTTTTCACTAGAAAGCTGACTTTTTCCATCCCCGGGCCACTTTTTCTGACTTTCCACCACACCATTGTGTTGTACACACTTGGGAGGCCACCAATATGGATTGGCCGGCCATCAACTCTTCCTAACCCTTTTGAACCCTTCTAAAAAGTTGGTTTTTCTCTCTCCTGGGTCACATTTCTTGGTTTTTCTCCACATAGCTGTGTTGTACACACATGGGAGGCCACCTTTTGGGGATGGCCGGCCAACAAATCTCCTTGACCCTTTTGACCCCGGCCGGCTGGCCACCTGAACCCTCTGAACCTGGCCGGCCAGAATCCTCTCTCCTGGTTCCTTACAGCTGTACCCTCTGTTTTCCCCCAGACCCCTGCCCGGGGATCTGCCCTTTTGGGGGGGGGGGAATTTGAATTTGATTTCCCTCCCTTTTTCTCCACTTCTTTCCCTATAAAACCAGCCCCCCAGCTCCATTTTGAAGGGTTACAAAAATTGTTTGGAGCCTTTACATACAAGCCTCCATCTCTCTCTCCTTCAACCCTCCAAACCCTAAGCTTCTTGCACTATTTACCCTACAACCCATAGCACCACACCTCCACACTCCATTCCAACCCTTTGAAGCTGATTTCCAGAGGTTGAGAGCTCACAAATTTGGTCCAAAAGTTGCTGAAGTTTGGTTCTACAAGGGTGAGTCTCCTTTCTCTATTTTCTAGTCTTTTCTTGCTCCATTTATAAGCCTTATTTTCTTACATTTTTGGGCTCCGACCCGAACTGGAAATAGTCTTATTTTGAGCTTGTCTTCATGTTTGATCAAGGGTCTTTCTCTTTTTGAAGCCACCTGCTACCCCTTTCCCTATATCTCTCTTGTATGGGTATTTCTTGCATTATATATTAGCCTTGTTTTTGAGCATTTCTGGGCTCCGAGCCAAACTGTAAAATATCTTGTTTTGAGCCCCTCTTGAACTTTTTTGAAGGGCTATCCTCTGTTTGAAGCCATCTACAACCACTTGTCTCCTATCTCTCGTTGTAGGCCCATTTTTGCATGATAGTTTAGCCCTACTTGTGCTTATTTTTGAGACTTGATATAAACTGTAAAGTGCCTTTGTTTTATCCCCTCTTCAAATTTGTTGAAGGGCTCTTGGCCATTTGGGACCAGCCACTGTCCCTTGTCTATAATCTCTCTTTTAGGGCCATTTTTGCATGATAGATTAGCTCTATTTGTGTTCATTTTTGAGAGTTGTCATAAACTGAAAAATATCTTGTTTTAATCTCATCTTCAAGTTTTTTTAAGGTCCCATTTTTTTTAGGTCATATGCCTCATTGTATGCTTGATTGTCTCTTGTGTTGAGTCCTACACCTAAGCTCTTGTTGCATGCTTCGTTTGGCCATATAGCCACTGAAATCCAGTGAATTTTCAGTGGCTAACACACTATTTTGAGCCTCCAAATCAGAGGGGGATGACCCCCCTCTCACCTTGACTTGTTTGATGGTCATTTTGGCCTTCCAAAGGGACCCCTCTTTGCATGATTCTTAGCCACTTTTCAAGCCCAATTTGGTGAGTTTTGGAGCTGTCATATTTGATTTCCAGAGTTGTTTGTGCCATGCTAAGTGTCCTCGATGCATGTGCTTAATAACCCCTTTGTATGTCCTCCAAAGGAGCCCCTCATTTGTGCATGTGTTGGCAGCCTTTCCATGTTTATTTGGGCATATTTTGGCATGTTTTGTTCACTGATTTTGGCTGGTTTGATGAGTTCTCACTTGCTTCATATACTTTCTATGTAATCCATGTTTACTAGTCAAAATTGCATGATATGTTAGTCCATCTTGCTAGCACCTTTTGGCCATGCTTTGAATTAGAAATGTTCATGTTTTGGGACTACCTTGGTTCTATCTTTATGCTTCATGATCAAATAATGCATGCTTTGTATAGCTATAGGCCAATGCATGTGCCTAGTTTTGTGTTTCGGGACCATCTCATGCATCGGGTGCCATGTTTCCATGTTTCGGGGCCATTTTGCATCACATTTCAGTGCTAGAATTTGCACGCTTGTATGCCATGTTTCATGCCTTGCCATACTTTGTTAGAGTGGTATTTGATGCCTTAGGTTTGGTCCTCGGTTTGCGTGCATGCGTGCACGCATCTCGAGTGTCTCATTTTCATCTTATGGCCGCTGATGTGAGTGTGGCTGAGGTCCACTCATGTTGGCATGAGTCCATCATGCATTGTGTATGCCATTTCATTTCATAGCATTGCGTATGCTAGGTCGCATGTTAGAACATTGTGTATGTCATGTTATATCGAGCATTGTGTATGCCATTTCATAGGATTGTGTATGCTAGGTTGTATATTAGCTGCATTCATGCATGTCATGCATATTGCATTGTGTTTGGGATAGGAGTTAGCCCGAGCATGGGAAAGCGAGGGCGTTCGTACTTTGAGTGACGGCGTGTCTCAATTCGATCGGACACTCGGATTATCCATGATGGAGTTTAGGCCTTGTTGTGTTTATGTGTACATTCATTCCATATTGAGTCGTGCAATTCGACTCCTCGGCCATCATGCATCGAGATGCGCGATTGGTGGCACGAGGATCGAAGACTACGCTCCCTGAAGAGTAGTCAAGCATACATATGTGAAAATACATTGCCATGCCCCTTCACGCTCTCTGTTGCGACAAATCAAAAATCGGCAATCTTTTGGGGCTTCGCAACATTCGGGCTTAATTGTAAATGAGGCTAATCGGGGCATCGCAATGGATTTCGTAAACAACCCGAGCATGCATCATTCATCATTTGGAATAGAGCCGAGGCGGTCCATGGATTGCATGCCATTTATTGCTTTCTAGATTAATTTGTTAATTAATTAGGATTTTGTACTTATTGGGACTGTATTATTAATATGGGACTGTATATTAGTTTGGTCCCTCCGTACGAGGGCAATGTTGTAATAAGTGTGCGTGTGGTGTATGTCTTCCAACCCCACATCTTTCTCCCTTTTATTTACCAGCTTATGATGGTTAGATTAGGGCATGTTTCAATTAGCATACAATACGATAGCATGTTTGCATTCATTCATCTGTTTTTGCATGCACCGGGCTCGGCGCATCATACCTCACTACATTGTATTTCAATTCCAAGTTGAATACTTGTTAGCTGTAGCATTCCATATGCCATGTTTAGAATAGCCGAGCCTATCTTAGTTGCATTCTTGCATGTGTTGCATTAGGCATTTCTGTATAGTTAAGATCATGCATGGATTTCTAATTAGCTTCTGTTTTGGCTTGGAGTACTCAGTAAGTTTTTATGCTTTAGCATCCTTGCATGCGTGTGAGTGACTGCCATGAATAGCATGCTTACCATGAGGCTATGTGCTTATGTGATATAACTGCCTGAATGCCTGTGGGTGAAGGTTGGGTTATTTGGATTGGAACAAATCATTGACTGTGAGTTTTAAGCCCACTAGATAGTGGCAAAACCATGTTTCCTAAGCCCACCCGAGGGTGGCAAAATCTACAATTTAAGCCTACTTGCGAGTAGCAAACCATCTTTCAAAAACAAACATAAAATGTTTTGTTCCAATTCAGGCGATCCAGTCTATACTTGTATGCTGTGCGCATCACATAGTAAATCTAGGCTAATAACCGGAATAAGAATGCATAATGTTTTCAAAACTGGATATCATGGTTAGTAGAGGTCGATCTTTGATCGGGTGAGCGGGGGTGCTCACAAAGTAACCTTCCCCAATCGTACCCAAGTTCCCGAGCCGAGGCAACTTTGGTGATGACGGACACGTGGCCATAGGCACGAGTCAGGGTTTCCTAAATTTTCCAAAAATAAAATATTTAGGTGGCGACTCTGTATCTGGCAAAGTAGTCCATGTTTGGCATTTTAAAAAAAAAAAATCTGTTTTCTCAAAACGATTTGCCGAATTTGGACTCTTTGGTTCAGATTACGAACCGTGACAATTTGAGTCCTGAACTGTAGTGAGCCCAAAACGAACGGGCAGAGACCCATCCTCCGGGGCGTTCGGGGGCGTCTGATTCGCAACTCACTTGGGGACTTAGAGAACTTGACTCGAACTCATGATATCTGGTTTTGACTACACTTGTGTGTTTCTTTGCATTGCATTTGCATTGGTGCGCCTAGGACACTGTGTTTGCCATCTGCTATTCTTGAGCGGTTTGCCAGAGGTTGCGTGCCATAAGGCTTACGATTCTGGGCTTTGCGATGTAGAACACAAACCCGGTTTCTAGGGGCACCCTGACCATTCGACCTAGTGCATATTTGAATCCATAGTGACCATTCCAAACTAGGACAGTTGCTTACCCGATATAGGTTGTTTGAAACATGCGTGCGTAGTGAAATCTTAGCTCGACAAAATAGGGCGAAACCCTACCCCAACATAGTGGTGTTTTGGCTCTCACTTATACATTATGTGCTTTTAGAGTGCGTCTCTCAGGAAATGCATGTATCGGTTTATGAGTTTGGGCATCGAACTGCGGGCATCGATGTTTGAGAATCGATTATCTGCGAGTATCGATTGATTTTGGGGACGATGATTGAGGATAGTGATCGGTGTTTGAGGGCGGTGTGTATTCACTTATCGACCGTGTGTTGTTATGCTTGTTGTGTGTTGTGTATTTATTTTAAAATTTGTTATCTTTGTTCGTTTATCTGGTTATTTATTTCTTTATTGCTTTATTTATCTTTTTGCTAGGGCAGTTTTAGCACAATTGCTTCAAGCCAGATATTCCCCAAGCACTTTGGACAAGAGGTCATCGGCTCAATCGATCTGAGGATCTGGTTGACGGATAGCCAGTGTTCGATTCTCTACCCCCGGTTGTGAGAAGA
Organism: Camellia lanceoleosa; assembly: GCA_025200525.1. Classification (NCBI taxonomy): domain Eukaryota; kingdom Viridiplantae; phylum Streptophyta; class Magnoliopsida; order Ericales; family Theaceae; genus Camellia; species Camellia lanceoleosa. The sequence goes on along the minus strand of CM045767.1, from coordinate 102,623,742 downwards.
AGGCCGAGAAACCCGGTGTGTACGGCGAGAGGTTACTGAGCGATGGTCTACCCTAGCGATGAAGCAGTCGGGCTGAGGTCTCGGTTTCTGCCATAGAGATACACATACCAGTCAGTCAGCAGGATCAGCAGAATATGGCCGGAATGGAAGAAATGATGCGCTAACTCCAAGAGAGTATGAAGCAAATCAGAGGACCGTCTGTCAAGCGGAGTTCTCTAAGCAATGAGCCACAATCATGGCCCGGTAGAGCTAATTACGACTCTGCTGACAAGCGAACATCGCCTCGCATCCAATTCCTCTCCTACCAGGGGTCCCAATACCTGAACAGACACCAACTACCCAGAATGTCCTGCCAAACATCCAAAACACCTTGCCTAATGTCCAAAACATCCAGGAGGACACAGACCTTCAAACGGGGCCGGCTCCGCCCCTGCTTCCACCTCAACTATCCAAGGTACATACACCCGTCAACCACCCGGACTCTCCTTTCGAGTTCGAAGTAGACTCTACAGCACTGAAATTGAGCAAGCTCGAGAAGCTATTCAAAAAATCCCAGGGGGTAAAAGCTATCCCGGATATCGAGGACGGATATACCGATATAGCTGTAACATTGTCGGATAGATTCAAAATGCCGTAGATCGATCGCTTCGACGGATCTGGGGATCCCATGGTCCACCTCCGGCTATTCTCAGATATACTACGGCCAATGGGCCTAACCAGACCCCAGAAGCTTTCGCTATTTGGCCGGACCCTGTCGGGTGTGGCTGCTATCTGGTATGCGAAGTTAGAGGATGATGTTAAGTGGAGTTGGGATGAAATGGCCGAAGCCTTTGTTGCGCAATACTCTTATAACACCCAAATCGAGATTACAACCCGTGATCTCGAAACAATAAGGCAGGAGCCCAAAGAGAGTTTCTCGGATTTTGTGACCCGGTGGAGGGTGAAGGCCTCGATGATGGCTTTAAGGCCCACCGATAAGGACCAGATCAGGATGATTGTGCGCAATCTCCAGCCAAAACTAATGCAAAAGATGATTGTACTCCCCTTCCCCACCTTTTCGTATCTGCACGAGATGGGGGTACAAATCGAAGATGCAATGAAACAGGGTCTGATTGGCCAAGACAGGGAGTAACCCCGGAGAACTTTTAACCGCAACAACAATGCAGGCCCGAGTGGTGTTGCAACTGCAAGAACTTCGGAAGTAAGCATGGTCGCCACCATTCCCTCTCCCCTTCCAAGGCCCATGGCAGCCACACCCTTCTCCGGTGCATCCGGAAACAATACACAGACCACTAAATACCAACCCAGAGGCCAAAGAACCTTCACCCCATTGTACATGCCCCTGTCCAAGGCTCTAGGGGTCTTAATCAGAAAAGGGCATCTAAAACCCCTGGAGCCAAGGCCGTTACCAAATCCACTACCCCCCACTCACAACCCAGCCAAATATTGTGCATATCATCAGCAACACAGTCATGGCACCGACCAATGTTTCAGGTTGCGTCACGAGATTCAAGATCTCGTTGACAAACAGGTGATTTTGCCACCAGAAAGACCCAATGTCACAACCAACCCACTCCCTACACACAACCAAGCTCCACCTCCCAAAAGAATTAACTTTATCCAGACTGGGGTCGTGTCTTACGATCCTAGCATCTATATCACTCCTTCCCATCTACCTAAGCCGGAGGTGCTCCTTCCTGATTGCACTGACCTTTTGTGCATAATGGACATCTCCACAACCCAACTTGAGCCAATGGTGGTGGCAGTTGAAGAGAGTACATAGGAGGTTGCAGAGGAGGATGGAACTATTAAGTCAGGGTTTGAGTAGTCTGGGAATTTTGCTAGGGAAGCCTACGATCCGAGCGATTACATTTTGTCAGCAGGCCAGTCTGAACCAAGTGTAGAATTGCCAAAAAGAGCAGAATTGTATGTGATCCAGAGGGATGGATTTGAGCAGGGGACAGAGGATTTAACGGCCGTAGAAGAGGACTTTGCCAAACTCTAGTTCTTCAATGACCAAGAATCGAGGATGGCGATCAAGCTGGTTTGATTATGAGAATCGGCGAGACTACGGATGGCTGGATGATCAACCGGATGTCGTAGAATTCCAACGAGCAGGGCGAGGGTATCGATTGTGGCGGAAGGGCGAAAGTCAGTACATTCTTGGGAGGCGCGGTCTGAAGAATTTCGCTTCGAGAATCTGAGGAAAATTGAACAACAAAGCTAGCTTGAGTAGAACAACAGGGTTCTAAGAGAACCAAGGAAGCCAAATCCCATGAGGGGATTGAAAATGCTGAGGGCACAAGGACAAAAGATGCTCTGAGCATGTGGACTGAAAGTGCTGCGAGTACAATCTTGTTGGAGCCAGACAGGTGCCTTTTGAATGCCAATGGAATGTGGTGGGAAGACGATGATTTATGTCTTGCCCACACAGACGAAGATTGGGGGAGCAATCGACCAGACAACACCTGGTATCTCGATGAGGTGGATCACATGACAAGAAGCGGGCGGTATTTCAAGCCTTCACACCTAGACCAACGAAGGCGTTTGGGAAGGACAAGGAAGCGAAAAGCGAAGAAGCGGTCGAAGAAGAAGGCATCTTGAAGCGGTTAAAAAGATACAAGCAGAACATCTCCATCTGGGGCTGCTTATGGCGTCACGAGTGCCTGAGACAATGTTCTATCTGCTATGGACAAGGCTAAACTCTCTATAGATACCACACGGAAGCGACTAGTTGGGTGGTCTTTTCGGAGGAGGTTCCCGACGATAACCTTTTCGGACAAAGAAGCGCGCTGAGGGCGCAAATCATAACAAACCCGTCTACATCTCTGTGGAATGTAGAGACAAGTGGGTGCCAGTGGTTCTTGTCGACATGGGATCCGCCATTAATGTGTGCCCGTCAAGGACATCATATGCAATCGGGTTAAAGCCCGCAGACTTCGTGCAGACTACTCAAGTGATCAGAGCCTATGATAACACCAGCAGGGAGGTGATGGGGACTGTCAAAATTCAGACCCAGGTTGGTCCAGGACAACACAACATTGAATTCCATGTCTTGGACGTTCCTGCAACCTTTAATCTACTCTTGGGGCGGCCGTGGTTGCACAAAGTGAAGGCAGTCTCTTCCACTTTGCATCAGATGGTGAAATACCCCTATGGAAAAGGGAGTAGCCATTGTTTTCGGGAATTCATCGATCCATCCACCTCCGGAGGTATCTACGCCAGTCCTAGAAATTGAGCACGGCATGAAGGACGTGTTTCTGTCAGGTTTTACCTTAGCCAAGGCTAGGGTGGTGCAAAACATCATGGCTGTTAATGAGGGAGTGTATGTCAGTGCTCAATCTGTATACCTCATGAACAAGCTAAAACACATCCCCGGGATGGGATTAGGAAGGAGCGGCCGGAAGGGCGTCGCAGCATTGGCCGAAGTGCCACATAACCCTCATACCTTTGGATTGGGTTATCAGCCCACCAAAGAAGATTGGATAAGAAAGGGGAAGGAAGTGGCTGGGAGAGCCAGAGCAAAGAAGGTGGGGAAGCCTTTTGACTTAATGCACCGGCCCATTCAGGGTACCCTGAACGGACGTTTCGTCCGGGAGGGGGAGGACTTTCCGTTTTGTGGCTTCCTCGAGCCGTGGCTGAACGCGGAGAAGAAGCGCGTGCCAGGCTTCGAAATTTTCTTTGACCTACAATTATCTGGGGATGATGTTGCCGAAGAGTAGACAGACCCATCAACTGAGGTTGAGCAGTATAAGGCAGTGGACTCCGAGGGCGCTGAAATTGAAATGGGGGTAGCATTGGCATGTCTACTTTCAGATCCTCCGATTGACCATAAGTGCTTGGGGGATAACTTCTCGGTTTCCATGATCGGGAATGAAACAGCTGTGGGCCTACTAGCAACTATCTTGGATGCATCTATCGCACCCTCTCTCACTTGGCAATATGAAGAGGGATTTTTGTCCAACCGTACCGGGTCAGGTAATGAGCCGGAATCTGATTCCACCGAGTCCTGTGAGTCAAAATCAGCTTCCAGCTCGACTGAGTCTGAGTCTGGTAATCCTGGGGATGATAACCCGGATGCCATAGTTTTGTCCAGGTTGTCTTTTTCTTTCTCATTTGAGTCTGTTGTAACCGAGGAATCGGACAATTTGGATGTGCTTAATGAGAATCAAATAACTGTGGTTTCTGAGTACTTTTCTGTGCTTTTGATTTGCTGTATTAACTTAGACTTTCAAAATTTTGATGAAAACGACGAGGAAGAAATTCCTCCGGTTTTGCAACGCTTAATTGAACAAGAGCAGGAGAGATTTGTTAAACCCCTAATGGATGAAATCACTACCGTGAATATTAGTCTTGAGGAGGACCCATGGTGGTCCAGATCGGGTCCACGTTGTCTTTGAGGAACGCGGCGCTTAGTCGCTTTATTAAAAGATTTCAAAGATGTTTTCGTGGTCCTCACGAAGACATGCAGGATCGATCTGAGATTATCTGACCGGATCCCCTTGACCCCGAGGCAGGCACGTCAGCGAAACTTCGGCAGGATCCGCCCGGATTGGGCTCTCAAGATTAAGGAAGAGGTCACCAAGCAAATCGACGCAGGTTTCCTGCTGGTATTCGAATACCCGACTTGGTTAGCCAACATTGTTCGATCTTAGAAGAAGGATGGCGAGAATCCGGTATGTGGATTCGAGGATTTGAGCGAGCTAGTCCGAAGGATGACTTTCCCTTGTCGCATATCGATGAGTTAGTGGACTTCATAGCAAGGCATGCTTTGCTCTCATTTATGGATGGCTTCTCAGGATATAATTAGATAGTGATGGCACCAGAAGACCGGGAAAAGACTGCATTCACCACCCCGTGGGGGACATACTGCTACAGAGTAATGCTGTTTGGGTTGAAGAATGCTGGAGCTACTTATCAACGGGCCGCGACCACAATATTGCATGACATGATCCACAAAGAGGTTGAGGTGTACATGGACGACATGATTGTCAAGTCCAAAGAAAGAGAGGGCCACTACACCGCCTTGCAAAAGTTCTTTCAAAGGATCAGAGAATTCGGTTCTTGGCTGAATCCTCAAAATGTACGTTGATTATTCTGGCGGAAAAATCTTTGGGGTTTCGATTACACAAGAGGTATCGAAGTCGACCCTTCAAAATCAAGGCCATCCTAGAAATGCCCCACCAAAGATTGAAAAGGAGGTGCGAGGCTTTACGGGTAAAGTGCAATTCATAAGGCGGTTTATCTCAAAATTAACCTTGACTTGTGAACCACTTTTGGTCTCTGAAGAAAGGAAAGAAATTCAATGGGACGGTAGATGCCAAACTGCTTTTGAACAGATCAAGGAATACTTACAGAACACCGCCGTGTTGTCACCACGAGCGGAAACCGTTGATATTGTACCTTTCAATGGTGAGACTACAATGGGTTGTATGCTCGCAAGAATCGAGGACAAAGTGGAAAGAGCCATCTACTATTTGAGCAAGAAGATGCTAGAGTATGAGACTCGCTACACGCCATTGGAGAAGGCTTGCTTAGCTTTGGTATGGGCTACCAGGAAGCTGCGGCACTACCTGTTAGCTCACTCTGTAATGTTGGTTTCACGACTCGATCCCATCAAATATCTTTTCGAGAAACCAGCACTTCTGGGTAGGCTAGCTCGTTGGTTCTTTGTTGCTCTCGAATTGATCTGAAATATGTAACACGCAAGTCGATCAAGGAAGAAGCGATGGCGAAATTCTTAGCGACCATCGGTGGAAGGGGTGAAGCGTCGAGTACTTATTCGAGATGAAGCCATTTTGCACATCGGCGATGAAACTTGGGCGATGTACTTTGTGGAGCGTCAAATCAATACGGGTATGGGATAGGAGTGTTCTTGATAGCACGACAATTCCGTATCCTCTAGCCTTCAAACTCCGGTTCAAAGTCTCGAACAACGAAGCGAATATGAGGCATGCATTGCGGTCTAGAAGCGCCACGGAACTAGGGGCAAGGCGGTTGGGCGTCATCGAGGACTCGAACCTTGTTGTGTCTCAAGCAAAAGAGGCTGGAAAGTCAAAGAAGAAAAGATGATGATGTATCACGGACCTTGGATTTGTTAATTCCTCGGTTTGAGAAGCTAAACTTTGCTCATCTACTAAGAGAACAACAAGTTCATGATTCTCTAGCAACTCTATCTTCCATGATAGACATCCGTTTGGAGTGGGATCGTCCGGTCATCATTGACGAAATTTGCGCCCGACCTATGAGTCGATTCTTTGCTATAGATGAGGTTGAGGATGAAAACCCGGTATTACGACATTTGGAATTTCTTGGAGAAGGAAGCATACCCTTGGGGTAAATGCCAAGGATAAAGGGCAATCGGAAGAATGGCCGTTCGGTTCATCATCTGTGGGGGTAAAATTTGTATAAGAGGTCATTTGGGAATGCATAAGTATGTGTCGATCTTAGAAGAATCAAAGCGTCTAATGGAAGCCATCCATGGAGGAGAATGCGGTGCGCATATGAGCGAATAATGCTATACGGAAGATCCTCGAGCGGGGTTACTCTTGGTCCACCATGGAGGAGGATTGTTTCGGTTTTGTCCGGCGATGTCACAAATGTCAAATTCATGCAAATCGCATAAACATTTCGCCGACCAACCTGTACAATATGACCGCCATGGCCATTTTGATCTAGGAATTGATGTGATCGGCTGTCATCTCAAAAGTCGAATGGGCATGAGTTCATCTTGGTCGCGATAGATTATTTTACAAAGTGGGTCGAGGCCCAATCCTATGCGGTGTTGAAAGCTTCACACGTTGCAAAGTTTATCAGAAACAACATCATCTGTCGCTACGGAGTCCCAAACGAGATAATTTCAGATAACGGTTCCCACTTCAAGAAGAAAGTGATTGACTTGTTGGAAAAATACAATGTGGCTTTTCATAAGTCATCTACCTATCGGCCGCAAACCAACAGAGTGGTTGAGGCCGCCAACAAGAATATCAAACACATATTGCAGAAGATGGTGGAAACCTACCGGGACTGGCCAGATAAGCTACCATTTGCTCTGTGGGGCTACCGGACTTCAATCAGAACTTCTACTGGGGCGACTCCGTATTCATTGGTTTATGGGATGGGGGTCGTTCTACCTATCGAGATTGAGGTTCCGTCATTGCGAGTATTGGCTGAGTGTCAAATAGCCGAAGCAGATTGGCAGCAGAGCAGGTTTGAGGAACTCATGCTCTTTGATGAGAGAATACTGAAAGCACTGTACCATGTTCAAGGTTATCAGCGTAGAATTGCCCGGGCTTTCAACAAGAAAGTTAAGTCCAGGAATCTAAAGGAAGGAGATTTGGTGCTCAAGGACAACCGAGCTCCCATCCACGACCCAAGGGGCAAGTTCAAACCCAATTGGACTGGTCCCTACATCATTAAGTCTATCTGGTCAGGTGAAGCTGTGGTTCTGATGGATCTAGATGGCCTAGAGTTCTCACAACCGATCAATATGGACAAGTTGAAGAAATATTACCCTTGAGAGGCTCGCTAGGCGAAAACCGAAAAGGGTGACCTAGGCAAAACTTCGAGCACAAAAATTTGAAATTATAAAAGCTGGCTATAAGGTTGAAAACCATAAAGGCGGCCTTGGCAAAAGTTAGGCGTAAAAGGAGTGAAAATACCCGAGTGAACTGAGCACGAACTCGTAAGGCTTGATTCCCATCTTTGGGATACGTAGGCAACTTCATCTTGAAGTTCAGCCATAAAATTTTTCCCGACCAACTTTGTCCATTTGATCATCTCAGTCATCTTTGTCTATCAGCATTTATCGTGGTCTCCGGTGCAGTGCTATCCAGACTAGGGGCAACTTTCCGTTGCTATACAGTGCTGTGGTACTTTTCAGACTAGGGGCAACTTTCCAGTTGTTAGGATCCGAGGTTGTGCATCTCAGTGACAGATCTCAGGCGTGTCCAGTTTTGATCCATATCGAAAATGGTTTTGAAAAGTTTTAATAAAAGTTGACTTTGTTCAAATTAATCTTTTTACAACTAAGACTATTTTTGGACCAAAGTGGAAAATTTTTAGTACCCACACCCTTCAATTTCATTGATTTCAATACAGAGTTCTCCTGCTCTTGCATACAAATTGAAGTCGCTTTTTATTACATTCATAAAGAAAACTTGAAAGTACTGGTAAAGCAATAAATCCGGGGCATAAATAAGTCAGGTGTCCCTGCGCCCTCTCCCAGAGCTAGTCGAAACCTTTGATGCCAAGCTGGGCCCAATCTGTGTCTCTTCATTGAGCCAATCCAGGCACTCGTCAGACAAAGTGCAACTGAAAGTGGGAGTGGGGGCCAGGAGCTCTCTAGTCCTCCATGCTGTGGCATACCGGGCAAGCTGTGCACCTCGAACTTGGAATATGGCAGGATACCCTATCCCCTCTGGCGGGCAAGTCTGATTATGACCGAACTGGCGCTGGAACCGGAACGAAAAGTAGAACACACAGTGAGTCAAACCAATCAACTAGATCCCAGTTTGCTGAGACATGCTATAGCTCATTGCCGGGAGATTGCGCCAAGGACAGCGCCAAGCAATACGATCTGCAGACAAATTGCACATCCAGTCAAACCACCACCCCTCATCAAGGGCATCGACTAGGCGTTGTCGAAAGAAGTAGCCGCGAGCTGAGTAGACTGGGCAAGAGTCCACAACCTGCAGTTTATCCATCAACCATACCTGGAGAGGGATGAAAAATGAGAGAATAAAGAATAGAGAGATGTACGATGAGAGAAAAGTGAGAAAAGGGTTTTGTGAGAAAAAACCGAGCCTGAGGGCTGAGTGATGTGAGCAATATATACGTGAGATTGGGTGGGAAACATTACCTGTAGTAGTAGTGAACTCCCCGCAAATTTGGTCGTCTCCCGGCGATAAAAAGCATCTAAGCCCATCAGTGTCTCGGCCAATGTCATGGCGATGCAGCTCTTTCCTTCTTTCAAGCCTTGAGCAACTTCAATCAGACGAATGCTAGATCCACTAAAGCCTAGAGCAAGCAAAAAGTGAGATAGCATGCACAAGCAAAGTGCGTGTTGTCGAAAACCTTGCCAATAATGGTTGCCATGGTCACCGGCATCAGAAAAGCGATGAATCAAGCCAAGGATGTCCAGTTCCCCATTGCAGATCAGAGATCGAGTGTCATGCATGGTGAGCCCACACATATACCCTAAAGCTTGGGCGTGGCCGAAGCGAAACTGAGGCAAACTTTCTTCATGGCATTCAGATTCCATCAAAACTTGAAAATCTTCGAAAGTTGGACACACCTCTTGCCCGCCAAAGCTAAAAACATGTGTTACTGGGTTCCAAAACCTCGCCGCGGCATGAAGGAAGGGAAGGTGCAGCGGAGTACGGCTTAGCGTGAATAGTGCATTCAAGCTGAAACCTCGAAAGTTCAATTTTTCCGAGCCATCTAGAGAAGCGATCCAAGCTGTGAGATTTTCGACGAGAAATGTCTCCATTTTGGTGCAAAACTGAGATGAAATGAATCAACCACGAGGCTAGAGCTTTTAAAGAGGATAAGACACTGTTCAGGGGACACGTGTCAAAAATTTGATGGTTGCTAAGCCAGGTGGTCGGCCGGCCACCTTTTCTGGCAAGCCGGCCACCCCTCTTCCCTTAAATGCAAAAAGCTGGCCAGCCAACTCCCAAAGGTGGCCGGCCATGCTGCAAAATGTGCCTTTGGTCCTGTTCTACCCTCTAGGAGGAAGTCCCCAACATTTGCATGCATCGGGAGTGTCGAAGGCCTCTATTTCCCTCAGTTTCGGATGCGTTCCGTCACCTAGATCATCCGAAATGAATTTTGTTTATAGAGTTGTTGTTAAGTCTTGTTTATCGAGTTGTTACTTTGCTTATCGAGTTGTTGTTTTGCTTATCGAGTTGTTACTTTGATTGTCGAGCTGTTTTGATTATCAAGTCTTGTTTGTCATAATTGTCAAGCTTTGTATTTTGAGTCGTTACTCTTTATTTGAAACAACATTGTTGTGTCTTGCTTATCGAGTTGTAAACTTGCTAAGATTCTGTTATTTTCTTGGTGAGTTAAGTTGTTTAGTTTGTTGTGTCGGTTCACTACCTGCCTGGGCAAATACACCATGCACATTTCCATTCAATCTCATTTTCGTGCAAAATGATGCGATGCGATGCTAAGAACATAAAATACAACACTTTTTCAAAAAGCTGTTTCATTCCATCATGCTTCCTTTGTTACAACATTTTACAACAAGGGTACAAGTTTTACAAAAATAAAACTGCCTAACAATGTACGATGTGCTACAACTACTAGTAAAAAGGTAAATAAAGCAGGGAACAACTGTGTTGATGCTCTTAAGAGCAGGAATGAGAGGCCCTCTTCGTCCTCTTCTGCGGAACAGACTCTGCACCATCATCACCATCATTTGAGTCGGGGCTGCCATCCTCGGAACCCTTTTCAGCCTCATATCCACTACCGAAACGAGGATCGGAGCCACCCTCTCTGTCAGCGGATGTCTCTGACTGGGGATCTGTAGCCTCCTCTTCCTCCTCGCTGGGCTTCTCCTCTATGATGCGCGCCCTGTGTCCGCCTCGTCCGCGAGACGACTCCTCTCTCCCAGCTCCTCGAGAAAGGCCTAGATGGCCCAGCTCCTCGGGAAGGCCTGGATGGCCCGGCCTGTGACTGAGCATACACCGGAGGCATCTGAAAATGAAGCATGCAGTTTGAATACATCAGCCAAAACATGTATATCAGATACAGATGCAAGCAAACTACACGGAGTGGGTGCATCGAATCACGGTCGTAAGTGTGGTGTGTGTCGGATGTGCTCTACAGTAGCCTATCAATGCGATAAAATGTTCAAGATCGACATATCATCGGAAGTATGATAAATGCGAGAAAACTAAAGGGTACAGAAACCCATGATGGACAAGCTGCGCCTCTCTCCATGAGACCATGCCCTCAAGTGAGGCTACCATCGAGCACCTCATCCATGTACTCCTTGGGTGGGCTGTAGATACAAGCTCAAGTCATCAATGAATAAACAAATGCCCAAGTATCTGTGTGATAAATGGAAAACAACGGAACATACCGGTGGTGAGTCAGGGTCACTGACATATCGGTGGCCAGGCATCGGAGGCTCTATCGGAATCGGAATCAGGGAGGTGGTCCCATATTGCCATCCCATCAACTCAGTCGGCATATCTGGCCATCCAGGATGATGATGAGTCGGAGGAATCGGGGGAACCAGTCCATCCCCACCTCTAGATGTGCCAGCCCTGCTGGTGGAAGGGACATCTGCAGCCCGAGCCCTGCTTGATGAGGGCATACCAGCAGACCTCCTCGTCGAGTGCGGACTCCGTCGTGGAGGCATCAAGTAGGTGTGGCGGTAGGTCGCATACTCCCCCTGCTCCAGATGTAGGAAGGCATCGGTACCTTGCATAGCATCAACGACCTCCTGGGGAGAGAGCCTATCAGCGGTCCGCATATTGTCTGGAGGCGCTGAAGGAATGTCCTGCTCAGGGTAGCCCCATACCTAACGCAAGAAGCGATCTCCCAAAAACCAGGCCCTCCCAACTGGCCCCTCGAACAAGATCCTATACCAAGAGGCCCCCCACGCTCCGGCAAAATGGAATCGGAGGTCTCTGCCTAAAGGCGCCCAGGGCTGCCACGTGATCTGCGGATAACCAATGTATAAGCTGATCAGAAATTGTGAATGTGCAAGATAAATCAAAGCCATGAAAACATGGAAGGCGAGATTTGAAATACCTCGACGATCGCCTTGTGTCAAAATCTTGTCATGGTAGAGGAAAGACTCCCGAGGTCTCGGCCGGTACTGGCCCTCAAATACAAGTGAATACGGGGTCGTGAGGGACGCCTCTACCTCAAGCTCAGGGGCTAGTATCGGGAAGTATGCGTAGACCCATAACTGTGAGAAACAGAGCAATAGCCATCAGAATACAGAATGCTGAGTGTAGAATGTAAGTACAAAGTGCTGAAAGCAAAGTACAAGGTACAGAATGTAAAGTGCACCGTGTGTGCAATATACAAATAATGAAAAGCAGAAATGTAAATCAAGAGGGCAGAAAGTACCTCCCAGGCCCTCCAATAGCCGCCAACCATGTTCCCCGTCATGGAGGTCACGCTCATATAGCAATAGAGGGTAGCTAAGTGGCACCGCCGATCATCTTAGGCTAACTTTGTGAAAGGTCCACTAGAGCACTCGGAGATAAAGCCAGTGTTCCCCTATCGGCAAGCAGTGGTGCGAAGAGGAACATCGAGAATCATGATATCTTGTGCCACCTCCTCGGAGTCTTATGCTCCATCTCCACCCTCTGAAATGGGAAGAACCGGTGTATCGGACTCTGCAGAAGATCATCAGCGGGGCGAGCCCCCAATAAATATATCCAAGCGGCCTCCCACTGGCCCATGTCCTCATCATATGGAATGGCCCAGCCTCCCACATCGAGGCCCGTCAATATAGCGAAGTCAAATGGGGTCATGGTCATATCCCCGGTGGTAGAGAAATGGAAGGAGTTGGTGGTGTCCCACCATCTCTCTACCAAAGCACCCATCAGTGTCCTACGGCAGGACAGCAGGAGATCCCGATGCAAAAGGGCCCAAACCCTGCCACGTCCACCAAATCCCGGACAGCCTCCAGGAGCTCCGCGTACCACTCTCTCACTGAGATAGAGCCATATCCTCGCGCGCTACGAGAAGTCACCTGCATCCAAGATGAACACATGTATTCAGTTTCAGAATGAGATGAATAAGCTACGTGCAAATAAAATGAATAAGTTGTGTGCAAATGAAATGTATGATTTGTGTGCAAAATTGAATCGGAATCTGAGAATCTGCGTGTTGAAAATTCAAAGTTGATTTGTGTGTTCGACATCAAGTGTTTGATTGCGTGTTCAACTCTTAATCGATTAATGGGTTGTGTGTTCATCTCAAAGTTCGTTGTGTGTTCAACGTCAAGTATTTGAGCTATGTGTTGATTGAGAATCGATTCATGTGTTCATCTCAAAGTTTGGGCTGCGTGTTCAACTCTCAATCAGTGTGTGTTGTGTGTTCACAATCAGAAAAATGGGCTGTGTGTTCATCATCAAAGTTCGAGCTGTGTGTTCAACATCAAGTATTTGATTTGTGTGTTGATTTGAGAATCGATTAGGCTGTGTGTTCATCTCAAAGTTTGGGCTACGTGTTCAACTCTCAATCAGTGTGTGCTGTGTGTTCACCTCAACAACGAGCTGTGTGTTCAACATCAAGTATTTGAGCTGTGTGTTCAAATTTCAAAATCAGTGGGCTGTGTGTTCATCTCAAAGTTTGGGCTGCGTGTTCGACTTCTACCAAGTGTGTGCTGTGTGTTCACAATCAATCTACGGGCTGCGTGTCCAGAAAGTTAGAGTGTTTGAACTGTATGTTCAAGATGCAAACGGAATACGGTGCTATGAACTAAACATTCAAAACAAGCTGTGTGCTTGAGTGGGCAGATAAACATAGCGAAGGCACGAAATACACAGAAAATGTAGAATACATTGCAGAAAATGTAAAAGTGAAGTAAATACCTCTCGTGCCTCATGAGAGAGGTGGGACTCCGGCTCTCGCAAAAGTAGATCCCTAGGCGCTCGATCATCGAAATTAGTAAAATGGTAGAAAACCGCCTGCGGAAGGACGTGCTCCTGAGGATGGTACCTCTCGAGATCAAACGGCCGAACTCTCAGGGGCAAGGACATGATATCCGGCTCACCCACGGCACCTGGAGAACCTCCACCATGAGGGAAATGACCAGCCATCTCGAAAAATCTGCAAAAAGGAGCAAAAATGAGTGAAATGAGCCAAAATTAGAAAAAGTCAACAAAAGTCAACTCTCGGGATATGAAAAAGTCAACAAAAGTCAACCCCGAGAAAATCTTCCAAATGTTGAGACAAACTTACCCCAAGTGGTGAAAATGAGAAAAGAAGCACCGAAATCCAAATTTAATGGGTTCAAAGTGACGAAAACTAAAAGATTTCGCGAAAACAACTTGCGTGGGGCGTTGGAAAACGCGTATGGAGCGCAGATCTGAGAGGGAAAATGCTCTAGGAAGGTAGAGAGGCTGATTTTGGAGCTGAAGTTATGAGGAAAAGGTGTTTGACCGAGTGTTTTTAAAGAAAAGAGAGCAAAAGGACCAAACTGCCCTGGATCTGGGCTAAGTGGCCGGCCGACCACCTTTACAGCGGGCCGACCATCTCCTCCCTCACCTAGGCAGACCTCCTCCTTGGGCCAAACATGGCCGGTGGTGTTCCCAAGGTGGTCTCCAAGCTCTCTGCAAATTTTGGTGATGATTGGAGTCTCCGGCACCCGAGAAAGTACAAGGAAAGTGCACTTTTTGTCGCAAAATCCCTCCGCGGGAACTTCAACTCCAACTTTCAATGTGTGTTTCATCATTACTCGCCGAGAGCAAGATGTATCCTTTTTGAATATGTTGTGACCCCTCCGGGAGGTAAATCGGAGGTCGCGATTGAGCCACCCTCGTCGAAACTTGCACTGCTGTGCTCGTTGTTTCGTTCCAAAATGTGCATTCGAGTTCACACTTACCTTGCATTGTTATGCACGTAACTTGCATTCTCATGCACACCACTTGCATCGTTCTGCACGTTTCACAGGTATTGTCATACCCACATGCTTAAGATCGCGTTGTCACGCATGTCGCATTGCTATGCACTCACCCATCAACACCGCATTTGTCTGCGCTCGATATCACACTGAACATATGTTGCTATGTTGTGCTTGTTGAGTTTCTTCCTTTTTTCAGGCACGATATTGTATGTACGGTTCATTTGAGGCTGGTGCGACCAGACGAGCCACACAGATATTGTATCTTCTCCGTGTGAGACGTAGCGAGAATCCAATGATTCTCCGCATTCTTTAATTGCAAAAAACGTAGTATTGCTTTGCATTCTTGCTTAAAACTGTTGCATCTATTGTGAATATTTGCTTCATTACAGCTTGCTGCTTCGCATGATCATTGAGTTACATTCGGCTTTGTGCATGTCGCTTTGCATTTTGCCCCCTGCTTGCGGGCACATTTCTTTGTTATCTAGTATGTTTGTCTAAGTCTTCGGCCTTGTCAAAAATGGGTCGTCTCTGGGCTTTGACATTCACTCCCGTTACTTATGACTTTCGAGTTCTGTCAAAGAGGGGCAACTGTAGACACCCCATTTTTGACCGACCTTAAGACTCAGACGTCACCGATTGAGCACTTGGTGATGTTGCATATTGTGCTCGTTCTGAAGTTGCGGAGTTTCGGCTGCGAGCCTCGCCTCCGGACTTCCGGACTCCTTAGTGCCTTGCCTCGGTTTGTGAACCAGGCCCCGTTTTCTCCATTTTCTCTTCCTAAAGGGAGGGAGAGGTCTCGTAGATCATCTCTCAGTGGCCGTAGGCTACGTTTCGTGGTCGTAGGCCATTTTTCCCGTTTGGAGCCCGGTTCTCGATTTTCGGAGCCGTCGGCCGTGTGCTCGGTTCGGGACCGCTTAATCACCTCCGTTTGCTCCAATTTTTGGTATACACCTTAGTTCCTCCTTTTTTAGGGACACTGTGGCTCGAGAGACCGATTTCGTGGTCAAACGCCACCTCCGGTGCTTAACAGTCAGTTTTCGGGGCCCTAAGCTGCGCGTTTTGGGCCCCGAACCTTCGTTTTACATCGGTTTGGGTCCATTTTTGGCAGGGACCTTATTTTCATTGTTAGGAAGGTTGTAGAAGGGTGGGAGGCCAGTAATTGTTCTGAAGACCAGCTTTATTCCTTCATCGCTCTTCATCGCCCGTTTTCTTCACTAGAAAGCTGACTTTTTCCATCCCCGGGCCACTTTTTATGACTTTCCACCACACCATTGTGTTGTACACACTTGGGAGGCCACGACCATGGGTTGGCCAGCCATCAACTCTTCCTGACCCTTTTGAACCTTTTTAAAAAGTTGGTTTTTCTCTCTCTTGGGTCACATTTCCTGGTTTTTCTCTACATAGCTGTGTTGTACACACATGGGAGGCCACCTTTTGGGGGTGGCCGGCCAACAAATCTCCTTAATGTTTTTGACCCTGGCCGGCTGGCTAGGGGAGGTGGTCGGCCAGCCACCTGAACCCTCTGAACCTAGCCAGCCAGAATCCTCTCTCCTGGTTCCTTACAGTTGTACCCTCTGTTTTCCTCCAGACCCTTGCCCGGGGATCTGCCCTTTTGGGGGGGAAATTTGAATTTGATTTTCCCCCCCTTTTCCTCCACTCCTTTCCCTATAAAACCAGCCCCCCGGCTCCATTTTGAAGGGTTACAAAAATTGTTTGGAGCCTTTACATACAAGCCTCCATCTCTCTCTCCAACCCTCCAAACCCTAAGCTTCTTGCACTATTTACCCTACAACTCATAGCACCACACCTCCAAACTTCATTCCAGCCCTTTGAAGCTGATTTCCAGAGGTTGAGAGCTCACAAATTTGGTCCAAAAGTTGCTGAAGTTTGGTTCTACAAGGGTGAGTCTCCTTTCTCCATTTTCCAGTCTTTTCTTGCTCCATTTATAAGCCTTATTTTCTTACATTTTTCGGCTCCAACCCAAACTATAAATAGTCTTATTTTGAGCTTGTCTTCATGTTTGATCAAGGGTCTTTCTCTTTTTGAAGCCACCTGCTACCCCTTTCCCTATATCTCTCTTTTATGGCTATTTCTTGCATGATATATTAGCCTTATTTTTTAGCATTTCTGGGCTTCGAGCCAAACTGTAAAATGTCTTGTTTTGAGCCCCTCTTCAACTTTGTTGAAGGGCTCTCCTCTTTTTGAGGCCATCTACTACCACTTGTCTACTATCTCTCTTTGTAGGCCCATTTTTGCATGATAGTTTAGCCCTACTTGTGCTTATTTTCGAGACTTGATATAAACTGTAAAGTGCCTTTTTCTTAGCCCCTCTTCAACTTTGTTGAAGGGATCTTGGCCATTTGGGACCATCCACTGTCCCTTGTCTCTAATATCTCTTTTACGACCATTTTTGCATGATAGATTAGCCCTATTTGTGTTCATTTTTGAGAGTTGTCATAAACTGAAAAATATCTTGTTTTAATCTCATATTCAATTTTGTTTAAGGTCCCATTTTTTTTAAGGTCACATGCCTCCTTGTATGCTTGATTGTCTCTTGTGTTGAGTCCTACACCTAAGCACTTGTTGCATGCTTTGTTTGGCCATCTAGCCACTGAAATCCGGTGGATTTTCAGTGGCTAACACACTGTTTTGAGTCTCCAAATCAGAGGGGGATGACCCCCCTCTCACCTTGACTTGTTTGATGGTCATTTTGGCCTTCCAAAGGGACCCCTCTTCGCATGCTTCTTAGCCACTTTTCAGGCCCAATTTGGTTAGTTTTGGAGCTATCATATTTGATTTCCAAAGTTTTTTGTGCCATGCTAAGTGTCCTCGATGCATGTGCTTAATAACCCCTTTGTATGAACTCCAAAGGAGCCCCTCATTTGTGCATGTGTTGGCAGCCTTTCCATGTTTATTTGGGCATATTTTGGCATGTTTTGTTCACTGATTTTGGCTGGTTTGATGAGTTCTCACTTGCTTCATATACTTGCCATGTAATCCATGTTTACTAGTCAAAATTGCATGATATGTTAGTCCATCTTGCTAGCACCTTTTGGCCATGCTTTGAACTAGAAATGTTCATGTTTTGGAACTGCCTTGGTTCTGTCTTTATGCTTCATGATCAAATAATGCATGCTTTGTATAGCTATAGGCCAATGCATGTGCCTAGTTTTGTGTTTCGGGACCATCTCATGCATCGGGTGCCATGTTTCCATGTGTCGGGGCCATTTTGCATCACATTTCAGTGCTGGAATTTGCAAGCTTGTATGCCATGTTTCATGCCTTGCCATGCTTTGTTAGAGTGGCATTTGATGCCTTAGGTTCGGTCCTCAGTTTGCGTGCATGCGTGCACGCATCTCGAGTGTCTCATTTTCATCTTATGGCCGCTGATGTGAGTGTGGCTAAGGTCCACTCATGTTGGCATGAGTCCATCATGCATTGTGTATGCCATTTCATTTCATAGCATTGCGTATGCTAGGTCGCATGTTAGAACATTGTGTATGTCATGTTACATCGAGCATTGTGTATGCCATTTCATAGCATTGTGTATGCTAGGCTGTATATTAGTTGCATTCATGCATGTCATGCATATTGCATTATGTTTGGGATAGGAGTTAGCCCGAGCTCGGGAAACGAGGGACGTTTCGTACTTTGAGTGACGGGACGTGTCTCAATTCCCAGTCGCCGACACTCCGGATTATCCATGATGGAGTTTAGGCCTTGTTGTGTTTATGTGTGCATTCATTCCATATTGAGTCATGCGATTCGACTCCTCGGCCATCATGCATCGAGATGTGCGATTGGTGGCACGAGGATCGAAGACTACGCTCCCTGAAGAGTAGTCAAGCATACATATGTGAAAATACATTGCCATGCCCCTTTCCTGCTCTCTGTTGCAGCAAATCAAAAACCGGCAATCTTTTGGGGCTTCGCGCAACATTTCGGGCTTAATTGTAAACAAAGGCTAATCGGGGCGTCGCAATGGATTTCCACGCCAAGTAACCCGAGCATGCATCATTCATCATTTGGAACAGAGCCGAGGCGGTCCATGGATTTACGTGCCATTTATTACTTTCCTAGATTAATTTGCTTATTAATTAGGTTTTTGTACTTATTGGGACTGTATTATTTATTTGGGACTGTATATTATTTTGGACCTTCCAAGCAAGGGCAATGTTGTAATAAGTGTGTGTGTGTGTGTGTGTGATGTATGTCTTCCAATCACACGTCTTTCTCCCTTTTATTTACCAGTTTATGATGGTTAGATTAGGGCATGTTTCAATTAGCATACAGTATGATAGCATGTTTGCATTCATTCATCTGTTTTGCATGCATCGGGCTCGGCGCATCATACTCACTACATTGTATTTCAATTCCAAGTTAAATACTTGTTAGTTGTTGTAGACAGGCCCGTGGGGGGACCTCGCTACAGCTCGGACTCGATTTGTTGTCACGGTTCTTAATCTTGAACCAAAGAGTCCAAATCCGGCAAATCGTTTTGAGAAAACAATTTTTTGAAAGAAGTGCCAAACATGGACTGCTTTGCCAGATATAGAGTCGCCACCTAAATATTTTATTTTTAGAAAATTTAGGAAACCCTGACTCGTTGCCTAAGGCCGCGTGTCCGTCATCACCAAAGTTGCCTCGGCTCGGGAACTTGGGTACGATTGGGGAAGGTCACTTCGTGAGCACCCCCGCTCGCTCGGTCAAAGACTGGCCTCTACTACCCATGATATCTAGTTTTGAAAACATTGTGTGCTCTTATTCCGGTTATTAGCCTAGATTTATTATGTGATGCGCACAACATACAAGTATAGATCGGGTCGCCTGAATTGGAACAAAACATTTCATGTTTGTTTTTGAAAATGGTTTGCTACTCGCAAGTAGGATTAAAATACGGATTTTGCCACCCTCGGGTGGGCTTAGAAAACATGATTTTGCCACTGTCTAGTGGGTTTAAAACAAACATTTGATGAATTGTTCCAATCCAAACAACCCAACCTTCACCCACAGGCATTCAAGGCAGTTATATCACATAAGCAAATAGCCTCATGGTAAGCATGCTATTCATGGCAGTCACTCACACGCATGTAAGGATGCTAAAGCATAAAAACTCACTGAGTACTCCAAGCCAAAACAAAAACCGATTAGAAATCCATGCATGATCCTAAGTATACAGAAATGCCTAATGCAACACATGCAAAAATGCAACTATAGCAGGCTCGGCTATTCTAAACATGGCATATGGAATGCTAAAGCTAACATGTATTCAACTTGGAATTGAAATACAAATGCAGTTAGTATGATGCGCCGAGCCCGGTGCATGCAAAACAGATGAATGAATGCAACATGCTATCATACTGTATGCTAATCGAAACATGCCCTAATCTAACCATCATAAGCAGGTAAATAAAAGGGAAGAAAGACGTGGGGTTGGAAGACATACATCACAATCACCCACACTTATTACAATTATGCCCTCGCACAGAGGGTCCGAATAAATATACAGTCCCGAATAAAAGAATAGTACAGTCCAAATAATACAGTCCAAAATGTGTACAAATTCCTAATTAATTTAAAAATTAAGAAAATAATAAACTGCCATGCAAGCCAGGGACTGCCTTGATTCTGATGAATGATGTATGTTTAGGCTGCCTTGCGGGGAAATCCACTGGGATGCCCTAATTAGCCTCTGTTTTGCAATTGTTCTTGGAAAGCGCGCCAAGCCTCGAAAGACTGCTGATTCTTGATTTTGCTGCAACAGAGAGCAGGAAAGGGGCATAGCAATGTATTTTCACAAATGTATGCATGCCTCGATCCTCGTGCCACCAATCACGCATCTCAATGCATAATGGCCGAGGAATCGAATTGCACAACTCAATATAGAATGAATGCACATGAAAACTCAACTAGACCCAACTCCATCACGGATAATCCGATATGTAGGTGTTGATGGGAATTGAGATACGTTCACAGTCGAGTCTGAAAAGACACCTCGTTTCCCGTGCCCGGGCTAACTCCTATCTCGAACACAATGCAATATGCATGACATTCATGAAATGCTACTAAGATACAACCTAAAATGCACAATGCTATGAAATTGCATACACAATGCACGAGGTAACGTGGTATACACAATGCGCTAACATACAATCCTAGCATACGCAACGCTATGGAATGAAATGGCATACACAATGCGATATGGACTTACACTAACACAAGTGGACCTCAGCCACACTCACATAAGAGGCCATTAGATGAAAATGAGACAACTCGAGATGCGTGCCGCAGCACGCAAAACCGAGGACCGAACCTACGGCACGGAATGCCACTCTAACAAGACATAGCAAAACATGGAATATGGCATACTATCATGCAAATTTCAGAGGCAAAATGAGATGTAAAACAGCCCCGAAACATGGTAAAATGGTACTCAATGCATGGAACGAGTCCCGAAACATGAATTTTGGCGCATGAAATGGCCTATAGCTATGCAATGCATGCAATATTTGAACATGAAGTGTAAATAAAGAAGCAAGGTAGGCCCAAAAAAAGCATGTTTACAGTTTTAAGCAAGGCCAAACAGTGAGCACAAATGGGGCTAAGCTAGCATACAAAAATGGCCCCGAAAGCAAGATATTGAAGCAACTCACAGATGCTGGCCCCGAACAGAGAAGGGGCCTTCTACAATATTGAAGAGGGGCCAAAAATATGATATTTACAGTTTATGAAAAACCTCAAAAATAGATACAAGTATGCTCAAAATGCTATGCAAAATAAGGGCCAAAATGGAGATAAAGAGGCAACTGATACATGCTGGTCCCAAACAGGTAAGGGCCCTTCAACAATGTTGAAGAGGGGCCCAAAATATGACTTTTTACAGTTGATGACCGAGCCCAAAATAGTGTACAACTATGCTCAAAATGCAATGCAAGATATGGCCTAAAAGAGAGGCTACAACACAAAGTATACAAATGGTGCTCCAAACAGCAATAGACCCTTAATGAAACATCGATAGGGGGTCAAAACAAGGCTATTTTCAGTTCAGACCAAGGTCCAAAAATAGAAGCTCAATAGGCTAATAAATCATGCAAAAATGGGACCAAAAGATGGATATCAAAGCAAGTGAGACATGGAGGATTCAAACAGTGATGAGCCCTTCTACAATGTTGAAGAAGGACTCAAAATAAGCCTATTTACAGTTTACAATATGCTTCAAAACAGATTACACATGAGCCTAAAATACTACACAAGAAATAGGCATACAAGAGGGATAATGAAGCAAGTGCAAAATGTGGGCCTCAAACAGTGAGAGGCCCTTAATGAAAGATGAAATAGAGCTAAAAAAACACTACTTTCAGTTATGGCCGGAGCTCAAATGTACAAGCAAGAAGGGCTAAGAAATTATACCAAAATGAGCTAGAAAAGAGGGAAATGTTGCTCACCCTTGAAGACCAATCATTTGCTGCCTCTTGGACCAAGAAATGCTGCCTCCTAGCCTCTGAGAAGACCCTCCTAGCTGCTGGAATGGAGTGGTGGTGTGGTACTAGGTGGTGGTGAAGAAATGAGTGTAGGACTTGAGAGGTTTGAAGCTTGGAAGTGTAGAGATATGGGAGATATGCATACAAGGCTTAAAGGCAAAATTTTCCAACCCCTAAACACAGCTAGGGAGCCTGGTTTTATAGAAAAAAGGGGGTGAAAAAGAGGGGGAAAAATGGGCGGGAAAACTAATTCAAGTTTCCCCCCAAAAGGCCAAACCCTCGGACATGGGTGAAGTGCAAAACAAAATACATGGCTAGAACACACTTGGGAGGGGGATAATGGTCGGCTAGTTTAAAAGGGTAAAAAAAGTCATTTTTTTTAGATAAGTGGCCGGCCGGCTACTTTTTCTGGATTTTCTGGCCGGCCAGCTACTTTTTCTGGCTTTTCTGGCCGGCCAACTACATTAGGGACAAAAAAAGTGGGCTTCCGAAAAGAAAAGTGGCCGGTGGATGATTGGGAAATCCAAATGTGGCCGTTCAAGTGTCCAAATTGAAGCCCCGGAAGTTAGCTTTCCAATGGCGCAAACCGTGCATCAAAATTCCTCCTATGGAAAACGTTATACCCGTTTCCGTGAAGCCGCGCAGATTTGGTCCCAACTGGAGTGATACCCTACTTCAATCAACCGTATCTCCTCTATCCGGAATTGGATTTAGGAGATTCTTGAGTGAAAAATGAAGCCCCAGAAGTCTTATTTCCAACGGTGGTGGCCTCATAGCTTGATTCCAAGTATGCGAAAGAATAGGCCCGATTCGGTGAGGGCTGTCCGATTCTCTCTTAACAATTCATGCCCATTTTCTCCCCCAACTGGATTTCTTTCTTCTTCTCCTCTTTTCTTTAACTTCAAGCCCCTAAGTAAGGTGTTTTGAAAGATTTTTCTAAGATTTCATCTCTCTTTCATTCATTCCCACTTTGTCCTTGCTCGGTTTACCAAAAAGCGCAACATTTGACAAAATACGAGCCTCGGAACATCGTAAAAACTTTATTTTCAAAATGTTTTGAAATAGAGGGTTTTAAGATCTAAAATCTTTTGATCAAGATTGTTTTGGTCCGAAAGGGGTATGAGGCTGAGGTTTGACTCTCTTTTTGCCAAAGAAATTGAACCTTTACCCCTTCACATCTTTTATCACCGAGCAAACCATCAGTCGCGTCCAAGTCTTATGGACGGTCAAAAATGGGGTGTCTACAGTTGCCCCTCTTCGACAGAACTCGGAAGTCAAGAAGTGACGGGAGTGAATGTCAAAGCCGAGATCTACCCATTTTGACAAGGCCGATGACTTGGACAAACAAGCAAAATATAGATAAATAAATGGTTGTGCCCTTGCACGTCCACGATCCCCTTGCAAGGAATCAAACCAACAGTAGTTCAAAAGGTGATGCAAAATGATATGCAGGAAGATTTTGATAATTGGACTTACACGCTACGCGAAGCCATTTTTGAAAATTGGACTTATATGCTACGCGAAGCCGGTTTGAAAATTGGACTTATACGCTACGCGAAGCCGGTTTGAAAATTGGACTTACATGCTACGCGAAGCCGGTTTGAAAATTGAGGATTCATGCAATGCACTGTAATGTAGTGGCTAAAATGCAATGTAATAGCTAAGAGGTAAAGGTACCTTACAGGGGTAATTGGCAATGACTTACCTCATGCTGTTGGGGATCTCTCGCTTCTTCTTGATTGAACCGCATGTACTACTTTTCTCCCTGACTATGGTCGCAGCTTTCCCTATTCTCCAACAGGGTGACAGACTAGGTTGGATCAGTATCCAGAATTGAGGTGCATACAGATGCTATCTCAATCTATGGGGCTGCCATATAGATTTCAAGCCGAGGATATACCCCTGGGTATTTAAACCAGACTTTAGTCTCGGAAATCCCAAACCTTTGTGTTCTAGGCATGAGCCATTCGAACTCTAGTTGCCACCGTCTCAGTTGGTCTCCTAGGAACTCACCAAGAAGGCGGTGGCTATACCGGATCACCTAAGTCGTTCGGGCATGATAAACACCAAAGGAATTGCACCTTTAGAGGATTTAAGGTCTCCTAGACCGGAGAGTGCACAAGATAGTGTGAGTAGGGTGAATGCATAAAGCAGTGTGATACAGGTAAAGTGCGCAAGATAGCGCGATGCAATGTACTAACAAGTGCAGGTGAGATGCGCAAGATAGCACGATAAAATGCATGCACAATGCAAGTAATGTGCACAAAATAGTGCGATGCGCAAAATAGCGCGAGTGAAATGTAATGCACTAACAAGTGCGGGTGGGACATGCAAGATAGCGTGATAAAATGCATGCACAATGCAAATAATGTGCACAAAATAGTGCGATGTGCAAAATAGCGCGAGTGAAATGTAATGCACTAACAAGTGCAGGTGGGACGCGCAAGATAGCGCGAATGATACAATGCACAAAATAGTGCGATATGCTAAACAGCGCGATTGATTTGAAATGCACAAGATAGTGCGATGTGATATGCAAAGCACAGGACAGTGCGATTGAGGTGCGCAAAATAGCGCGAATGTAAACTGCACAAAACAGTGCGATTGAGGTGCGCAAAATAGCGCGAATGATAAACTGCACAGAACAATGCGATGCGCAAAATAGCACGAATGTAAACTGCGCAAGATAGCGCGAATGATAAACTGCACAAAACAGTGCGATTAAGGTGCGCAAGATAACGCGAATGATAAACTGCAACAAAAATAGTGCGATGTGCAAAATAGCACGAATGTAAACTGCACAGAACAGTGCAATGGAGGTGCGCAAAATAGCGCGATTGATTTGAAATGCACAAGATAGTGCGATACGCTAAACAGCGCGATTGATTTGAAATGCACTAAACAGCGCGATACGCTAAATAGCGTGAGTGATTTGAAATGCACAAGATAGTGCGAGTGAGATACAACCACAAGATGCACAAGACAAGGCTAGTGAGATACAAAGTGTAAGTGCACAAGATAGTGCGAACGAGATAAAATGCACAAAAAAAAGCGCGATAAAATGCATCTTCTATGCAAGTATGGGGGCATTTTCTATGCAATAGATACAAGCATTTTCTATGCAAGAATCATAACGATACGCGGCACGCATGCAACAACAGTGTATATGAAAGTTCACATTCTATGTAATAGAGGAGCATCAAATATGTACTCTGGTGCCTCTTATTTGCTTCTTAGAGGACTTCACAACATACTCAGCTCAAAAGGGCACACCCTATTCAAATTGGCGAGAGATAACATCTGCATGTGAAACCCTCTGGTCTTGCTTGATCGCCATTCTAACTTGAAGGTGCTTACACTTGGGGTCGAGACACACTCATACTCGAGAGAAATGGCGAGGCCCGAGAAGTCGCACCGAATGCGTCTCGATTTTGCTAAAGTTGAAACATGCTAAGATGCTCCAAATTTTCCCTCTTTTCTTTTGCTTTGCAGTCCGGAGCCTAAATAGCTTCAGATAGGTTCTTGCTTTACTATTCTGACATGACCTGGGTTGAACCCTGCGGCTTTATGAAAGAACCAATTCTGTTTTGCACAAATGTGGAGAATGGCACAGCACTCTGAGCACAGGATGATTTTTCTTTTGAAAATGAGAAAAGGATTCTCAACCGGGTATTGAGCCTACAACTGACCACAGCCAAAACGTCTCAACACAAAAAAACAAAAGGTAAACGACCTAAACACAACGAGACACACTCGGGACGACTCAAAGCAGGAATCGAGACAAACAAAACAAAAGACACGACACACAGATGTATACAGGGAGCCTGTTTCACCGGGTATTGTTTCCCACCCTTTCTTATTTGTGTCTCTCACATCGCTCGGCACTCAATCTCTTGTTTTCTGAAAAAGCCCTTTTCTCACTTTTTCTCTCATCGCACATCTCTCTATTCTTCAATCTCTCATTTTTCAATCCCTCCCCTGGGTGGTTGATGGATAAATAGGAAGTTGCGGGCTCTTGCCCTTAGCATGCTGCTAGATTCTCTTTCTTCCGCTCACAGCTAGTGAATTCCTCCCATAGAAGGGTTGCGCTACAACTGGGTGTGTAGCAAATCTGCAGCTAGCATCGGTTTTGCTGGGGAGTTTGGACGTGATAAGATCTGTCCAGATGATGGAGTGGAATATCTTGCCCCATTCGATTCAAGGCTTCAGACTTGGCTTGATACCTCGCCGCTTGAGGGTGAGAGAGCCTTCAAGACTTCGTTGTTAGCTTGTGCCCTTTTTGGCAAGTAGAGTGCCTTTTCCGCAAGTATTTTGTCAAAGGAAAAGACGTAACACGACTCAACTGCCCTTAGTTCATCATTTTGACCATTTTTGTCTTTGCTTTCTACTAAAACAGTTTTGACCAAAATGAGAGTTAGATTAACATGCTTGTTCGATTTTGATTTAAAATCATGCAAGTTAGGCTATGAGCACGAAAATTTTTTTTTTTGGGTCCATGAAAAGGGTCGAGCTTTTGGAAAAGATAGAATGATTTTCGAGAAAATAGTCAACCTCGGTAAAATTCTCAAAAACTATTTTGCAAGCGGCCATTGCTCAACGAGTATGAAACCTACGCGAGATCGCAACCTTGGATCCAAAGGAAAACCGCCTGGCTTGAAGAGAGTGCATGGCAACGGAAAGTTGCCTTGTTTGAACGACATCCGGCGCATTGAATGGCGACGAAAGCTACCCTTGTTTGAATGGCACCAAGCGCATTGAATGGCAACGGAAAGTTGCCCTTGTTTGAATGGCACCGCAGTAAGCATTGTAATCACCCTGAGCGACGAACACAACGGACTCTCGGATCTGAGAAGGCAAAGATGATCAAAACCATTACATGGACACAATCGAATTTGAATTGTTTTACTACTGACTTCGAATGTAGTTGCTCACGATCCCAAAGATGGGAATCAAGCCTTACGTAGTTCGGGGTTAAGGTACACTCGGGTATTTAACCTCTCCTTTTTATGCCCTAACTTTTGCCAAGGCGCCTGTTGCAGGTTTTCAACCTTGCGAGCTTTGTCTTTCTTTTCTTTTCATTTTCATTTCTTTTCTTCTTTTTTCTTTTTTCCTCTTTTCTTTTTTTTTTTTTGTTCTTTTTCTTGCTCTAACTTTTGCTTGGGTCGCCCTTCCGGGTTTTCGGCCCAGCGAGCCTCTCAAAGGGTAAAAGTGTAGCTTGGTCCATGCCAAATGGTTGTAAGGTTTTGAGGCCATCCGTATCCAGGAGAGTGGCTGTTGATTTGCAAGAGGACTCATCTTCGGCTCTTCGAGCACATCTGACATCTTTGCCCCTAGTTCGAAGGGTACTTATGTTCTAGCTTTGCAAGCTTCTTCTGATCTTCTTGATCTGACTTTCCTGGCCTCTTGTTCGAGGGTTGCTTCAAATCTGGCCACACAGGCCTCACATTGTAGTTGACCATTGAACATTCTGAATCCCAGTTCAAGGTTTGAAAGTGAGGGGTCGAGTCTCGAGGTTGAGAGCGATCCTAAGCTGTAAAATCTTAAGAGCGATTCTACACAGGTCTTCGCAGAACCGCGCAAAACATTTTTTGAAAGTTTTTAAGAAAGCGACAAATCGCTCGCGCTGAAGACAGTGTAGGATCAATCTGGATCAAGCCAGGATCCTTCCCAGTACTCACACTAACAAGCATGATTTCATGCATTAAGGGCTTGACATGCCTCTCTTTCTCTCAATTGATCAAAATTTTGCAAAACCCGAGGAATTCCCTCCTCTTCGTTTTCACCGCAGTGTTCAAAAAGCTTTGAAAAACTTAGGTCGTTACAACGACTTCAAGGCACAGAAAAGACAGAGTTCTTAGTCAAATACTGTCATCTCATTCAGAACTTCCGGCATAACTGGCACAAGGCAGAATCGAACACAAGGATGTGAAAATCACTGCTGTTCATTCAAAGTCTGCTGGCACAACTAGCTCCCTGGCAGAAACAGACTCAAAACAAAATGAAAAGACAAACACAAAACAAAATGGTGATGCTCGAGGTAACACCCCCGGAATCACCCAACTCCTATACAACAGATCGACTCGATACAACAAGATGCACCCAAAACAAAAGAGACTGACTCAAAACAAAAAGACAGACTCAAAACAAATCAACAAAACTGACCCAACACCCAAGTCAGAAAGCACAAAAACTGGTATTTGCACATTGCTCAGAACAGTGCGTGCCATTCCCACGTCTGGAGTTAATCGAGCGCCGCCCGCAGGTGGTTCATCCCCCGTTCACATAACATTATCCCCCAAGTTCACTAACCCAATGCCGATAGACTTTGCTGAGCTCGGTGGGAGGATGACCCCGTTGTCAAATAAATCCTGTACTTCATGGTGAAGACGGAAGCAGTCGTCGGTAGTATGGCCAGTTTGCTGATGGTATGCGCAGTACTGGGTAGCATCATGCGTAGCCGGAAGAGGGTTCGGGAGAGGCCGAGGCTCAAGGGGTTTGAGATGGCCTTGTCCAACAAGGATTTGGAGAGCTTTGGACAAAGGCATATAGAGGGCGTGGAAGACCCTCCAACCTCGGGGTTGGTACTTCTGGGTTTGTGGATTTTTGCTGGACGCACCAGGAAAGGGATTGGCAGGTGCTGGCCTGGCTTACTGATCTCTTCCGAGTGGAGGGTTAGAGCTAACAGGATTGCCTCTGGTATAACGGCCCTTCTCCCGGTTTTCCCTTTGATTTAGACTGCCCCCAACTTGAGTGGCGAAAATGTCGTCCACAATTTTTGCAACAACTGCGAGCACTCGCTCTTTGTTCAGTCCATCGGCTTTCAAAGCCTCAACAGCCAACAGAAGATGTTCATGGGGATCCATGCCCGCCCCTACCTTGTTCTTTCCACTCGCCTCCACTTTGCCAAGGGATTGGCCTTCCTCAAATGCAGCCCGTCCCAAGACTGGGGGGCCTTTTGACATGAAATTCCCAGTGTGTGGTGTGGTCGATGATGGAGCCAATGTCCCGGAGGCCAGATCGGTCACAGTTCTTTGAAGATCTTCAATCATTCTCTTTAGCTCAGAAGTAGTGGGCTCACGGGTTTGAGATGATTGGGGTCTAGGTGCATCCGTCATGCATAAGTCCATGCTTTCTGGGATAAACACCTCAGGCTTGGGTAGATGGGCCGGGGTGATGTATATGCTGGGGTCGAAGGTGGATGGTAGTGTATGGATGAGGTTGAGGTAGGCAGGAGATGTTTGGTCATTGGGGTCTGAAGGTGGAGCTATTGTCCGGTTGTCGATGAGATTTTGGACCTCATGACGAAGGCGGTAGCAACGGTCGGTGCCATGGCCGCGCTGCTGATGGTACATACAGTACTTGGAGGGGTTATGTCTGGCTGGGAGTGGGTCGGGAAGAGGTTGAGGATCGAGGGGTTTGAGATGCCCTTTTTCCATAAGGAGTTTTAGTGCGCTAGTCAGGCTCATATGGAGGGGGGTGAAAGTTCTGCCCTGAGCTTGGGCTGGGCTGGCTGGTCGTAGGCTTGGTTTGGCAAAAGGGTTGGCTATGACGACTGTATTGATTTCAGTGGGTTCGAGAATAGTGCTACTTCCGGCATTGGTACTCCCTGCAATCGCCCTCCTTGTCGGTTCACTTGTTCTGGGAATGATCCCGCTGTTGAACGCATTCTCGACCTGAACCCCCAGTTCATGCAAACTTTTGAAAGTGAATAGCGGAGCCACTATCAACTTTTGCAACATATCATGCTCGAGGTTTCGCACCATCATCTGCACTTGATCCCTCTCAGAAGGGCGGCGATCTGTCATCTGTGCTGCCTTTGCTCTCCACATTGTAACAAATTCCACAAAAGGCTCTGTTGGGTTCTGACGGGTTGTTTCAAGCTCTTGCATGGTCATTTCAACCTGGGTATTGTAGGAATATTGATCAACAAAGGCCTCAGCCAGTTCTTCCCAGTTTTGTTTCACTTTATCTTCCAACTTAGCGTACCAAGTGGCTGCTATACCCGACAGGGTTCTTCCATACAAAGAGAGTTTCTGTGGCTTAGTCAGACCCATCGGCTTCAGGACATCCAAGAAAATTCGGATATGTACCATTGGATCTTCAGACCTGTCGAAACGGTCAATATATGGCATTTTGATTCTGTCTGGGAGCCGTACAGCAGACTCAGTATGCCCATCCTCAATGTCGGGAATGGAGTTAAGGCCCTGTGCCTTTTTGAATTGCTTCTCAAGGTTCGCAATTTTCACTGCGGTCAGATCGAGGTCATTAGCATCAAGGGGATAATGCCTCTCATTAGGATGCACCAGGGATCTGAAAACTTGGGCTTGAGCCAGCCCTTCTCGAGGATCTGGACCCTGCAAATCTTCAATTGGCGGAATTGGGTCAAAGTTCGGCTGGGGTCCCAAAGCTGGATGTGAGGCAGATGCCCCAGATGGGCGCTGTGTTTCAATACTGGTCTCAGCCTGCATGACAGTTCCCTGATTTGGCGATACTATCACGGCCACAAATTCTTCCGAACCCTGTGCCATCACGGGTCTACTGATGATGTGACTGGTGACTGTCGGATCAGATGAACCAATGAGCCCTGTCTGGCCCTTCTTTGCCTTGCCTCAGCGAAAGAACACTAGTTGCCCTTGAATTGAATCTCTGACCTAACAAAGTCTATCAGCACTAGTCCAATGTACCCGGGGGATTTCGGAGCCTTCTGAAGTTATGGTTCCAGGACTACCTAGCAAAAGGGAAAACATGTAGCATCTCAACCTAACTTCACCAAAACAGATACGAGCATAGTAGGATGACTGTGCCCTCTACTGAATTCCGCCCCCAAAATTCTGCCTCAAATCTGATACCCTCGGGTAAAACTGAACCCCAAAATATTGAACTGGTGCCCACAGGCCTAATGCCCAAACCTGCAAACTGATACATGCATTCCTGTAGAGGTGCTAAAAGCACATAACAAGCAAGTGAGAGCCAAAACATCCCTATGTTGGGGTAGGGTTTCCCTGTCCTATTTTGTCAGGAGCTAGGGTTTCACTACGCACGCAGCGGTTTCAAACAACCTATATCGGGTAAGTAACCTGTCCTAGTTTGGAATGGTCACTATGGATTTCGATATGCACTAGGTCGAATGGTCAAAAAGGGTGCCCCGGTAAAATCGGGGTTTGTGTTCCCATACTGGCAGAGCCCATAACCGGTCAGCCTTATGGTCATGCCTTCACAACACAAGCCTCCGGCAAACCGTTCATGAATAGCAGATGGCAAACACGATGTCCTAGGCGCACCGATGCAAATGCAATGCAAAGAAACACACAAGTGTAGTCAAAACTAGATATCATGAGTTCGAGTCAAGTTTTCTAAATCCCCAGCAGAGTCGTCAGAAACTGTAGACAGGCCCGCGGGGGGACCTCGTTACAGAATGAATGCACATGAAAACTCAACTAGACCCAACTCCATCACGGATAATCCGGAGTGTCGGTGACTGGGGAATTGAGATACGTTCCGTCACTCGGAGTACGAAAGACACCTCGTTTCCCGTGCCCGGGCTAACTCCTATCTCGAACACAATGCAATATGCATGACATTCATGAAATTCAACTAAGATACAACCTAAAATGCACAATGCTATGAAATGGCATACACAATGCACGAGGTAACGTGGTATACACAATGCGCTAACATACAATCCTAGCATACGCAACGCTATGGAATGAAATGGCATACACAATGCGATATGGACTTACACTAACACAAGTGGACCTCAGCCACACTCACATAAGAGGCCATTAGATGAAAATGAGACAACTCGAGATGCGTGCACGCGTGCACGCAAACCGAGGACCGAACCTACGGCACGGAATGCCACTCTAACAAGACATAGCAAAACATGGAATATGGCATACTATCATGCAAATTTCAGAGGCAAAATGAGATGTAAAACAGCCCCGAAACATGGTAAAATGGTACCCGATGCATGGAACGAGTCCCGAAACATGAATTTTGGCGCATGAAATGGCCTATAGCTATGCAATGCATGCAATATTTGAACATGAAGTGTAAAGAAAGAAGCAAGGCAGGCCCAAAAAAATCATGTTTACAGTTTTAAGCAAGGCCAAACAGTGAGCACAAATGGGGCTAAGCTAGCATACAAAAATGGCCCCGAAAGCAAGATATTGAAGCAACTCACAGATGCTGGCCCTGAACAGAGAAGGGGCCTTCTACAATATTGAAGAGGGACCAAAAATATGATGTTTAAAGTTTATGACAAACCTCAAAAACAGATACAAGTATGCTCAAAATGCTATGCAAAATAAGGGCCAAAATGGAGATAAAGAGGCAACTGATACATGCTGGTCCCAAACAGGTAAGGGTCCTTCAACAATGTTGAAGAAGGGCCCAAAATATGACTTTTTACAGTTGATGGCCGATCCCAAAATAGTGTACAACTATGCTCAAAATGCAATGCAAGATATGGCCTAAAAGAGAGGCTACAACACAAAGTATACAAATGGTGCTCCAAACAGCAATAGACCCTAATGAAACATGGAGAGCGGGTGAAAAAAAGGCCATTTTCAGTTTGGACCAAGGTCCAAAAACAGAAGCTCAATAGGCTAATAAATCATGCAAAAATGGGACCAAAAGATGAATATTAAAGCAAGTGACACATGCAGGATTCAAACAGTGATGAGGCCTTCTACAATGTTGAAGAAGGGCTCAAAATAAGCCTATTTACAGTTTACAACATACTTCAAAACAGATTACACATGAGCCTAAAATACTACACAAGAAATAGGCATACAAGAGGGATAATAAAGCAAGTGCAAAATGGGGGCCTCAAACAATGAGAGGCCCTTAATGAAAGATGAAATAGAGCTCAAAAAAACACTACTTTCAGTTATGGCCGGAGCTCAAATGTACAAGCAAGAAGGGCTAAGAAATGATACCAAAATGAGCTAGAAAATAGGGAAATGTTGCTCACCCTTGAAGACCAATCCTTTGCTGCCTCTTGGACCAAGAAATGCTGCCTCCTAGCCTCTGAGAACACCCTCCTAGCTGCTGGAATGGAGTGGTGGTGTGGTACTAGGTGGTGGTGGAGAAATGAGTGTAGGACTTGAGAGGTTTGAAGCTTGGAAGTGTAGAGATAGGGGAGATATGCATACAAGGCTTAAAGGCAAAATTTTCCAACCCCTAAACACAGCTAGGGAGCCTGGTTTTATAGAAAAAAGGGGGTGAAAAAGAGGGGGGAAAATGGGGGGGGGGGGAAACTAATTCAAGTTTCTCCCCAAAAGGCTAAACCCTCGGACATGGGTGAAGTGCAAAACAAAATACATGGCTAGAACACACTTGGGAGGGGGATAATGGTCGGCTAGTTTAAAAGGGCAAAAAAAGTCATTTTTTTTAGATAAGTGGCCGGCCGGCTACTTTTTCTGGGTTTTCTGGCCGGCCAGCTACTTTTTCTGGCTTTTCTGGCTGGCCAGCTACATTCAGGACAAAAAAAGTGGGCTGCCGGAAATAAAAGTTACCGGTGGGTGATTGGGAAGTGCAAATGTGGCCCTTCAAGTGTCCAAATTGAATCCCCAGAAGTTATCTTTCCAATGGCGCAAACCTTACATCAAAATTCCTCCTGTGGAAAAAGTTATGCCCGTTTCCGTGAACCCGCGCAGATTCGGTCTCAACCGGAGTGATGCCCTACTTCAATCAACCATATCTCCCCTATCCGGAATTGGATTTAGGAGATTCTTGAGTGCAAAATGAAGCCCCAGAAGTCTAATTTCCAACGGTGGTGGCCTCATAGCTTGATTCCAAGTATGCGTATGAATAGGCCTGATTCGGCGAGGGCTGTCCGATTCTCTCTTAACGATTCATGCCCATTTTCTCCCCTAACTGGATTTCTTTCTTCTTCTCCTCTTTTCTTCAACTTCAAGCCCCTAAGTAAGGTGTTTTGAAAGATTTTTCATAGATTTCATTTCTCTTTCATTCATTCCTACTTTGTCCTTGCTCGGTTTACCGAAAAGCGTAACATTTGACAAAATACGAGCCTCTGAACATCGTAAAAACTTTATTTTCAAAATGTTTTGAAAGAGAGGGTTTTATGATCTAAAATTTTTTGATCAAGATTGTTTTGGTCCAAAAGGGGTATGAAGTTGAGGTTTGACTCTCTTTTTGCCAAAGAAATTGAACCTTTGCCCTACACATCTTTCATCACCGAGCAAACCATCATTCGCGTCCAAGTCTTATGGACGGTCAAAAATGGGGTGTCTACAGCTGTAGCATTCCATATGCCATGTTTAGAATAGCTGAGCCTATCTTAGTTGCATTCTTGCATGTGTTGCATTAGGCATTTCTGTATAGTTAGGATCATGCATGGATTTCTAATTAGCTTCTGTTTTGGCTTGGAGTACTCGGTAAGTTTTTATGCTTTAGCATCCTTGCATGCGTGTGAGTGACTGCCATGAATAACATGCTTACCATGAGGCTATGTGCTTATGTGATATAACTGCCTGAATGCCTGTGGGTGAAGGTTGGGTTATTTGGATTGGGACTGTGAGTTTTAAGCCCACTAGATAGTGACAAAACCATGTTTCCTAAGCCCACCCGAGGGTGGCAAAATCTGCATTTTAAGCCTACTTGCGAGTAGCAAACCATCTTTCAAAAACAAACATGAAATGTTTTGTTCCAATTCAGGCGATCCAGTCTATACTTGTATGCTGTGCGCATCACATAGTAAATCTAGGCTAACCGGAATAAGAATGCATAATCTTTTCAAAACTGGATATCATGGTTAGTAGAGGCCGATCTTTGATCGGGCGAGCGGGGGTGCTAACGAAGTGACCTTCCCCAATCGTACCCAAGTTCCCGAGCCGAGGCAACTTTGGTGATGACGGACACGTGGCCTTAGGTACGAGTCAGGGTTTCCTAAATTTTCCAAAAATAAAATATTTAGGTGGCGACTCTGTATCTGGCAAAGCAGTCCATGTTTGGTACTTCTTTAAAAAAAAAATCTGTTTTCAAAAACGATTTGCCGGATTTGGACTCTTTGGTTCAGATTACGAACCGTGACAATTTGAGTCCTGAACTGTAGTGAGCCCAAAACGAACGGAACGGGGGACCGATCCCTCCCGGGGCGTTCGGGGACGTCTACACCAGCCACCACTACCCACCACCCACCTGCCACCCACTCGCTGCTACCACCCACCCCTCACCACCACCACCCACCTGTCATCCACCCGCCACCACCCCCACCCACCACACCCACGCCACCACCCACCATCCGCCACTACTATCCACCGCCACCACCACCACCACTCACCACTTTGCCACCACCATCCACCACTCGTCACCACCACCACCTACCACCCACCGCCACCACCACCCACCACCATCACCCATCATCCATCCGCCATCCACCCACCGCCACCATCACCACCCACTCGCCACTACTTGCCACCGTTAACCACCTACCCACCACCACCACCCGCCACCACCACCCCCACCCGCCACCACCCACCACCACTCATCATCGCCACCCACTTGCCACCATCACCACCCACCACCCACTACCGTCACCCACCCACCAGCCACCACCACCACCCACCCACCACCACCACCACCCGTCATCCGCCACCCACCTGCCACCACCACCCACTTGCTACCATCCACCACCCGCCACCGTCACCCACCACCACCACCCGCCACCATCACCACTTTCCACCACTGTCTTCCGCCGCCACCACCCGCCACTTGCCACCACTTTCTACCACCGTCTTCTGCCACCATCACCCACCACCTGCCACTATTTTCTACCATTGTCTTTCGCCACCACCACCCGCCATCATTTTCCACCATCGTCTTCCGCCGCCGCCACCACTCGTCTCCATCCACCACCCGCCACCACCCGCCACCACTTGCCATTTCTTACTCTTTTTTATATTTTTAAATTTTTTTAAACATTTTGTCTAAACCAAACGCGTTTGTAGTTTATGTTTTTCTAAAAATAAACAAAAACCAGTTTATAAAATTTTTGTAAATATAAACTAAAAACGTAAACGTTACCAAATAGGCCCTTAGCATTTTCGGATTAAAGTTTTTTTTTAATATTTTATTTATTTATTTCAACTTTGGGAATAGGAGTGGAAATGGTTAAACAAGGATTCCCACACTGGGTGTGAAGGCACAACCACTATCATTTGGGTTTGTATAACATATTGTTTAAGCGAATGAAGAGAACTAGGCAGCCACACAGTGAGCACAAATCAAACTATTCTTTCGCCTTTTACTATAGAATACCATGTGCTCATTGCAAATAGTGGCATACACCTATTTTTGGAGAGGTTCTTCCCAATTGGGATGGTCCCTATTAAAGCATATATAATAAAAAATTGTTTTAGAATTTGGGTGTTTAGGTAAAACCCAAAATTGATGCAATATATACTTTTGAGGTATAATAATTTTTGTATTTGTAAACATTGATTGTGTAACTTTTTTCCTTTTTACAAAAATTTCTAATTACATCACTTACAAAAATTTAAAATTTTAATTTTATGTTCTTACACCCCATCATAATACCAAACATACCGTCATCATACTTTCTCATCTTTCAAATCCAAACTCCATCCCACCCCTAAAAACCACCTCTGGCTGCTACAACTACCAACTCATCTCCGACCACCAACCCCCAACCCTTCTCCAACACGACCTGTCCCTTTTCCAGCTCCCCTACCACTGTGACCCCATCCTAGCCCTCTCCCCCACCATAAGCGACTTTGTTTGTTCGAATAGACACTGTTGAATTTCCCAAGTTTTTCAAGTGGAGATATTAAATGTTCGTTTTTTTTTTTCTTTTTTTTGATCAGCAAAAAAATGAAACTTTATTGATGAACAAAGATAGAATTACAAACATAAAGAAGGAAGGCAATGGGAAGAGGAGTGCAAGGAGCATCATAGCGAAACAGAACAATCCAAACTAGGTTGGCACTGATAAGATCGCCCAATCATATGCTAGCACACCGCTCGAAGTTGGTGAGTAACCAACTACAAACTGCTAACCAAACCCAAACATAGCCAGTAGAACTAGAGACAACTCAAAACCAGCATATACAAACAAAAGCAACATCAACACAAGCAGAAACATTCAACAGTAGCAAAAGAAGAAAGAACGAGGCAACAACTGCATCAGCAGTAGTCTTCATTGGTTCACTGCCCTCAAAGCCCATACCAGCACTACAAAACCTCCCAGAAGCTCTTTTGAATCTTATAAGCAACTTCTCACCTTAGCCCAGAATCAACCATAGTCAACCATAGCAGCAGCGCTGTTCACACACAAACATAACACAACCAGGGGAAAATAATCCCATGATGCTATCAGTAGTAGTCCCCAACAACCCGAAGCATCTCAGAATCAAACAACAGCCCCAAGCAGCCTAGACTCAACCACAAACAACTAAAAACAACCAGAGTACATACTCTTTTTCACCTTTCTGACCTGGGGTAGACAAATTCAGCAGACACCAAAACAGCAGCCTTAGGCTTTTTGTTATTAGATTTCTTCTCAGCCTTCACATTTGTTTCCGGCCCTAAGTTGACTTGCTCTTGGTTGCATTGATTTTTCTAGTGCCTTTAAAATTTTGCCACTGATGAACCCATATCAGTTACAAGCAAATTTATCAACCCTTCTTCATCTGGATCACTCCCTTTAATATCAGGAAGCCAGGACAACAACATAATTCTTTAGTAGCAGCAAAAACAGAAGGCTAGGACAACAACATAACAACAGTAAATACACCAGAAGGCCAAGACAACAACAAAACACCCCTCACTAATCTTTCTCAAGGTTCACCCTGAGAGCCACCTCCCAAGCAAAATCTAATTTGACCCAAATTGGAAATAAAATCATTCACAGTGAACAGATGGACCTTAAACACTTCCTTGAACCAAATTGCCAATCTAAACTTAATAAGATCACTTACACCAACCTGATTAGAGACAACCTTCCTAAACAAACACTCATTACGAAGATTCCACAAAGACCACATTACAACTAAAGGAATAGCTTTCCACATCATCCTCTCTTTTTTGCTAAGCCTCACCCCTACCCACCACTCAAGAGTAGCCCCCACTGTGTGTGGTAGTGCATCTTGAACACCCCACCATCTGAGCATTGTTGACCATATTCTCCAAGCAAATGTACATGACAATAACACATGGTTAAGTGACTCACCCACAGATTTGCATAGACAGCATACTGAAGATGCATTAGCATTCATAACACCAATCCTGATAAGAAAATCTACAGTCTTTAACCTACCTTTCCATGCAAGCCAACCAAAACATTGAACTTTATAAGGAATGTGCTTGACCTAAATCCTTTTGCTAATAGGACTAAGGTTGCCAAATCCACCTGCCAAAAATTTATATACTGATCCCAATGTAAATCTCCCAGTTGTAGAAGCATTCCAGAGGAGTGTATTTTCTGATGATTGCCTAATAACAGGACAAGCCTCTAATTGGCTTACCAATCTGGTGGCCTTCACTCCTTCCCAATCATATAACTCCCTTCTAAATTAGAACATCCACTCACCAGTTTCCTCCTTTCTGTCCACCATAGTAGATAGAGACTCCTCCTTATTTACTACCAATCTATACAATAATGGGAATTCATCTTTGAGACATAAGTTAACACACCATTTATCAACCCAGAACTTGACTCTATGGCCATTACCCACTTTCACCTTACAATTATCCAGAAAAAACTCCATCAAGCTGCTACTTTGTTCAGGGCCTAATACTATATCCTTCCAAAGTTTAGAGCACCTGTTATTAAGGCTAATTAAAGGCCTCCAATTCCCTTCCTCAATCCTATACTTGCTATAAATAACTCTTCTGCACAATGCTTTGCTCTCAACACCAAACCTCCACCATCATTTCAATAAAAGGCAATCATTGACCTCTTTAGCTCTCCTGACCCCCAAGCCCCTGTAGACGTCCTCGAACGCCCCGGGAGGGTTAAGTCCCGTTCCGTTCATATTGGGGTCACTACAGTTCAAGGACTCAAATGTCACGGTTCTTAATCTTGAACCAAAGAGTCCAAATCCAGCAAATCGTTTTGAGAAAACTGATTTTTTGAAAGAAGTGCCAAACATGGACTGTTTTGCCAGATACAGAGTCACCACCTAAATGTTTTTTAATGGGAAATTTAGGAAACCCTAACTCGGTGCCAAAGGCCATGTGTCCGTCATCACCAAAGTTGCCTCGGCTCGGGAACTTGGGTACGATTGGGGAAGGTCACTTCGTGAGCACCCTCGCTCGCCCGGTCAAAGACCGGCCTCTACTAACCATGATATCAGATTTTGAAAACATTGTGCGTTCTTATTCCGGTTATTAGCCTAGGTTACTATGTGATGCACACAATATACAAGTATAGACCGGGTCGCTTGAATTGGAACAAAACATTTCATGTTTGTTTGTTTGAAAATGGTTTGATGGTGCTACCCGCAGGTAGGCTAAGACGTGAATTTGCCACCCTCGGGTGGGCTTAGAAAAACATGATTTTGCTACTATCTAGTGGGCTTAAAACAAACATTTGATGAATTGTTCCAATCCAAATAACCCAACCTCCACCCACAGGCATTCAAGGCAGTTATATCACATGAGCACATAGCCTCATGGTAAGCATGCTATTCATGGCAGTCACTCACACGCATGCAAGGATGCTAAAGCATAAAACTCACCGAGTACTCCAAGCCAAAACAGAAGCTCATTAGAAATCATGCATGATCCTAAGTATACATAAATGCCTAATGCAACACATGGAAAAATGCAAACTATAGCAGGCTCGGCTATTCTAAACATGGCATATGGAATGCTACAGCTAACATGTATTCAACTTGGAATTGAAATACAAATGCAGTTAGTATGATGCTACCGAACAGGTGCGTGCAAAAAGATGAATGATGCAAACATGTCATTACATCAGTATGCTAATTGAAATATGCCCTAATCTAACCATCATAAGGTGTAAATAAAAGGGAAGAAAGACGTGGGATTGGAAGACATACATCACACTTACCCACACATATTACAATTTTGCCTCGCAGAGGATCCGAATAAATATACAAATTAATAAAAGAATAGCATACCAAATAATACAAATTCAAATAATGTACAAATTCCTAATTAATTTATAAATTAACTAAGAAAATAATAAAACTGGCATGCAAGCCAGGGACTGCCTTGATTCTACTCCGGGTGATGGAATGATGCATGTTTGGGCTGCTTTGCGCGGAAATCCACTGGAATGCCCCAATTAGCCTCTGTTTGCACCTGTTCTTGAAATGCGTGCCAAGCTCCGAAAAGTTGCTGATTCTTCATTTTGCTGCAACAGAGAGCAGGAAAGGGGCATGGTAATGTATTTTCACAAATGTATGCATGTCTCGATCCTCGTACCACCAATCACGCATCTTGATGCATGATAGCCGAGGAGCCGAATTGCACAACTCAATATAGGATGAATGCATATGAACACTACAACAAAACCTAACTCCATCATGGATAATCCAGAGTGTCGGTGACTTGGGAATTGAGACACGTTCCGTCGCTCGGAGTACGGAATGTACCTCGTTTCCCGTGCCCGGGCTAACTCCTATCCCGAACACGATGCAATATGCATGATATGCATGAAATGCAACTAAGATACAATCCTAACATACACAATGTTATGGAATGGCATACACGCTATACGAGGTAATACATAACCGAGCATACACAATGCTACGAATGAAATGGCATACGCAATGCAATAATGGGCTTACACCAACATGAGAGAGCCTCAGCTACACTCACATAGGAGGCCATTAGATGAAAACAAGACAACTCAAAATGCGTGCACGCGGGCACGCAAACCGAGGACGGACCCTCAGGCACCAAAATGCCACTCTAATGAGACATGGCAAAGACATGGAATATGATTTGCAAACATGCAAAAATCAGTTACAAAATGAGATGCAAAACAGCCCCGAAACATGGCGAAATGAAACCCGATGCAAGGAACGAGTCCCGAAACATGGAATTAAGCACATGAAATGGCCTATAGCTATGCAATGCATGCATGATTCGTACATGAAGTGTGAAGAAAGAAGCTAGGCAGCCCCAAAAAAAGAATTTTTACAGTTCGAATCATGGCCAAACAGTGGGTAAAAATAGGGCAAAATTAGCATGCAAAAATGGGGGGCCAAGAGAGGTAATGAAGCAAGTCATAGCTGCTGATCTCAAACACAGAAGGCCCCTTCTACAATGTTGAAGAGGGGACAAAAATATGATGTTTTACAGTTTATGAAAACCCCCAAAAAAAGATACAAGTATGGAAAATTAACATGCAAGAAATGGGCCAACAAAGGGGCAAAGAAGCAAGTGGTGCATGCTGGCCCCAAACAGGTTAGGGCCCTTCAAAAATGTTGAAGAGGGGCCCAAAATATGGCTGTTTACAGCTTATGATCAGACCCAAAACAGAACACAAGCATGCTCAAAGTACGATGCAAGATGAGGCCACCAAGAGGGCTATAACATGAAGTATACCAAGGATGCTTCAAACAGCCCTAGACCCTTAATGAAACATGAAGAAGGGGTCATTTTATGGTGATTTTTAGTTCGGACCAAGGTCCAAAAACAGAAGCTCAATAAGCTAATAAATCATGCAAAAATGGGGGCCAAAGAGGGGTACAATGGCAAGTGATACATGGAGGTCCCAAACAGTGGTGAGCCCTTCTTCAATGTTGAAGAAGGGCTCAAAATAAGCTTATCTATAGTTTACCTCATGCTCCAAAACAGATTATATATAGGCCAAAAATATCATGCAAAAAAAAATGGCATCCAAGAGG
This sequence comes from Camellia lanceoleosa, assembly GCA_025200525.1. Lineage (NCBI taxonomy): Eukaryota > Viridiplantae > Streptophyta > Magnoliopsida > Ericales > Theaceae > Camellia > Camellia lanceoleosa. Next base: position 102,581,794 of record CM045767.1, on the reverse strand, counting down.
ATAATGAAGCAAGTGGTAGTGGGAAGTCCCAAACAGGTAAGAACCCTTAATTAAACAGAAAAATGAGCTCAAAAAAATGACAATTTCAGTTTTGGCCGGAGCTCAAAACAGCAAGCAAGAGGGACTAAGAAATAGACAAAAAAAATGCAAGAAAAGGGGAAAGTGGGACTCACCCTTGAAGACCAACCCTTAGCAACCTCTTGGACCAAGTTTGGGTGCTTCTTGCCTCTGGAAAACAGCTTCAAGTTGCTGGAATAGAATGAGGTGGAGTGGTGTTAGGGCTCGTAGGGAAAAGGGTGTAGGAACTTAAGGGTTTTTGAGAGTTGAAGTGTAGAAGGAGAGAGATACAATACAAGAGGCTCAAAGCATTTTTTCTAACCCTCAAAACCAGACCTGGGGCTGCTGTTATATAGGCAAAATGGGTGGAAAAAGGGGGGGGGGGAAATGGAGGGAAAACAAGCCAAGTTTCCCCCCAAAATGGCCAAACCCTCAGACATGGGTGAAGTGTAAAACAAAATACATGGCTGGAACACACTCCCAGGGGCAAAAATGGCCAGCTAGTTTAAAATGGAAAAAAAAAATCATTTTTTTAGATAAGTGGCCGGCTGGCTACTTTTTCTGGGTTTTCTGGCCGGCCAGCTACATTCAGGACAAAAAAAAAGGACTGCCGGAAAGAAAAGTGCCCGGTGGGTGATTGGGAAGTCCAAATGTGGCCGTTCAAGTGTCCAAATTGAAGCCCCGGAAGTTATCTTTCCAATGGAGCAAACCTTGCATCAAAATTCCTCATGTGGAAAAAGTAATGCCCGTTTCCAGAAGCCGCGCAGATTCGGTCCCAACCGGAGTGATGCCCTACTTCAATCAACCATATCTCCCCTATCCGGAATTGGATTTAGGAGATTCTTGAGTGAAAAATGAAGCACCGGCAGTCTTATTTCCAACGGTGGTGGCCTCATAGATTGATTCCAAGTATGCGAATGAATAGGCCCGATTTGGCGAGGGTTGTCCGATTCTCTCTTAACGATTCATGCCCATTTTCTCCCCCAACAGGATTTCTTCCTTCTTCTCCTCTTTTCTTCAACTTCAAGCCCCTAAGTAAGGTGTTTTGAAAGATTTTTCAAATATTTCATCTCTCTTTCATTCATTCCCACTTTGTCCTTGCTCGGTTTACCGAAAAGCGCAACATTTGACAAAATGCGAGCCTCGGAACATCGTAAAAACTTTATTTCAAAAACGTTTTGAAAGAGAGGGTTTTAAGACTAAAATCTTTTGATCAAGATTGTTTTGGTCCAGAACAGGGGTATGAAGTTGAGATTTGACTTTTTCTCTTTGCCGAAGAAATTGCACCTTTCCCCTACACAACTTTCTCCACCATGTGAACCATCAGTTGCGTCCAAGTCTTATGGACGGTAAAAAATGGGGTGTCTACAGTTGCCCCTCTTTGACAGAACTCGGAAGTCAAGAAGTGACGGGAGTGAATGTCAGAGCCCAGAGACGACCCATTTTTGACAAGGCCTAAGACTTGGACCAACAAACAAAATAAAGATAAATAAATGGTTGTGCCCGCAGGCTGCCTACGTATCCCTTTGTAAGGAATCAAACCAGCGTAGTTCAGGGGCAGGATGCAAAAATGATATGCAGGAAGATTTTGATAATTGGACTTACATACTACGCGAGGCCGGTTTTGAATATTGGACTTATACGCTACGCGAAGCCGATTTGAAAATTGGACTTACACGCTACGCGAAGCCGGTTTGAAAATTGAGGATTCATGCAATGCACTGTAATGTAGTGGCTAAGACGCAATGTAATAGCTAAGAGGTAAAGGTACCTTACAGGGGCAATTGGCAATGACTTACCTCGGCAATGTCCTACCTCATGTTGATGTGGGAATCTTCCTCTTCTTGATTGGACCACAGGTACTACTTTTCTCCCTGACTATGGTCGCAGCTTTCCCTATTCTCCAACAGGGTGACAGACTAGGTTGGATCAGTATCCAGAATTGAGGTGCATACAGATGCTATCTCAATTTATGGGGTTGCCATACAGATTTCAAGCTGATGATATACCCCTGGGTATTTAAACCAGACTTTAGTCTCGGAAATCCCGAACCTTTGCGTTCTAGGCATAAGCCATTCGAACTCTAGTTTCCACCGTTTCAGTTGGTCTCCTAGGAACTCACCACTAACACAGGCAGGTGGCTATACCAGACCACTGGAAGTCGTTCGGGCACGACAAACACCAAAGGAATTGCACCTTTAGAGGATTTAAGGTCTCCTAGACCAGGCAATAAAATAGATATGATGCAATGGATGTGATAGATGTGATGCAATAGATAATAGATGCGATGCAACAGAGAGTACAATAGATGCAAAATGGTGACATACTCCAACCGCGCTGGACTCGTGAGAGGAGAGAGAACAAAGAAAACCAATCAGGCGTGTTCCACGCAACCTAAGATAAATTCCAGACACGCTGAAAATCGTGTGAGGAAGGGGACACTCAAAACACGCTGATAATCGTGAGAGGAGGTCCAAAAGGCCGCCAGTAGCGTCTACAACGCAACCTGGGATAAATTCCAAACACGCTGAAATCGTGTGAGGAAAAGAACACTCTAACCACGCTGAAATCGTGAGAAGAGGTCCAAAAACAACCGCCTAGGTGCGTACACAACGCAACCTGAGATAGATTCCAAACACGCTGAAATCGCGTAAGGAACATGACACTCAAACCACGCTGAAATCGTGAGAGGAGGTCCAAAAACAACCGTCCAGGTGCATACACAACATAACCTGAGATAAAATCCAAACACGCTAAAATCGCGTAAGGAACGGGACACTCAAACCACGCTGAAATCGTGAAAAGAGGTTAAAATAACCGCCCAGGTGCATACACAACACAACCTGAGATAGATTCCAAACACGCTGAAATCGCGTAAGGAACAGGACACTCAAACCACGCTGAAATCGTGAGAGGAGGTCCAAAAACAACCGCCCAGGTGCATACACAACACAACCTGAGATAAAATCCAAACACGCTGAAATCGTGTGAGGAAGAACCAAACTCTAACCACGCTGAAATCGTGAGAAGAGGTCCAAAAACAACCGCCCAGGTGCGTACACAGCGCAACCTGAGATAGATTCCAAACACGCTGAAATCGCGTAAGGAACAGGACACTCAAACCACGCTGAAATCATGAGAGGAGGTCCAAAAACAACCGCCCAGGTGCATACACAACACAACCTGAGATAAAATCCAAACACGCTGAAATCGTGTGAGGAAGAACCAAACTCTAACCACGCTGAAATCGTGAGAAGAGGTCCAAAAACAACCGCCCAGGTGCGTACACAGCGCAACCTGAGATAGATTCCAAACACGCTGAAATCGCGTAAGGAAAGAACCAAACTCTAACCACGCTGAAATCGTGAAAAGAGGTCAAACAACTCGGGAGCGTGTTCCACACAACCTAAGTTAAGTCCCGGGGGACAACGATCCTAAACGCTGCTCAGCGTAAAAGGATAAACAATAAGAGATAACACAAGATGCAAATAAATGCAATAGTTAGGCGCGCAACTCGCAACACAAAATTCTGTTCAATCTGGGCACACAACTCTTTTGGGGCACACAGCGCATTTCGGGCACGCAGCTCATCTTGGGCACACAGCGCATCTTGGGCACGCAGCAGATCTCGGGCAGACAGCGCATTCTTCAGGCACACAGCTCATTTGGGCACATAGTATATTTCCGGGCACACAGCTCGTTTTTCGGGCGCACAGCTCATTTTGAACATACAGGATGCAATGACAGAACTTGCAGAAGTTGAAACAATCTCAGATGCCCAACATTTTCCCTCTTTTCTTTTGCTTTGCAGCCTGGAACTTTCACAGCTTCAGATAGGTCCTGGTTTTACTGTTCTCACATGACCTGGGTTGAACCCTGCGGTTTTATGAAAGAACAAATTCTGTTTTGCACAAATGTGGAGAACGGCACGGCACGGCACTCGGAGCACAAAACGATTTTATTTTTGAAATTGAGAGATGAGTTTTCGATGTTGAACAAGAAAGGGGATAGGGAATCGCCTTGTCTGAGCCCTCTTTGTGGACTAAACTCATCAGTTGGTGCTCCATTAACAAGCACAGATAACCTAGCAGAGGTTATACACTCCTTTATCCACTTCACCCACTTTTCACCAAACCCAAAGTTTAGCTTCATTGACAATAAAAAGTCCTAATTCAAAGAGTCATAAGCTTTCTCAAAATCTAACTTTATGATCAAACCTCTTTTCCTGGCTTTCTTCCAACTATCCACAACCTCATTGGCCACCAACACTCCATCTAGAATGTTTCTATCTCTGATAAATGCTGATTGATTTTCACTAATAATTTGAGGAATCATTGCCTTCAACCTAGAGGAGAGAACCTTAGTAAGGATTTTATATAGTGAACCAACCAAACTAATTGGTCTATAGTCAGCTAAACCCACTAGATTCTCCTTCTTAGGGACCAAAGTGATGAAGGAATTGTTAATCCCTTTAACCAGCTTACTGTTTTTATGGAACTCAGCCATGAAATTAAGCACATCAGTCTTCATCACCTTCCACAACTTCTAAATACAAGCCAAGTTAAACCCATCTGGGCCTGGTGCCTTATTACCATCACAGTCCTTAATAGTGCACCTTATCTCTTCCTAAGAGAATTCTATTTCCAGCAAAACAAAATATGGGCTATCCCTCACTGACTTGAAAGGACCCTCAAATATAGGTCTACGCTGCCAAACCTCAGTAAATTGTTTTTGAAAATGAGCTAGAACCTCTTGTTTAACTTTGTAAGGATCATCAAATACTACATCCCTGATAGTTAACGAATTGATTTCATTTCTCCCCTATCTGCACTTAACTATCACATGAAAATATCTTGTGTTTTTATCACCATTCAGATTCCAATTCAGTCTTGATTTCTGAAGCCATAACCATTCCACCATTCTATTTAATCTATAAGCTTCATCTCTAACCTCTCTTCTTCTTACTTTTTCTGCCTCTTCAAGCTCTCTTGCCTCTACTATCAAATCAATCTTGTGAAGCTCTTCCTCTGCTTACTTCAACTTAGTATTTACATTACCAAATACATCACCATTCCACTGTTTAAGTGCTAATTTCAGCTTCTTCATCTTCTGAAATAATCTGAAACCAGCCCAATCCTCCATATGATTCTCCAACCACCATTGTTCCATGAAAGGTAAGAAATTTGGGTGTAGTAACCATGCATTTAAGAACCTAAATGGTCTAGGACCCCAATCTCTCTCATCTTCCATCAAAAGTAAAGAACTATGATCAGACATAGCTCTGGGCAACCCCCAACACTTCAGATTGAATGATTCTAACCATTTTGGTTCTACTAGTACTCTGTCAATTTTGCTCCATTTTTCCCCTTTCCTGGCATTACACCATGTGTACTTTCTACCTAATAGGGGCAAGTCATTTACCTCACTTTTATCAATAAAATCATTCAATTCCTTCATACCCGTCTCCCTCTTAGAACATCCTTTTCTCTCTCCAATGTTTTTGATTTCATTAAAATCACCCCCCAAGCACCAAGGATTTGAAAACTCCTCTTTTAGCTTCAAAAGGCACTCCCAAAATTTCCCTCTCAGGCCCACTTCATTAGGTGCATACAGATTAATTATAACACGTTCAAAAGAGAAGAATAAGGTACCTGATAGAAGAATAAATCTTCTATTACAGTAACAGCTGGAGACCTACAGCACACCAAGATCCCAAATGCATAATAAACCACCAGCAGTTCCCTCAGCATCAACTGGCATAAATTCCATCCTATCCCTGGCCTATAATTCCTTTACCTCATTTCTAACATAAATGCTTTCTTTGTCTCCTGGAATAGAACAATGTCAACCCCTTTAGCTTTCAACATGCTTTTTATCTTACTCATTTTTTCCTTCCTTCCCAGACCCCTTACATTCCATGATAGGACCTTCATCATTAACCTTTGTCATTGACCTCTGACCCCCAATGCTACACTTTAAACTACAACATCAGAACCCATTCCCATTCTTGCTTTATCCTGTGCCTTTAGCTCTATAATTTTGGACATCATTTCCTTTTCTTTACCTTTGTAATTTACTCCCAATAATTTTCCCAATTGTAGAGTTTCTTTAGCCTCTTTAAGCATTTTTCTATCTCTAGCCACTCCACTGGCAAATGATGAGGACACTGATGCTACCGCAACGACTGCTCTCCAAATTGCCCCTTTTGGGCCCAATTTAGTTAATGAAGCCCTATTGTGGCCATGTCTTTTAGCAAGCTCAAGATAACCCATCTTCATCTCTTTAATCTTCTTACCACTTGATTTTCGAACTACACTCTTTCTCCCTTTTTTCTTTATAATCTCTTTACTTAAGGAAATTGCATCACCATGGGTCTGTGATATGTCTGAACAAATCAGCATAGGCCCTACTACACTTTTAAGCCCACATTGAAAGTCAGACTTCAATCCCTGGGCTTACACAGGATGAAATGTTTGGTAAAATGGAATTACCTATCATAGTTCATTGCATATACCATTGATCACAAGGAGTACTCCATCAAATACTCTAAAATTGAATTACACTTGAATAATGTTTGGGTCACTAGAATGAAGGTGTAATGGAATCATTCCATTAGAAATTCGAACTTTCGATTTACTAAAAAGATGATGAAAAATATATTACGAGTGAAATTATTATTCACCATTATAGAGGAACAATAATTTCATATGAACATTAAAAATTGATCATTCTATTCTATTCCACTTTAATTCTAGTAAACTAAACACAAAATTGTAGTATTGGATTAGAAGTGTAGTGGATGGTTTTCCCTAAAGCTATACATCTTATTTCCCAGAACTGCATGTATGATCATTGATCATCAAATATAAGAAAATCCCAGTATTATTTAACTATTTTATCCATAAACTAAAGCATTTTGGGGTTAAAGATTGAAATTTGATCATTTGAAGAACAAATAAGAATGTAAGTGAAAATGGTTATGAAGATTCCCACATTGGTTGTGAAGAAAGAACCCCTTCCATCTAGCTTTGTATAAGATATTGTTTGAGCAATGCAAAAGAGCACCTGACCACACTGAAGCACAAAGCGAGTTATTCTTTTGCCTTTTACTAAAGAATACCATGTGCTCGCTGCAAATAGTGGCATATACCTATTTTTGGAGAGGTTCTTCTCAATTGGGATTGACCTCTATTAATTTATAAAATAATGTTTTTGTATTTTGAGTTTGCTAAGAATTTGTGTATTTAGCTAAGATAGGGTGGTCCCTCCTTATATTTTGTCTTTTGTTAGATTCTTTCAAAATTATTTAATTCCCAACTGTGTTAAAAAAAATTTGATGTCTCATATTTTTTTAAAAAAATAATTTTTTTTTGTTAATTTGGAAGTAGTTGTGATAGTTTTATGGAAAAATTATAGACGAGTGCAATTGTAAAAAAATAATTACAAATTAATGATAAATTTTGTCAATTTTAATAATTAAAAATATAAAATTTTCAATCTCTTTGTAATTATTTTTTTGAAAATATACTAAATTGTAATTTTCCTAATTTTATTGGACATACTAGTAATCATGTACGATCAAAACAAGTCTCCATCAAATAGGAGTGTAAAAATGACACGCAGCCTGTGGGCGGCTCGAAGCCTACCTACGGCCTGTTTGGTCCCGGCCTAAAGCCAGCTCGAATCCATGGGCCTGGCTATCATTTTGAAGCTTGGGTTCGACAGTGGGCTCGGCTGCCTCGGCCCATTCAACAAGGCCTACTCATGGCCTAGCTCGAGGCTTGGCCCGCTCGAGGCCCGGTGTCTGTTTTAGTGGAAATTAATAAAATTTTGGTAGGGAAAAAGAAATATTTGTTTAAGCCCGGCCCAAGACTAAGCTTAGGTCCATTGGCCTGACCCAAGGCTCGGCCCAATGACCCACCAAGGCGACACGCCTTGGCCCTAGCCCTGGACCTAATTTTCTGGCTTGTGGCTCGACCCAAATTTTGGTAGGAGTCTACAAAAATTTACACCCCTACATCAGATGGTCTAAAATTGAAAAAATTATTTCATATCCAATGTGACATTGCCCTAAAAGTGAAATCTGATAATGAAACACAAGTCTAGTGAATATAGCTCAACTCACTATTACATCTATTGTGTTTGATAATTTAATTCACTACATAAAAAAGTTAAATATATTTAGTAAAATTAAATTAGGCTTGTTTCGTGATAACAATCATATACTTCTTTTTTTTTTTTTTTTTTTTGAACGGCAAAAGAAATCTTTATTGATGAAACATACAAAGTATGGTAAAATACATCAATAAAGAGGAGCTTAGAAACTAACATAAGCTCCAAGCTCCAGTTGGTGAGAAACCAACAAACAAGTAAAGGAAACAAAACAGACAAGAAAGGCAAGCAGAACAGAGCAAAACAGGCCAAATGAAGAGCTTCTTCACACAACAATTCAACCAAAATATATCAATGAAGAGCTTCGTCACACAACAAAAATAGAGCTTTTTGATCAGCACAGCAGACTAATAGACAAGACTAGCAGATCAGATTAATTCAACAAGGTAATGCGAGCATAATACTTGCCACTAATTCAATAGGGTAAAGCAATCCTCATCAGATTAGATCACTGCTACCATGCTATGAACATTATCAACCAAAAAACACCTCATAAACGAAGGCAATGCCTCACACCTAAAATATTGAAGAGAAGATCATTAATAGAGAAATGGAATTCTTTGGAAGAGAACTTTAACCAAATTGCAAGCCTTGTGATTATGAGTTCCTGCAACACCTGTATTTTTAGTTGGGAGGCTTGAAAGAAGCACTCATTTATGATCTTCCAGATGGACCAAAGAGTGACTAGTGGTATGGCACGCCAAATTCTCCTCTCATTTTTCCTACAAATATACCATGCTCACCACTGCAGCAGATCCTCAACAAAACCATGAACCACCCAAAGAGCTCCCCACCATTGTGACAGCCCAGTCCGAATCCTCCACACCATAGGGCAATGAATCAGTACATGATGGATTGTTTCCTGATATGCTTTGCAGAAGAGACATGAGATAGAAGCAAACCTATCCAATACACCAATTCGTTGCAAGAACACAAATGTTTTAACCTTGTGTTTCCATGTGAGCCATCCAAAAAATTGCACTTTGGGTGGTAGGTAATTGAGCCAAACCAAACTACTAGAACTAATAGTGTTACCAAAGCCAAGGTTAGTATAGTTATATAGAATGGATACAAGGGACTGCCCAAGTTTTGATGCTAACCAAACTGCACTGTCTTTTACAACCAGATTCAGAGAAGGAGATGCTGCTAAGCTGTCAAGAAGTCTGTGGAGCACTTCTTTTCCCATTCAAAAAGAGACCTCCTAAAGGTAAACAATCATATACTTAAAATTTTAACATCTTATAAAGAAATTAAAATGTAAAAGTAAAGACACTTTACCTAATTATAAATGTTGGCCGTTGTTACTATCACTATCATTGGCACTTTACTACCATTGTCAATGATAGAGTCATAAAATTAATTTAAATAGGGCAATTGTTAATCACAATCTCGATTTTTTATTTTTTAATCTTCCCACAATGAAAAACAATAGGTGTTTGAAGTTTGCTTATTTGTTAGAGTTTATTTATTTATTTTTTTGCTTATGTTTTTTATTTAGTGATTTCTTTTTCTTTTTTTTTTTCAAAAAAAAAAAAAAAAACAAAACACATGTAAAAAGTTTTACACTTCTGCATTCAGCTCAACGACGAGAAGAACCAAAACTTTTTAAGAAAAAGTACTTTTTAAAAAAAAAAAATTTTTAATTTTTTTATAAGATAGAGGCCTAAGCCAAGGAACAAATTAAAAAGCTCTCCAATCAGGAGTCTCCTAAACAAGAAGCTGTTTTAGGTGAGATGACAACACCTGCACTATTCTCAACTGTGTGTCTCTCTTGAATGGCCTCCCTAGCAGTTTGATCTGCACATCCATTTATCTCTCGAGCAATATAACTGAACTTGCATTCCCAATTTCTGTCCAAGACTCTCCGTATTTGCAAGACCATATTGTGATAAGGATGATTGGGCTTCGGATTTTTAATGAGATTCACTACATCTTGAGAGTCTATTTCAAACTCTACCTAATCCCACTCTCGTTTCCAGGCTAGAGTTAGACTGTGCAATATCACCCATAATTCCATTACTGACTAAAGCCCGACCTATCCTTTGCTTGAAACCCCTTATCCATAAGCCAACACTATCTCGATCACTCTCCCAATTCATGCCATCCTGATTGCGAGCACAAGCTCTATCGATGTTGATCTTCACCCATCCTCTCTAGGTATCTACTAATGATTACTAGGACTCCTTATAGGATTTGCACTAGAAATTTTTTTTCGTGCCCACTGCCTCATGGACAACTTCTCAAATAGTAGATATAAAAATAATGGGAATCACAAATGTTGAGTCCAAAATGGACTTGTTTCAATATAACCAAATCATAGCACCAGTCTCCATAAACATTAGAGTCTAATCATGATTCTTATCCTTAGCCCATTTGGTATTAGCCATGTTCTCATTTACCCAACCAAGGAGTGGAAGATTAAAGAATGTTTCTTTGTAACTTTGGGCAAATGAATCTCTTCCAAATGCCCCTAGGAATATAACAATCCCAAGGCGTGAAGAGTTGTTTCATTATGCGCATTACGTCTCCGGCAAGTAGGCTGATCCTGTCTGATTATCCATAGAAGACATTTCCATCATTGCAATCCTTTGTTCTTCCAAATGGATTTCCAAGCATTTGTAGGTTCTCCTGCATGATTCTCCCTCTTAATCTTCTTATAAGCCGACTCTACCGTAAAGCATCCATGGTTTGTGTGCCTCCAGATTTGTCTATCTATATTTTTTCCCCTTTATTGAATTAGAACAATACTCTAGAATTTGTTCGAAATCTCTTGGGGGAGCAAATGTGTAATTTTGGGGCCATTTGGGAATATATCAAAAAAGCTAAAAGTAAGCTTTCAATCCATTTTGAGTCACATTATCTCTCACATAAAAAAATTAATAAAGTCAAAAAATCAACTTTTAACAACCTTTCGAAAACATCCCTTGTCTCATTTCCACCCTTGCCCCTCTTCCCAAAAATGTTCAACAACCTACTCCATGTCTTCATTAGGCACTAGACTTGTAGCTTTCTGTATAAGAAGCTCATCAATAATCCAATTATCAAGCCAAAACCTCACATTCTCTCATTTATTTGAATTTGGGTTTTGGGGATTTGAGCATTAACATGCGTACTTTTTAAGTTAACAATAATCATAGAAACTTAAATATTTATTATAAAATTTTTTAATATAATTTTTATAATGGTAAATTATGTAAATAGTCTATATAGTTTATATGATGGGTCAATTTGATTCCTATTATGTTTGCTTTATAATTTGGGGTTACTAGATCATTGTCTTAAGTCTCTCTTTCTCTCCTCTCTCTCTCTCTCTCTAAAAACCTCCTTCTCCGGCCTCTTTTTTGGGCCGGCTGGCCGCCGCCTTTGGCTATGGCGGTCAGCTGGCCTAGCTCGCTTCGGTGGTTGTCTTGTTAGTTATTTTCTTTCAATAAACTTGAGTCCCCCATTTCTTTCCACCAGGGTGTGTTTTGATGCTGCGAGAGAGTGTTTTGGTGTGTCCAGATTTTTGTTCGAGGGCCACAGTGTGTTTGATCTTTGTGATGGGGTTTTGGTGAGTCAGATTTTTCTTGAGGGCCACCTTGAGTTTGTTATCGATTGTCCTCTTGTGATTCAACCTTGCGTATTAGTCGCTTGGCCCGGCGTCCTGGTACTTCATTCGAGCACTTTTGGCGAGTAGGAGTTTGAGGGGTGCATTTTTTGGGCGGGAACAAGGGGATCGTAGACGATCCAGTTCTGTCCGGTTGTCACTCGAGCGTTCCTCCTCGAGTGAGAGTTTGAGGGGTGCAGTTTCTACCATATGTTTGGAGATGTCCCATGGAGTTTGGGTGGAGCTTTGGCATCTGGTGTTGGCTATGGAGGTTTGGCAGCAGCATGGACTGTTCGGGGGTGGCTTTGGAGTCTTCTCGGCGTGGGTATTGGATGGAGCTTTGACTATGGAGTTTTGGCAGCAGTGATGTGGGTTTTGTCTTGGCTTCCGGTGTTGGCTATGGAGGTTTGGCAGCAGCGTAGGCGTGGACTGCAACAGCGGCATAGGGGTTGGTTGTATAGGTGCGAGTAGCAGTAGTAGGGGTATTTTTATACTTCCGAATCTCTCTCGATGCATCTTATCTTCCTGTACTTTTAATTTCATGCTGTTAAATGAAATTTTTCTTTGCCGATCAAAAAAAAAAAAAAATTTGATCCCTATTATTTTAATTTGTTTAATTTTATCCTTTAATTTAACGAATTGTGTCATATTAGTCCAATAAATAACAGTTATTAGGTTTAGTGGACGGAAAGTCAAACAATGTATCAATTTGGTCCTTATAGTTTACACGATGTGTCAATTTGGTCCCTGTCAAAATCAAGTAAATTAAAACAATAGAGACTATATTGACACATCTTGTAAACTACATGGACCAAATTAACACATCATTTGACTTTTCGTTTATCAAACCTAACATGCGTTCTTTATTGGACTAACATGACACAATTTGTTAAATTAAGGAAAAAATCGAGTAAATTGAAATAATAAGTGTAGACACCCCATTTTTGACCGACCTTAAGACTCAGACGTCACCGATTGAGCGCTTGGTGATGTTGCATACTGTGCTCGTTCAGAAGTCTCAGAGTCGCGGCCGTGCGCCCTGCCTCCGGACTTCCGAACTCTCTTCTGTGCCTTGTCTCGATTTGCGAACCAGACTCGGTTTTCTCTGTTTTCTTTCCTGAGGGAAGGGAGTGGTCCCGTAGACTATCTCCCAGTGGCCGTGAGCTACTTTTTGTGGCCGTAGGCCACTTTGCCCATTTCGGAGCCCGGTTCCCGATTTTCGGAGCCGTCAGGCCGTGTGCCTCGGTTCGGGACCGCCCAACCATCTCCGATTTCTCTGGTTTTCGGCATGCACCTCTGTTTTATCATTCAGGAACAGGGGCCTCGATGCCGCCGTGGCCGAACACCACTTTCGGTGCTTACAGCCGGTTTTCGGGACCCCGAATCGCGCGGTTTGGGCCCCGAGCATTCATTTTGCATCGGTTTTCTCTGATTTTTGGCAGGAACCTCTGTTTTGTCATTCCAAGAGACACTGAGGTCGCAGATGCCCACTTCGTGGCCGAACGCCACTTTCGGTGCCTGCAGCCCATTTTCGAGACCCCGCGTGGTTTTGGTCCCCGAGCTTTCGTTTTGCATTAGTTTTTGTTCAAATTTGGCAGGTACCTCTGTTTTAGTACCAGGAAGATCACTGGAGGGTGGGAGGCCGGCAATTGTCTCAGCAAGTGTATGGAGGATTAGAGAGTTGCTTTTTAGATATTTTTGTCGCTTTTTAGATATTTTGTTGCTTTTTAGATATTTTGGTGCTTTTTGGATATTTTTGGTGCATTTTTGCTCTATAAAGGAGAGGTTCTTAGAGGTTGGAATGGTTAGACATTTTTGGAGAGGGAGATACACCATTTTCTCTCCATTTTCCATAGCTCCAAAATCTTTTTCTTCAAGTTTTGGTCCCATTTTCTTCATCATCTTCAAGCTCTATCATCACCACTCCATTTCCAGCAGCAAGGGAGGGATTCCAGAAGCTTGAATTCATCAAAGTTGGTCCAAGAAGTAGTCAAAGTATTGGTCTTCAAGGGTAAGTTCACTTTCCCTCTTTTCTAGCTCATTCTTGCACCAATTTCTTAGCCCACTTGCTCACTGTTTTGAGCTCCGGCCCTAACTGAAAGGGGCCTTATTTTGAGCTATTCTACATGTTTGATTAAGGGCTCAACCCTGTTTGAGCCCTCTATGATGCACTTGTTTCAATATCACTCTTTATGCCATTATTTTGCATGCTTTGTTTGGCTTTTGAGTGATCTGATTTCGAGCATACCATGAACTGTTAGTAGGCCTATTTTGAGCCCCTCTTAAACATTGAAGAAGGGCTCCATCATGTTTGGTGGCTCTATCATGCACTTCCTTTGAAATTCTTCAATTTTACCGTAAAATTGCATAAGTTAATTAGCCTATTTGTGATCTGAGTTGGAGTATGAAACCTACTGATATTGTGCTCATTTTGAGCCCCTATTCAACATTGAAGAAGGGCTCAACCATGTTTGCCTCCTCTATCATACACTTGCTTTGAATCCATGTTCTATGCCTATCTTGCATGCTTTGTTAGACTATTTTGGCTTCTGTTTTTGGCCTTCATCAGGCCTTTAAGGAGTCTTATTTTGGTCCATACATCATTCTTTGTGAAGGGTCTTAAGCCATTTGGTAATTGGTTTTAGTACTTGCTTTGAAATTCTTCAAATTTACCGTAAAATTGCATGTTTGTTTAGGCCATTCTAGATTCGGATTTCAGCCTTCATCAGGCTTGTGAAGTGTCTTATTTTGGTCCATTCTCCAAGTTTTATTAAGGGTCTTAAGTTGTTTGGTCATTGCTTATGATACCTCTCTTTATAGCCCTCTTTTGACCCTTATTTTGCATGCTATGTATTGTATATCTACACACTGAATTTGGGGATCTCATCTTCTGTAAAAATGCATATTTTTAGTCCCTCTCTAATGTTTTAGAACTGATTTTTTGGGTTTGAGCATTGTAGATATCACTTGCTTTGTAAATCCTCTCTTTTTCCGTATTTTTGCAAGCTATTGTTGTCATATCTATGCTTACAATTTGGCCATGTTTTGTACTGGAAAGATGCTATTTTTGGGGCTGCCTTGCTACTGTTTTTGCTGTCATGTGTCAATTTTGCATGTATATAGCATAGTAGGCCATTTAGAGGCTAAATATCACATTTCAGAACATTACGGGCATCGGGTGCATTTTATCATCATTTTGAGGCTGTTTTCCTTCATTTAGTTGCTGGAATTTAGTTTGCATGCTTGCATATCATTTCCATGCCATTTTGTGCCTTTTGTCATTGCCTCGGTTTTGCGTGCGTGGGCACGAGGCACTCGTTCATTCATCGGCATCCCATGTGAGTGCGGCTGAAGCCCTCTCATGTTGGTATAAGCCCAATTTGTATTTCGCATGTCATTCCACATCGCCTCGGTTTGCGTGCGTGTGCCGCGCATTTCGGCGACTCTTTTTATCCGACGGCAGCTTATATGAGTGTGGCTGAGGCTCTCTCATGTTAGTGTAAGCCCAAGTTGCATTTTACATCTCATTTCCATGTTATTTCATGCCTTAGTGCATTTCCTCGGTTTGCGTGCCCGTGTGCACGCATTTCGAGGCATCTCCTTTTATCATTATGGCAGCCTATGTGAGTGCGGCCGAGGCTCTCTCATGTTGGCGTAAGCCCATCACTGCATTCCATATGCTATTTTATGCATTCCTCAGTTTGCGTGCGGGTGCCGCGCATTTCGAGGCGACTCTTTTTATCCGGCGGCTTATGTGAGTGCGGCTGAGGTCCTCTCATGTTGGCGTAAGCCCAATTTGCATTCCGTATGCCATTTCATTCCATTTTGTCATCGCCTCGGTTTGCGTGCCTGTGTGCACGCATTTCGAGGCACTTTAGTTTTATTCGATTTGCATTTAATGTCATCGCCTCGGTTTGCGTGCCTGTGTGCACGCATTTGGCTGCCGGTTTATCCGTTTGCATTTCACATCATCGCCTCGGTTTGCGTGCTCGTGCCGCATTTCGGCACTTCGGTTTTATCCAATTTGCATTTCACATCACCGCCTCGGTTTGCGTGCCCGTGTGTACGCATTTCGAGGCACCTCTGTTTTATCCGATTTACATTTCACATTGCGTGTCCACGGGCACGCATTTCGAGGCGCTTCATTTTCATCTCATTTTCATAGCATTGTGCATGCTATATCACATGTTAGCTGCATTTCATGCATACCATGCATATTGCATCGTGTTCGGGATAGGCGTTAGCCGGGGCACGGGAAACGAGGTACATTCCGTACTCCGAGTGACGGGGTGTGTCTCAATTCCCAAGTCACCGACACTCCGGATTACCCATGATGGAGTTAGGTTTTGTTGTAGCATTCATCTGCATTCATCCTATATTGAATTGTGCAATTCGGCTCCTCGGCCATCATGCATCGAGATGCATGATTGGTGGCACGAGGATCGAGGCATGCATATATGTGTGAAATACATTGCTATGCCCTTTTCCTGCTCTCATCTGACAAACCGAGGATCAACAACTTTTGGTCCGTGGCGCATTTAGAAATCTGCAAGCGAAGGCTAATTGGGGCATCGGTGGATTTCCGAGGCGATCCGGCATACACTATTCATCGAAGCAAAGCGGCCTTTGCATGCGGTTCTTGCTTTCTTAGTTAATTGTTAATTAATTAAGAATCTGTATTTATTCATTCGGACTGTATATTTCGGACTGTAATATTCTTTTTATTCGGGTCTGTATTATTATTTATTCGGACCCTCTGCGCGAGGGCAATGTTGTAATAAGGGTGGGTGAGTGTGATGTATGTCTTCCAACCCCACGTCTTTCTCCCTTTTATTTATCCGCTTACAATGGTTAGATATAGGGCATATTTCAATTAGCATAACAGTATGACAGCATGTTTGCATCATTCATCTGTTTTGCACGCACCGGGCTCGGTGCATCATACAAACTGCATTTGTATTTCAATTCCAAAATGAATACATGTTAACTGTAGCATTTCATATACCACGTTTAGGACAGCCGAGCCTGCTATAGTTGCATCTTTGCATGTGTTGCATTAGGCATTTCAGTATATGTAGGATCATGCATGATTCCTAATCAGTTTTCTGTTTTGGCTTGGAGTACTTGGTGAGTTGTTATGCTTTAGCATACTTGCATGCGTGTGAGTGTTGCCATGATTGCATGCTTACCATGAGGCTATGTGCTTATATGATATAACTGCCTTGAATGCCTGTGGGTGGAGGTTGAGTTATCTGAATTGGGACAATACATTGACTGTTTGTTTTAAGCCCACTAGATAGTGGCAAAATCATGTTTTCTAAGCCCACCTGAGGGTGGCAAATCCGCATTTTAGCCTACCTGCGGGTAGCACCTTCACACCATTTTCAAACAAACAAACATGAAATGTTTCGTTCCAATTCAGACGGCCCAGTCTATACTTGTTTGCTGCGAGCATCACATAGTAATCTAGGCTAATAACCGGAATAAGAACGCACAAAGTTTTCAAAAACAGATATCATGGTTAGTAGAGGCCGGTCTTTGACCGGCGGCGAAGTGCTCACGATGTGACCTTCTAATCGTACCCAAGTTCCCGAGCCAACTTTGGTGATAGCGGACACGTGGCCTTTGGCACCGAGTTAGGGTTTCCTAAATTTCCCATTTTAAAAATATTTAGGTGGCGACTCATATCCGGGCAAAGCGATCCATGTTTGGCACTTCTTTCAAAAAATCTGTTTTTCTTCAAAACGATTTGCCAGAGTTGGACTCTTTGGTTCAAGATTGAGAACCGCAACAAAATCGAGTCCGAACTGTAGCGAGGTCCCTCTCGGGCGTTGTTACAGTTTCTGGCGACTCTGCTGGGGATTTAGAGAACTTGACTCGAACTCATGATATCTGGTTTTGA